>BNCR01000015.1:19122708-19722708 GCA_014656515.1 Oryzias celebensis | reverse complement strand
GTCCATGTATTTTCTTTCTCTAACGAGGGGCATTACCAAACGCGTCTTTGCATCTACACCTGGTCCGGCTCTTCTGTCAAATTTTAGAACCCTTTGTGGCCCACAAGTCAAAGTTTGCCCGCCCCTGGCATAGACTTTTCATTGGAAGTGGCCACTTGAATGCATGTTGTCAAGATTGTTATGAATGCAGCTTAACACCAAAGGTAAAGCAGAGAAAAATGGAGTTCTCATTTTAGATTTTAATACTAAAATGTGTATTTTTATTGTTTAAAAAAAGGTAAATAATTAATTTAGCTTAAAAAAAGAATTCTCCTGTGAATAACAGTTTGTCTAAAACTAAACACACACATCTCGAAAACATCATGAAAACATATTTTAATAGTTTAAGGAACATCTCTGCTCTCAGAGCTGTAGATCAAAACCTTCCCACACAAAAGAAAGTGTCCCAATTAGGTGAATATGTACTTTGGTCTGTTGTTTGTCACACAAACCCTTTGGTCTTCACCAAGGAGACTGATGAAGATAATTATCCCCAACACAGCTCATCTCTGTGGTAATCATTTTAATGTTTGCATTCCACCTGGGTGTCTTTGCTAGTCTCACAGTTGGAAAAGCGACTTCATTTCTTTCGGTTTCATAGTATTGAACGGCTTCGCTGATCTGCAATCTGTACCATCTCATTTGAAACTGAAGCGGCACAATACTTCACATCAGTCAAAAAAATTCAATCTAGCATGAAGAAGAGGTGAAACATGCTCCCATTAGTTAAAAATGAGCAGAGCTCATGATGCTCCTGACACAGGCCCGTTTGAAAAATGTTCAATTTCTCTGTCAAACTGCTCAGTTTGGTCCTTTTTTAAGTGATCATTGAGGACTTTTGTTCCAATGACTAATCAAATCAAAATATCAATATTCAAGTTGTTGCAGTTTGAGGCTGCTTTCACTTTAATTGCAGGTTTTGACTCAAAAAGTAATAGAAGACACTTTGTCGGAAAACTCCTGAAAATTAAACTGTCAGGGCTGTCACTCTGAGAAAATGGGTAATCTTTCACTTAATGAAACAATTTTACCCGTTCTTTTTTGACACATTTCTTTCAGTCACCTGGTTGTTTCAGTACTTATTTAAGGTGAAAACACTGTTGATTTGGGAGATTTAACCCTTTATTAGCTATTTTGTTCATTTTTGAGTACGTCTTAGCGTTTCTGCTAAAAAGAAATGTTTAATTATAACCAAGAACAAGATTATAGCTGCCATTAACTAATTAGAAGCTTGACTTTCTTGTCCCAGGAATATTAAGGATCAGTAAATCCAGAAATATATGCTAATTCATGCCCAATTCAGCTTTTGATTAATGAATGTTTGTGATAATGTCAATATGGTCATTTCCTTTATCAGTTTTAACCTCAAAATGACTTAATTAACCGAAAAATGGTTAACAAAGTTAATATGTTGATCCAAACAAACTGGATGTAAGTCAGTAAGACTGTAACTTGGCAAACTTTAAACTTGAGGGGAGGGCAATAAAATGATAGCTATCAATATTGTGAAAGAACTTTTTTAGACAAAAAATGAGTCTCTTAAGAAAGACTTTTATTTTGAAGGGTCCGATATTAACACCTGCCAGTTGCGAGTATTTTCTCCTCTTTGGTGAGTAAAAGTTCAAGTGTTAGTCGCCACATGGCTTGCCCTACTTTGATGGAAATATTTTAACTTAAACTTCCTTTAGTAGTAATACACCTAAATGGATAAAATACGTTTTTTGTATTTGCTGTTTAGTGATGTATCTCTCTTATCCAACCCTTTTAGAGTCTTTGGTGTGACCCAAATGTGGATTTGAACTCACAACCTCCCAGTTACACGGGTGGCTCTACCACTCAGCTACAGAGCTTTTCAGACATTTCAGAATCCTTCATTTTTATCCAGCGACATGATGCAACAGCCAAGAAAAGATATAAAGTTTTTCTATGAAACCCCTTATAGCTGACACTCTATGTGCTCCAATCTGGTAATTAATCACATTAGGCAATATAGGTGTTTACAGAGGGAGCTTATCTTTCTATGCACTTTTAGATACACTTTAAACCCATGATTCCTATTCTATGCACTTTGTCTGCATGGTTCTAGACAGACAATATTTTTAAAATAAAACCTAAATTCTATTTTTTTTCTCCACATGATACTCATTCTTCTGTAAAAGTCATCATCCCAGGACTCAACAGAACCATAACATTTCCTCAATTTTATGTGACTGTTGATGTTGCGTGCATTGCTTGAAGCTTTCTTGCATATTTAAAATATTTAGAACATGTCCACCACATTTTTTTGTCCCAACAACATCTAACATTCATTTTGACATCAAAAAAGAAAAAGAAGTCAAACAAAAATGAGGATTTTTCATCAAGTCGGAACTGATATCACACCCAACACCTAAGCATGTGCTGCACAGCATGTCTCAGATTTTTCTGCAAAGTGGATGAAATGCTGCTTGATTACAAGGCAGTGGACTGTATATAACATAAAATCAGGTATTGCACCAGTGGGAAATTAAATAAGATATTTACTCCACCGTCCTTTTTCACCGTACAGTGGTGGCAAGAGGAGGTCTTGTTTTTTTCTTCCACCATATTTGGAAACATAATGGCCCAGAGTGGACATACAGAGAGGACATGATGGACATTTATTCAATAAAAAGACAGGTCAAAAATTTGTTAAGATTATGTTTAACATTTTTAAGCTTTGGATGCAACTAAAACAGCTGCTGCTTGAAAAACAAAACAACTTAAAGAAAAATCACTTTTGTGCAAAATATGTACAGTTTAAAATCAAAAATATTGTTTTTTAAATTAAAAAAACTATTTTAGTTATAAAAGATAAACTCTTTTAGATTATTAACACAGACTGTAATTTATACATCCAATGCATTTTTTGTTTATAATTGAAACTTTATTTGTTAATGTTAGTTTATTTTATTAGTGTTTTTCTTTTCATTTGTGTTTTTAATACTATTTATAAGCTTTCCCTGTCTGCTTTTGTGGTGGTGTGTTTTTGTTTCAGGGTGGTCCAGGCATGAGGGGGACTAGAGGAGACCGAGGAGAGCCAGGCGTGACGGTTTGTAACACAGACTCTGAAGAAATGTGTTTCTGTTCATCACCAAAGCAGTTTCCCAGGCTAAAAACTGAGAATGCTTCTCGTATAAGAAAGGGACAAGCTGCATATAGGTGGAAGACCTGTTTGATTTTCTTAACATTAATTGAAAAACAAAATGTCATGACTATGTAGTAATTAGTTTGGTACCTGCCCTCAGTTTATGATTTATCTGTGGCAAATATTGCTGTCTACAAACTGAAAAATGAAGGAAACCCACAAAATGTTTTAAAGTTTCTTCTTCAAAGTTCACATTTATGTCTTTTCACTTTTGTGAACAGAAAAGTGGTAATCATCCTGTTTGACTTGGTGACTAAATGATGAAAGCAGACATAAAATAATTTGCTTTGTAGCATTAAAAAAGCTTTTCCTTCAGCAGCTGCTCACAACAGTCTCCAAGATGAAACAGATCTTTGAGCTGAAAGAGATAAAGATCTGGAAAATCCACTTCTTATCAGCTTCTCATCTTTTCTCATCTTATTTTTGGCCACAGGGTGCAGACTTTGCCAGCCGCCATCACAACCCTGCACATAACATCCATTATTCTGACTCGGATTTAACACAGCTTCTCTTTTTTTTTTGTTATATTTTTCTTAAAATTTGTCGTGCCCCACTTCTTTTTCTTCAGGTAACACTGAAACGCAGGTAAAACGTTTTACGAAGCTTTTTCATTTAGACTTTGAGTGACAGTGTGTCGAGGGCAGCTCATGAAGGTGCCTGTCCAGAACGAACAACTAATACGTTTGATGTGACATTTTTAAAAAATGACATTTTTAAAGAACGAGTGGATGTGGGTTTTGAAAATAACAGGAAGTTACATCATTACAAAGGCAGTTCTACAAAATACATCTGAGAACTGACTCCTATGAATATCAGGATTTGCTGATCGTCACGTCATAGTCAGTTTTCAGCATTTATCTAATTACTTTGTTTTATTGGCATGTCATGCAAAGCTTTTCCTCTGCAGAGTGCGTGTAACGTGTCTGATGAGTGGATTTGTGTTAGTCTCTGGCGTGGGGTGTGGTTTTCCTGTCTTCTGAATGTTCTGCATAGTGAGGAATATTGATGCTCAGCTGTGGTTTCACTGTTGCTGCGGTCCAGAAGTGTTTGCATCTTTGCAGCTTGAGCCACATTTACTCCAGTTGTTGGATTTTACTGTTTTAAGAGACGCACTTCCTCTGCTCAGCTCAGCTCATCTTTTGCACAGAATCAGCAAACAAATGTGTTCAGCTGTTAAAAAAAACACAAGCACATTTTTGAAATATTTTAAGCTTCTCTGCAACTTTGGAGCTAAATTTTAGTGATATTTATTGTTCATTTAAACAAGACATATTGTATCTTAGTCTTTTCTTTGTGTTTGTTCCCCATGTATTTGTGTATATCTAATCTGTGATTATTTCTATTGGTTGCACGAACAAGAAAACATGAACAAAGTATGTGTATGTTTAGTCGAAATAATAAATGCAGTTTTGGCAACTTCTGATTCTGAACCAAAAAGGTCAGAATGTTCCAGATCAATTACGGTTTGCAGGAATTTCTCTTTCCTGGCTGCTATGTCACTGCCTTGTTATGGAAAATAAGCCCTCACTGTTCAGCCACAGATAGAAAACCACTCAAGCATGTAGCAATAATGCTGATTAGATTTTATACATTTAATTTTGTGGGTGTTTTGTGAAGAAGTCCTCGAGTGGGGAAAAAAAGGCACCTTCATTATCTTGTAAATAGGCGATGCTGTCAAACAAATAACAATCCCAGCCTGATCCTTCTGAGATTTGGAGGAATTATAAGAAGACCAGGTACTGTCATGGAAATTTGGTGTGTTTGGATATGGAATCTGAAAACCCAGAGGAGTCCTAAAGTCCTGATGCAAAACAATATTAATCATGTGGTGCAATAATGACTTTTTGCCTCTGTGGCTGTTTCTGCTGAGACCGTCATCCCTCTTTTCTCTATGCTCGAACTGTTCAATTATACAACCAGTGAGAGGAGTGACTCCATCTTTGAGTAATTTATCAAACTCTCATTGGACAAGTGGAACACAAACCGCCAACAACTTCTTTACAGCCGGCTTTTCTCCACTGAACCTGTGTCTCACAGAGTTTTAACAAAGGCAGCATGCTCAGCATTGTGTTTAAAAAAAGATTATAGAACTGTGTTCATTTTGTGTTTTCACTTTGGGATTTTCTTTAAAGGGACCTCATGGGCCAACGGGGGACACTGGGCCTCCTGGACCTCCAGGACCAAGTGGTCCTCAGGGGCCCAGTGGGGTTACCATCCAGGGACCCCCAGTAAGTCTGTTTTCAGTAATATCAAAAATAAGCAGCCCTCTGTGCTTGTTAAGTGGAAATAACAGTGATTACTCATTTCTGAATTCATTTTACACTAAAACAGAGAAAAGCATGAATCACATTATTATTAACAACATTATTATTATTATAGACAGACTCCAATTAAAATGTTACCATGTTCTTGTGGCATTTTTCTCATGGTGGAGGACATATATAAAGACAATTATGATTAAGGTTGCATTTCTAAGTATTTTTTAAAATTCAAATCACTGTGAATCAGGAGCCGACAAAATTGCCATTTGAAAAAGAACGTATTTATTATGTAGAAAATATACTGGGGAAGCACCCTGCATTAAAAAAAACTGCTTACATAAAATAAAAAGACCTCTGGAAACAATCTGAAAATATATCAAAAGATAGTTAGGGTGGGACTTTAATCAACAAGCTTTTTTCTGCCATCAGGACAAAATAAAATAACATTTTTTGTTGGTTCTTGGTTGGCAAAATATGCAAGTTTTATCATTTTAGAACTATAGTAACTGAAAATCTTAAGTTCCTCCATTTTTCCCCAACAATTCTGTCTTGTAAATGAGCAAAAAAGCAACCAGCAGATTTTTGTTTCTGGTGCCAGGATGAAATGACAAAAGCTGACATTTTACACAAAAGCTATTTGTAGTGCTTCTGTCCAAATGCTGCAGCCTGTTGGGGACGTGGCGTCTGCAGAGACAATTCTGGCGGTAGCCTATAAAAAAAACCGCTGTTGACTAACAACACTGTTTATTTTAGGGTGTTCGTGGGGAAAAGGGAGACAAAGGAGAGATTGGACCAGCTGGACCAATGGTAAGAGTTTTTTTTTCCCAGAGGATAAGGATGCTAAAGTAGTGTGGTGGAACATGGGAGGAACCTATAAAATCAACGAACTAGGACCAATATGAAAGTTCTCTAACATGTTATGTTTATCCTAAATAAATTGAGGGATTTAATTAGCTAATAGCCCGGTGATGCTATCGAAACAAACTCAGAGGACGGTCCAATACTTGTATCTATGGAAACTGCTTTTCCAGTCATTTTTTCTTTTTATTTCCCACTAGTTGTTTCTAAACACTCAGCAATCCATTCATGCAATCTCACTGCTAATAGCAGCCACAGTATTTTTGTGACCCGAGGAACAAACATCTGAAGCACGTTGATTTAAAGCCATGTTGCTGTTTTAAAACAATTAATTCCAAAAATATTGAATCAAATTAAAATAAAATATTACCAGTAAACAGTGACAGAGTGAACTGCAGAAACTGTCAAACTATTACTTTTCAATTGATCTCTGTTCCTGGACTGACTGTTCTTGAAACAAACCAAACCTGCGTTTTATTTGCAGACTTGTAAAAATATAGCCAAACCATATGAAGAGGGCATTTTTTGATTAAAATAATTATTTCAAAGTTCTACCAGCATGTGAAGTGTACACTTCACAACAGGGGAGATATTAGTCTACACTAATATCTAGCATGCATAGCGACACCTCTCCCCAACCTCGAACAGTCAGACCATCTTTCCCTTCTGCTCTTTCCGGCCTACTCCCCCCCTCAGACGCCAGTCCAGGCCCACCACAAGGCCCATGCAACCTGGCCTAATGATGCCCCACTCTGGTCATGAAGAAGTGCTTTAAAAGGTGAATCCTTCAGCACACCAGAGACCATCTTCCCACAGTCCTGGACCCCACCAGTTCACATACCATGATGCACAGAAGGCGCCATTGCTGTGGCTCTCCACGCGGAACCACCTGGAGCAGCAGCAGAGCTACATCCGGATGCTCTTTGTGGATTACAGTTCAGTTTTCAACACAATAATCCCTGGTAGACTGTGAGAACCTGGTCTTGGCCTCCTCACTCACACTTGTAACTGGATCACAACCGACCACAGACTGTGAGACTTGGCCCCCACCTCTCCTCCACCCACACACTGAGAATCAGCTCTCCACAGGGCAGTGTGCTAAGCCCTCTGTTGTACTTCCACCAAACTCATGACTGCAGACCAGCACACAACAATGTGTTCCGCACGCTGCCTCAGCAGGGCCCAAAACATCATCAAGGACAGCTCACACCCCGGCTCAGACCTGTTTGACCTGTTGCCCTCTGGGAGGCGCTACAGAGGGATCAAAGCTAAAACGAATAGACTCCAAAATAGCTTCTCCCCAAGGCAATTACCAAGCTCCAAAATGCTCAGATACAATTTGCAACAGCACATGCCAATGTCTGTGTATAAATATGTCTTTATGTATATATGCATATGTAGATGTGTTCATTTAAGTATTTATCCGTGTACGTTTGTCAACACTTCCAACCTCCAGGCTTGTTTATATTTGCACATATCACTCTGTGCATTATTACGGACATTTTTTGTTATATTTGCACATTTTTTTCTTGTACATATTGACATGTTTTAATTCATACTTTCTTACACTTCTTTTTGCACTAAAAGGGTGACTGCTCCAATTTCACTGTTCATCATATCTATCTGTCTATTGTTCTGTGCCACTCATCTTAAATTTGCTGGGTTTCCCTCACACGCTTCTGTCATTCTCTGTTAGCAGGTGTTATTCTTTAAAGAAGTAATTATAGACTGCTCACATGCAGCACTTTTGTTCATTTTCTTTGAGAAACATAGTGTTGAAGGGAGGATGTGGCACAAAGATTCACTTAAAAGTTGGAGAAAATAGGACGTGTCAGTGGGGAGCCCAAAAACACGGGCCCAAAGCAATCTAATGGAGTCATTGAGATGTGAATAATTATTAGCAGCTTCTACAACATTGGGCAGTGAACTAGTGGCAGTAATGGTGCATTGATTTGTTGGTTCCCTCCAAAGATGTCTTGCACATCAGCAATAAGAAATCAAAGTTCTAATTTTCTGAAAGAAAATACCGTCTTTACCACTTGAAGACGTTAATGGTGGCCGAAGTTTTTGCTGGTTGAAGCTTTGCTACTCTCATGTTTTATTTTTTTATATGCGGGATTTTCTCCTTTCAAGTGAAAAGATTTGAGAGTTGAGAGTCCGCTATGACCTGTCGCCCGGAGCAACAAAAAAGGGCCTGAACACTTTTGCTCTACAGACTCACAAAGCGATCTTGATATTTTGTTTGGGCCATCTGTGTTCCTCGTACAGATTCATCCATTTTTTTTTTTGCCCACAGACACCACCTGTAAGGGCAGTAACGACACCACAATTATAACATCGTTTTTACTCCCTATTTACCAAAGACAGACGTCATCAGATGTCAAGCCATTTATTTCTGAACTGAGTAGTGTAAAGGACTGAATGCCCTCATTAAAAAAAAAAACAAAAAACAGTTTTTTGGTGACATTTGGGGAATTCTTGTGCAGAGCTAAAAGGGAAACCAGGACAACCAGTTCCAGTCAATGCTTCCCTCTGTCAGTTGATAAATGTCAGGTGCATCAATCTTCCTCCAACACACCAAGCTCTAACAGAAAAAGCAGTTTCCTATAGTTTCCTTCAACCATAAGGTTGTAGAACTAGTTATTTTTAGTATAAAAAGTAAAGATGACCAATAGAAAGACTTAAAAAGACAATTTTCAATTGACACTTTTTATTTGTCAATCTGTAAAAAAAAATATTTTGTTTTTAACGCTTGTGATTTTGATTTTTATTCTGTTAAAATTGATGTTACGTTGATATAAATCTTCAAGTTTGCTTGTTTCTGTGGTTTTGTTTGGAGAACTGCAGCAGCCCACCCCCCACCCCCACGACACAAAAAGAAAAACTAAGCTGAACAGAGATACAACAAATCTCAGCGCAGTACCATGTGGCTCTCTTTGCCTCCACACTCCCATTAATAAAAGCTGGCAGTTCTGGCTTGTGCTGCACCATGTTACTGACTAATAATGTGCTTTGTCAGAAAGAGAATTATGAATGGCTGTGTGTGGTGCAGAGGGGAAACATGGGAGCTTCTACGGCTCTTTTGTTATGTATGAGAGCAGCTCAAAAACATCCCTTTCCTAACTTTTGTTTTTAGGAATAAAAAGTTTAAATTATGAATTGCTGACAAGTGATCTACCTCTTTAAAGACTTGCAAAATGTAAATTTCACTTACTGACACTTATTTCCCTGTGTGATTAACTATGCCCTATATTAATACATCTATCAGACATGAGCAGCACAAACTCTTGATGTGGACATGATCTGCACATTTCCATTTGTTTATACATTTTTTTACAATCCCTCTGCAGAGCTCTTTCAACTAGTTGGAAAACCTTTGCTGTACTGGCACAAGTTCATTTCCACCAGTAGCATCTGTGTTTTGCACAGACTTTTTCATCATGTCTGAGTGAAATTAGCAAAGGAGATTCTACTCCAGATGTCGAGCAAGAGTGAATATTAGCCGACATCTAAGCCGTGACACGTCATTAATCAGCTGAAGTCTTGTCCTCTGTGACCCTGATCTGTAATTTGGACAACCTTTACCAGTGTTAACTGTTCTGTTTTATGAGCCTTTCACCACAGTGCAGAGATTAATCACGTTAACACTTAATCTATCGCCTTTCGGAACTGTCAGTGTGCTCTGACCTGCAGAGAAGGGGAATCAAAGGGAAATGAGGGGAAGAAGCAGGGTCGATCGCCAGAGAAAAGTATTGTTCCCTGTAGATCAGATTTATCTTTCCCTGCAAAGTTAAGGCTCTTGTTTTGACTTAACTTTAAACATATATTTTATTTACTTATTTAGAAGAAGTCATGCATTAGTGACTAATTGTTTAGGGGCTCCAGCTTAAGAAGAAGAAACCACAGCACACCTTAGATTCAAGACCCTTCCATACTTCAATATTATCTCACTTGGTGAACGAAAATGCATGTTCCAGAAACACTGAGCCATGGAGGAGTTTTGAAAAGATTTTATGACAAAAATACCAGATTTAAAGCAATGTAAGTTTTTTTTATTATTTATGATAATAATAAATAAATCTGTTTCTGTCAAACTTTGTCATTTTCTCTTCTTGTTATGTCTCTACTGTCTTTGCCTTTTTATGATGCAAACAAAAAGACCAAAGTCAGGAAACTTACATTTGGCTGAAGGTGAACCACAGTGAGGGATGTGTGTTGTGTGCACTACATACACACATAACTCTTTTTTTCAGTACTTCAAGCAATATCTGAACAAATTAGAATTACATTTAATTTATACAGATTTTTTAACTTAAACTAAATGCAGGTTTGAATAATTGAAACTGTTATGTCAAGGACATTTTGTTATTGCTGTTCAAATTAAAAAGTGTCAATAGGGAAAAAGGCATTCATATTTTTAATGCAAAACAAATAATACGTATTTTTATTATTTTCATTAAGGTAAAAGACTTGGACTGTAGTGTTAGTCGAATCTTTTAAGCATCAGTTTGTGGACAATGTATTATTAAAGAAGGAAAGGCTCAATACCTTAGTTTTTACCATATCTGATATAAGCTATTAGTATTGTCTGTTTTTCTTGCTATCCAACAGTATTTGCTTAGTTTTATTGTTGAATAAATGAAACCGTTTTTTTGTCTTCTCTTATTTAAATGCAAACATCTTTGTGCTCTTCCTTTAGGGCATTCCTGGGAGTCCTGGATCAGCGGGTAGAGACGGTCCTCTGGGACCCAGAGTAAGCTGTTAATGTCCTCTTTGCTTTGCTGGTTATGGTGTGGTCAAGAGAGAAAAAAATTATTTGCACAGCAATTTTTCTTTAATTCAAAGTTGTAATTCGAAGTAAATAAAGATTGACAGTGATTTTAGCATAAAATCAAAAATGATATTTGTGGAATTGCATCAATAAATACAAATATATCCTAAATTAAAAAGCAGATATTACAAAACACTTTAAAATGATAAGATTCGTAAGAACATTATTATTTTTCTATTTAACTATGTTACTGATGAAGATGGTGTGCCGTTTTTAAAGAAAAAAAGAAAGCGTTCTTTCTTCAAATAAAAAATTCTTCCTCAATAATTGAATCAAAAGAAAAAGGTTACACTGAGACCAAAAGAATTTATTTTTCAGTGAATTGCTGAGAAAAAACAAGTTAAAGAGTTAAATTTAAAAAACACGTTAAAGTTGGTTCTAAAATGCATTATGGGATTTTTATTTTTTTTTTTTGTTATGAAAAAGAGTGGCTTTAGCTTTGTTTTCAGCCAGTATAGATTCAAATATTACGTTGCCATGACAAAATGTTGGACATTTCTAGGTTGAAAGTCTCAGTTGAGGTTTTCCTGGTGAGCTTGAATTGGTGTCTGTATTGTGGAAAATCATCCAGTCCATTCAAACATTTGTCTGAATTTGAGCGGACCAGACAGCTCCTCTGTCAGATTCCGGCTTCTGTCAGATCATCAATAACCAGTGTCTTTGGCAGCGATGCGTGGTCGTGCCATCAGACCACCTCCATGTGTTTTACATTACATGCAGCTTTTTTAAGCTGTTTGATTAGGGAACATGAGATATTCCAGGCTTCTTTATACCATTTTTTTGTCTGGTCTTTATGGAACACCCTTTAACAGAAGTGTCTGGATTCCTCCAGTGTTAACTTTGGTTTTGATTCTCTAAAGGTAAATGAGGGTTTGCACCTTGTGGTAAGTTTTGTGCATTAGTTCTTGTGTATTTTATAGTACTACAGAGTTCTGCATTAGCTACTTGCTTTTATTCCAGATGTTTTCTTAGCATCCCCATCAATTTGTCTACTTCTCCTGTCCTTGCCAGTTATGATGGATTTGCTCTGCAGCTGCAGGCTGAGGTATAGTTAAACTGTCGGGGCTTCATACTTTGAGCTTTCATGTTCCAGGTTTGTAATCCACAAAAAACTGAACTAAAATCTGAACCTAAATCATTTGCATAAACTCTGTGTCATTAGAGAAAGGCTTAGTCAAATTATGGAAACATATGAAAATAAGCCATCGCATTATCTTCATGCACAGATGTGATTGTCTGTATGAATTATAACTCATCATAAAACTGCAGGCTCCCTCCCTCGGCCGCTGTTAGCCGAGCTCTGCATAGGGTTTGAAAATAACATTCGCAGTTGATGAGATTCCATTTGTGAAGCCTCCGTGATGCCAGATGGCTGCAGTTGGTGCTGACAGTAGTAGAGCTCGCAATGCCCAGCTGAGCTCTAATCGCCGAAACACAGAGGCAGCCAAAGGGTAACGTCAGCAGGCGGCTAAAGAAGGTTTTGAACACATGTGTAACATGATACCAGAAAAGTTTGCTGGTGGACTGGCTCCCTGAGTGCAGTAAGTCTCTGCAGATGATGCATCTGCTGTCTCTTCTTTGGCTCATCCCAACCCCGGTGCTCTCTTTCACACCTCATGTGGTTTTGTTCAGGAGGATGTCTGTTGGGTAAAGCCTCCTCTTAGTGTGTTGGACAGGTGTGGACTTCACTTGCTTTTCATAAGGAAGGAATAATTCTACAGTTGTATTTCTTTGTTTCTGGAAAAAAAAATGTTATTGTGACTTGTATTACAATAGTAAAACAGATGTAGGAGTACTGATGGTTTATACTTGTGCCCCAAGTGATAGTTTACATGAAGATTTCCAAACAGTTAAAAAAACACAACTGTACTGTTCAGTTTCTCTGACATTCTTTTTTTTTTACTGGACTTAACTAAGAGGTAGAAAAAAACGTGATGTTGTTTGTCATTGACTTATTGTGTCTTAGCTTAATTCATTTTTCATAAAATTTTAATAAACACTTAATTCTGTGTGCAATTTTTTTTTAAAAAGGACGATATAAAAGATTGCTGCCTGCAAATTTAATATCATGTATTTATACATAAGTGTCATGATAGTGTATTTTGGACATTTTTCAGTTAAATAATTGAGATCTCATTGTGTCTGTCTTTGCTTTTGTTTACTTTTGATTAAAGTTTTTTTTTCTATTGGGTTATATATGATTTCACAAAATGCATAAATTACTTGTGAAAAGAGATAAGTTCTGGCAGATTAATTAGTTTTTTTTAAATGGTTTTAATTTTCATGTTTCAGAAAAAAAGAAAATTAGGAAACCTCCAAAAATTTTATGAAGTAATCTCAGGCGATGTTATTGGATTTAGTGTTTAATGTTATACTGACACCAAAATATATATGTATATGCAAAATGAACAGGTTTTTAAAATCCAACCACTCCAAAATCCAACACAGCATTACCATTGCAACGACACATCATCGATTGGGTGAAACTAGCCTGTCTTTGTGAAATCCGCTTGACAATGGTAGGAAAAACTGACATTGAAAGATAAAAAATTGTACTTACTTTGTGATCTATATATAACATTTTTATTAGGTTTAAAAAGAACATTTGCTTATATTTCACTTCACTGACAAGTAAAAATGCAAGAAAAATGGTTACTTTTGACCATAATAATTCGTTGGGATTTGTGGGATTTTTCTTTTTTACTTAGCTTTTCAGATAACTTTTTAGGTGTTTTTTGTAGGGTCTGGCAGTTTTTAAGATGACTTTTGGGCTGGAAAACCATGACTCTGGCAACACTGAAAAGGACAGAGTTCATCTTTACAGGACTGTCATTTATATAGACAGGTTTTAGATCTATAAGGTTCTTTTAATCATCCTATTTACTGTTGAACATCTACATGTTATCAAAAAGGGACAAAAAAAGTATTTTCTAAATAGTCTACAGAAACAGGTAAAAGATGGTTGTTACATTAACACTTTACCCTTCTGACAGATTTAAATTGGTTAAAAGCAGAGAAACGAAAATTAACATTGTTACTTGTTATCAGTGACACAAACAGCCCTGATTGGCCACCTGCATAAAAACAGTGTTCAGTATTCGAAAATGAATCCATACCAAACTCAGGATTATTTTTTAGGTTTACTTGAGGAAGATTCAAACCGCCCTACATGTTGTCTGATGGGACTAACACACTAAACATATATATATATATATATATATATATATATATATATATATATATATAAAATAGAGTTCCCCACTATATTTGGTTTTCTCAACAAATATAAATAAGCCAAAGAAAACTTGGCAAAAAAAGCAAGTTTGGCTAAAAGTGTGCTGCAGCAGCCGCATAGATCAGCTGAAGCAACACAATTTTTCCTCTGAGAATTGTATGTTGGTCTCACTATAAGATGGATCACAAAGCTATTAATCTTAACGCTGTCATTGGTTTGTATTGCTTTTTTTATGAAGACCAAATGAAGTAAAACCAGGGTTTCTCCAACATCTGTTTCAAAATTGGACATCTTGATGCTGTCTCTTTTAATTCTTCTTTTTGAGGATGAAGTGAGTTGTAAATTTCCAATTAATGGAAAAATGTGATTCTTTTTTAAATTGAGACAATCTCTGTTCTGCTCATGCATATTATATTATGACATGCAGACAATAACTACAATCAAGTTTACTTTTCTCCAGTTAATAGCTGCTAATTTAAAATTAATTTATGTTCATGTAGCTAATGTTGATGTAGACTAATTTAGTATTATTTTAAATATAATTTTTGAAGGACATGTATAAAGAAAATTAAGATTAAAATGGCATTTCTGAGTATTTCTTAATTCAAATCGTTGTGAATCAGGAGCAGACAAAAAAATGCATTAGATATGCATTCCCCTCTCTGCTCCATTCTCATGCATCCATTGGCAGACAAATAGATCCATGTACGTCTTTGTTTTTCTCTTCTGACCTATAGATCTACAGCTCCAATATTACTTGCTGTTCTTGTTGCACCAGTAATGTGAGCTTGGGGTTATGAGGGGCTGTATGCTAGCGGGAGAGAGTGTAAACAAAGGGATGATGGGAAGTCAGAGCAGGCTTACTCTGCACCAACAGTCCCACTCACAACTCAGAGGTGAATTTCTACTGTTCTTATGCAGAAACTATGTCCTAGATTTTTTGCCAAAAAAAGGCATAATCACAATCAAAAGATGACTGGGAATGTTTTAACAAAAGATTAAAAGATGATTGGTGTGGGACCTTAAACATGTAATGTTAAAAGTTATTTTATATCCTACATGTCATTCTGCTTAGTTTAGGAGTACATTGAAATAGTATACTGTATATCTGATGCTCACAAAGCTTCTCCCTATCAATAGATTAGCAGAGATGAGAGGATCATGTAAACCAAACTAGATTCACTAAGGAGTTTTACTTCTAAAAATCCTCTGTTCCTAATCTATAAAGATGTAAAGCATCTTATATTTTTAAACAAAACAATGGTTTTGTCGAAAACTGACTAGATGTTATTTTGACCCCTATTACAAATAAAAAATGAAAACATATTTTTCCTTATATTATATACATGACCTGCTGGATGTTTTGCATTCTCTCTCTTTCAGGGTCCACCGGGTAACACCGGACCACAAGGACCACAAGGACCGTCAGGACCTGTTGTAAGTCTGATTTTATTTTGTAAAACTGTCCCCAATCCTTTTTGGACACAGTTCCTAAAGTCGGTCATCTTCCAGGGAGCCCCTGGGGCTCCTGGAGCTCCAGGACCTGGTGGATCAACAGGACCTCAAGGAGATCAAGGACTTCCAGTGAGTGTAAACACTAAGAATTTCATTTGTAACTCATCTAAAGGTCATTCGTTGAAGAAAGTACATTTAATTTAGTATAGTGTGATATGGAAAGAGTTACAGAGCTGTATGAAAAATTTAGCGAAGACTTCTGACTCTGTGAGTACCAGTAATATGAGGACAAATCCTGGAGATTGTGTTGTTTGATGCGGTCAGATGCAGTACTGAGTGAAAAAAACTCATCAAAATAATTCAGAAAGCTATATTTTCTGAATATATATTTTTTTGCAACTCAGACACTAGTGATAAAAAACAAAATGTAGAGATTGTTCAGATTCCAATTCTAATTCACTTTCCTTTTCGGTTCTGAGCATTTACTGGAGACCTTAGGCTGAAAAGTCTGTCACTGAATGTTTTTGGATAAAAGTCAAAGAAATGACTTTTAAAACTGAGATTCCAGGAAACGAATCAAATTTCTTTTTTTTTTTTTATTTGAACAAATTTGCTTTGGGGTTTTATTAGTTTTTATTATTCTTTATAAGTTCAAATCATTGTAGTGGAGTCAGATTGGTCTAAATTATTTATAGTACTGGCCTTTATAGTTAATTAATCATCTACTGTGATAGTGGAGAGGAAAAGTTCCATTTTGGTTAAAGAAACTTCCTCCAAAACCAGACCCTGAAAGGGCAGCCATCTCCTGTCAATAGAGGACAGAGGAGAGATGGTCAAACACAAAAACACTGGGACATCTGTAGGAAGATAAGGGATTTTTTAGTTAATGTAGAAATGAGAGAACAGGAAGCAAACAAAATAGTTCCCTTTTTATGACTAATCAACTGAATAAACTTAAATGTGTAAATACTTTTAACTTTTGACTATATGGATATTTATTAATAAAAAGTATTAGGGGAGGCTTAACTTCACCTGCAAATGCTCAGTGAGTCAGATGTAGTTCATCTCCTTATAAGAGGGAAAACAAAGACTAGGATGCTGAAGAAAAGATGCTGAGGTTCAAACTCTAACGCTAACAGGAATAGATGACGCGGCAGTGCTAGTGACAGCTAATCTATTCTTGGATCATCTCTACAGGCCAGAGGCAGGTTAGACTCAGATAAATCACCAACTCCCTCCTCAGTGCACGCACAAACATACACCCACACAAAGGCTAGTACTAGAGACCATACCTGCCTTAACTCTGAGACAAAGAAAACAGCATGCTTCTGAACGTGTGCACAAGCAGCTCATTCGTAAAGACGCACAGGCTGCTACAGATTTCAATTTCTCTTCTTGTTTTGAGTCAACCACCTTTTGACAGCAGTTCAAAGAAACACCTTTCCTCCTGAAATGTCTGTATTTATCTAAAGTCTGTTTTTGGTTCATCTTTGACCTTTGTCTTTGGTTGGTAGAGTGGTCACCGGACCGCTTCCATTTCATCATCCTGGTGGGAGATTTTTACAATGTATTAATCTTGATAGCGAGCCGTAATGTGCTTGCCAGTTATGAAAGAAAAAAAAAAGCAACAATCCTCCTGGGACTGCTTCATCTGTCCTCATTTGAATTTCCAGAGTGAAGTCATTGTGAGAGTTCCTCGCTCTGCAGATGAGGTGGAACACTTGGAGTCAAAAAGCAGAAAGTCTGCAGTTTTTGGCCATATTTTACTTTTGCTAGAGATGACGGGAGGATAGTTTTATCTGAATTCTGTCCCCATTAAACCTTGGTTTTTCCTGTTGATTTGGATTTTCCAGGTTATCTTGGTAAGAAAGCAGACATTTACATGACCGGGAGGACTTGTTCTCATAGACGATGTCCAAATCATGACTTCTTTTTCTGAGACTTGAACTTGAGCTCGGTGGCTGTGGTGAACGCTGGCCGGCCTTTTACAGCCCATCCTCTGTATAAAGCCATAGGCCTTGTTCTCATCTGTATCCCTCTCCGCTCATTAATTCGCTCTCGCATAGAGACTCAGCCAGTCAGTCGGTGGTCAAGGACATGTCTTCCCAAGATAAACATGTCTTTGTTCAAAAGGCTTTTGAATAAAGTTATTACATAAGATATTTATTATATCAGCACATAGTTCTGTGGCCGTGGCATGTTTGTCTTCGGGATGCCTCTGGATTACAGTGTGTTACACTGTGATTTGCACAGGGTTGGCATGTTTTTTAAAGTATGCGTGTGTTGTGAGCAGATATGAATTCCTTTGGTTGATCTTGTTGACAAAAGCAAGAAAAAAAAAGGAATTTCATCCAAACCAAAGATGTGCCTCTGTTTGTGAGCTTTGGGGCTCAGTTGAGCATTAAATTTGGGATGCGAAGGGGAACGGCGGGTAGTGTGTGGCTGTTTCAGAGGGAATAACTCTCCTTCACCATGTAGTCTTCTCTTTTTTTACATTTTTTTTCAGGGTTCTACTGGTACCAAAGGCGATAAGGGGGAGAGGGTAAGTCATTCCACGCACACACCAAGCTGCTGTTGGAGAAAAATCTGATTTTACTGACTTGTTTTGCAGCCAAAACACTGCAGTTTTTTTATAAAAGCAGAACACCTGCATTACTTACCTTTACTTCATACTTTGCTTTGAATAAATTACATTTTCCTCCACAGTAGTCAGTCTAGATTGTTTGTTTTTTGAACAAATGCTCACCGTATTTCACAGTTTTCTTTCTGTTTTGCTCTGTTTCTCAATTTCTCGCTTTATCACTCCACTTTACTTTGCTGAATTGGATTTTTACTCACAAGTTGTTGAGCCAGTAGTGCCTGACTGTGTTTTTCCTTACTGTTTTCATTGTGATAGTTGTGGCCATCAGATTGTTTCAGGAACAATTAAAACTAAAATTTTTTTTAAGAATTTAAAATTTCTAAATTATTATATTATCTGACCTAAACAGGTGTTATAAATATTTATTAAAGACCCACTTTGATGAAAATTGTGTTTTTGATGTTTTTAACTCGTTCTTGTAGCATTTTTCTCATGAGAAATACACACCTAAAGAAAATTAAGATTAAAATTACATTTCTGAGTATTAATTCAAATCTATGTGAATCAGGAGCAGATGGAAAAAATGCAGTTGGAAAAAGCATGTAGGTCTGATGTAGGAACCTACATCGGAAAGCCAAAAGGAGCTCCCTGCTCCTCTCCATTCTGATGAATCTAGTAGTAGTCGATTAGATCCATGTACGTCTGGCTTCTGGATCAAAACTGTACAGCTGGATAGCTCCAATATTACTCGCCGGTATTATTAGGTTTGGTTGTGAGGGGCTGTAAGCTAGCGGGAGAGAGTCTAAATTAAGGGATGATGGGAAATGGGGGAAGACTTACTCTGCGCCAACAGTTCCACCCACAACTGAGAAGCGAATTTCTAATGAACTCCTCCCACTCTGCAAAAACTTTGTCCTAGAAAGACCACTTTGGAAATAGATCAAAATATGATCAGAGTGAGACTGGGAAAAGTAAAAAGAACACAAACCGAAGCATCGTCTGTTTCCTCAGCACTCATCTAGAGAAGCTTACAGCTGCCCAAACAGGGAACCGTTTCAGTCTGTTGTTTTAAAAAACTGAAGGGCTCTATGTTTGCTCCACAGGGTGATGTTCAGTCCCAAGCTGCAGTGAGAGCCATCGCACAGCAAGTGTGTGAACAGATCATCCAGAGTAAGTGGTTAATAGGTTTTTAGGTTTTATTCTTAACCTGCATCTCCTTTGTCTCAAATATCGGCTTCACTCTTTTCCTCATCTGATCTGAATTGAAGCTTTTAAAGATCCTTTTTTAACTTTTACAGGCTCTTCATAGACACCTCTCCCCTTCTTTAATGAGAGTGCAGGATAGTTTATTGCTAATTTATCAAAAGTAAACGTGACTTTTTCACCATTTTAATGTGCCCACAGTCATGAAAGATCCTCCACAATGGCTGTGTCCTAAAAAAAGAATCTCATAAAGCTGAACGTTGACTGGAAATCAAAGCATTAAAGAGATTTGTTTATTCAAAGCAGGTTTTTGAACTCATCACAGCTATTGACGAATAAGCACAACCATGGCTTTGTTTTGTTTCATTCATAGACATAATTCTGAACACAGATAAACAATTAACTTTTTTATTACACTGACTGGAAATAGACTCACAGCCTCTGTCGGCAGGAAACTAATTTAAATATATTGATGGAATTTAATCCAATCAACCGTTTGACCTTGACAATATTTGGTTGTATCTAAATTGCTCATCTTGTTTGTTTTGCAAACAGTTGATGTTTTTTCTCCAACTCCTCATCATAAATTGGCTTGCTGCAAACCCTCGTGCGTCGTTTACTCAGTCCTTACGTCAGGCGTGTGTCCATGAAGTCCAAAAACTGCAGTCATTTTGCCAATATGACGAGAAAATAAACAAAGCATCATTTCAGAGGGAAAGTTCGCCTCTTCTCGCATGTATTTGTCCAGATGATAAAGCAAAACTTAGTTTCAAAGAAACAAAGTCTAACTAGTTCTCCTGGTATTTAACATCCTCGGGTTTCATTTCCTCCATCTCTTCTCTCTTTCTTTTCTGCTTCATCTCAGTATTCAAAATGAACCAAAGAAGTTAAAGGAAACTATCAAATCACTCTCATGTCTTTTCTACTGTCTTTTTGTAATAAACTGTGGAATAAAGTTTTTCAACATGAATGATGATGTTAATAAGAAGTTTGTGTTTTTTTTTTTTGGATCGCTCAGAAATGTTCCTATTGTTTTTTATTGGAGTACTATGGACCTGTTGTATGTGTTTTTTTTAATTGTTCTTGAATAAAAAAAAAATCCCCCTTGGTAGTGTAAAAGTAAAGAAGGATGTCTGTTCTAATAAAAAAAAAGCACAGCAATTATTAGGTTAAAAATCATTGCGATTAAAATTGACTAATTAAATTAGTTAATTACAGGCCACGATTAATTAATTGCACAAAACAATTATTGCCTGACAGCACTTTTAAAGACATTTACCCTGCCTTCCTCTCCTCTTGCAGGTCATTTGTCTCGCTATAATTCAATCCTGAACCAGATCCCGCTCCATTCATCAGCGTCAGTCCGAACAATACCAGGTCCTCCTGGAGAGCCGGGTAGCAAAGGTCCCCCAGGTCCTCAGGGAGAGCAAGGTCCTCCTGGTAGACCTGGCTTCCCTGGTGCTAATGGGCAGAATGGTCGACCAGGGGACAGAGGTAAGACAGGACTCTCACTAAAGGGATTTTCCTAAGTAAAAAGTGTTGTTATCCAGAAGATTAAATACATATATCAGGCCTGGCACATTGACAATCCCTATTAGTATATCTGCTGATATTCAGACAAATCACCAACAATTCCCTCCAAATGCTGTCCAAGAAGCAAAGTCCAACATCTGTACTAACAGTGTGAGCTCACTTCAATTGTTACTCCTTGCTAACCATTACATCTTTAGCCTTTTATAAGATCTTTCATTTACATTTGTGGGGATCACATTTGAAGTGGTCTAGACCAAAGGTTCCTAACCCCCAGGTTACAGTCTGATACCAGTTTGTGGTAAAGTTGGTACCGGCCACAGAAAAAGAAACACAACCTACATTTTTCTGTTTTTCTGATCTGATTCTGAAGGAAATGTTATTTTGGAAAACTACTGGATTCTTCATTCTTGGTGCATGATGTCAAGTCGCTTGGTCACGTGTTGAAAACCCATTCGCCACTGTCTTAAAGCTGACCACTAAATTGAAACTCCCAAGTTAACAAAAACAAATGTATATGTGAAGTTTCTTTTGTTAGAAAATAGGAAACAGAAGAAGAGCTTTGACTACAAAATATAAGAAATCTGCTTTTTACAGACAAAAGCCAGGAGTCTTTACTCCAAATATGGATTTATTGTGACAATTGTTTCCACAGATCATAATTATCATTAAAAATATTCAGCGACCAGCTGTCTAAGGTTATGAAGATGCGGCTAATCAGATTGCTCAAATGATGGATTCATGTTTATAATTATTAAGTTTTAACTTTTATATAATTACGTTTTTGGGTTTTTTGCATTTACCTACCCACTTTAGCCTCTTACAGGCCAGTTTGTGAAATTATTGTAACAATAAACTTGTCCCCGGCCTGAAAAAGGTTGGGGACCACTACTCTAGACCACAATTCTACATTTTTTTCAAAAAAAGGTGGTTGTCCAAATTCAGCTATGTTATATACAGTAGGCACCTATTTATCAAAATGTAAAACTAATGTTCTCATATTTGGACAGCATTCTTACATAGATAATACATCTTTTTGACAATACATATATTATTTGTTTACTATATCTTTTAATCAACCCAAATACCTAATAGAAATGTGAAAAGTGTGCCATGTAAATGTGTAGGTCACTGAGAGATAAATGCAAACAATAAACATTATAAAGAAACCAATAGATATGTCACAAATAATTTGATAAAACTTTGCTTTAACCCAGTTTCTAATTTTTAGTTTTCTGTTAATTTGCTGCATTTTGTGGTCCTGTTCTCCACACTGGTCAAACAAAGCCACAGTTTAGGTCAGACAACAGCAGCTTTAAGATCTATGAGGTCATCTCTCTGCAACAAGGCCCTGGGAGGACAAACAGGCTTCACGGGGATCTGTCTTCATCGCTAAAACATGCAGCCCACACAAAAGACGCTCAAACTGAATGAGCTGCACCAACCCAAAGGCCAAGAAGAGCCAAAGACAGCACAGTGTCTGTTAGGTCGGGTCCAGCACTGGCTGCATCCACCTCAGCAGTTTCCACTGATGCTCCAACTCAAATAAACACACGCAAACACCCGTTTTACAGTTTTAAAGGTTGGACCAAATGCCTTCTAAAGTTGGTGTTTGGCCTAATATTTTTAGATTATTTAAAAAAATCCAGCTCTTATGAATAAAACTGCATTTTTTATGATCAACTTTAGAATTCTTGGTTTTTTTTTAATTTATTTTTTTTATATTTTGGTGACAGACACAATGCATGCAGTTAAGACGGTCATAAATGCAGCGAGACATTTATGAGTGTTTATCTCATGTTAAAATGCATGGAAAATATGTCATGACATCATTCAAACAGCTGAACAGCACAAAAAAACTCTGCCAATGCTTAAAAAAAACTTTTACAGTAAATTGTGAGACTGAAGGATTTTAAAGGTACTTAAATTCTTATCCTGTAGTAAAATTGCCAGTAAATGTCTGTCTAAAGCCTGGAAAAATGAGGATCCCCAAACTGACCTCTCAACACTTGAGTCTTGTGAATGTTCTCACAAAAATATTGATTTATTTCTGAGAATAATTCATGTCTACACTCTGTCCCATCTTTACAATAAAGCACAACCAAAATTTGACCTAAATATTTGCTTTTCGTTGAGGCAGAGTTTTTTAATTAATCTAGAAGACAAAACATTATATAAATATATCAACGTAATACTGAATGAGAGGATAACCAGAACACTATTTTTTTAGATATTTTTTATCAAACCTGATAGATGAACGTTAGGCTGCTCCAATTTTTAAATATCTTTACATTAACTTAAATCCTCCACAAAAAAAAAAAAAAAAACGTAAGCAGTTTTGAAAACATGCTGTAATGCTTTTGAATCATCAGTTACTATTCATTCATTAAGAAATTTGTTTTCGCTCAGTCAGATGAGGCAAACAGGAGAAACACATATATTTTGCACTATCGTCTAACTTATCAAACAATGTCTCCATTTTCAGGACTGCCAGGCTCAAAAGGGGAGAGGGGCAGCTCAGGCATTGGGAGTCCTGGACCTCGAGGACCACCCGGTCCTCCTGGTAAGATGCATCAAAGTGTTGAGGGCTCTTCAGAATCTTGCAAAATTCACAGTTTGAAAGCCAAAAATGACATTTTCTTAAGTTCTGCAGCTCCAATTCTGTCTGAATATTTATTTTTACAGTTTGCAGTCCACTTATGTACTTAACCTACCATTTGCACATTGATTTGTATCAGTTTGAATAACAATCCAAGAAAACTATTTAAATTATTCCTTTAGTGAAATTAAATAGCACAGAAGCTTAAGTTCATTGTGGGTGGAATAAGACTTCTTCTTTTGACTGCCATCAATTTTCTCTAAACAAACAAACAGAACCTGAAACATTCAATGGTCAAAACAGGAGAAAAAACTGAGGTCTTCAAGAAAGAAGTCTTTGTCCTTATTCATACATATTACGGGATGATCATTTTAGCTGTTGGCAGAGGCAGCTTCCCTCAAAGTATTGATTTCATATTTTTATTGAGGTGGGTCCTGCTGGAGCCGTTAGTCCTTTAAAAAACAGTGTTTTTAGCCAAAGCTTTGTCTCTGCTGCTCCTGCTTCTGGAGATTTGCTAACAGTTCACTAATAAAAAAACAAGCAGAGCTCATGTTTTATGCCCCCAATGGAAAAAAAAGATCAAAGATTTAAGGGATGATCATTCAATGACCTTTCTGGGTATTTTTCAGCTTGTTTTCATCCATTTTTCTTTTATAATCCCTTCTCACCTTGTGTCAAAATGCTGGAGTCGTCTGTGTAACTCAGAAGCCTTTAACATTTCCTGTGACTTCAGGTTCGCCGGGTGAGGGTCGAACTGGTAGTCAAGGTCCACCTGGTCGGCCAGGTAACCCGGGAACAGCAGGTAGGCCGGGAACTCCTGGAGCCACAGGACCAACCGGTCCACCAGGATACTGTGACCAAAACTCCTGTCTTGGATACAATGTGGGAGGTAATCATCTACTCTTTAAAAGAGCTTAACATTTCAATTTTTACTAGCTTTTATGAGAAAACTATGCTACAATTTTTAACCCTTTGATGCGGGTACTCTGGGTACTCCGGCTTCCTCCCACCATCCAAAAACATGCTTCATGGGTTAATTGGTTACTCTAAATTGTCCCTAGTTGTAGATGTGAGTGTGTATGGGTGTGTGACTGTGGCCCCTACAACAGACCTGTGACCAGTCCAGGGGTGTCCCCTGGCTCCAGCAGCCCGGTGACCCTGAAAGGGATAAAGCTGTTTGGAAAATGAATGAATGAATGACTTTGCATACATGGGTCAGAAAAGACCCAAGTGTATCTGATAGCACTAGCATATGGAGTAAAAAGACAGTTAACAGGTCAGCACAGAGCTCATCTTTCTAACTCTTAGTACATATAAGTCTTCTTTTTCAATTGTTCAAACATTGTTCTAACATGACCGAAAAGCAGTTAAATGATCATTGTGAACTGTATATAATATTTGATTGGGTTTAGTTACTGTTGATCAGGTGTAGTAACATGTTTTTATTAGCTAGCTAGTGGTTTAAAATATTTTTTTCCATGAAGCATAAAAGAAAAAATGGAAATAATAATCTGTGTTAATAAAAAGATATGTAAAGAATACTTGGAATATTCATCTATAAAAATATATATATATTAAAAGATTAAACAAAAAAAAAACCTCAGCCATCATGAAAAAGAAACCGAATGTGGGTCATTTTTTGACCCATGTTGCGCATTCGAGGGTGTGTGGATATGTTGCGCATCAAAGGGTTAAGGCCTTAAACTCGCACATTTGTATTAATATCTTACAGATGTATATTGACAAAAAAAATGAATGAAATTATGTCAGGATAAAGGAGAAAACATATATGCTTTGAATTGGAGTCTATTGGGAAATGAGATAAAAAAGTCTTGATAGTAAGTAAAACTTAGAAGTAAGAAATATATTTTACTTTAAAATCTTCCTGGTTTATTTCAGGAGATGGTGGCTACAAGTGTTAATTGATGCCAAATGCTTTCCATGTTGCACATCTTACTTAGATTACGGTCACATATCCAAAATTGCCCCACAGCAATGACCTAAATGCAAGTTTTTCAAGAAACTTGGTAGATGGTCTTGCGGCCGAATTTGTAATCGGGAGGCGGAGTCACATTTTTACATGCCACACAGCGGCCGCAGAGGTCTTAAGAGTAAGTTATAGTTCTACAGTGATTAGATAATTTTCCCTCAAAATTGGTCAGTGGCCGCATGGGCACATTTCAAGGTTGCACGGTGGCAGTCCAGTGACAGGCGAGGATGAAGCCATTACCAAATCGGGCAACAGCAACAGGGCGGATCGCTGACCAGCCTGGATGGCTGGCCTGGCCTGGCTGGGCTTTTTTTTAAATATAAAAAGCGGGCCATGCTGCACACCTGACCGTCGCCGTCTGCATTCATACCCACTCTAACGATTTTAAAAAAATTAGGTAGTGACATGAAACCTTGGAGATTCTGCTGATGCTTCCCCATTGTGCGGTGGCGATTGTATTTGTGACCATAAGACATTAAACAGGAACTAAATGGAAAGCGTTGCAGAAGCAGATAAACCTGACTCGTGAGACGGCATAATCACCTGAATCGTAATGCTTTGTGTCATTCTGCATGTATTAGCTCATAACTTATTATTATTATAGGAGTAATCCGTGCAGAAACACGGAAACTGTTTAGGATCTGACATCTGAATAACATCTAGAAGTTTTCTTTTTCTAGTAAATCTAATTTACCAGGAACTAACCTTTATTTTTTGAAGACTCATGTTTTTATCATTTGAAAACTACATATATAAATTCAAAAACAATCTGAAAGACGTCATTCTCTTGTCCCTCTTTTTGTTTAAAATAAATATAAAACAGTTGAGTTTTACTTTTACAGCCATGGCTGCTTCTCAGACGGTTATTGTCCTCGTAAAACTCTCAGGGAATAGCAAAACAATTCAACTTTTATTGTCGTTCCACTCTGAAGTTTGGGAATTCATTGCAACACTCAGTTTGAGAAGTTAAAAGGCCAATCAGACCATTTGTGTCTTTCACACACATTTAGGCGTGCACACTTACCCTGTTTTAGTATTAATACTGACACAATGCAGAGGCTTTTGTCTTGGACAGTCTGAGCTAGAGATTGTCACAGCATTGATGTATTATCTCCTAAAAGAAGCTGATGGGTGAGACATGACTTCATCAGCAAGAGTCCACATTTATTGGTTTTCTTTTTTTTTTGCTCTGTGACTTTAGAACCTGTTTTACTATCTTAGTCGTTTTAAATGTGGCCTTTAGGGACTTTCTGACCACTTGAAAGAAAATCTCCACTTTTTAAAGGACCGGGTGTGTCTTCTCTGGCACGGTAGCTGTAAATTGTCCATAATCTTTTGTTTTTGTCTCAAAATATTTTTAGTCTGGGGTTAATTGAATCTTTGCTTACTCCGTTTTTTTTTTTTTTTTCGTATGGACTGAAACAGAAGATCACAACATCGGAGTTCAACAATATGATCCAAGTTGTGTGAAATGAAAATCAAACATTTTTCTGCTGGAAAAAAAAGCCTCCCTACCTGATTTCTGCAGGCGGTGCAAACAGATAACAGTGCAGAAAGTTTGTTGCAGCGTGTGAGTCAAAAGAACAGCAGAAAAGTGTTTAAAGTGCCTTCTGCTCTGTTAGACAACATTTTATGTATTTGTGAAAAACATGTTCTTTATAGGAACTTTGAGAGTTTCTATGATGTGGGTTTTAATTTGATAATGACAATAGGATAACCCGTTCTCAGGTAAAAGTGGATCATCTACAAGCAAGTTTCATTTTTTACATTTTTTATAAAAGACCAAAATGTGATTAAAAGCACCAATTAATTTGTAACAAATTGATCAAAAATAAGTTTGTCCAAATTTCTATGTATTAATTGTGATTAAAACCATCCGGTATTCTCTGTCACTACTTCAACACCTCAAAAAAGTAAAAAAAGGTTTGACTTCTGGTATATAAAAAGAGATAAATGTTTAATTAAGTCTAAATGAAAGTTTAAAGGTATATTTTAAGAAGCACACAAAGACACAGGTGGACAGGAGACTTTTTTTAGTGAAGTCATGAAGCTCAACTGATGTTTGGGGACCACATCGGCAAAAAAACTCCAATTGAATTGCAATTGAACAGTTTATTTTTATGTATTTATTTTCATTTTCCTGTAAGGCACTCACTGACATTTTAGTTTACTTAAACTTTTGACTCCAGCTCCTCTTTGCCTTTTCCCTGCACGATTAGTCAGGTCTTTCAGGTACAGAGCCAGCCGGCAGTTGTTTTGTCACAAAAACAGCCAGGATTGTCTGAGAGTAACTAGCCAAGAAAGAGTCTGTCGCATTCTCCCAATTCACCCAGTTTCCAGCAAATATGCCATAGCAGGCTGGCAGGACTGAACATAAGAGCTCCTGGAAGGCTGGGCAGAGCGGTTTCCCACATTTATAGTTTATATGTGGTCTGTAATGTTATACCAGATACCAGTTGTATTTATGAGATAAATAAGTCATTTGGTTTTTATAAAATTACTTTTATTGATATAATTCAGAGGATTTTACATTAAACTTCTGCAAATCTCTCCCTCAGTGCAGTTTTTCAAATGTGTTTCATTAATATTTTCCTTAACTTTTTGCAATTCTGTTACAGCTGTTTTCGAGGGTCAGATCTTTGGTGTCTTTTGGTTTTCCTGCTGACATGAGCTGACATCTTCTCTTATTTTGTTTCCCTCCCCTCTTTCCTCTCTTATCCTCTCTGGGTTTTCCCTCTTTCTGCTTTGAAGTTGAACAGGGCTATGGGAATGATTACTGAGGAACGTTCTCCAACCATCTTCCTCTTCTCCTCCTCATTTCTGCCAGACTGTCATCTTTTCTGGGATTTCCAAGCATGGTTTAAGATCAAAACCTCGCAGCAGTGGATTTAAAACTCCATTCCTCTGATCTTTGGATATTTAAAACATTATCCACACCAAATTTCCAGCTTTTGCCTGCGTTAGGTCATGTGACATTACTCAACAGTTGCAAAATCCAGGACAATTCTTCTAGCACCCAGCTTGAATCTTTGCTGCTGATTGGCTGCTTTAGTTAACGAAGCATCTACCTGATTAGCGTTTTTTCCTGTAGTTCCATCACACCATAAGTTCACATTTCACCATTTAATAATTTAGGAAAAAAAAGCTTAAAATGATCAGAATGTGATACACTTCTTCAGCTTCTTCTAACAGCACACTGCCTGTTTGTTGCTTTGAAGAGGTGGTGGCATCTAACATGCTTGCAGCACCAAGGCTGTCCTTAACCACAGTCTAACCCAGAGGCAGACCCCTGTTGACCTTAAATATTCCCACTCCTCCAGTCCAGCCGCTGCCCCACACTGGCTACCAGGCCTACAACCCTCCCTACAGACCGCCATACAACCCTGCTGCAGTGCTGTACAACAACCAGCAGGAGGAGGAGAGGCCAGAGGAGCAGGACCCCTACTACCACGGCGATCCCCACCCCCAGCAACCTTCTCAGATGGCACACGGTTACCACGGTTACCAACCAGGCCACTCTGAGGATGTGGAGCTGAGATCGCCGGGTGTTGTCAGGAGGTACGCATATGAGGAGGGCAGGGGGACGCAGGAGGAGGAACGGACTCGCCTTTAGCGCTTGAGCTGAAACAGACAGTGACCCTGACATCACGCCGCTCATCTAGAAATGGCGGCAAGAGGTCGCCCTCCCTGCCCGTCTAGCAGGTGAAAGGATGTACATAGCTGTGTGGTTTCTCTGTGAAAGAGAGGTTCAAAAAGTGCCTGATCTCTGTTCGCTTCGTCCGGTGAAAATGTAAGATCTGTTCCGTCCATCTTCACATGTTCTGTGGAACTGCATGTCTCCTTTGAGCCGCCCACTGATGGTGTAAGTGGACACGCGTGTTTTGTTTCAGTGTTTACTAACTCCACTCTTTTACAGTCAAATGACTGATCAGAAGATGCTGTTTTTTATACTAATGAATCACGACTCTCCTTCACTTCTACAGTCTTCTCATTGTGTAAATGAACAAGCATCAGAGACATGGATGGTGGGAAGTGACTCCTGTTGTAAGATTCAGTACTGTATTAATCAGCTATCATGTTGTGGTTAGTTTTTTTTGTTTCAGATCATTTTTACTTTAACATTAATCATTTCATTTCATTTTCTTTGACTTTCACTTCAGGTTTGTTTACTGAAACTAATCTCTTTACTTTCTAATGTAAATTTTGGCCGCTTTGGAGTGGAAGCAACTGAGCTCTGACCTTTTCGTGAAATGAGACCTAAAGCAGCAACTTTCAAAACAAATCAATAGGGATGGAAGTTTTTCTTTTTTGTTTCTACCCTAGTTCATTTAGGTGTCATCATTGACCCTGAAAGTTCCTCTGTTGAAACTGAGGAGAAACATCTGACACTCAGCTGGAGTCTCACTGTCACACCCCTTTGAATAAAATACACGTATTTATTTTGTTTGTTTTTTATAACCAATAAATATGTCATGACTCAAAAGCAAAAATGTTCTGGTCTTTTCCTCCACACAGACAGACCGGACTTTAAGATTAAAATCCCGCTCTGATGAAAATTGTGTTTCTAACATGTTCTTGTCATTTTTCTGAAGATGGACTTTTAAGAAAATTAAGCTTAAATTTGCATTTCTGAGTATTTCTTTGTTCAAATCACTGCAAAAATGCTGTTTGTAAAAGATCGTATGTGTGATGTAAAGGATATGCTGCATGGGGCACAAGCCCCCCCGCCCTGCCCCGCTCCATTCTGATGAACGCACTTTTAGATGACTAGATCCCATGTATGTCTGTTTTCCTCGTCCGAGCTGGCATCTGGCTTACAGCTGTACGGCTGGAAAGCTCAGCTACCGCTCGCCATTTTTGCACCGGTTATGCTAGGTTGGGGCTGTAAGCTAGTGGGAGAGCATGTAAACGGAGAGCTCTCCGTTTTGGGTGACGGGAAGGGGGTAGGGTTACTCCGCAGAGCCATAACTCTTGAGGCAAATTTCTAATGAACTCCTGCTGCTGCAGAAATTATGTCCAAAAAAAATAGTTTGTTTTTTTTGGCTATAAAATGGCAGAATTATAACTGAAAGACCACTGGGAACAATTTTACAGTGGATCAAAAGATGATGGGAGAGGGACTTTAATGCAAGAACTGCAGCAAGTTCATACAACTGTTTATAAAGATGTTACTTTAATGAAAACACAAAGACAAGTCTGACCACAGTTAACATTTGCAGCACGTTGACGTTGTCATAGCAACACATTAACCAGTTTCCCATGTGAAGTGTTTAAAAAGCAGGACCAGCTGTAACAGATGTCCCTCTGGAAAGCCAGAATTGATCTCTTTATGGAGGTCTAATCATGAAAAACAAACAGATTTTTGTCAGATCGAAGCTGCATGTTGAAGGTGCAGGTCAGCATCAGTGAGGTGGCTCTTTTGACGCCTCACAGGGAGGCTGGGGTCCGTCTTACAGTTAAGTTCAGATTAGAAAATAGTCCAATTGTAGAAAACTAAACTGTTGGCTGAAGACACGCAGCAGCAAAAGAATCGGACCGTTTTGTGCCGTGTGTGACCGTACAGGATTAGCTGATGTCCTTTTCAATCCCATAATGCCCCTTGGCCACAGAATACTGAGCATCAGAGTTCCAATTAAAGCTGAGGACGCGGCAGCTTTCAGGGTTCTGGACACGAGGACCCCCTTTAGTTTCATTTCATCTTGTAATCCTCGGGTCTGTGGAAGAAACAGCAGAACACATTAGTATCTGGAGCCATGAGAGAAGATGATGGATGAGAAACTAGGCAGATCTTATCTGCTTCCTTTTTTTCGCCTTTTTCAACCCAGCACCCTCTTTCTATGTTTATCTTTTTTTACATTTCAAATCCCTATCTAAAGACGCCATAGTGGTGTTGATATGAAGACTAAAAAGTGAAAGTGTACAGTGTGCAGAAGCTGTGTGTTGTGCAGGGGGGCTTGTACACACGTGGACAAAATTCAGTTAAAGAAGGAAAAACCCACAATTCTCACTGAAATCACTTGAAACTTACAAAAGTAACAATAAATAAAAATTTATTGAAAATTAAATAATCAAAATCAGCCATCACTTTTGAATTGCTGATTAACATAATTATTAAAAAAAAAAAAAACTAATGAAACAGGCCTGGACAAAAATGATGGTACCTCTATAAAAGATTGAAAACTATTTGACCAGACTGACATGATTAACTCAGGTGTGTCCTTTAATTGACATCACAGGTGTTACCAAACTCATGATCAGTCAGTCTGCCTATTTAAAGGGAGACAAGTAGTCACTCTGCTGTTTGGTGAAAAGGTGTGTACCACACTGAACATGGACAACAGAAAGCGAAGGAGAGAATTGTCCCAGGACATCCGAAAACAAATTATAGATAAACATCTTAAAGGTAAAGGCTATAAGACCATCTCTAAACAGCTTGAACTTCCTGTGACAACAGTGGCTCATATTATTCAGAAGTTCAAGACCCACGGGACAGTAGCCAACCTCTCTGGACGTGGCCGCAAGAGGAAAATTGATGACAAATTGAAGAGACGGATCGTTCGAATTGTATCCAAAGAGCCCAGAACAACCTCCAAAGAAATTAAAGGTGAACTCCAAGGCCAAGGTACTTCAGTGTCAGATCGCACCATTCGTCGTTGTTTGAGCCAAAGTGGACTTCATGGGAGACGACCAAGGAGGACACCACTGCTGAAAAACAATCCTAAAAAATCCAGACTGGAATTTGCAAAAATGCATGTTGACAAGCCCCAAAGCTTCTGGAAGAATGTCCTTTGGACAGATGAGACCAAACTGGAGCTTTTTGGTAAGGCACATCAACTCTATGTTCATTGACTCAAAAACCAAGCATACGAAGAAAAGAACACTGTCCCTACGGTGAAACATGGAGGAGGCTCAGTCATGTTTTGGGGCTGCTTTGCTGCATCTGGCACAGGGTGTCTTGCATGTGTGCAAAGGTACAATGAAATCTGTAGACTATCAAGGCATTCTGGAGAGAAATGTGCTGCCTTGTGTCAGAAAGCTTGGTCTCAGTCACAGGTCATGGGTCTTCCAACAGGACAACGATCCAAAACACACAGCCAAAAACACCCAAGAATGGCTGAGAGAAAAGCGTTGGACTATTCTAAAGTGGCCTTCCATGAGCCCAGATCTGAATCCCATTGAACATCTGTGGAAGGAGCTGAAACATGCCATTTGGAGAAGACACCCATCAAACCTGAGACAACTGGAGCAGTTTGCTCATGAGGAGTGGGCCAAAATACCTGTTGACAGCTGCAGAACGCTCATTGACAAATACAGAAATCGCTTCATTGCAGTGATTGCCTCAAAAGGTTGTGCAACAAACTATTAAGTTATGGGTACCATCATTTTTGTCCAGGCCTGTTTCATTAGTTTTTTTTTTAAATAATTCTGTTAATCAGCAATTCAAAAGTGATGACTGGTTTTCATTATTTAATTTTCAATAAATTTTTATTTATTGTTACTTTTGTAAGTTTAAAGTGATTTCAGTGAGAATTGTGGGTTTTTCTTTCTTTAACTGAGGGGTACCAACAATTTTGTCCACGTGTGTATATAATACCCTTCCTGCTGTTCTTCCTAGAAAACATTAATTATGTCTTTGATAGTAATTAGCTGATGATGACCTCACAGCTCGGGACACCCAAACTCAGTCCTGAAGAAGATTAACACACAGCACAAGGTGAGCGTTAACCAACAAATCTTTGAAAAACGCGGTTAGTTTGACCTCAATGGTCAATAGATTAGACCATACCACCAAACTCAGCCAGTAAAGCGGAGGCGCTTTTATCACTTTGAACACACACTGACACAGACGCTGAATGCAGCAAACATGCTGTACTTCCATTCTTCTTTATATACACTACTCTCCAAAAATGAGGCTTTTTGTAAAAAAAAAAACTCAATGGATGTCATACTGTGTTCGTTTCATTTGATAGATTTTCAGGATAGGGAGGGAATTGTAATGAGGTGACAGACAACTCATTTAGTGTTTTCCACTTAATGGTCTTAGTGTGTATAGTGTGTCTTACTTATTGGGGTCAAAACCAAAAAGTTGTGGAAAAAAACCTTTTCAATGTGACATCAATTTCTCCATTCAGCCGTTATAAAAAGCTGATTTTTTGCCAGTAAGTCATTCCAAGTTCATCATTCAAATGGCCATGAACACACATGTTCTGAACATCCATGAAAGGAAATCTAGATGAACAAGCTCTATGATTAATCAAAAGAAGGTGTGTTGAACAAATGTTATGTCCCTGATGTCATGGCATTTACTGTTCGGAGGAAAAAAAATAATCCATAGTGTTCATTACACCTGTTTGCCTCTAATGCTGAGAAAATAATATGCCTAAAGTTAATTAACTTCAGATTGCACGTGAAATATTTACACCCATCTGACATTTTCTACACTTCTGAGAAGGAAGAGCCGCAGCTCCGACCTGAACGAAACACGTTGGTTTGCAGATGAACGGATGTAATGCTAAGTCTGGGAAAAGTGAAACGCTTTCAACCTGAAAAATGAGGTTTGCTGCTGGTGAGAGTAGAGAAATGCGTGACATTATGCCTACAAACGGGAGAAGGGAGAGGGAGGGAGGTCACAATGTCATTTTAATCCCAGCCTGAAAATGCTTGAGTCAGAAAAACCATGAATATGATTATGCTGAGAAACAGATGTGCTCTCTGTCACTCTTTAGCAGGAAAAAACACTGAACACGCAGCTGGAAAGGATGAAAAGATCCGACTCTCCTTGTAGGTTTGTGACATTTCTGATGTTTGGAGCCTCTGCATGGACTGAAGCTACAAAGAAGGCTGAATGACGTTTGGACAGAAGCCTGCATTTCTTTTATAGCAGTTCGGGAAAGTTCACATGGGACGAAAAACCAACGTACATTTGGAAGAACGCTCATATCTAGGGATCAGTCAACAGTGGAGTTGTTCCCATGAAGAAACCTGGGGTCCCTCTGCAGCTGCCTTTCTGCTCAGGATGTCATAAAGCGCCAACAAACGCTGACTGCACAGCTGTGTGTGTTTGTGCAGTTGCACCAAAGCACCGAATCTCATTTTCTATGCATGAGAGGAAAGAACCCAAACCCAACAGAATAAAAACAAACTGCTTTGGTTTTTGATGTCGATTCTTTCAGTCGTCTGTTGCTTAGGAAAACAACAATCCCAAAACCAAATCGTAACTCAGAGCTGCTTTTTCTGTTGAAACAACTGTGATCCAAACATTTCCTGACAACTAATCACAGAGCAGCTTGGCAGCCACACACACACACACACACACACACACACACACACACACACACACACACACACACACACACACACACACACACACACACACACACACACACACACACACACACACACACACACACACACACACACACACACACACACACACACACCCACACACACACACACACACACACACACACACACACACACACACACACACACACACACACACACACACACACACACACACACACACACACACACACACACACACACACACACACACACACACACACACACACACACACACACACACACACACACACACACACACACACACACACACACACACACACACACACACACACACACACACACACACACACACACACACACACACACACACACACACACACACACACACACACACACACACACACACACACACACACACACACACACACACCAGCTGTGAGAGCCCAGTCTGCGTAACATCTCCCTCTTCTGGCTCATCATCATCAATGCAAGGCACAAGGAATTGCAGATGTTGTCCATAAGTGGTAGGCAAGTCCTCAATGGACAACATATTGCCGGTTCCAAACCAATAATGTGTCTGTGAGCGTTTACATACGGTGTCCACAGCCTGGGAAACGCCTCCACCTCCTCCTGGGTGTACTCGCTGAGCTTCCTGGGGATCACTCTGGGCTGCTGAAGCTCCTCTGTCAGGTTGGCTCGGATATCATCTGGCAACACCTAGAAAGGGGTGGACAAGCATAAAAAAAAAACACTGAAAAACTTTGGGAAATGAGCTACAATGAAGGGAACAAGAAGAGGTCAGAACGTGCAACACATGCAAAATACTACGCTTCAAACCTTTGAAAACCACAGACTGACCTTTGAATGATTTTTCTGGTAAATCTGCACACATTCATAACACTTCAGAGTCCATCTGCTTGTAATTCAAGGTGCAAACCTGATCAATTCTGGAGGTTCCACCAAAATCAAGGAGAGTTTTCCTTAATTTAACTGATTACTAACAAATTGACCTCATTTGAAATCCTGATAAAGATACAATTTGTTTTTATTTGTCAATGAACTTTGTAATCACATGTGAATGCACATTAGGTTTATAAAAAATAAAATAAAATCAAAGACGAGAGCACTACGGTGGCTCTGTGTGATCAAAGAAAGCATATTGCCTTTAATGAGAACTAAAACAAAAACATGAAACCATCAAGGTAAAACCAAAAACTTATATCAGTTTATCTTGTTTTGATAAAAACGACTTTCATGCTTCACCATCGATCAGTTACTGCGGATCAAAACATTGAAATAAGAGTTGAAGCAGACGTACATCATCAGAAAAGATATGCAATCGTTGCATCATGGTGCGTCGCTGCAGGTTTCGAGGCAACATGCCATAAACCGCCAACTTCACAATCTGAAAAGCAAAAATATGACAACAGAACAAAAAAAGACAGCAAATAGAGATCCCTTCTTCATGTACCCAAATACACCTTTAAATGGTAACTGTGTTTTTGATAAAGCGCCGACACAACCTGGAAAGCCACTGGAATACGCCTAGAAAGATATTGGACAGAATCCGTGCTGACGAGCCAGCCGTCTGTCTATTCCCGCTGTTCCCTCTACGCCTGCCAAGCTTACAAGCTCCCACATTAAATGAACAATTTTACGCTGTGCTGTCATGCTCCAGGTTTTTATGCAGAAATACAAACTAAATCTTTTACAAAACCACCTGAAAGAACACAAACGAATCAGAAAAGGTTTCTGTACGACTATATATGTGTCCAAGTTTTCAGTTTGTATATATTTTTTTAACTGTGTAACACTTTTCTGTTTTCTTTTTTTAAAGGCTGATTGATGCTATTTTTCCCTGATGCATATTCTCCTTTTCTGTCCTGAAACAGTTCTGTTAAAGTTGATTTTTTTTTAGCTTTGATGAATGACATTGCATTTTATTTTATTACATCTGTAACCTTTAGCAGTTTTGATTTATAGAATAAAATGCAAGTATGTTCATATTATCCTATTTCACCAGTTAAACGAATTAAAACAATTGGACAGAGTGCAACTGGAACACTTTTGTAAGACTCATGAACCAAATTTCAGATAATAAATCGAAATCCTCTGCCATCTAATCCTAAAAGAAAAAGCTCTGAAATGAAGAATGACATTTTGCCATTTTACAGTTTATTCAGGACAAAACATAGATGAAAAAGAAGAGTTTCTGTAGGTCTTACAGCTTTTGGATCCTTAAGGTGAAGCTGTGCAGCTGTGACCTGCTTGAATCCACCTGGATACCTTCAAGAGGAAAAATAAAGACTTAAGACTTTCAAACTGTTGTGTGGATGCTGTGTGTGGGCGTGTAGATGTGTAAGGGCATCAACGCATGTAATTTACATATAAGCACCTTGATGGAAAGTGGGCTACTGAAACAAGATGGAAATGGACTAGATGTGAGAACAAGGTTCTGTTGGGTTGCTACTACTCAAGTAACCCTATTCAGAGAGGTTACATCCAGAGAATGTGGAGAGAATGGATGCTTAAAAACCCACAATAAAGGCTAACTGCCGAACAACTGGTAGCTCAATGCTTTAACATCCACGAATGGCAACTGTTATCACAACTTGAGATTGATGAAGTACAACACAATTGTAATACCACAGGAGAACCACAACATCAGGTCAGAGTGGAGGACAGACCACACTCCTAACCAGAACTTGGGAACACAGGCCCAATAACCACCGTTATGCTGATCGAGGCAGCAACTGACCTGAAAGACAAGATCCTGTGTGGAATGAACAGCAGGCAACTACAAAGGTTAAGTAAAGTACCACCTGAAAGTCTCCTGGAAGCTGTGAGTGAAGCATTGAGGGCAATTCCTACAACAACAATCACAGAAACCAATAAACTGGTTTACACTTCAGCAGCAGCGATCCCTGAGATGCTTGGCTATGAGAACAACCATTGGAGAAAACAATGCTCACCATGGAAGCAACAGTTGGAGGTTAAGACCAGGACAGCTCGGAGGGAAGCGAGTCAAATGACAGAGACCCAAAGAGATGCAATGAAAAAGCAAGTGCCAAAGAAATACAGTCAGATGTTCATCCCTGAAGCTCTGGACACTGCCAAACAAAGGCTCCTGGCCTCAAGCAGCCGCCTATAAAGCTACACAAGAAACAATGAAGCCAGACGGATAAACAGGCTCAATCTGTGAAAGAGTACGCTCAAGTGGAAGGGTCAAAACAGCAGAGCAGACCCACCAAGGCTGGAAACTGAACAGTACTGGAAAAGTATATGGAAGAAAGAGACAGCACATGTGTACTGGCTTAAGAAACTCACTGCAGTCCATGAGCGCCTGGCAGCACAAATGAACCAGCTGCTAAGCGATGGGACTCACACTGAAAGAGTAACAGAAGGGCGAACGATGCTGATCCACAAAGATCCCTCAAAGGGTGCAGTCCCATCCAACTACTGACCAATAACCTGTCTCTCCACAAGATGGAAGCTCATGTCAAGCATAACTGAAACCAAAATACATCAGCGCATGGTTCAATTCATGAGTAACACACAGATGGGCATTGGTAGAGATTCCAGAGGAGACAAACACCAACTCCTGGTTGACAGAACAGTCGCTCAAGACGGCAGGTAACAACACACCAACCTGTACACAGCCTAAATTGATTACAAGAAAGTCAATGACTCCATACCACACATCTGGATCACTGAATGCTTGGAGATGTACAACATCAACAGGAATCTAAGAGACTTCATAGGAAACTCAGTGAAGATGTAGAAAACCACCCTTGAAACCAATAGCAAGCCACTTGCAGAAGTGTTCATCAAATGTGACGTAAACCAAGGAGATGCTCTGTCTCCACTGCTGTTCTGCACAGGTCTGAACCCCTCAGACATATAATAAACAAGACTGGCTATGGATACCGACTCAGGAATGGGGCAACCATCAGTCACCTCCTCTACATGGATGACATCAAGCTATAGGCTACGTAAACATTGACTCCCGGATCCACACCACCAGCCTCTACAGTACTGACTTTGGGATGGCATTAGGGCTTGAGAAATGCAGTTGGATGGTGATAAAGAGAGGCAACGTAGTTCACACTGAAGGGTCTCACTCCCAGAAGGAACAATAGCAGACATTGAGGACAGTTACAAGTAGCTTGGAATTCCACAGGCAAATGTCAACCTGGATCAGGTAACAAGGAAAGCTGCAACAGCCAAATACCTCCAATGAGTAAGGCAAGTCTTGAAAAGCCAGCTCAGTGGCAAGAACATGACCTGGGCAATAAACAGTTATGCACTGCCAATAATCAGATACCCTGCAGGAATAATAAGATGGCCGAAACGAAGAGATACAGACCTGAAACAATCCAGCACATAACTGCAGGGTGTAAGAAGCGACTGAGAAAACATGGAGCGCCACAACCAAGTGGCTGGAATAGTATGCAGGAACATGTGTGCAGAATATGGACTAGAAACCAAAGTCAAAATGGGAAACACCAAGTGTAGAGAATGAGAGAGTAAAGATCCTGTGGAGCTTCCAGATACAAACAGACGTGATGGTAATAGCAAACCAACATTGTAGTGGTGGATAAAGAACAGAGGAAAGCTGTTGTGGTGGAAGTGACAACACCAAGCTATGGTAACATCAAGCAGAAGGAACCTGAGAAACTGGAGAAATACCAGGGACTCAGAGATGAACAGGAGAAAGCTTAGAAGGTGAAGGCGACAGTGGTGCATGTGGTAATTGGAGCACTCGGTATTGTAACCACCAGACTGAAGGAGTGGCTACAGCAGATCTCTGGAAAGACCTCAGACATCTCAGTCTAGATAAGCGCAATGCTAGGAACAGCTAAGATACTGTGCGCTATTTGTACCGCCCCATATAAGGTAATTTAAAGTTAGCCTTCATTTTCATTTAAAATATTCTCTAAGGTTTAAAGGAAGCCAGAGAAAAAGAATTATAATAAATAGAATAAATATAACTTGAAACTATATACCATAATATATACATATATATATATATTTCCACAAACATTTCACTTACCCTGTATGTGACGAGTAAACTTTCTGCTCCCACTTGTTCCCAGAGAAAGCTATGTGTCTGGAGTTTATTACAACTACGTGGTCTCCACAGTCACCTGTGAACAGGTTACAAATGTGCCAGGTTTACTCTCCACGCTGTTATTTCAATTAATGAAACCTCTGCTGATGAAAGTCAAACACCTTGGAGCATTTTAACATCAGTTCCATTGCACTTCTGAAAGCAGAATTGACATTTTTTCAAAAACAAAACATTTAAGAAAAAACTTTAGAAAAAAATCTTGAGCAATCTAACTTTGTTTGTTTTTAAGTGTTTATATAATTACTAAACTAAACATGGTCTTGTGTAAAGAATAATCAGTTTTGAATTTTTCAGAGGGGTTAATTTATCAGTACAAGTTATTATAAAAGCAGACATGCCTTAATAAGCTTCCAAATTTAATAATCACAACTAAGATTTTATCTGGATCATTGTTTCCACAATAAGCTTGATTCTTACTTCTAATTTAAAACAAGTTGTGACTCCTAAAACTGGAAGAATCTGTGAGTTTGACCACATTACCCTTCCTAAGTCTTACTTAGTAAAAAATAAAGTGCAGATCTAGCAACCAACATTCTTCATCTTCTACAAAAGCTGCATCCTCTGCAGTGGTCTTATAACAATAATACAAAGCAGGAACTGTCAAAAGTGGAACTTTATTTTTAAGCTTTATTTCTAAAGTGGAAGTTATTTTAAAGCTTCTAAAAACTCTGAGCTGTAGGATATACGCGTCACTCACTCAGTGCATGGTAAATGGGTTTGTGTTTCCCTTGTAATCTAACTGAACACATGGAGGCGATTTTGCCGGGAGGCTGCATCCGGGCGTCGATGATGAACCAGGAACGGGCAAAGGTCGCCCATTGCTGAGAAGAAGAAGAAACAAGGCTGGTTAAGAACTTCCTGTTACCATCCTTAGAGAATGCACTCTATTTAACAAGTAATACTGTTTAAAAAAAGATTCATGCTTTATTAAACTGGATTTAATTTCACACAGTACTCTAGGCTATTTACATTTAAGACATTATATGTTAGGCTTCGTTAGCACGCTAATATTTCATTTATCCTCTCAAGCCAGCATTATTGTAGCTAAAGCGTTGTATTAAAATGTTCGAAATAAATTATATGATTACAAATATATACATATATTGCAGTTACCTGAGCAGATCTTGAGAAACTCGACATTTTGATCAAGCTATGAACTCATCCTCCTTAGCGTTTGACCCTCATGTGTGTAGCAGTCCGTTCAGTGTTTTCGTCCGGGTAAAACATCATGTGAGGCTTTAATGTTCCGCAGTACGTTAGCAGTACGCCACATTACCTCTACTCATTCCTTTTGATGAAACTGATACAAAGCAACTAAAGACCCCAAAAAACCTTTTTATATATTTTATGATTACTTATGACAGAATTATTACAGCGGGATTTCAGAAACACTAAAAGAGAAAGAAACTGATTTTTTTTATGGCAAATTAGTTGTTTAAACTATATATTTATTATTTAGTTAGTTATCAAGAGCAGTCCACCACAAAATACTAACCATATAAAAAACGTATATAATAACAATAGTAATAAGTTAAGAGGTAAAAAAATCTAATAGACATTTTCTAAATTGAGGTTGTTTACTCTTGTATTGTTCGTTGTTTAAACGACGACTTTTTTTACAATTCGATAAACCTAAAAAAAAAAAAAAAACGAACATGAAAAATAAAATAAGAACTATTTATTTTATTATTTATCTGTTTAATGGATTTATGGAGAACATTTTTGTCTGTGAATGGGATGTACTACGTCACTTCCTGTGAGTTAGAGTGCGGGAAACTCCGACAAGAAAACATTGACAACCCGACGTCTAAGCTTTTTCATGCTTTTTAAAAAATAATTTATTTTACGGTTGTTGGCTTACCGTTCAAGATATTAACCGGAAATGAGAACGTTAGAAGAGGTGAAGGCAACGTTACAGATTGCCAAGCTAAAAGAGGAAGATCTTCAGCCAACAATCCACTGTTTGTCTTTTGGAGAGAACGTTTCTTCTGCAGATTACTGCCTGATGGAGCTGGACGACACGCTGTGCAAACACATCGAAGCTGGTCAAAGGTAAGACTTCTGCGAATCCATCTGCTGACATTTTATTTTTTCCATCCTGTCAACTTAAAATGTGCAGTACCGTTTTTTGTTTAACTTTCTGTCATCTGAAGTTCTAAAAAAACAAAAACTACCTTTTATGAGATAAAGTAGTCGTTTTAACTTAAAATGCTTAAAATATGTAGTTTGGTTGATTCTATTTTATTTTTACCACTATCAGTATATATCTGTGTCAAACTAAAATAATTTTATTTTGTTAAATTAGTGGATATTTGGTCTATTAAGTGCATTAAAAAACATGGCTATTTATTTGATAAATAATTTAAATAACTAAATTATTCAATAGAATAAAAAACTCATAACTTCAGTAGATTGAGCTAAACATGGATAACTGGTCTGCGCTGGGATCAGCAGCATCAGGAGTGTTCTTCAACTAATCCTCATGTTTTATTTTCCTGCAGTCTCACAATTCGAGGGGATAAAGATGAGCGTGCAGTACTCTGCAGTGGCGACAAGACCTACGATCTGAAAATAGCTGACACGTCCAACCTGCTGCTGTTCGTACCTGAATGCAGAACCCCAGAGCAGCTGGGCGGCAGTGACGACTCCCCTCAGGTGGTGCACGCTCAGGTATGGAAAACCAGAGCTGCAAAGCTGTGATCATTGTGCAGATGTGAATCATCGCATTGTCTTCTGTCCCGCCGTAGGTCTGGGGATTTTGCAACAGTTATTGGGAGTTGAGGAAACAGCGGCCAAAGTTGAAGAAGCTGAAGAAGCTTTTGATGGAAAATCCATATGAGGGGCCAACTTTATGGGGTCAAGAGGAAAAAACCGAAAACAGGGTGAATGGGTTTTTACCTCACAGTAATGTTACTTGGAGTCCAACATACTGAAAATGAGCTGCAGGTCCAATACTAATGAGGTTTGTTTGTGCAGTACACAATGCAAGATCTTTTGGAGAGAATTCAGGCCAGCGAGCAGGAGATAAAAAGCCACTTGGAGATCATCCATGCCTGTCAGATCGATGGTATGTCTTCTTTATTTTCAGTGACCTTTTCTTTTTCTATCAGGTCCCTGTTTGATGTGTCGGTGGGTTGTCTTTTCTTCCCTCCAGGCTACTGGAGAGTGCTGGACTTTGACTATGAAATGAAACTGCTTGGTCATGTGACTCAGCTTGTGGATTCTGAGTCATGGTCCTTCAACAAGGTCCCCCTCCAATCCAGTCTGGATGAACTGGCTCCACTGGAGCCGAGGTATGTTAATGTATAGAATCCTCAAGAAAAATTCCTACAGGGTGTTAATTGACAAGAGGATTTTATTGTAAATACAATTTGAAATAGTTTTTGGGCATGCTCAATTATCTCTGTGATTCTTTTTTTCCTTTCCAGACAGATGATCAAACACTGTTTGAACTGTTATGGGAAGCGCTACACTGAAAACGGTACAGGCTGATCTGTGACACTGCACATCTGGAACGTGTGCTACAGTCTCTCATTGGTGACGTTGTTCTCATCCTCTCCACAGATGAAGTGTTTTATGCTCTGCACGAGGAGAAAGTGTGTCGAGGCCTGGCTCTCCTGCTGCTTCAGAACGCCATCAAGTTCAACCTGAAAGAGTTTCAGGAAGTCTGGCAGCAGAGCGTCCCAGAGGGCATGAGCACCAGACTGGACCAGCTGAAGGTGATTCTAATAATTCTGGTTATACAAAGTTTATCTAATGTCTGACATGCTTTCATACAAAAAACGTTCAATATGAGTAACACAAATGGAAGCCTTGGGACGTTATACCTCTTGGGCAAGTGTGTAAAAGTGGAAGATGGTGTTAAACCTGTCCTTCCTAAGTTAGTTAAAGCTTGTTTGCTGTGTAAATCTTCAGGGAGTCGCTTTGGTGGACCGGACGTCCAACCCAGAAACCATCAGCCTGCTGAGAGTGGACGATCTCCCCGAAGACACCCAGGAGCGCTTCAACCACCTCTTCATGCTCCGAGAGAAATGGACAGAAGAGGACATCACACCATACATACAGTGAGTTTTTTTTTTCAAACAGCAGTAATGCATCAGTCGATACAAAGCTTCAACTGATTTATTTTATTTTTTTTAAACTTTGTGTTTCAGAGACCTTTGCGGGGAGAAACAGACCACTGGAGCCCTCCTGACCAAATATGCTCGATCTTCAATGCAAAACGGAATTAAAGTTTTTAATTCCAGAAGACCGGTAGCCACATGAACATGTTCAAACCATTTCAATTAAAAGTGAAAACCGGCTCAGTAAAACATGTATAATTCATTTTCTCAAAGCAGTTTTTGTGCCTGATTTGTACAGTTGTAAAAATATGTTTCTTCCTAACATTGAAGTCCACCAAAATTCATTAATTATTGTTTCTTTTTTTTTATTAAGAAAAACATATATGGAATCCTTAGACACCTGAATATCCATAAGAATATGCAGCTACAAACACATGTAAGAAGATTACTGGATTTCTTTTGGTTTCTCAGTTTTGAAAGTGAGGTCAGCAGAAGCAGGACTTGTGTTCGGCCACAAGGAGGCGATCTGTACTCAAACTCACTTTGTTCTGATTCTACTGAGAATTTCAGACACTTCTTTGAAAGTTGGTCCAATAAACTAAGATGTTTGACATAACCAAAACTGCTTAAATCAGATGATGACTGGTGATTTAGTTAAAAATTGTTTACATTTTCTTGTATTCTGTTCTTCATTATCAATGGGTTTCCATCTAAATAAACATTTGATTTTGTTTCTTTACTAAATGAAATGAAAGGAACTTTTGCTGATTTGTGTTCTTGTAGTCTTAACTTGGTTCTACCAGTTTTCTATGACAGCTTATCTAGGTTATACAGCAGAAGTCTAAATGTTTAGCTCACTTTTAAAAGGGATCTAAACAGAAAAAAAAAACAAGTGATGAAACCCAAACACACATCTTGACAAGCTGGTGCAGCTGGAACATCACCTCAGGGATGTTTTGAAGGTTTTCCCTGAAAGCTTGTGAGATACATTTGTAAGGACTGATTTTTGACAGCTTTTTAAATAAATAATGAGATGTTAGTCAAGAAATCCTGACATGAACTAAAACAGTAAAATGAATCTGATGTTCAGGTGAGAGTGTTCCTGCTCATCAAGTCACATCTCTATGACTCAAATTTCTACAGATGTTTCTTCACCAGCAAACGTCAACCATTAATCAGAAATACTGACGCAGAGGGAGAAGTTCACCAGACAGACAAAAAGATGTCCCAGTTAGCATGTTTCAACACTACAGAATGACTGTCTGCAGCTGCCTGACTAACCCTGACTTCATCCACAGGAAGCGACAGCGTTTGAGTCCATGTCTGTTTTGTGATGGTCTGCCGTGTCCATAGTTACTGCGACCTGCTGTCTTCATGTCATATTTTATACTTAATTTTTAAACTACTAGCTTTGTTTCTGCTTTACTCACAAAAATAACCTTTAGTTCTCCAAGTTAGAAGAAAGAAGTTTATATCTCATTAACCCTGACTTCATCTTCCTTTTTCTTAAATCCTCCAATCAGCAGTGTTATTTGATTTTGTTGCAGTGGTATTGTTACTTTGGGGCTGTAAGTTAGCAGGAGAGCGTGTAAACCGACGGATGATGGGAACTAAGATCAGGTTCACTCAGCGCCAACATTTCCAACCACAGCTTAGAGGTAAATTTCTAATGTACTCTTGCTGCTCTGCAGAAACTATGTCCTAGAAAATGAAACAGTTTTTCTGATTTTGGCTAAAAACGACATAATCAAAATGAAAAGAATATGAAAACACTTTTACAATAGATCAGAAGATGATCGTAGTGTGAATCTTTAAGGAAGATTCACTCTTACATTTAACATTTTCATAAACCCTTTAGGGTGTTTGCAGAAATTAAAATTTAAAAAAAATCTATAGGTACAGTACATTCAGAGCTGATAAAAAATCATCAGCTTCTATCATCAGCATTAGAATAATCTGAAATAAAATTTAGAAAAAGTGGCAGAACCTTGTTTTAATCATTTATTCATACAGCCATTCACTTCCGTTTGTAATCAGTAATTGTCTTTCATGTGATGCCTTGATTTCCGTGTGGCTGCTACCTCGGCAGCATGTCCTGCAGATCTGCCACAACATAGGCCACCACAGCCCACAGAGCAGAGCAGAGGTCCATTTCTCCAGGGTCCTGAACCGACATGGTGTCGCCGTCACTGTGGTGGAACCAAAAGTAACGGCTGTCTGCCGTGTGGAGGCTGGCACCTGGGTGGAACACAGAACAGCAGGGACACAGGTTTGTTCACGTCAATGACGAGGACACACAGAGTAGAAGTGCAAATCTTGCTCTTAAACAAGTCTACACTCAAAAAGCTGGAAAAGACATAACACTGAGTTTGTGGTAGACTCCAATGGAGATCCAGTTTAAGACCAGACTCATGCAGAGAAGCATTTGATGTAAAACAGACCATGTTTACTTGGTAAAACATTACTTTATGCTGGAAAATTGAGGCCGAGTTTCACCACAGATGCTAATAATACTGTAGACAAACATGGGAACATGTTTTTCCAATTGGACATGAAGCTAACATGTCCAAATACAGGGAACTTAAAAAAGTTAGCCAGAACAGAATATTGGCATTGTGACATGTGATGAAGAAAAACTGGTACTTGTTTGTGATGGAGCTTCTAGTGCCGAACACAGAGCTGTTCTTGTTTGTGGAACACCTCCCTCTGTTCATACATTAAATTGATTTAGATGAGTATTTTAAAACTTATTTTAATTTTTTTACATATTCTATAGTCATTTTTTAATAATTGTTGTGAGAATACCTCCTTACATAAACTAACCAAACAATATGAGAAGCACTTTATGGTTTAATTCTTTATTAACATTTACTAAAATATCTTTAAAATTTATTCAACACTTTTCTCTAATAATTACCTTCAGCTTCATGGTCTATCAGACTGACATAGTTTATAATTTGGAGCGTAAAAAGAAACGTTATATTGCAAGGTGATTAGGTCGAGTAGCAGTACACCAAGGTGGTCCTTGAAACTTACAGAATAGATATTTAAGGATTTAACCTGTAAGCATGACATGCCTTTACACAGTTAATTATGTGAAACTGCCCACGAGTGAATGTGGCTCTTCTGTTTTCAAACAGGACACATTCTGCTCTTTGACTGTGAACAGCTTAGAAAACATGATTGACAAAATAAATCGCTTAAAACGAACCTTTTTTTTTTAAATAACTATACATTATATTTATTTATCCTTAAGTTTCTGTTAAATTTGCCCACATTAGCACAAAACAGGTGATTAAAAAACCTCTATTTTAACTTGTCTTTAAAAAGGTAAGTAGAAACAAGATGGAAACTAAAGTATTGGTTCTGGAAAAGAGTTTTAAGTTTGGAGCAGAGGTGGTTTGATGCATACTTACATCAATAGATGTCAAAGGGTGAAGATGATAAACACAGAAGAAAGATAATCTGGGTTTTATAAATTGATATGAACTCACATGAGTTACCTTCTTATTTAGTGTCTTTAGTGTATTTGTTAGAACATATCCTAATCTTCGTTTTTAAACACGGATTTCCAAGGGAAATTATTATTTACCACTTAATCATCATTGCAATCAAGTCGATGCTGGAAAGAAGAAATTAATGTTAATTCAAAAAATGCTTGTTTTCAACAGGCTGGGAATAACTAATGCACAAACTTTGGATTTGGTCTGGAACCTTCTGAGCTTTCCACATTCAGATTCACAGCTGACTCAGATGTCACACTCCAGCTCAGTCTGCTTTTTACTCCTTTTTCTTCTGAAAGTACTAGACTGACCACAACAATGAAGCGAGTCTGGTATGTTAGTGCTGTGTGTTCAGCTGCACAGGAGGCTTTACATAGACTCCATGACTCAGAGCCTATAGTGGTTAGACTTTATCAATGGAATTTTCCAGATACAGTTTGTTAAATGCTGTTCCAGTCACTTTTTGCTGACCAAATGAGTATTATAGTAGTATACAATGAGTATTGACTGAAAATAGATCAAAAGTATTTAATTAAAAAATACAGATGCATCTCAGAATGGATCACATTATAAACTCGCGAGCATCTTAAACAGTTGGGAGTCCTTTTAGATGAGTTTTTATTTGGTTCTATTATGAATGCAGTGATCACATTGGTGTGTGTTCTGTAGGGGTGTAACAACTATTTGACTTCATTGATGAATTGATAATATTCCTACAATCAATAAGCAGATTGATCTGATTGAGAAGTCAGCTCAGGAGTCTATTCAGTCTGTTCACTTTATGAATAAAGTAAGCTCTTGGTTTTGTTTTTTACATTAAAGTGTCATCCTGGTACACAGATGAGATGTTCGCATGTGATGGTTGATGACGTGTGCTCACAGATCAGGAAGCTGTCTGAGCTCATCTCATATTTACTTTCCGTCTCCAGATAACTGCTGTGCTGCTGTTAGCAGAGGTCATACCTGGCTAATTACTGGGCTGCAGTGGTTTCAGTTGAATTAGCTTCACTTTGTCCTGATCAGAAGCAAAGCCTTTGATACCAAGCTCTTCTCACATAGTTCAAAAACAGTCAGGACAACATTGTCAACCTCTATGAACAGGTTTGGTGATGCAGTGTGGCAATGAACTGAAAATGTAGTTTTACATGAATTCTGTTTCTTTATTATGACATGTATTGTTTTTTTTACTAAGATCAAATATGTCCAAATCTTCCAAACCCCTTAGTCAAAGTCCAAACGTCATCGCTTTCAGAGCATTTAGGTATCTTCAGTTAAACTTATTTTTACAATCTGTCCTGGAAAAGGATCTTTCCGTTGAATGTAAAAGAGTTTAAGACTAACTAACTTAACACTTTAAGTAGAGGACATACTGTATGTTTTAATCCTGCTATTTTTTTAAAAATCAAACAAAGTCCCTTTTTTATTTGAAATAACATCTCAATTTTGTTTGGATGAATTTAGATAAGTCATTTTACCTGAACTGTATGTATAATGAACTTCAAACGTTTATTTGCATTGACTTTCCTTCAAAAAGAGTCACACTTGGTAACAGTAAGAGGCTTGAATTTGAAGTTTGGTCTTTTACACTTCACTTGAGAAAATCTGGCAGTTTGTATTTTTACTACTTATGCCTTAAGTGTCGGTTCTGAAACTGAAGAAATTCGAAGTAAGACAAACTTCTACTCACACTTCTCCGTTTTGTTTCGTTTTGTCCAGAACAAAAACATTCAGTGGAGGAAATAAGTATCTGATTCTTTGCGGATTTTTTAGGTTTGCCTTCTTAAAAAATCATTGACAGCCTCTCATCCTAATGAGAACAAAACCATCAGCCTACAAGTCACCAGAGTATAAAAATTATTTTCTTCACTGTAAGAATGAATCATTACCCCCCTTATGCTTTTGAACACAGCGAGACACACATTTTGCATTGTTCTCTTTCTGTAAATAAATAATGTTTGTGAATAAAAAAACTCTCTGGTATGTGCAGTGACATGTGGATTAAAAACCGACCTGGCACTCCCGCGTTCATCCATGGTGAGATGTCTGTTCCCTCACCATGGCTCTCCAGTTTAGTTACATTTATTGGAGCCAGAAGTTTGACCACTTCTTCCATAACCTGTTAAAAAGGACGCAATAATGAGCAGCAGCAACTTCCAGCACTACGAGTCCAGTATCAGAATCCAAATTATCCCAAACTGAAGCTGGTAATGAGAAGATGGCTTTGAAAAGATGTCACAGTGCAAGTACAAGTAGGAATTCAGTGGTCTCTCATTTATTGCTGGAGTTACGTAATGAAAAAAACTCTTGAATAATCTAATCTAATCTAATCTAATCTAATCACAACGTTATCATTTTTTACGGCCATTTTTAAGGACATACAATTCCTCACTACATACATTGTACACTTTTCTTACACAGACACGACATTTTCATGCTTTTCTCTGTTGTTTAAACTCTCAAAGTCCAAACTTTTGTAGAAAAATAAGTCCAGTATTATAAAATGAAAACAAAGATCTGTTTGCATTCAAAGATTTGTGTAAATTTGGCAAAATGAATGAATTCTGTACAGGAGAAACCCACAGAGAAGATTGAATGAGAACAGTCTACAGCCAATCAAGACGCAAAACACAACGTGCTGGTAAAAATGATAAGGATGCAAACCAGTGAGACAGTATTCGGTTTTGCTTTGTGGATAAGAAAAATTAAATATTTCAACTTGTTATTTCAGCCTATGTGGATAATCATTTTTAATTCTTAAACTCTGGTCTGTAATCTCACCTTTCGGGCTGCGTCACTGCCAGTAAACTGCAGAGCAACCGGGGTGAATGTCCCCAAGTCAGATTCCATAACAAGGTCAAAGTTGGACATGTTCCCCTGAGCGGAGAGAGGAGACAGAGGAAAAACAGATCAGATTAAGGAAAACACAAAGGACACACAAGCATTTCACTTTTACTGTGAAAAAAATGACTGAATGACAGAACATTCAGAAAGTGTACAAACTTTAACAGCCACTAGGAGCTGCAAAAAGAACTGCTTTAGCCTTCAGACAAAGATGCAATGAAATGTGTATTTTAAATCTGAGAACTGGATCAGATCTCAGGGGATCTGTGGTGGAAATGGACCTTCTACCTTTGGTTTTGAGACTGTCGTTTATTATGGGTCGGAGTTTGGTGGCCAGCCAAAAACTTTAAAGAAAAAAAAAAAAAAGGAAACTGGAAACTTGAGTTTTTGCATGGATCCATTACACAGAGAAAACTGGGAAGCAGCCAAGATCTCTCTGGTCTGCTGAAAACACATTTCTACACTCCTACACTTTGTTCTCGCAATGCACTAAACCCTTCCTGCTTCTTATTAACAGTAACAATATTTCCCTCACCATTTTTACCATAGTGTTTTTATTAAGGGCCGCAGAGAAATCCTGTAACAGTACCTTATGTAGACTAAAGTACTGCTGTGCTCCGACTCCACCCTGCTCCTCAGCCGTCCACAGAACTGTTCTTAAAGTTCTTCTTGGACGCAAGCCTGCAATCAGTGGACGACATAAATGAGCACCAAACAATGCAAATAAAAATCTATAAAGAAAACATTTAGCTGCAAATAATGTTTATTATAATAATTAGCTATAATTACAGCCACTTATTTGCTTAAAAAACAATAGCAGTGGAAAACAATTTTTATCCGTGGACTGCTTTTTTTGTGCTTCCGTTTGTGAGTTTAGATAAACACCCCTTCACGTTAAACTTGGATTCATAATATACATTTATATAAATAAAAAGATAAAATGATGAAAACAAACGTTTTTTAAATAAACAGTGGGATCCCTTCAGTACAGCAATCTAGGTTTCTATATAGAAATGAATGTTCTTCCTGCCAAGATCTCCAAAATCTGCTTGTTTGGTGGGGAAAAAAAAGAGATGGTAAGCGATGAGTATGAACAGTCACAGCGATCTGCCAGATAAACTCATCATATACAGAAGCTCAGGCTCTGTCTGGCTCGATAAAGTGAATAGAAGACAAACCGCAACAAAGGAAAACGTTTTTTTAACTCAAGACTGCTTGCACTTAAAATATTCATCATCGTGTCATTTTTTAGCTTAAATAAATGAGAATTTGGATCTGTGATATGAAGAAATTACACTTTTTTTTAATAACATGTTATGACTTTTTTTAATTTAAACAACTGAAACTCAGGAGTCTCCCACAATCCAGATAGCGCTGATTGTAAAACATGGTCAAAACAACCTAAAACAAGCCACAACAATCTGTGCCGCAGTGATCCCTCAGGGGTTATCCATGAGCAGAGATAGAGTGTGACATCAACATCTCTGAACAAACTCTCTCCACAAATGTGTGGGTTTTTCAGTCAAGCATTTGAGGACTGCAGAAAACGGGCAACTTGAAGTTTGTTCAAAAGCTCATGAGAATGTCTACAGTTTGTTTCTGTCTTCTGTGTCACCTAAGTCTTTGATTAGGGACAGGGCCTCCCAGGAAATCATGGCTCCACCTCCGTCATCCATGGCGCCTTGGCCCACATCCCAGCTGTCCAAGTGACCGCTCAGTAGGACGACCTGGGGGAACCAAAAAAAGGAGGAAAAAACGACAAAATATAATAAAAAGATAAAGAAGCACCAGGGGTTAACTGAAACGGTAACAGATATGTCTTTTTTATGTGTTATTCTACCCCACACAGGCACTTAGTGCAAACAAAACATGTCAAATTTAAACTCATAGTTTCAGTTTTAGATTTTTACCAGAAAAAAAGAGAGATACCTAAAATCAAAACAAAACAAAAAATAGTAGCTTAGTGTTCTGAATGTTGTGCTCTTCTAGGAATTTGGTAGAGGGGGAGATTCCTGTCAATGGGACGATCCCGACTGCCTTCCCCAGGGAAACAAACCGTTTCTAACCCGTAAAGAATTTCCTCAAAACAAGCTATAAGCCAGGTTTTTTTTTTTCTGTGAGTGTTTTTCTTCTTATGCAACACAAAAGCGCAACTACACATTTTGGTGGCATGGCTCTGCAGCAGACAAAGCCAGTTTCTATGCTGGTTCACCACTTTCACCCAGACTTAAATGTTCAGTTACCCTGGAATTATGTACAGATGTTAATCTTTGTCTCACGAGGAATTTAAATGGGTTTTTCCAACGTCTCATTTGGCGGCACGAAGGCTGTTATTAAGCAAAAGCTGCAGTTTGTTGAAATTTTTAATTTATGACCTGTTAAAGAACATTTTATCAGCCTTATCTGGACCCTGTGTTCAGTGCTATAATGCAAATTGTGGGACAGCCCGGTGAAGTCGGCTAAAAGCAGAAAAATTCCCAGTCTCTGAATCAAAGTTTGCTACAGCAGACAGTCTGTGAGTTTTATGGGACAAAGTGCAGCCAATCAAGATCAAATTCCTTTTTTGTCTTCCATTTTTCATTATTTGTTTCCTTTTATTAGACAATCTTTCTCAGAAAGCCCTGCAGGCTCCAGCCCAGACATGTGAAAGAGAATACTATTACTATTATCTATTGATACACAACACTTTGATTATTTGATTTCCACCTTAAAGTGAAATAATTGGATATGAAACTTTTCTAAAACTTTTGAGAGGTAGTGTATACTGAAAAAAAAAAACATTTTTAATTCCTCTCATTCTTTGATCTGTTGTAAAAATGTCCCCAGAGAACTCAGAACTCATATGATTCAGAATCTTAAAAATTGTCTTAACATGTTTCCTCTTTCATATCGTTCAGTCTCCAGTGATCTCACAGAGCCAACTTCATTCTGTTTCTAATGAGACAATGTGTCAGACAAGCAGCTGAGCCATTGGTGATGTGCTGGGACTTGCACACACAGCCACATCTAGTGAGACTATATCTAGTGAGGTTTATTTTTGTTTGTTTTTGTCTGGAACAAAAATGTCTTTTTGCTGCCTGAGGTCAACAGAAAAAAGTCTGGTTGGTTTGAAGCCAAATAAACAAAAAAGTCAATTATGTAACTTAAAGTTGGCAGATAAACTGTAGCTAAATGTACAGCATCTATGTTTGAAGCAGCAGAGGACCACACTCCCATCAGGAATCTGAGGCAAAAGGCCTCATCAAAACTCAACAAAGACAAGGAAATATTAGCTGGTTTAGCTGTAAAGTCTATGCAGCAGTTTTCCTATGACAGGAGTGGAATTTAGCCCTAAAACATGAATCTATTAACAACCTCACCACTTTTAACATTAATACAATAATCTCTATTGATGTAATGCCCTCATCTTTTTTCATATTCTGCTATTAACAGTGAATTTTTGTTTAAATGTCAGGCAGCCATTTTAGAGTCACTTTATAAACACAAAGTTTAGACCAACTTTGCCTTTTTCCCTAAACTTAACATCATATTTTTATGCTTTTTCTTAGATAAATGTTGCTAAGAACTTCTTTTTATTAAATTTTAAAAAAAGACGGAAAAGAAAAAAGCTAATTGAAAAACTGATCTTCCAATTCAAATGATCATAACTATATATACAATTATTTAAAATGACTGTTTTTCACTTACATTATAGCTCACAGAAACTATTATTTCAATGCATGTATTTGCTTTGAGTACGATAAAGTATATTTTAAAGTACTTTTTTGCGGTTGATCTACATCCAGCTGCAAAATTCTAAAATGAGGATACAAATAAGCTTTATTTACAAGCAGATTTGATTCTGAGTGACAAAGAAAAGAAATGAAAGCAATCCGAGTTGATTGATCTTGGTCATTTAGTTTAAAATGAACTTTTTTTTTTAGTCTGGAGAGGCACATTTGTATTTTTTAGTAACACTATTTGAAATTAACAATGGCTTCCAAAATTATTTTGTCATCAGAATATTTCAACCTCAAATAGTACTTTGAAAGTTTCCAATATTATTTTTGAAAGTCTGCTGGTTTCAAATGTAAAATGTAAAATTGTAAAAACAAGAAAAAAAATGAGCAAGTGGTTCTTTTTCCTCATTCTGAAATGATTTGTTTTGAGCCTGTCTGCTCCAAGCTTCAACAATCATTTGAATGTTAAAGTGAATTACCAGAAGAAAATGAGGTAAATTTAGCTCATGGTGTTGAAAAACAGTGAGGAAAAAAATATGGGGCTCAAAGGCCTCCTGGCAGTTTAGGTAAAGTTTTCAATGGGAAAACAGTCACCTGGTAATTTAGAATATTTTGAATAAATAACTGCATAACCCATTAGCAAAACAAATGATGCAAACATTTTCTTTAGGGATGAGAATAGAAAAGGAAGGTGAGGGAGCACCCAGTTATTCTGAAATTTGGAATGAGGAACTATATCTCATAGAGGAACTTTTTCTCCAGAAAAAGTTTTTCTTTTTCTTTTTCTACAGAATGTGAAGGCTTCTGAGTCACCGTTGCTTCATTGGTAAATGAGGATCAAGGCCACTGCTGACATCACCCATGCTGATGAACTGATGCCTTAATTTAAACCACTTTCAATTAATTCAGAGACTTTGACTTTGGTCTTTACCTTAATGGTCAAATATTTAGACTTTAACCAAAGTAGCTTCTGTTTTTTTTTTTTTTAAGTTGCAGACAAAATTAATAGTCAATCTACTGGGAAATTCCCATGGCAAACATCATAACCTCTAGATGTAAATGTAACACGCTTCCTTAACAACGAGAAAAGTGGTGTGCAGCAGACCATCAGCAGTTGGAACCATTTTAAGAGTTTCCGTTGATAAAAAGTTTCTCCAATTTTATTTCTGCTGCGTTTCTGTAAATGGTTCCTCCTGTATCTGTTGTTGTTCCTGTCTGGACGAGGAACATCTTCTACATGAACCTATCATGTTTCCTTCAGTTAATGTTTAATCATTATCTTTGTGGTTCAGTACAAATCAAATGGGGGAAAAAAGTAGCTTAAATATGAAAGTATGGTAAACACAATGGTTTAGTTCAGCTGACCTTTCTCTGGCAGCGAAATCAAATCATCAAGAACAGCCTTTAAGCAGATCCAGGATTATTCTGAACTAGTCTTCATGACATCAAACAAACTTTAAAAATAAATTGCACTAAAATTAAAGATTTTCCATGTGTCTCTATTAAAATGTCCTGATAACTCACCTTGCAGCTTAAGATTTAAATTCATTAACTAACAGTCATGCTTTTCACATTGCACACGTCTACAAAACTGAGCAGAAACCACAGCAGCTTTTTTCATGCACACCAGAGCTGTCGGTTTTGAGACAAGAATAACGTTCCTGCAAAAGTCCATAGACTGTGCCACTCAGGGAAAAAAGGGGGTCAAAGAAGGCAGAAAAATGAATGGTTATACATCAAGACCAAAAGAGTGGCAATTCCTTTTCAGACTTTAAGGAGAAAGTATACTAATTTATACATCTGTCTATATTTAAAGTAGCTTCTGCTTTTCTGAAATAAAAGCAGTTTAAGCAAGTACTTTGTGGTCATTTTAACAATGTCAGCATCTCATTACCCAGAAAAACGCCCTCAGTCTGTTGCTGAGAAAGTTCCTTTCTATGCTCCAGTTCACCTCTGTCTACTGGGCAGCTCATTTTTGTTATTTCCAAAATAAGATGTCACATTGAAATATCTTTTATTCAACTTTACTTTGTTAACATTAAAAACCCTCTTTTACCTCCTTTACTCCATTGAGATTGAAAGCTATTTTCAGCCGTGTGATCCACAGACACTCTGGGGAGATTATCTTTTGTCATCCGGCCTCTGTGCGCCTCCAAGTGCTCCCGCAGGAGCTGAAGGAGTGACTGAGAGAAAGGAGGTTTGAGTCTCTTTGCCTAAGTTATTCTACTGTAACAAAAAGTAACAAGCAGAACTTAACAGAAAGATAGAAAACATTTATTTTACATTAACTCCAGGCCTGTTTATCAGGTTCTGCCAGCAATTTTTTTTACTCTACATTCAAATATGTAGAAAGAACCTGTTTTTAAGAAAATAGTTTTAGTTTTAAGCCTTATGTTTCCCATGTGGCTAAATATATTGACATTTTAGTATTTTAAAAGCTAAAATAGAAATGGAAGGCAGGCCTGAGATGTGACTCCTGAGCGCTTTACCAACTTTACTGAGTGCTCCATCATCTGCTAAGCCTCTCTGTCCTGGCTTTTTTTTTCTAGTTTTGGGAGGTGTCTCACATTAAATGTTGTCAGATCCAGACAAGATAACAAAAAAAACAAAACAAAACACAGAGATGAAAATATTACAAATACAGACTAATGGCAGTGAAACTCACAGATCTTCAGTCACTGCATAAAACCCCAGGGATAACCAAGAAAACCCAGGTTACAGCATTGTTGTAACTTATTAAAAAACATATATAACAGTATTTTTGTACATTTTCTTTCTAGACGGAATAAGGTGAATGCTTCTTTGTGTAGACATAAATATCAATGAAGATCTGTTGGCTGTTTCAAGGGACTAGAATAGTGTCACAAGTGATAAAAATCGGTTTCATGAACCAAAAATGTACTTTTAATTTTTGGGAAGGTGATTGAAACATTAAACTGAACTATAGAAAAGCAAACCGATTCCAGCTGTTCTGTAGCACAAAGTCCAGTGCAAGCTCGTTTCTTAGAATACTGTTACACTCTCCAGGCAGGTTCAGACGTCACATGACTGGAAACTACCAACAGCTATCTAATTATGAGATATAGAGTTTTTGAGCAAATGGAAAAAAAATAATGCAGATGTATAAGTAAGCATTACTAAAAATGAACTATAGCTTAAGAGTGGAAAAGCAAATGACAGAAAAAACACTGTCATAACACTTTGTCAATGACAAATACTGCAGGCAGACCCTGGAGTCATTGACACTGAATTACAAAACAAGTGCCAAAGTACAGTACTGATGAAGTAAAAAGAAGATAAAATTACAACATGCAAAGTTTTATTTTGAAATACAGTCATCATTTTTTAACTGCAAGTCATAATGTAATATGCATGTGTCGTTTGCGAGCTGACATGATTCTAGTGATTAATATGATTTGAAAGGTACATTTTTGTTAGAAGGGGTGTGAAGTCTCCATTAGCATAGTGACATATGCATTTATTGCTTATATAATTTTATAAAAAGGTCAGAACATAAAAAACGTTTTAAATTTAAAAATGATTAAATAAAGCCAAAACATCATCACAAATCGGAACCCTCTCTGCAAAAAGGAACAGCTAGTATAAGAAAACTTGGTCTAACCAAAACCACAACTTGGCAAACACTGAAGGGAAGTAAAACTTGTGTTGTCTGTATAATGAGTAAAGATTTACAACCTTTCTGGGTAGTTGAGAATGACTGCGATGCTGGCATGACACTGTGCAACAGGGACTTTGTTAAATATACCAACTAGATGTTATTTCACAACCAAACAACAGAACAAGACCATCGCCGACTGGAAGAAAGAAAAAAAAGACAAATGTTTTTCCACACTACCCAAACTCTAAAGAATTCCAGATTTCTTGATGTTTCTTTTTTTTTAGCTGATTTAAAAACAAGCATCCATGCTGCTTTACTATGGATGAAATGTTTTCAGTGCAAAAAATTACATTAATTGGAATAATTTTTATAAATGTAAACAATGAGTACACAAAAGGTAAATAATACTTAAATAAAAGATTAGAAAGACAAAATACATCACCTTCACTTCTTTATTTAAAGAGCCACTTTGAAAAAAGTTGTGCTTTGTGTGTTTTTTCTTGTGTCGGGTTTGTGACAACGGAGGACATTCTCAAGAAAATTTAACTAAACATTACATTTCTGAATATTTCTTTATTCAAATTGAATTGGTAGCACTCCAAAATTTTTTGTTTTTAAAAAGATTGTATTTGTGACATAGAAAACACACTGGATGAGCCACAAACTCGCTGCTCGGAGCTCTCACCAAATGGGGAAGGGAAGGGTGGGACCGGCTTACTCAGCGCCAACAGTTCAACTCACAAACTCAGAGGCAATTTTCTAAAGAACTCCTGGCGCTCTGCAGAAACCATGTCATAGAAAATGACACAGGTTTTTGGATTTTGGCAGAAAATTGCATAATTATAATTAAAAGATCAATGTGAATACTTTTATAATCAATCAGAGGATGACTGGAGTGGGTCATCAAGTGAAATGTGTGTGTGTTGGACGGGGTACTTGATGACCAAAATTAAGGGCTTTGAAACATATGAAAATTTCTACTGAGTTAGTTGTTTATGGTGTAAGAAAATGAACTTTGTTTTGGTTCATGTGAAGACCAAATTATGTGTTATAGCAATATAGAGGTAGTCAAAACAGCTGCACTAATCTATGGGGTCAGAAAAATCTCAGCGCATCAGACTTTTGTTGGTTAGAAACAAGTTATGTAATTAAAAAAAAACAATCTCGAAAAAAAAGCCTGTAGCAAAATATTCTTTTTTTTTTGTTAGAACATCAATCAACTCCTTCCCAGAATAACCTATTTAAGATAGGTTTGCGTTTGACAGGTTCAGCATTCACGTGTGGGAAATTAGCTTGCAAGTGTTACCTGCTCAGGGTGCTGCCAACCTTTAATTTCAGCCACCGTGTTGAAAGAATCAACATCTGGCAAAGTCTTGGCTTCCATGTTGAGTAGAACCACAATCTGCTGACTCCTCTGGGCTATGCGCCACATTAGCTCAGCATCCTCCACTGTAATGCAAGCTGTAGGGATGGGCTTCACTCCATCTTGGTAGTTCTGCCAGCCTGTGTGAGGACTACACAAAGAAAAAACAGGGATGTGGAAATCTCACATGCGCCAAATTTTAAGAAATTGATCTATCTACAGACAGAGATACCTGTTAATGGAGAATGGAGTAACGGATCGAATGAGAGTGGCCACAGCTCCCACTTTGGCTGCCTCAGATGCACCGAAAGCACGATAAGCCACAGTCTTTCCATAGCTGACAAACGGCTGGTTGAAAACTACGATCTTCCCTGCAGCCTCACTGGCTCTTTGCTTCAGTTCCTCAAATGACTGAACTACCAGCACCTCTGCTTTGATACCTACAGAGGTTTAAGTGTTTTATGGGCAGTACGAGGAATGTGGAAGACATTCTTTAGGATTAATAAGTCATCAAGAATACCCTCAGGTGGTGTTCCTACACTGCTGCCCAGCCCCAATACAGCCAAGCTCTTTGTCCAGGGCAGTATCATCTGTGCGCTCTCCTTCCCTCTTACCCAGTGTGGGATTTTGACTGGTTCTAAACAAGAAAAACACAAGAGGACTAGACAAAGCACCAACCACTGATGTTTATAAAATATTCCCATTTAGATTATCACTCTCTGCAAACCTCAAGCCCTCTCACCTAGATGCACATCCAAGCTATCCTTTGCCATGGCATTGTGCATGTATTTAATAGCCAGATCCAGATTGTCTGAGCCACTGACACGGTTCCCTATCGTGTCAGTGAAGTCAGACAGTCGGGAGTAAGAGCGATTCTGGGCCGCACCGAACACGGCAAGGTCTATGATCCGTTTGGCCACATCAGCATATCCTGCGACCTCTGCTGCGATGCCTGAGCAGAAAAAAAAGACAGAAAATTATGTCAGGGTCCAGCAAAACTTTTGTAAGAAGTCTGTGTTTATTGTAAACGAGATATAGAAAATAAAACACCTTAAGATACTGGAATGTGTGAAATTTCCAAGTAAAGAAAGTGGTAAATAATAATAAAATATACACATTTTGGCTCATAAAAAGAGTGGTTTACCTCTTTTTACAGTTTTATTAGATGTTGCTGCTGCTGCAGATATTTCTCTGATGGATGGAACAGACTGAAGATGGCTTTCACATACACTCCACAGCATGAGGAAGAGCAACCTCCAAACCCAGGCCATCTACAGGCCAAAGACATATTCCCTTGAAACCAGACATTTAAAGGATAACTTCCTGCAAGTGCTGAATCTAACCATAGGCTCAAAACATAACAAACAAACTGTGGATATCAATGCAATGTGGTTATTGACAGTTTATACGTAATAAAAAAAGAAAAAAAAACCTACATTGGACCTTATTTTGACATGAAATTATCTTTTTCTTTACCTTTGCTTTTATTTTGTTTGCATCCAAACGCTTCAGCAGTGATTCGGGATTCAAAAGTAGCTAAAATTCTACGATTTACTGTTTCTAAGAAAACGAAATGTATCGACTTGCAAGAGTTTTTAGTCGAAATGATAGTTAAATAAATTGGGTCAAAACACCGGACTGTTCCTATTAGAAAACATATTGCTTTCAGAGGACGGTGTCGAAAGAACAACACAAAACCTTGAGGTCACGTTAGTTTCTCCGTTGAGGTTAGTTCAAAAAGACTTTGGAAAAAGCTTTAAACAGCATCTTACATCTCCGGTGCAGAGGAGTTTTCGTCTTCTGTTTCCTTGTTTTGGTTTTTGTTTTTTTATTTACACTAAACCGGAACTTCCGGTATCACTTTTCATAATAAAATCGATCTCAAACACAGTTTTATTTAAATGATCTTAAAACAAATATTTGGAACTAAATGAAATGTAATAATAAAAAAAAATAGTAAAATTACAATTTTATTGAATTTGATATATAATTCAAAATGAAGGGGGTATCCTAAAGATGACAAATATGTAAACCATCAGAAAAGGTTTCTTTTTACTTGAAGTTCTGTTAAATACAGTATTTGGAGCTTAAAACAAGGTAAAAACCAACTGGTTCTTCTACATTTAAAATATTTAATTATTTAATATATAGGAATATATCTTCTAAAATAATATACGGTGAAAGCAATACTGCAAAACCTCCAACTTGCTATTAATTTAAAAAACAAACTGTTTTTTTCTCAACATTTCAGAGGCCTTTGATTTCTCCAAGTACTTGAAACACATTGTATTTACACTGGAAAACAAACTGCAGTCCAAACTGTACTTCTTTTGCATTTGTTCCTCTTTTGTCATTTTTCTGATTGTCATTTAGTTTTTTCTTAATGTAGGGCCTACATACATTGTCTTAGCACTAAACTTTATTTTTGCCTTCACATTTGTTGGTCTTCTCTTCACCGTCGTGGTACTTTAACACTTTATTTTTTTCTTTTTGTAAAGATGTGTTGACAAGAGTGGGAGGAAATGTTTTTCTTCAGTCCCCATGCAAGCATTCACACAAAAGCTACAAGTACATTCTACTCACAGCTGATGTTTCCCTTTTCACAATCACTAACCACTAAAGACATATTCCAGAGTACTAAGTAGTTCCAGAACAATGCACACCCAACGACAAACACACAGATCATGCTCAAGATGAAGAAAGAGCGACAGAATGTTGAAGTGTGATTCCAAAAGCAGATCAGATATAAGAGAGAAACAAAGAAACAGATGTTAAAACACAATTCAGAAAACATTGAGTCATTTAATCAAATAAAAACAGCAACACTCACATTGGCATGAAAATCAGATTCTTTATTCAGTAGCAAACCTCACAAGATTTCCCACCAACATGCATCTTTCCAAGAAAAGTCCAAATCTGAGTCCCATTGTAAGGTCATGCTCGCCTTTGTGCGGCAAGTCAGTGCAGGCCGACCTGCACTTCTTTCATTCTCAACTCTGACAAGGACAAAGTTTCATTTCATAAAACAAGGAATGGTAAGTTATTTCTGATCATAAATTCAATCATAAAAGGGGGCCTTTATGTTGTCTTATAATAAAATAGAATATAACAAACGCTTGTAAAATGTAGAAAAACAAGAATAAAGGATGATATATCACCAGAAAAGGCAGCAGAATGCAAAGATACATTTCTGTACAACACTGCCCAATCCCAGTTTTAAATCTAGTGTGTGTAAGGATAACATATATTTGTATAAATTACTGCAAAAAATTATTAAAAAAAAAAAAAAAGTCAGGTATGGTTACTGTCTCATATGAGCTGAATTGCAAACAAGTGCTAACCATTTGTCTTCACCTCTGTGGGTTTAGAGAGAACTTTAAAAGTTTCCTAAAACTCAGTGTTGCAGTAAAGTCGAGTCCAGAACCAGCAATTGTGATCTTTTACAGCTCAAAGCCAAAAGCATGGCACCAATAGAATAATAGAACAGGCGAAAGTAAAGAAAACACTGTGAGACACTGAAGATTCAAATGTTCATTAAATATCTACAGTGTCAGTGGGATGGTGACCACATTTTTGATGCAAGCAGAGCCAAAGGGTAGTTTTGCACTTTTACTCTGAAATCAATGCCGGACGAAGTATTTTCACAGAGACAAAGTATCAATAATACTGCAAAAAAAGGAATGCCATTTCAAACTTAATGTAAATATTTTCTAAGAAAAATATAAATAATTATTGAAGAAAATTGATCTGAAGTAAAAAGATATAATTAAAATTATTTTGGTGACGAAACCTTGATAAAAAGTTAAAATACAGTCACCTTCCGTAGTGCAGTCTCATAACACTGCAGGTGGGAACTTCCAGACACGAAGAAAACACCTGTCTTATTTAACAGTGTGTATTTCTGCCATGAAAAGAAAAAAACGTTTGTCATTGTGTTTTTTTCAGTTTCTCTCTTCACATGCTTTTGGCTGCTTGAGGTAAAGTCTGAAAATCAGGGAATACATCCTTAAAAAACCTGCTTTTAAGTAGGTTTGCTGATAAAAAAGAGTGATCCTATTGAAGCCAAAGATTAAACATATCAAAAACCAACTGGACTTCTAACTCTGACCTCGCTCTGTAAACCTAAACACTGTCAGCATCCCTTTGACTTCAAACCCACTTCTACAGCCACATGCAACGGACAATCAGAAAGGAATGTGCTCCAGCTGCCATCAGAAAAGCAGTGGTCATTTCTTTGGGTTCTGAATTATAGTCATTAGGATCAACTTAACCTGCCCTGCATGCCTGCAGAGCTCTGTCACCAAATGAAATAATCCTGAAAATGCTACAAATGTTCCAAAGCCTGAGACTTGAGCTGAAGCAAACTGAAAAATCAACAAAACAGAAATCTCTTTAAAGCTGTATCACAGAAAGATCATTGTTACACATTTAAACATCTTTGAAAAGTTACAAAAATTACTGACAAAAGACAAATCAAATACAATTATATTTGGCCAGTTGAATAAGCGACACATATCTGAGAAATATCTTGTACCTGCAGAATAGCAGCTTACTTAACTGCATTTGAAAAGACACACTCGTTATTTATAAGACACTTAGAACAAAAATATTCATTTGAGCAAAGAAGCATGTAGAAAATGAAATGTAACAAGTAATAACACGCAGTGACCTCAAAGGAATAAAGGTAGCAGAGAACCCTTTGTTATTGTAGTCCCAAATAAAGTACCATTTCAGTTAAAAGCTTTCAATCATCCTCCACAGCTGGTTCTGCTGTGGAGCCTTAAAACAGGGACAATAAACTTCAGTGTGGTCCAACTTAAGAGAGGTACAGTGGGTCTGACAGCACAGTGTTATCAGACGTTTAAAGTTAACAACTTTCCAGAGTAGAAATGAACAAATCCACCGTGTTACCAAGAAAAATGTCATAACAGCAATTTATGAATTAATGGTGATAACAAAGTACTTCCCTGGTAAAGAAAAGACAAATAAGCCTTTGTAGAAATTTAAATTATTATGACCCTTACTGCACAAAAGCTGATAATCATGTAGGGCAAAGGAAGGAGGAAAGCAGGAATGTTAAAGACACAACTGTTTGGAGAGCTTGAGAAAAGCAAAGGTGTTTGACTTCAATCTTCATAAAGGGAATCACTTCAGCTGCTTTCTCCACTGTTGCTGCAGGTCAGTTCAGGCATAGAACTCTTTAGTAGGCGCTTTGTGATAGCCAGTTGTGGAGAGCTTGATGTCTCCCAGGTCGTAGCTTCCTTCATCTTTCTTCTTCATGCGATAAGCCAGGAGGAGGAGGAGGAAGACCGCGCAGAGGAATCCAACTACACCACATGCTATCACAGCTGAGGAGAGAATAAGGAAATAATCATTATCTGACTCACACTAGGAAAGGTTTCTAAATACTTCACCTACTGTGTTTTTGATTACAGCAGGAGGGAAACATTTTCAAGGTATGTTTTTGTAAAACCTGTTGAAATAAGTCGAACTGAAGCTTACATTGTGTCCGTTAACATGTGTTACGCGTGTAATGTTCATCATTGATACACTTCAACTATGGGAGTCAAGATGTACAAAAAAACAAATCCAGGAAATCACATTGTGTGATTTTTGAAGTACAAATAAACAAGCAGCTCAATGAGAAGAGGTCAACTGTTGGAGCATTTTTTTAGGAAAATGTGAGAATTGTAAGATCACTGGCAATCTCCCTCCACCTGGAGCTCCGCGTAAGATGCAAAGATCTTGAGATGATGAAACGGCCCAGAACTACATGGGGGAACTGCTCAATGTGTTGAAGAGAGCTGGGACCACAGGTTGCTATAGTAACACACTAAATGGGTTCAAATTTATTCTCCAAAGGTCCGTTGCTTAATCCAGCAAATGTCCAGGTCTGTCTAAAGCTCTCCAGAGATCACTTGGATGATCCAGTGTAGGAGTGGGAGAATGTCATGTAGTCAGATGAAACCAAATTTAACTCTTTGGTATAAACGCCACTTGCTATTTGCTATGTTTGAAGAAGAAAGAGTGCTGAGTTGTACCCAAAGAACACCAAGCACACTGTAAAACACGGGGGTGGAAACATCATGGTTTGGTGCTTTCTTTTCTGCAAAGGGGAAAGGATGACTGATCCGTATTAAAGAAAAGATAAATGAGGCCATGAATGGATAGATTGTGGTCAAAAACCTCCTATTAGTGAGAGCATTGAGGATGAAACACGTCTGGATCTTCCAGGTGAACAATGATCCCAAACACAACGCCCAGGCAACCAAAGAGTACCTACATAAAAAGCTTTACAGGGTTCTGGAGTGTTCTAACCGGTCTCTCGACCTCAGTCCAAAAGAAAGTCTGTGAAGCAAGTTGAAAGTCTGTGTTTTCCATAACAATCCCAAAACATCACAGCTCTTGAGAAGATCTGCATGGAAGAATGGACCAAAATAGCAACTGTAGTACAAACCTGATGAAAATCAACAGGAAAACATTTAATCTCTCTCTCTAAAACCAGGTGTACATTATAAAGCATTGAGGTGTACTTTTGTTTTTGATCAAATATGTATTTTCTGCACCACTATTCAAATAAATTCTTTAAAAATCAAACAATGTGATTTCCTGGATTATTTATTACTCTTTTTCAATAAGACAACACACAGATAAATATATGAGACCAAAGAAAACATTAAGAACTAGCAATCCTTACCTGCCAGGACCTCTGTCCTCTCCCACAAGTTCTCAGAGGTTACTTCCATGTTCCTGAATTGATCCTTTTCTGCTGCAACGTCATTTTCAAACTTTTTGGCCACAATTTCATTATCCAGATTTCTGTTGCCATTCTTGTTGACTTCATAGAGGTCAGCAGCAGACGTTTCACTGGCAGGTATGTGTCTGGGAGCAGGACTAGTGCGGTCAAACGATGAGTATGTTTCCCGTGTCTGGAATAAAGTATTTTTACACAATTAAACAGTGCATCAATAGAACAGGGAAAAAGCCTTGATGGGTTTCAACACCAACAAAATAACTGAACCACAAAGTCAAACCCTGCATCTCCAATATCTCTAAAAGTTTTAAGAACAGACCATTTTAAATCTTTTGCTTATTTGTGACCTTTCCTCAAAGTTTTAACAACAACTGGATTTTACGAAGGGTTTTGAATAAAAAGAAATGTGCTTTTGTACCATCAATTCCTCAGAGGGCTCAAAGAAAACATTGGTATTGCTGCTTGTTGTTTGGAGTACTTTATCCTGACTGGTTTCTTCTGTAGTTGGGGAGGTGTTGGGGGAGTCTGTTGTCGGCTGGGTCTGGAACGGCAGCATTTCTTTGGAAGCTGTGGTTTGTGGAACGTTCAAGATCCTTTTGAGGACATCCTCATTCTCTGAGAGGGCAACAAAAGTTGAGGAAAAGGAGACGATCAATATCATAAATGAACAGACGGAAAATTTGTTCTTTCCTTTAGACTCAGGTTAATAAATGAAATCAGGGCATAAATGATTAACTATAGTAGATTATATTTAGAGAGACTATTTAAATGACAGTTACAGAAAAAAAATGCTGGTCAGTAAAGCCCTGAGACAAATCAGGAAGACCAGGTAAGTCATATGGAACAAACACTTGGTACAGAGAGGTTAAGTTAAAACTAGGACATTACCTTTTTTATTAAAAACAAAACTAGACACTTTTGTATGGCACAGTTTCGTATGAAATAGATTTTTACTAAATAGTTTCCTGATAGAAGAATAACGACAGAACTTTTTACACAATTTCTCAAATCTCTTGAATCAGAGAATATTGCTTTAATGACTTCAGAAACAACAAAGACTGAGATAAAGTTCTCCTTTTACCATAATCTCCCGATCCAGAGCCTGATCCATCATCTTCACCATCTTCATCATCAACAGGTAGGTCACCTGATGGTTGTCCTTCTATGTACAAGTCATCTACTGTGGAGAATGACTGGCAATTGACACAGCTCTGAGAGAAAGATAGAAATGAAAACAACAACAGTTAGAATACAAATCTAGCAATTATAGAGATTTAGGAGTAACTCTAACAAACTCTCAGATTTACTAAGTAAAACTTGAAAATAAATGAAAATAAAGCTGTGAGGAGAGAGAAAGAGACATAAATTTACACTTGTAAAATTCCACCCTCTAATTGAGACCATGTGAACGTCTCAGTTCTAGAGTAATGTAATACCTCGCACAACCAATGATGCAAGCTGCCCAAATATGCCAGAGTGTGTACTGCTGCTGCTGCTGCTGTGACCGGATCAGCAGTGTGTGTTACAAACATGCCAATGTCTCCATATTAGACCAGAACTGGATCCACAGTCACTTGGAGATACATGTCAGTTTGAGAGGAAGTGGAGAAAGGATAAAGTGGCGTTTGGAGACAACAAAGAACACTCAAATGGAGAAAACCACAGATTTCATCTCAAACTAACCCGCCAAGCTCCAGCAAACTGGAAAACAACGATCAAAGTGAAATCATGACTGACATTCTAAAGAGAGAAGGGGAAGATCACTTATAAGGTGGTGTTAACACAGAGAAAGAGACACACACACACTCAGCTATGAGTGAATATGGCCCATTGAGACTTGAAGTATGTCTGGTATGTATACTATGCTTCCACTAACACAGGTGCTGAGAGAAAAAAGACTGGAGAAAACAGGAGAAGACAAAGAGAAAGAGACCAACTCTGCTGTGTTAAATAAGGGAAAAAAGCTTAAAGCTGAAGGGGTGGCTAAAATAAGCTTAATTACTATCAATGTTTACCATCAGAGGATTAAAAACATCCTAAAATCTTAAAGGGCTAAAGCTCTATGCTAATCGTAAGTTCTCCATTTTAAACTCATATGTAAAACTTGTATATTTTTGCAGATTTGTTACACAACTGTAGCGAGGATCGACTGTTTTGAGACTTGAGCTGTTAGAGGAAATATTTCATTAAAAATTAACCAAGGGCAAACCCTTTTTTCCTAAACTTTTAGAAAGAAAAAACTCCTGTAATGTTTAGAAATGATAAGAGACAATCTAAACTTCTGCTCACAATGTGATGAAAGAGATAACAAAATAAAATAAATATCAACAGGGATTTCTAAAGATCCAAAAAAGGGAACATGTCGAGGTTGACAGAAACGAAAAAGCCTCTCCTATGTAGTTCTTAGCCTGGAATTGCAGAGCCAGAAGCTGCTTTTGTGTGAAAACATGGCTGCCATGAGTTTGAAGACTGTTTTTAAAATAGTTTAAAGTCACAGATCCGGCAGAAAGATTGGGTCTTACTTACATTTCTAACTTAACTTACAGAACAAGAAAAACTCGATTCCCTTTTAAAAGACAAAACTGTTAGACTATGACAGATCCAACAGACAGATTATTAAACATACAACATTGTGTATCGTTATAACACAAAATCCTTCCTACACAAACACTGGATTTAGACTTTAAGACTAAACGATTTTCTTTAAAAAACACATGACCAAAATGTTAGGTAAAACATCTCTAATCTATTTTTTACTCCGTTTAAAAGAATATATCATCATGACATAGGAGAATGATAATAATAGAAAGATGAATTCATGCAATTACTTTAAACTAATGATTCCATCATTCTTAAACAGAAACCTGACTTTATTGTCTTATGCTGTCCTCTAGGAAAGAAAAGATCTCAAGTCAGTGGTGTCAGCATCAGATGTGAAGCCAGTCTTCCAAGTCTTTCTAGGACTAAAAACTTTTTTTTTTCCCAATTACTGTCCCTTTTCCTGCAATAAATGTAAGAACCACAATGGTCAGTCAACAAGCAAGGTCCATTTTCTATTAGCAGTCACTCCTAGCATCATCCAGATTACTATCACTAAGACTCCTCTCATCGCTGCACTGATTCCCACAGAATCTTAGGTCAAAATTAGTTCTGGTTTATTAAACTGAACAAAGTTCTAAGACAATCAAAATATTTCTACAAAAAAAAAAAAAAAAACACATTTTAAACCAAAATTTCAACCGCATCACACACAAACATTCTGGGATTAGTAATCCTCCAAATAAATTAAAAAAATAAAATGTTTGTGTTTTTGGTCAACGTAGCAGCGCTTCTTAGCTCACAACAAATGTTACAAAACCCAGCCAAAAACCTCAGCCAAAACTTAGTTGGCATTAAAAGGCAGCTGGTGTGCAGACAACATAAACCAGCAATTCTGCAGGGAAGTTTACATTTCAGCTCATGTCTTGAGCCTTGTTTTTACCCCACACGCTGTACTTAAGCCCAAATTGAGGCAAAAGTCGTGATTATCTCACTGCAAGGTCCAGAGAGCAGGTCTTCAGGCCAGAACACATCAATAGTCATGAATGCACCAAAGCTAATGTAAGCAAGTCATTTCAGATGGGAAGATTTTTAGCCCCATCCAACTTCATAAATTCCAACATAGAACCTACAGTCATGTCGATAAACACTATCTTCAATTGTATATGGTTGAAATTTCTTTTTAAAACATGTGGTGCAAGAACAAGTGTTTTTGAGTGTGATTGAGATCATTTCAGGCTGCAGAGTTTACTGGAAGATGTGACGCAAAGCTTGCAAACATCTGGAAAACGTATGCAACATAAACACACATACACACCGTCTTATATTACAGTGTGGTATGCGGGTGCTTGGTCACAGAGAAGATAGCTCGCTTGTAACAGCTGGTTCATATTATTTCAACTCTTGACAGAAAATAAAAAATAGGTGCTTTGGGAATGAATAATATTTAATCAAAGGAATCAACTATTGACATTTTTATCAGCTGAGCTGACCAAAAAAAAAGTCTTCAAGGGGCAATAGTGTAGTCAAAAGTGAGGTTGTGCAACAGCCAAAAGCACGGAAAGGGCCACTCATTATCACTGAGATAACTGTCCCATCAGTACACAATGATGTTTGGACAAAGGCAGAAAGTTACTAAACTTTTGACCCTTTCATGTCAAAAATGCGTTTTTGTTGCTTTACAGCTGCAGAGATGCGACTGAAAGCAACAGAGGCCCAGTTTATCTAAAATACACGGGATCCAAATCTGCTTTGGTCTGACACGTGGATAATGTTAAGAAGTCCTGCACTGAGGTAATGGTCATTTTAAACTGCTGACCCAAAATGAAAAAGTCTAAGCCCACAACATTTGTGTCTCATTGGAAAAATTGTATCCTGAAAGAAATCTAGCAAACTGTAAGGGAAAAGAGAAAAAAAAAAAAAAAAAAAAAAAAAAAAGCATCCGCTGGCACGATGACAAGCTTAGTTCTGTGGGCTCAGATGGAAATAGTTGACATATTTCCTTCATGTGCAAAGTGAGATTGGAAGTCTAATGCACCACGAACAAAGTCAGAAAGGAATCAAAGTAATCGTGGCAACACAGATGTGTGGTCCTCCTTTTAAATTCAGAACAAAGCCGTAACTAACACTGAAAACTCAGTAAACACAACTTAAGACAGGCCAAACTGTTTACCAGTCCTTCATAGCAGGAAACGTCAGCCTTGATTTATAGTTTGCCAACATGTGGGGAAAGACCAAAAGACCTGTTTTTTATTTTTTATTTCTTTTACTGTGTCACTTCAGCAAAGTGCCAGATCATATAAAAATATATTTTTGGAAGGTGTCACTGTCCTCTTGCGGCTTTGTTTGATTAGAAGGAAAACTGCAAGTACCCCATGCAGTTTACATGCTTGCCTGGACTGGCCCTGTGGGACTCGAATGAGTCATAGATCCGGCAAATGACAACAACCAGCCCACATACTGTCAAGACCCGAGCGTCTGTTTCAACATACATCTTTTAAGGCGTAAGCAACCACACCAGCAATTGTACAGCTACATCAGCCGTATTCAGACAAGACTGGTTTCAGCATAAGATGATACCAGCAATTTAGGTTTTTATATTTACTAATAAACATTAAACAAACGATTAAAATTAATCTAAACCTTTAAGATTGTTAAATGTAAGCACTGATCATCCTGTCCTAAGTCTGTCTGTTTGGGTTACTAAACTCTAACAGAAATGAATTTATACAGATAAAAACATGTTATTACCAACAGCACCACCCTGTAAGATTGAATCTATATTTTACAGGAAACACCTCATAAATCTACAATAATCTTTTGTAGAATGCTGCTGAAGAACACCAGCCCTCTTCTGGGGTTTTTACAGAGAATAAATCAAGCAAGCAGGATATTGTTTTTCACCTTGATGACAACAGAAAGGGCAGTGCTCCAGGCTGTCATTTCCAGGTGTTTTTCTGTATTACTATGAAAGCAGGCAAGGTGAGACTTTATCTAGTTTTAATAAAGTCCACATGACACCTGCAAGTCCATTCTCTGGCTTATTATTTTTCATTTATCAAATTATATCAAATTATATAAATGATGAACAAAAGCAGGCTGGATATGGAGGCTTTGGTTTAAATGTCAAGGCTGTGAAGCTAGAAAATAACCAGACTTCCGAACATGACACCATCTGGAGCCAACAGATTTAACTTAATACCCACAAAAAGGAAGAAACTTTGACATAAAAACACTCTTGTTTATTTAAAGCTAAGATATCTTTGCGCTTTTAAAAACAGATTCTTAACTTAGCTAAATTCGTCTGCTGTGTTTAAACAACACGTCTCACTAAATAGTAATATGAAGTTAGCTAGAAAGTTTAAAAAAAAATCTGACTTAACTTGTCTGTTTATTTTTAGTTGAAAATATTGAGTGAAAAACCTACATTTGGCTAAACAAAAACGTTATAGACGTTTTTGTTTGTTTTACCTTGTAACGAATTCAACGGCTTTGAGTAAAAATTATCTTTAAGAGTACACGGGAGAAAAAAAGAAAACCCAAGGGCTTCTAATGATAAATATAACATAAAATAAAAATATATATATACTTACTTTGGAACTAAAAAATCCCATCGAAAGCCCGACGAGAAACAGCAACCACAGATTTCCCATCTTAACGATCAAAAAAGAAAAAAAAGGGGAAAAAGAACAGCGGTAATGTCAAAAAGTCGAGAGTAAATATATATTAAACTATAGTAAAAAGTCAAAGTAGACAAATAAAATAAAGAAAGACTTGTGTTCAAACGCTGGTGCTGGAATATTTGTCTAACGAGGTTCTGAAACGATTCCCAAAAGTCGATGTGACGAGAAGTTGTTTGGACACCGCTGCTCTGCGTGGCTCAGCGATGACGTCAACACGGCGTGACGTTCATTGAAAAGGTAGGTTGGCCGGAAAGGGGCGGGAAAGAGTAAAAAATAACAATGGACGTAATTTCCATCACGTTGGCACTTTTTTTTTTAAATAATCTGTACATTTCAGCAGGAACAGCTGAACAATATTATGTGAATTTTTGGCTTCAGCTTAGCGTTGATACAGATAATTGTTCTGTCTTTGCCTTTTTTTAAGGGACTTTTTTTCCAGATTATATATTCCTAAAATCTGGGATTGGTGAAAATAAATTAAAGATAGTAAAATGCTCAAACATTTGTCTGAATTTAGTTGTGACTCTGAGAAGTCTTGGTAGAGTTTTGATATGGGAACAACTCCCTCTGGTGATGAAAAAAAATTACAACAGTAACAAAATAAAAAAATAAACAAAAACCCAATTTTAAGATTGCACAAAATATTTTAATTTAGTCTAAATCAATTAACAAATGCATTAAAACTGCACAATTAAAAGCTATCAACTGCAAGTCACATGATCATACAGAAAATCTGAAAAAATATATTTTTAAAAAGTAACAGAAATTCAAAAAAACCCATTTGAAAGAGCTCAAACACGAGCTCTTATAGAACTTTGATGTATCTGATAGTAACAGTTTTGTTAAACAATTAAAATATTGCTTGTGTTTACAAACTAAAGCACACTTTAACATGAGTTTCTCTCACCCACATTATTTCCATGGATGCTTTACTGCTGAAAGAAAGCTTTAACCATTTGAGAAGGTGGATTCAAGCAAATCAGGAAGAAAATAACAAAAAAAACATGTGTTTTACCTCACATAGATTAATAATAATTTATATATTTAATTAACCTTTTTTTCTAAAGCAGTATGCTGCACTTGTATTTGCAGAAAAGCAGGAAGCATTGAACACACATCCAAAAGGATTGTCAAATCTTTTCTTGTTTCTTCTCCACCTCGAACTCATAGAACTGAAAACAAGGAGAACTAACTCTGTTTCAGCTTTTCTCTCTTATATAGACCATATTTCAATGAACCTTCCAAAATCCTGTTGTAATCCCAACATAGAGTAAAAATAATGGATGAAATGATGCAGACATGGATGAAATCCCAATGCAGTGGTTGTTGGGCAGGGTTTGGTTCCTGTTGTTAGGCTAAAAAAAAAAGCCTGGTGTGTAAAGAAGAGGCAAAGAGCTTAAGAGAAACAGAGAACAAGGCCATTTAAAGTCATTTTTTCCCCCCAAAATGTGCAGTCTTTGGCATTTTGCAGAGTAGCGCCAGGCCTTCATCTGACTCCAGGTTTCACGTCTGAAGATTTCAAATTTCTCTTCCAAACTGGAGGCATCTGTTAAACAGAAAAGGCAACCTATGAACCAGAAAAAAGTATCTATTTGATGACCGTCAATTTTTTTCAATGAACAGTGCATTACTAGAAAACTCCGTAATCTGCGTTCTTGGTTTTTATTTGTAAATGCCATTTATTTTAGCAATCAAACAGCCTAATAAAGATTTCTTGTTAAATAGCCAGTAGATGTGTGAGTTTACCAGAGGGGGAACTGAAGGCTCCAGATGGCGTCCCAGAAATGACAGAAGACGCCTCCAAATCAACCCGCTGCCCAAGAACATGAAGCCTGTCACCAGCCAAAATGCCCGCGGGTCCTAGTAGAACCAAAAGCACAAATGTACAATTATCCTTTTTTTTTTTTTTTTTTTTTTTTTTTAGCTGACGCTGTGATATGCAGTCGCTGCAAAATATGACAACACCCTTATAATTGTGTTAGAAATCGCAACACTTCCCTCAAAAAATGGTAGCAATTGCAAATGTTTTGCAGAAATAAAAAAATCAAATCTGGTATAAATATACACATAACTCAATAACAGACAGGACAAAAATGTAGTCCCCCCAAACAGAATTGGAAAAAGATAAATGAAAACAGTCACTTCCTGTAAGCATGAATGAGTTTCTTTCCTCTCCACTGGACTGTTGGACCGGTCTTCCTTTGTCAAACAGCTGCAGGTCAGTCAGATTTGAAGGAGAGCTTCTCTCAACTGCTGTTTTAAGATCGTTCCACAGAAGTACAGATTCTGATCTGGACTCATTCCTGCCATAGCAGAACTCCCTAGTGCTTCTTTTGTAACCATTTTTGAGAATTTGTTTTGTCATTGTCCTGCTGGAAGACACATGACTTCTAGTGGAGCTGAAGCAATGTCACACTGGTAACCAGGTTGTGCCCCGAATCTCTTTGATAATTATGATACCATGTACATAAGAAAATGCAGTACCAGAAGCAGCAAAACGACAAAGTATCTTTGAACCTCCATTATGGTGGACATCTTTGAAGACCTGATTTCTTTTCTCGTGTCCACAGTACATTCTCATAGTACATGTGGTTTTGCCACATGTTTTGGCAAACTCCAGTCTCACTTTTTTTATTAGATTGTTCCATGTTTTTCCACGTTCTTATTTTCTGACAGAATTGTAAGGGTGTTGACATTTTCTGCAATTATTAAGCAGCAAAACGTCTTACATCCTCAAACGCTGTGGTCAGATTCATTCCAAAGGCCACACCTATCAGGCCGAACAAAGTCAAGGAGAAGGAACCCATGGTCAGCTGCAGGTTAAGGCGCATCATTACGTTCCGATGGCTAGAATGGAAGAGACAGCACTTGAAACCAACGTGCGATTTAATGCAAAATAACTGGAAATTCACAGAAATAACAGTTTGTTATCTAAAACAGTAAAACAAGCTATTTCAATTAAACAAAAATAAAATGTGTCAAAAAACCTTATTTTACAAAAAAATGCACATATTTAAAATGTTTTATCTAAAAACAAAAAAAATCTTGCAACCTATTTGTTATAACACTATTTTGACACGACACACTAAAGCAACAACATGCATCAACAAAAACATAACCGAGAAGAACAGAATGTGGGTCAAATTAAAGATTAGATTTGAACCACAGTTCTGCGATAAAGCTTTCCCTCAAAGCTATAGCTCTTTGGTTGCGTTTCACATCCACCACTGCTGGTGCAAAGGCTCAGCTCTCTAGATGCCTCCACTATTCTGCAACCTTAGGAAACTTCTGTGCATAAACAAGAACACAGAGACCATGGATGTGAAATGACATGACTCAAAGTCTGAGAGGCTAGATTCATTTCTCAACCTGTCTGAAATACTGTGGGTGGAGAGCTGAGCAAAAACAAAAGTTGCAGGTTTTAAAAAAGACAAGAGGAGACAGCATTTTCTAAATAGGTTTCTTTTGTTTTTTACTGATAAGATATTTTCGTCACATTTTTATGCAACCAGAATGACTACCTGCCTGTAAATCCAATGTTTTAGTGTTTGGTTATCATTTCAGGTTAAATTTGCTTCATTTTCAAACATCAAACAGATGTTTTGATGTTTTTTTTCATGTATCTGTAGCATTAAAGTGCAAACCTGTCCAGATTGATAAAGATGACGCTCTCCGAGTCATCTATCAGTCCTTTCAGCTCTCTGGCTTTGTTCCCCAGCTCCTCGGCCTGAAGGAGCAACAACATTCACTTTGTTAACGTCCTTTTTTTAAATGCTTACAGCAAGTGGCCTTGCATATCTCAGCAGCCGCGCTTTTAGTAGAAAGATTGTCCCACATGTTTTTTTTAAAGTCATCACCTCTATAAAACCAGAATAAACTCATGTTAAAGTGTACTTTGGTTTGTCCTTAGATTTATATTAGACCCCAGGAACCGACAGGCACCCATTGGTGTCCTGCCGTGCAGCTGTGAGATCAGTGTAATAAAACTCAGTCTAAAATAAAGTGAACTTATTTGAATATTCTGTGATTGAAATAAAGAGGGGATGGGGCTTTTTTTTGTAGATTTTAGACAAAAGCGATCTTTTATTTTAATAAACGAGGTGGAAGAAGAACGTAGATCAGACGGCTGGAAAGCAGAACCGAGGTCAATCTGTGGGGGCGGAGCTAAACAGAGGTGTCTGCAATTTGAAATCCAACAAGGAAACCGATCATTATTTTATTTTGAGATGGGAGCTGACATTAATTTTCTAGAACAATGTTCACCGGCGTTATCTAAAAATTGTGGAAACTCCACTGTTCACCGTGAAAGTCCCGGCCGCTCCCGTTGCGAGAAGTGAGGAGTTCAGAGCAAACAGGCACGTTTCCACCTGTGAGCAGATTCCAGCCGAGCAAAACACCTGAAATCCGACTGGATCAAACTTCTCCAAAAACCTCTTTCATTATTTTTCACAAACAGAATAAGGAAAATTTATAACAAAAAAAAAAGCTGGAAAAAAAAGATAACAAAATTCAAGGAAAAATGTCAAATGGACAGCAGTGGTCTTGGGAGAAAAATTCATGTATTTTTTGGGCTGCCTGATAGCTGAAGCCACAGAGGCAAATGAAGTACAGCCACTGTCCATAAAACAGCAAGAAAGGTCAGATAATGGAGCTGTGAGGTCTGTGATGAACCTCTATTAATGTAAACTGTTTAAACACCGAGAACGAGGGTGTAAGGGCAGGGATGCCCAGCTTAGCTTAGTCAGTTTAGTTTAGTAACCAGCTATTGTTTATATTTTATGACTGATTTTATGTTTTTGTATAATTACTGTTGTGAAGCCCCATGAGACAATTGTGTTGTAATATTGGGCTATAAAAATACAATTGCATTGAACTGAACTAAATGTATTTGGCCCAAAGAAATCTGCAAATTTCACCTGGAATTTATTTTGTATTTTCATTCAAAAACATGCTGATTAGATGATTAACACATTTTTTCTTCTTGTTTTTATAAATTACACCTAAAACTTCCATTCTATGTTGTAAAAACGGCTTATTAAACATTCTTGGGGTTTCCACTGAAAAATAAATCACTTTTTTCCAGACAGAATTTTCGGATTCTGCATTATTTAACGTCTAGTGTGCGAATACAACATGGAAAAATGACAAAATAAAGAGTGGTGTTACATAAGTGAGGTTGCGCTGATTAAAATGATACCAAATAAGCAAGCACATAGTCTTTACAATTGAAAAATACAGAGGTAAATTCAAAAGTAGACAAAAACTGAAATTTAGGCCCTAGGTTCCTACTAAAATGTATTTTAGTAGGATTTTCCAGTATAAAAGGAGGCAAATGAATAAACCTGTTACTAAATCAAGAAAAGATACATATACAATGATTATAAGGGAAAAAAGCGGTTGATAATCATCAATTTAATGTTGTTAGCCTTCTATGATGTAAAAATGCATGTATCACATTGTGTTCAGTAAAATGTGGCTCTACCTGCATGAAGAAATTCTCCAGCAAAAGTTCCATCTCCTCAGCGTGGTCAATACCCAGACTGCTTTCTTCACTAGAACACACATGCAGATGCAACATCTGTTAAAGTAATACAAAAACAAACGCTGTGTGTGTGCTGACTGCCATTTTTCTTTTGTATTACAAAAAAAGTAATTTTTTTTTGTTGCAAAAATAAACTATATGTGTATAAAAGAACTGGGTAACTTGTTTTAATTGGAAGAAATAGCTACCATAATAAAGTGCACTAGTGTCTGTTCTTCATATTTATCTCATATAGCTAATGACTTAAAGGTTAGTTAGAAACAACAGTTAATGATGGTATCAGGCCAAAACAGGTAAAAACACTTAAAGGTGATGAAAGGCAGCCTCGCATTATGGTGAGAAAGACTATTATTGGTGTAAAAGATTTTAAAGTGTACTTAGGTTTGCTTTGAAACCTTTCAGGTCAGTCTTTAACCCAGGAATATGTATAAGAATAATTACAACACAATTTTAGGACTACGTTGTTTTCTGACCATTGAACAACGAGAGTCCATTAAATCAACATTTTCTAAAGCACTTTGATAGCAGCATTTGATCTCTATCCCATGCAACATCAGCTGACAGCTTTACATTTTCTTTGAGTGCTTTAAAGGTTCATGCACGTGTGTTTGAGGGCAGGATTCACGTACAAAACTCTTGGATCTGTCCACTTTGTGAGACACAGCTCTTCGATGATCTCATCTTCATCCAAGATCTTCAGCAACGAGTCTTTAAACACTTTGATTTCAGTTTCCAACTCTGATAGGCTGTGGGTTTCAACAGAGATGCAGATTTAGGCAAACGAAAACTGGAATATATTACTAAAACACATGTGTATGTGGTATTTGATTTACCTCTTGCTGTTTTGCAGCAATATATGTAGTTTACTTCTATCAGCAGAAAGGATTTTAGGATCCACGAGGGACTCCAAGATGTCCAATATTACTGGTTCCACATCATTGAGCCGGCTTTGCAAAGTGTTAACCTATTGAGACAGAGATAAGAGAATAAATTCAATGAACCGTATCTTGCAGCAGACTTTCAAACATGCAGCAAACATGCACAGAAAAAGAAGTTGGAACACTCTTATCTGTTTGACCTTGTGCTGCAAGATGGCCTCCAGAGCTCTGAACTCAAACGGCAGTGTGTGTGTCAACGATGCCAGCTGAGGAGCCAGCTCCATGATCAACCAGCGCTCCAGTCCCAGGCCACGAAAATCCAACACCATCAGGGACTGTGGGGTTAGGATGGCTTTCAAAGACTGTGAAGAAGAACAGCAGGAAGGTTGCTTAGTGAAAAACTACATGACACCAGTGGTTTCAGATCTCCCAGACACGACAAATCGTTGTAATGTTCGATGCATCAAATCACGTGTGCGCTTCGCCACAGCATATGTGTTTGGAGGGATCCTATAACTACAGCAGACTCTGAACTGTTAATGTTTACATTGACAGACCCGATCAATGAAACCAGGTAATCTCACGGGCACACTTGTTTTCAAAAGGAAGAAAAAGCAAACCAATCAGGATCGGATTCAGTAGACCCAGGCCCAACAGCCTCCAGACACAGACCTGTTTCATTTCAGACACATTCTCTGCAACACTGCAGCTCTGACATCCAGGTGAGTCCTTTGTGTGTTTTAATTTGTGCTTATTCAGCTTAAAAAGAAGAAGCAACAATTTAATTGGAAAGTAAAAGCTTCAGATAACTAGACAAAACAAAGCTCGTTTGTCTTCCTAATGGAAATCTCAGCTGTCCTGATCCACAATGATAGAAGGCTTTGCTGTCATTTGCAGGATGAAGCTGCTCTGCCTTCTGCCACTGCTGCTTCTGTCGTGCCAAAGAGCCGCTGGAATGGCCAGGAGGACCAAACCACAAGCATGTGTCTCAAGCTCTTCCAGCTGTGAGGAATGCATCCAAGTTGACCCAGAGTGCGCTTGGTGCCTGGCTCCCCATTCTAGAATCCGATGCAATAGCTTGGAGAGAGTCCAGAAAGCAGGCTGCCCTGAAAGATACATTTATAATCCTCAAAGCAGCATGCAGGTTGCTAAGAATGAAAGCAGGTGAGCGCTTTGTTTTAAAGACTTGTATTAAACTGCTTCCAGGTAAATACAGCGGCAGGCAAAAAAAGATCAGAAGGACTTGCAGGAGATCCTTTACATATAATGTCACTGACATCAATAGTTTTCAAATGTCTTCAGGGCCCTATGCTTCCTTATCAGGCCTCCTGGAGCCTGAGTTCCTCCAGCTTTTGCATTTTAAATAGTTTAATGCCAAAAACATAAAAATCTTTTTAACCTTACAGCTCATGTTTGCAGAACAATCTGCCACCGGTCTTGTGGGACTTAAATTTAGCTTTTGGCTAACATCTTAATCAGTTATTTAATTATTTTTTTTGATTATTTACATGTGGATAATGTTGTTGTGTCAATTCAGTTTCTATATATTTTTTAAATTGTATTTTGCATGTTATTTTAAACACATTGACTTAACTGTGGGCATTCAATAAATACCATATCCTTTGGACTATAAAATTCTCCAGAGTATAAGCATCAGTCACACTGGAATATAAGTCTAAGTCACTTTTTCTGAGAAATTAATGAATTGTCTTTATTTTATTTTTATATGTTTTTATTTCAATATTTTTTGGATTATTTTATTATATTATTTATTAATGTATTATTTATTTTGCTTCATGAAACATAGGAAGAATCTAGTATACAAGAGCAACATATGAACAAATATTCAGATAACTGTAAAGAACATGCAAACAAGTCAACCAAACTCTTTCTATCACTTTAAATCACTAAATCCATTGAATTCTTCGTCTTCTGAGTCGCTTTGGAACAATTAAGCCCAGCATAAGACGGTGGCACTTCTTCCTCTGTGTTGCCGTCGGTAGCAAAAATTGATACACACACCTACAGCGTCCTCTGCTGGTTGTTGCTATTTATTAAAAAAAAAAAAAAAACATACATACAAGTCTCACCTGAGTGTAAGTTGCATCCCTGGCTAAACTATGCAGAATATTAATAATAATAACATTAACATTAATATTAATATACTCCATAAACTCAATGTTAATTTTTGTTTATACTTTTGAATTTATTTTCTGTAACACCATTGTTTCCTCAGTGGGAAAGGCAAACGGCTCTACTGAAGGCCTCTCAGGGGTTAAAACTCTGTAAAGTTCTGTTTCAGGTTTCCAGGTTGGCAGGACAATTTGTGTCCCCTCTCCACTGACATTTTTTGTTGTGCCTGGCCTTATTTTTATGTTTCGCTGATGTTTAAAAAAACTGAAAGGTTTGAGGGGTAAACATGTTAGTACCATTTTTTTTTTTTTGCAACCCATTGTGCTGTCTGGTATAAAAAGTGACCTACAAATTACGAGTGATTCTGTTTCCTTGCTGTTGATGTGTGAATGTCTGCAGGAAAGACCCAGCGGATTCCACACCTCTGTTCCTGCAGCCTCAGGAACTTTCCATTCAGCTAAGACCAAGAGTGCGTCAGTCCTTTCCTCTCACTATCTTCATGCCAACAGATCAGCCGACAGATCTCACTCTGGACATCAGTGATGTTCCAGATGGCGTCAACATCACGTTCAACAGTGCTGCCAAAGGAAACCCCCTGCTGGTGCAGGTCAGAACAACCCTGTATGATGAGTTCATTCAGGGTTAGCCACATAGATATTGTGCTTTATAGGGTTTAGGTCAGGGAAGGATGGGGCCACACCATCAGTTTCTCTCCTTTTACACCCATAGTGCCCAATGATTCAGACGTATTCCTGCAGCATGATGCATTGTCATGCATGAAGATGATTTTGTTACAGAAAGCACAGTTCTTCTTCTTGTACTACAGAAAAAAGTGGTCAGTCAGAAAGTCCACATACTTTTCAGAGGTCATTTTCACACTTTCAGGGACCCTAAAGGGGCCGATCAGCTCTCACCCCATGATTCCGGCCAAAAACACAACTCCGTCACCACCTTGTCACAGCCTCGAAAATGGTGGTCATATACAAGCCACCAACTACTCCATCCATCTAAACCATCCAGGGTTGCCCGGCACTCATCAGTGAAGAAGACCGTTTGAAAATGAGTCTTCATGTATGTCTGGACCCACTGCAGCCATTTCTGCTTGTGAGTTTTGTTTAAGAGGGGAGCAATTAGAACGTTTATGTAAAACTGCAGCCTCTGGAGGATCCTTCCATTCATCCATTTTCGAAACCCATTTTTGTCCCTTTTGGGGTCACGGGGCTGCAGGAGCCTAATCTGGCCACTCATGCACGAAGGCAGGGTAGACCCTGGACAGGTCACCAGGCCACACACACTTACATTGACACTTAGGGACAACTTAGAGTGGCCAATTAACCTATGAAGCATGTTTTTGGACGATGGGAGGAAGCTGGAGTCCCCGGAAAAAACCCACACATGCATGGGGAGACCATGCAAACTCCACACAGAAAGGTCCCCATTGGTGACTCTGTTTCAGGTCCCCCAAACAGGACTTGAACCTCCATACTGTGAGGCAAGAGCGCTAACCTGCTTTTATCTGCATTAACCCGTGTGTGCTCTGAATCAGCCACAAATATCTTAATAGTTCGATGATCACGGTAAAGTTTTTAGGAAATATCCAAGGTCTTCATAGCTTATCCAAGGCATTCAACTATTTCACACTTTTCAGCAGAGATCCCATTTTTTCTTATATTGCTTGAAAATGTTGGTCTACTTAATAATGTGGAATGTGTTTCTTTAGTAGTTTTTTCTTTAGTTGAGCTCACCTGGCAAACTAATTATTATAGGTGTCGGAGATTTATTTATTTTGGTGATCCAAAGAGACACAAAATCATCCATGAGCTTAATTGAAAAACAAAGAATTTGATCTTTTTGAAGCTTAAATACAATTTGAAACCCACTGTAAATCATTATACCAGCTTATTCTGTCCTGCCAGGTGAATGTGGAAGCTGCTCAGTGTCCCAGCAGAAGTGATATTTCAGCACACAACAGGACTGGGCCGTGGTCTGTCCTTATTATGCCTCGAGGCTCTTCACTGAGCGTAAAACTGGAGATTTCTTTGCTGTGTAAGCTAACAAAAGTAACATTAATGTCTGGAATTTAAATAAAAAATAATAATTTGGGCTTTTTAAAACACAGACTTTGTTTTATGTGAAACTGCTTTCCTCAGGTACCTGTGGTTGCACTGAAAATCGTGAAGAAAACAGCAGTTTCTGCAGCAATCGAGGCGCTTTGATGTGTGGCCAGTGCCACTGCCATCAACCTTACTTCGGACAGTCCTGCCAAATGCAGGAGGACACTTATTTCTCAGAAGATCAATCGATGTGCCGCTCAGCTGCAGATGCCCCTGTGTGCAGCGACAGAGGAACCTGCATCGGCGGCAGCTGTGAGTGCTTCAGGCTGGAAAATCCAAAAGAAAGATACAGTGGAAGGTTCTGCGAATGCGACAACTTCAGCTGTCCGTATCACAATGGCAGGTACAGTATGGTGCAAGAGGAAGATTGGCCTGTTGTCACTGTGACGCATGTTCAAAAAACACTGCCTTTCCTGTCATGCAGAATTTGCGGCGGGAATGGGGAGTGCGTTTGTGGAAAGTGTCAATGTGAGATCAACTGGGTCGGTGAAGACTGCGGCTGCAACTCTGAAATAACTTCCTGCATGGGAAACAACCAGCTTATCTGCAGTGGAAGAGGAATCTGTTTGTGTGGAACATGTCAATGCCACCTCCCATTCAAAGGGAAGACCTGTGAGCACGCCCCATAGGTTAGAGCCAGCATTGAGAAGTCATGATGAGCACCTAAGAGTGCATGCACCTCCTGCTAACACCTCCTGGTATTTTATCTTGGGATTTAAATACTAAACAAATATGTTTGTGTTAATATTTACAAAAAAGTAAAGATATAAGGACGACCAGAAAGGGTGAACTTGGTGAACCTGAAGCGCTCGGTGAAATGAGCTCATTTACTCGTCTTCTGCTCAGTTCTCAGCCTTCTGGTTGAACGACAACTGAAACTTAAGCTAGAAAACCATCTTTGCCTGTATTCATGCATAAGTAACAATGACCTGATTCACTCATATAAGCTGTAATTAAAATATAAGACTTTACAACCGGAAAAACAATGTGTTGCCTTCTTGGAGCTTTCAGGGTTTTGGGATCTTTTAAACAGAACTGTGTTTCAAACTTACTGTGAAATAGAACTGCATAAAATGACTAAGAATCTGTGCAGAACAACATACTTTAGAAACCAGCAGACAGAAGAGACTTGATCCAGAGCTGGAATGGTTATGTCTGAATGTGAAAAAGGCAAAGGGGGCATACCGCCATCCGTAGGATAATACAGTTGTTTCTGGTACAAAGGCAGGTGCTGTGCTGGAAGCGAAGGTCTCTCGCCTGAAGACCCAATTCCTGGCAGAGTTCTGTCTTTTTCTTTTCTGGAAAGGAAAAAAAAAACAAAGAACTGTTTGTTTCATTTATTTCTGTCGTTGAATTTAAACTTTTTTTTTCTCTTTGGATTGTTTTCAATCAATTTATTTAAATGTTACTGACAAAAAACATAATCAGTCCTTTCCTTTCACAATTTATATAACAAGTGATAACTTTTTCCATTTGTAGGCATTAACCAACTTTGTATTGGCTCAAAAAAAAAAACAGTTGCAACCAGCAAAAAACAAGAGTGCCAACAGTTTTATGCATTTTAACAGCGGTATATCAACTATTTTCTAATGTTATTTTAAAAACTTAAGTCAGATGTTGCACTGCTGTTGCTTACGATTTATTATTTACTTACTACTTTTATTATTTTGCTTCCTCAAAAGGCTGTTTTTTTCTCCTCAAAAGTTCCTGTTCTAAATTAAACATTGTATAAAAAGACTGTTTCAAGAAAGAAAAACCACCGGTCATGATGCTTTCCAAGTTAAAAAAAAAACTTGATAACTTTTAGGCCTTTTAATACTCTGAGTTTACTAAGAGTTTAAAAAAAAAAAAAACATAATAACAATATTGGCATTTTAAATTAAACTAAAAAGTCTAAAGAAAGTGTCTATCAGACACTTACCAAATGATGTAACATTCCCATCTTGGTCAAACTTCATCTGTTAAATAAACACACACACATAACTGAGGTGCCAATGCCAATTTAAAATAATTATTGGCAATTTTATTTAATTGTGCATACATTTATGGAATATGATCTCTTCTGGACCTCCATAAAACAGAATCCTCTGAATTGTTTTAAAGTAATAACACGTGATGTGTGCATTTCAGTCTGTGGGGTGAGGTTGTGGAATAACAGAGATGAAAGTATCAAAATGAGTAAAAATGTTACACAATTTAAAAATAATACAAACTGAAATAAGTTAGGACATTTTTACTTTAGAAACTGAGAATCTAAATGGGGCAATGTACAGACAATCATGACTGTATGATGTTGTTTGATACCTTTTTTCTCTTTAAATCTTTTGTGCTAATGTGAAAAAAGATCTAATGTTTAATGTGTAAAAATGTATGTATAATATATAGTAAGATTGGGAGTGGGAATTAAGTTTATTTTTTCTACCCAGTACTTTTTCGAGTGCTCTGTTACTATTGTTTCATTAATTATCTTATTTTGTGTTTGAAAATAAAAGCAAATTAATCATATTTCCCAAATTAAATGTCAAACATAAAAATAACTGTTTGTGTGCATCTATTTTAAATGGAATGCACTGATTGAACTTGAATCTACTCAGAGAATAACATCAAAAGTCACCAAAATCAAAAGAGCATCTTTGATTATCTTACCACAATAAAAGTTGGAGAGACACTAGAGTGGTGAGCGTCTGTCACTCTTCGACGAACAAAAGACACTGTGGAAGACAAAACAACTTTTAAAAGAAAGCATGGTCCTAAACAAACCTGGGAATTGTTTCTCTAAACCTACCAGGCCAGGCTGCGCCTCCTCTGAGGTTATCTTCTGCTAACACTGCAGATTGAGGTCTTAGGGGCAGAAAACTTGACACATAGTGAGCTTGACCCCACAGTGAATTTAGGTTCCTACTATTAAATCTTCCACCTAACAATTTACTACTTCCAAACCTATTTCCAGTAAACCTCAGCATACAGACCTCTGTATGAAAACTGCTGAAAATAAGAGCTGGACTGCTATTTAGTCTTGAAGGAGATGAGCAGAGAAAACTGAAAAGATGCTTCGAATGAAACTTGCCAACAAATGCTGTCTTTGAGGCTTTAAAAAAAACAGACGAGTGTAACCTAAGCAGGAGAGCCTCCATGCAGACTGCCATTCTGGTTTGAGGAGCTCACAGTAAGGAGGTGGCGGGGAAATAAACTGAAGGGAAAAATGAAGGCTTTAGGGGGAGGAGTCAAAAGATTGAAGTCCTGGGGTCATCTTGCTTTGTAGCCTCACAAGTGTGAAAGTCAGTTGATAATATCAAATGAAAAAAAAATATTTGATTTTAAACAAATATATTGAAATGCTAAGCTCGTCTACAGCGAACACTTTCATTAATGTATTAGTGTAATCGAGAAAGTCCCGAAACTATTTATTTTGTGCTAAATAACTTCTTAGGACACAAGTTATATTTTAAAACTTAACGTCTTCGTGTCACTAAGTTTAAAAAAGAAAAGCAGTTAACTTGAATCGGTTACTTTCCGCTTTGTCGCTGTCCCGAATCAACATTTGAAGATGTTTTTTATAATCCCAAAACAAACAAGTTAGCTTTTAGCTAGCCATAAGCTAATCACAACCCGGGTCATAACCATACCACAATGCACCGCGGCGCAAGAGTAAACGAACAAAGATCGTCTCTGTATAGGAAGATTACTCGCACTGTAAATTCAATTAGTTTCACAAACCATAGACTGATTTATTCAATTTCAATGATGTTTTTATATCTCAATATCTAACCATAGCTATCTCAATGGGTTTCACACCGGTTTTTATTCAAAGAAAGAAAAATGCTGTTTTGGAAGCCTGAGGTATGTGAGCCTCAAATGATAGAAAATCTGGTCAAATAAATCCCCCAAGGTTACTAACTATGGAATTGGAGGCTATATGTGTGGAATCCAGGGAGACTATCTGATCAGAGAGCATGTCTCAGGTATTTAGGACCCAGTAAAATGACTTCAGTTTTTTCCTGGTTTTAGGAGGAGACAATTTATTGTTCATCGCACTATATTCTATGTTCTTGTTTTGCACCTAACCCTGCTTCAGTAAGAGTTGCTCACCTGGGTCAGGTGTGTTCAGTTAGAAACTGGGCTCATTCATTTCAGCTAATCAGCAAAGACTGAAGCAGGGTAAGCTGCACAACAAGCAGGGCAGTAGCCCACGAGGAACAAGGTTGGAGATGCCTGCATACCCACTTTTTCTGATGCAGGGTCACAAGGATGCTGAAGGTTTTCCCAGGATACATCCTCATACAGGTTACTAGTCTGTTGCACACTTGCACACCTGAGGCACAACAAGAGTTGTTATGGTCTGTGGTGAGTTTTGCTTTGTATGCTCTCCATTCTACCAAACTCCATCTGGTGTGTCTAAATCACTGTCATTTATCCCAGCTGTGAGCCACAGTTTTTAGGACTGACATTTCCTCACACTCTTTCAGTGGTACGACTATGCCCTTGGTGTACTGATTGGCCTTTTCTGACTTTAACCTTTTGGATTACGAATATTTGATTCATTTGCCTCTCCTGACTGGATTCCTCCTTGTTCCAAGACATTTCCAGTGTGCTCCTTCTCCAGTGGGATCTCCATCTTTCTTACTAAGAAGTTTCAGCACTCTCCTGTGCAACTGGTGGTGTATTAAACTCTTGGATATTTCCAAGTAAATTAATATATTTAGTCCTGTGTGTGTGATTCTAGTTTTGATTGTCCTACTTTCAACATTACAAGAGTCACTTAAAAACCATTGGAGGAGGATGTTTTTGGGTGGAAGTTGGAGTGTCTGGAGATCACCCACACATATAGGGAGAAGATATAAACTGAGAGAAAATAAAGTGGAGAAGAGAGGGTCATCTGGGGGCAGATGATTTGCTGTTGCGAACCCTAAAGGGAGCTTCTACAAGACATGAAGTTTATTATAAAAAAGAGCTATTTATAAAAAAGGCAAACAGACTAGGATAAAAATTATTGGGAAAAAAATTCACAAGAGTATATTTAAGCACCGAGCAAGGATGCACAAATTAAAACAAAAAAATATAAATTTGCAATATCTCACACATTTAGACTATACCAAGAGAAAAAATACATAACAAAGATAAACAAACAATAAAAACATATTTGTAATAATTCAACATGGTTACTGCTGCTGTTTTCACAGCGTTTTGCAAAAAAGTGGAGGTAGTGTTGTTGGTTATAATAAGATTAATTTTAATGCAAGCATCTAGGTCTGTGTTTTTTAATAAAAAAAACTAGAGCGCATGCGCAGAGATTTGTAATCAGCATCAGCACCCCGCTGCAGCCGGATTCAGGAAACCGGAAGGATGCTACAGAACGCAAAAAGACGGACTGTTTTTTAGCCACACATAAACACTCCCTACATTACGTACCTTGAACTCAGTTATTGAAGGAATCATGTTCCCCTCGTGTTATCTAAAACCGGCGGACAGCGGCGGGAAGAGGAGCGCGCTCGCGAAGCTGCTGCTCGGGGTTTTCGTGGTGTACGCGCTCCACACCGCCTGGTTGCTGTATGGCTTCCTGAACAGCAAACCCTGCGACAGAAGCAGAGGAGAGCTCTGCATTTCCTCCTACCTGCTGAACACACCAAGACTGCAGGTACGCACCAGCTCGACTATAGGTTGCTCAAAAACACACAGCTGCTCGTCAGTGTAAGCGGGAAATTTTTACAGGGACATATTTTCATGAGAGATTTTTTAAAAGTATTCAGGTCTAAATATTTTTATTCAATTTATTATGGTACAACTGTAATTTTATAAATGTAAACACTGGTTCTAAAATGTACATTATTTTGTAACAACTCTCTACAGTAACATAATGGTAGCCTTAACAGTCCAGGGACTAAAAAAACACATTTTATTACTCAGCTACTTTACAATATAATAATTTACCTTTAAAATTGTAATCTTTTGTGGCAATGCCTGATATCTTTTTTAGTAGAACCCCAGCTTCTTTTTTACAAATATATTTTTGATTAAATTGCGCCATATTTCCACAGTGAACCTGAAACTGCCAAAAAAATTCCAAGAGAGGAATTTTATCCATTTTTTTTACAGCAAAAATCACCAAAATTGACATCAAACTGTTTTTATGTTTTATATCAAACGTGTAGAGACAAAATTTATTATAAATATATCCACAAACGAAGCAAAGATTGAGTCAAAACAATGTGAACAATGTCTTAAAAAAACAGTTAAAGTTCCACTCAAAGTTACAAGGACTTATTCCAAAAGGTTTTGTGTCATACCTTTTGTTGCGTTGGTTTTGAACAGGAAATTTCAAAGCTAAATTTGTTTTACAACAAATTTTGGATGAAAATAATACTAAAGGGGCGGCCGGTGTCATTCCAACTTGATTGTAAACAGCTGATGTGATTGCCAAACACAAGGGGGAGTTCAGGGACTTGAAGGCTAATGTTATTTTTTGATATGCTTGTAACGTAGGAATAAAACAATTTCTCTAGCCTTTGTTGTTGGAAGGTAGAATTTCCCATTCTATTCTATTCTATTCTATTCTATTCTATTCAACAGTAAATATTCTTGTTTATTTGCATCTTTGGTAACACAATAATATTAATAGTCACAAGTTATTACACTGCTAATCTATAATCTTTATCTATATATTCCTGTCTGCAGGTTGGATAATTTAACAAAAAAATATTTTCTAGTCTTGTAAGATACATTTGAGCAACATATTTAATTTATGGCACAACAACCAATGAGATATAACCAGTTTCACAATAAAGTTAGCATTTCAGATCATCAAATGTTTTTGTAATTATTGGGAGAAAAAAAAAGGTTGTATCTGATGTTTTTCTGTTTCAGTTTTTGCTTGTTCTGATATGAATACCTTTCTCTTACTGTACTCAGCTGAGTGTCTTCACCTGCCTCGTGCCAGAGGACAGCCAACTCCAACCGATTCTGAGGGTGGAGCCCTTTGATCCTCTCTTCACATTTGAAAGGCGAGTTTTTAACATTGCATTGGCACAAGCCCAAATTCCTGAAGATTTAAAGCAAAAAAAACACAAACTCTGTGCACTCCTTTACAGACAGGTAAATGTGTCTCTGCCAGAGGAGACTCGAGCTAACGGCACTCTGTATGCAGTTATGTATGTTCACAAAGTGGGAGTTTCCCCCTTGGAAGACAGAAGAGAAGTCCACTATGCTGCTCAGCTCACCACCTACATGACTCCTACAAACAAAGAGGGTCAGAAAGACTCCCAGAAGGTAATGTGAGGGGTCACCAAAGCTTGTGTTTCACCCACAAGTCACCTTTGCAGATTGAGATTTGCAGCCGTCCTTTATATTTTTGTTCTACAAAAGGTTGGAGCTGTTAGACCTGTGTCCCACTGGAGACCGCTCTTGTCAATCACCATGATGTCAGAGGACTTCAGCTTCAGCAAGGCGGGGCTTCCCAGCGATGTGCGCCGCTACATGAGAGTGTAAGGGAAGGTCAAAACCGGGAGGGCAGCAAAGGTCCTGCCGATATAACAGAAAATCTTTGCCAGTTTTGAATTGCAAATTAAAAATAGATACTTGAAAAGGAAGTAACGACAACCTTCAAGGTTCATTTTTTTCTGTTCACCAAGACACATATATTCCACACTCAATAAAAGACATTGCATCTTGCATAACATTTTACTTAAAAATGTCACAAATAATTGTGAGAAAACTATCAAAAATATTTGACAAATAATGCATTTAAAAAAGAGGTTAAATAATGTTCCTAAAGATCACTTGTTTACTTTTTGTAAACTTCAATGCTAAAATGAGATGTTTTTCCATGTATTTGTGTGCTGCCAATGTCAAACTTTGAAGGCTTTGCTTGCGTAGATTTGAAGAACATAAATGTCCTATCTTCTTTTTTGCAGCTTTCAGGAGGGCAGACAGATGATCTACCTGCCCCTTCTGCTGGTCAATGAGCTTAGCTCCAGAGTCAAAGACCTGAAAGTAGGAAGGTTTCTCTCTCTCAGTGTGACACCCTGCAGTGTTTTGCAGATTTCAGTTCAGGATTTCAATAATCTCCTCTTTTCTGCTCGAACAGGAGATCAGCAGCAGCAGTGTGCAGCTCCCCCTCACTGTCTCCTATGAGGGAATCTCTCTGAGGAAATTCCGCTTTTGGATCCATCTACATGACATAGTTTACTCCCTTCGACAGTTTGGTGAGGATAAGATACATAACCATTTCTAAAACTGTTGAATTAGCTTGTGTTTTTATTGGTGAGTTTTATAAACCTTGTGCGTCTAAAGGCTTCAGTGAGGAGAACATCGATGAGATTAAAGAAACTCTGGTCAGCTCCAACCTCTACCTGTTGGTACTGACTGCCCTCATCACAGCTCTGCAGGTGGGAGCAAACATTCAAAGTGTTCCTGCTTGAATGGAGTCACGTCTGAGAACTGTTTGTGTTCTGAACGGTGAGGGATATTTGTGATTTTGTGCAGCTCGTCTGTGAATTTCTCGCTCTTAAAAACGACATCTCTTCATGGAGGAAAAAGAAGAGCATGGCAGGAATGTCCAGGAAGTCGGGTAATTATCAACACATTAAAGTCCCTCTCCGATCAACTATTGTAAAAGCGTTCCCAGTGGTCTTTTAATTAAAGCAGCAAACTGTTGACAAGTTGTTCTGTAGGACACAGTTCCTGCAGAGCGACAGGACTTTATTAGAAATTCAGCTCTGAGTTGTAGGCGGAGGAACCCCAGTCCCCCTTCCCCTCCCCGTTGCTGAGAGCTCTCTGTTTACATGCTTTCCCGCTAGCTTATAGCTTCTCATAACCCAACTAGCGATGAAGCAAAGATGGCGAGCAATATTGAAGCTATCCAGCCGTACAGTTTTGATCCAGATTCCAGCTCAGACGAGGAAAACAAAGACGTACATGGATCTATTTGTACACAAGTGGATGCTTCAGAACGGAGCGGAGCAGGGAGCCAGTGGCCTGCCAATAGTAGATTTTACGTAACAGCTATAAGCTTTTTAAAGCCGCATTTTTTCATCTGCTCCTGATTGACAACAATTAATAAAGAAATACACAGAAAAATCCATTTTAAGCTTAATTTTGCCACAAGAATATTTTAAAAACACCCAAAAACACATTTTTCATTGGAGTTGGTCTTTAAAGGGAGAGATATTATTGTCTGTAAATGATGGAGCACTTTGACATTATCATTAAATGACCGTTATTTCCTCTTCATTTGCAGTCTTGTGGCGATGTCTCTGCACATTGTTGATCTTCCTTCATCTGCTGGAGGAGACCAGTCTTCTGGTGCTCCTTCCTGTTGGTCTAGGAGCATGTGTGGAGGTAGTGGATGTTTGACACCCGTCCTAAACACCCCACAGATCAAGCGAGAACCTCAAATTCTTTTTCTTGTCAGGTGTGGAAGGTGTTTAAGGTCTTTAAGATCCAGCTGAACAGGAAGTTTCATGTGAGTAAGAATCATCCACGTTCTCTGTGGTTTTACAAAATGAACAGAGGAAGTCTGACACTTTTTCTGCCTGCAGATAAAAAAGCTGGATGAGGATGAGCAAAGGACCGTGGAGTATGATGTGCAGGTATCGGTCTCATTCATCTGTGCTCTGATTTGGTTATAATTTGGTTTTAGGATTTTGTCTTTTCCCCCTTCAGGCATCCAGATACTTGTCCTACTTGGTGTACCCTCTGTGTATCAGCGGAGCCGCTTTCTCGCTGGCCTACTTACGACAAAGAAAGTGAGCAGATCACCAGATTCCTGTTTAATCTCACGCTAATCTCTGTTTTGGGCTGCTCCTCTGACGCTTTCCTGATTTTTTTTGCTGATGTTTGGTTTTAAGTTCAAGTCAGAACTGAATTAAGCATAAAACTAAGTGAGATTTTTTTTGTTTATGCAAATTTGACAATTCATTGTGTTCATAAACCCGTCAGTCTCATCACATCTAATAAAAGCTTTAGTGTACGGTCCTGTCATATGTTAATCTCACTTTGTATCATGTTGATAGCTACTATTCTTGGCTGATCAACAGTCTTGTCACAGGTGAGTATTCTCATAGTCACTCCTACCTTTAAATAATGTTCTTTTAAAAATCCTAATCAGATCTGTCTTTAGGAGTGTATGCGTTTGGCTTTTTGTCCATGGCTCCTCAGATCTTCATCAACCATAAGGTGAGACCAATCCGACAGCAGATCAAAGTCTTAATGTTGGAGAGATTGGATTTGGATATTGATCATGAACAGTGATGATCCTGTTGACTTTTTTTGCCTTTTTTATTTTATTTTTTTGCAACAGCTGAGGTCTGTGAATCACCTGCAGGGGGCAGCATTGATGTACAGAGTGAGTCTGCTGCTGAAACAGATTGAAGTTTCCAACCTGAGATTGTCTCTGCAAACTCAACACTAAACGATCAAAAGTACAAATGCGGCGCTAAAAACAATGTTGAGGTTGTTTTTTAAACAGCTATAATACATTTATTTCCAGGCTTTGAACACGTTGGTTTCAGACGCATGCTCTTGCGCCTCCTTTTTCTCCTCCACTGCATCTTTCTCCTCCTCCCACCAACTTTCCTGCTTCAGAGACGAGTTCCTCTTCTTCCTCTACCTTTACCAGCGAAGGTATTGAATCACACAGTGTCTCCTTTGTACTAACACCCGTTCCCTCAGTACAACTTTATCTGTTTTATTGATCGTGTCATCTTCCAGGCTTAATATGAACACCATCCTTCGGTTTCATTTTTTTTAGACACTATGCCCCTAAATCCAGAAGACGAGAGTCTGCTACCAAGAAAGTGAAGACTCAATGAAGACAAGACAAAAAATCTATTCAACTGAAAGCACAAAACCATTAAAGGCGAGTTTATTTAAATAAATGCTCAGACAGAGCCAGAAAAAAGACATTTAATTACTGAATGACTTGAATGATTTGAGAGCTGCAGCTCCACTTTAAGAGGCTCTAATGTTCAATGAATTCAAGGAGACTCTGTGTTTGGTGATTTTTATTCACTGTTCAGCAATCATTGGATCAAATCATCTTATTCTTGCATGATTCTAATTTTAAGGCCTACAAAAGGAAGAAACATTTTTTCTTAACTTCAGTGTAAACTGTATTTTATGTCTGTACGGATAAAAAAGCTCTCGAAGAGGTGTCAGATGCTGAAAGCACTGATTATCCACACAAGATTCATTTCAAGAAGGTGTAGCAGAAGAAAGGAGTTTCTTTGAGATACTAACTGCACAGTTTAATATATGTACAGAATATAACTGATCTATAATTTTCTGAACTTGTATGGTCAGCCTTTTATGTTTTATTGGTGCAGCGTTGGATCAAATGAAACGATGTACACATTTCATCTGAGGACAGCCCAACAGAATTACTGGAAATGAAACTTTTTTTTTTATTGTCATGATGTATTTATATGGTTTTCTGTAAATATTTAAACTAGGCAATGTGCAAATTCTTATTTTGAAAGATTTTTTTCACAACCTGGTGGAGAGGAATGTATGATTCTTGCATTCAAAAAGAAGCAACTTAATATATAAGGCTTCAAATGAAGATAATTAGAGCTGCTGCTCAGCTGGAAACCAGTTTTTATTTCCATCTGCACACAAATCAACTCTGCTAATGCTTTACTTTTTAGTTCTCATTGCCTCTTTACTGACTGACTGACTTTAACTTCAACTGAAGTGTTTTTCTTTTTCCTTTTTTTAATAAAATTGCAGAAAAAGAAGCATGTATCATGTACCTGAAGTGTTGTTGTGAGTTTAAAAGTGTTTTTTGTAAATAGTGTATACTTGTATGGTGCTTTACTGAAGGCCAGAAGCGCTTTACAGTCATAGCCCCTTCACCCATTCACACACACGCTGGCTCCGCTGCTGAACACCGGCGCCATCCTTCCATCAGAGGCAATGTGGGGTTCAGTGTCTTGTCCAAGGAAATTGAACCTGCAATAATCTGATCAGAGGATGACCACCCTCACACACAGCCACCCTAACTACATTTGTGTTAATTGGTTGGTGTGTCAGCACCTGCATTTTCCAGCTAAAGACGCCTTCAAAAAAAAGAAGAAAAAAGATGATGATATTGCAGCTGTAGAAGAAATTTGAAAATATCTTTAAAAATCATGAATTGCATTTGGGCAGATTTTAAATTCACCAAGAAATTATCATTTTCTTGAAGAAATTATAATTTTCTTGGTGAATTAAAATACGGCTTGAAGGCTTTATATTATTCTATCATAGAATGTAAGAAGATGTGGAAAGATGGAAGAATAAAATTGCAGTGCAAGGTACCTCCTTATGATCCAACCTCCTGCATGTTGTCACTTACTGCTGATTCAAGAGCACAAATGTGTGAAGAGGATGCTTCTTCACCCTTTTCTCTTCTTTCCTCTGGATTTCCACCTGTCAGTTACATCTGGGGGATTTTACGTTGTTTTTGCCTTGACTGTGCCTGTCAGATATGTGTATTCCACATTTTCAGATAAAATAGTAAGTTTGAAAACAAAGTTTACTTTTAATGCATTAAAACCTTTTAAACATGTATAGGCTGTTTTAAACGTTCTCTTTTCTTAGAAGTGTTGCTAAAACCCTTTCTCATAAAATACTTACAACAATCGGAGGTTTACTTTATCAATTATATTTAAAAAAAACAACAACTTTTATCAAACTTTTTTGACTTCTTTAGCTTTCACTATGATGTTGTCATGAACAACCTCTGGCTAAGAAAACGTCTTTGAATGTCTAAAGTAGGTCAAATTTATTCAGAAAATGTGAACATTTCATCTAATTTTAGCATTTTTTGGATCCCTTCGTTGTATCATCCTTCCATAATGCTGCTGTTAATAATTTCACATCATAAAATGTACTGTTCAGAACTTGTATAGATGACAGCACTAGCTAGAATTGAAGAACAAAACCAAATGAAGTCAAACTAAAATGTCATTTTCCTCAATTCTTACCAGCAGATGTTGATGATCTCAGCAAGTTTGACAAAATTCAGCTTTAAAGTTTCTAGCAGTGGAACCAGTTCTAGTCCAATTTGTCTTCAATCAATGTCAAAGTGGGTTCTGACTGATACAACGTTGTTTTTAACCTCTGTTTTTAGTATCTAATTTGTTTTCCCTCATCCACTTCCAATGAGGCTTCCTTTTAGAAATGTCCCTAGTACTCTGAAAGGGATCAAACCAGCAGGACCAGAACCACATTTTGGATTTAGAAGCCAAGAAGAGTTTTTGTTCCAGCCAGGAATTAGACGTAGCTGAAAAACACTACTTAACTGATGTAAATGTGGACGGGTTTTACAGAAAAGCCTCACAGTTCCGAGGATTAAAAACTGTTTGTCTGAAAACTAAAAAAATAAATCATGAAGTAGAAATGAAGACAAAACATTGGTTTCAAACTTTAACAGCCTTGAAGAGGATTTGCACTTTCATTATGATGACTTTTTGTTAGATGTAAGTGGTATACAATATATGCTAAATGATCTCACAAATGCAAAAAAAATCTGCATTTTAATCAGGTTAATTAATATTATTTTTGCCTATATTCTGTCTTTCAAAACATTATTATTCACTTAAATGGATCAAACTTACGTCAACATGAAATTTAAACTTAAGAGCAGAAATCTTGAAGCTGGTAAATCCGTCAGGAATGACAATACGTGGATTTCTGTTTTACAATGACTTTATTTCATTGCTTTCTTCCTATTTGACAACATGGTTGATTTGGCCAAGAAGACAAAATAAAAACCAGTGTTTACTAGAACGAGTTTTGTACAGGTCACCAGTGATGCACACCAGTATAGCTTACAATATACCAACAGGAGCAGATTTACGCAACAACACTAAGATAAAATAGATTGTTTTCATGTGTGTTTTAAATATTTCACTTAGCACCCAGATGTTTGATAGTTTCTTTGCTGGTCAAACATGGATATCACATCTGGGTAAATGGGATGCAAAATAAAAAAAAAAAAACAAAACAAAAAAAACCATAAAATGTGTTTTAGTTTTTTGGTGCTGTGCAAATATGCTTTTTCTATACACTGGTACATCATGCTTTACCAGTCAAGTCACCAGTATGTTTCATTTAGCAACAGGTAACACTCCACGTGTGCTTTTGTAGCTTCAGACGGGTTCCAGTTGCTCCACGTTTTATTTTTGTAGTGTTTTTTTCTTTTTCCTGGAGATTGATGACAGGAAAACTCACAAAGAATACAGGTGAGTGTCTATGCCTCCAGGGGGTCTTTCTTTCACTGCTGGGTGTTTGGACACAAAGAGGTGTGACACTGGGCCTCTATGCTAACATTGTGGGCTGTTTGGGGTACAGGAAAGTCCAATGATGACAGGCTCAAGCCGCCCACTCCTTGTTTGTGGACAGTCTTTGCTGGGTTCTCTGCTTTTTAAGTTGCAGTTTGTATTATGGAAGAAGAAGGCTGCGATTGCTTTAAGAACACAAAGGACACTCATTAAGGAAAGTGGATGCTGAACTGAGAAGTCTGTGGCGCGTACCTGGACAGATCTGGATTCTTCACATTAAAACCTGTTCCGAGTCGCTGAGGAAGACTGCAGAGAGATGAGTGGAGTATGGAGAAAAGGTAATAAAAAGCCCAAAAGAAGTATCTCGCGTGCCCTGAAGTTTTACCTTCTTCTCTTTTTCTTCCTTCCGTCTCCACCTCTCTAACCTGTGTTAATAAATAAAAGCTTGGGAAATGGAGGGAAGACTGGGGGGGAATCAGGGACAACTAAAGGACGGAAGGCTGCTTCTCCAGGCTAAACCAAAGCCTGTGTTCACTGAGAATCGTGTTCATGTATAGAATGCTAAAGTATGCTAAAGCAGAATAGAAAACACAGTCCCACCTGCCTGTTAGGTGTCAGCAGCAACGTGAATTCACAAGCACAGATCAATGTCCACAAATGCACAGAAATGGCTGCTGGCTCAAATTCCTCCCCGCTGTGAAGTTTCGTAAAGATATGATTCGGACCGTTCACAGCTCTGTCGGGTTCCGACGGACTCCTCTGAGATCCCAATTTCAGAGACTAAAATCCCTGCCATCACTTGATGAGATTCAGTCCAACACTGGAGCTGGCTCTTAAAGCTGCAGACCCAAAGTTTCCCATCATCCTCTCTGCTTTTACTCCTCTTGTGATTGCAGTCCAAAGAGGGCGCAGCTGACAAGCCTCTGAGTCAGGAGGTGTTTTTCGCTGTGTGTTTAGTAGGAAAGTCACAGTGGTTGAGAAGGTAATCTTAGGCTGAGAGAGGATTAAATAAAAAATATTTTCCCAGGGTTTGAGCAGAGTAGAGGAGTGAAGGTTCGCCTTCAACCAGCTGCAACACATCCGAAAAGGACGTCGCTAATCCAGGCGCCTTGAATTCTCCAACAGAAACCAGACAGGTACAGAGTCCTCTGTGGTCAGGTCGGCTGGCGTGGAGCTAATGCGGCCGGGAATGAGTCATCATTTTGAGCCGGGATTGGTCAATGACATCCAGGAGGTTCTTGGCGTCAACAGCTAGAGCGTGTGCAGCGGTCAGCATCTGCTTCTTGTAGTCCTGCTGGAGACTGAAAGCACAAGTTTCAACATTTAGGATTTATCTGCTAAGTTAAGGGGTTGATATCTAATGTACATCAACTAGATTTAAGAGTGTACATTACATACAAATTGTTGGTGCTTTTCTAAAAAAAAAAAAACAACTAAAAATGTTTCTTTTTCTTTTTTCCCCAAACAAATCATTGCTATTCTATTAAAAATATGGACGTTTTGTGAAATCAAACATTTACACTGGCCATTGAAACTTTGGTAATGCCTCAATTTGCATCTTTTAGCAAAAGAAAATGTAGAATTTATTTTAGAACTGTCTTGTCTATGCCAACAGGGCTTGTAGCAAAAAAAAGGGAAGTATATTTAGGGAAAGTAGAAGTGATGCTTCCTTAGTTATTTACAATCATATGATTCTGCCAGCAGATCTTTTTTGGCAGCCAACAGTTACACTAAGACAGATATCACCACATCCGGACCATACCACAAGTAATTAGCTCTCTGCAGAAAAATAAAAAATAAAAAATGAAAATGGAAAAAAATAAGATTAGCGGTTGGTGAACAGACATGTGCATATCTGGCGCAGCGCACAAACTAAGAGTGATTATGACAGTTGCCATAATTTATGGCGCATAGGTCTACAGAGAATGAAACCTCGATCACACTGAAGCGCGAGTCAAAGTTGTTTTAAGAATCAGACTTCCATCCATGCATCTCCTATTCCTGCATCTATTATTGGGTCACATAGGTTGCTGAGGCCTATCCCTGTTACTGTAAAGCAAAGGCTGATATGTTTGGTCACTCCTCCACGGGCCCAGATAAACACTTAAATAGATCATTTTGACCAATGAATACACGAGAAAGTGTTTTTTTGGTCTAATCTGATATAGGATGTATTTCAATGGAATTTCGTGTAATAGCACAGATGCCTTGAAATGTTTGTAAATTAGCCTTGAAAAATAGCCTCCAACATTAAGGACTCTAATGTAGGTCTGCGTTAAACGGTTTTTCGTGCAGATAGTTAGCTTTAGGGTTTTTGCTGATCTGTGTACGCTCTCGCTGAAGGAAAGCAAATTACTGAATTACAAATTACTACTCTGCGTAACATCGACATTCTTTAAAACAGGTAGGAACCTAATCCTGCACTGGATGCTGGGTCTGTGTTGCTAGGTTACCTGATGTGTTGGCTTCACGATGAGTAGGAAATGGGCTATGTCCAAATCCACTCTCTAAGCCCAATAAGATTATATAGTGCAGGACTATAAAGTTCCTTGAATTTTAACACAATTTGGACACAAGCTCACTACTTTGAAACACCAAAAATGACATCAGAGATGCCTTGAAGTAAAAGCCTAATAAACATAAAATAGTCTTTTGCAAAGACTATTTAGAATCCAATGTAATCTGATGATGAAAACTTGGTTGGTTAATAAAAATTTAATTTTCATATATGTTTTCAAATGACAAAAGGTTCAAACACATACCATAGTGGTCTATATTTCCCAATCTAGTGAGAATCCATGATTTATGGGAAATTTCCCTGGCACGGGACTTTAGATTTGTAGATTCAGACACCTCGATAAAATAGCGAACGCCCATTGTAGTGCACTAAATAGTGAGTAGTGAAGGAACTTTGACGCAACCGGCATCTTGCACTTTAAAATGTTTTCTCATAAGCATTGTTTCAGGTGTTTGTGCTCTGGGTTGCTCAAAAGTTCCTCAGTATGAGGATCACAGGCCACTAAATATCAGTAGCAAACAAAAGCAGGCAAGCTGAAGGGACTTTGTAGAAACACAGTTGAAATGGATATCTACCTGGTCATCACATACTGTTGGGCTAACTTCATCTTCCCGATCAGCTCTGCCAGGTCAGAGTTCAGCAGCTTTTGTGCCATCTCAATCTGATGAGAAAAACAGAAAGCCACACGTCAGCTGAAGCGGTACGCAGAAACGTAAACCCTCTCGTGTGTGTTTCTACCTCTCTGTGTGTGCTGGGTGGAAGCTGAGGTAGCGTCTCATCCACTGTGGCCAGAAGCGTTCTCAGTGCCAGACCCACATCCTGAACCACACAAAAAACAATTACTTGTTTGCAGAACAGACACATGTATTGACTCACATCACTCATGACAAAGAAAAATCCTGCCTCTGTTAATAACACAGTCAGAGCTAAAACGAAAACCTCAAAGATGCTTTCGGTCTGGCTTGTTTTTATCTGCTTCCCCTGCTCCAGATTGACTTTGAGAAAGATAGTCACAGCAAATTCATGAGGACTGATCAGAAGACTTCATCTATGAACCTATCTGAGCAAAGGTCCCACCTGAAGACCCCAGCTACCACATTCATGTCAAAGCTTTCATCTCCTGCATTCTAATGATGCAAACATGCCAATGAATCTGGGTCTGTACATAGCAGCAAGTACAGAGAAGTTCACTGGGTATTGTAAAACACTAGAGAGGTGAGGATTCATTACCTTGACCATGGGCACGTACTCCTCAGGGGGCGCTGGCTGAATCTTGCTCGACATCTCAATCACAGCCTTTACTAATCCCGTCACGTTCTCGTATACTTTGTCATTGGAGCGATCCAGGTTGGCGGTCGGAGGCGGGCTTATCTCTTGAGGCTGCAGCTGAAAAGTTGGAATAAGAAACAAGTTCATGCATGAATGAAAAGACAGAAGCAGATAAGAAAACAAAAAAGTATTTATTTAAAAATGCTTTGTTATCTGCAAAGACATACAGGAGAATTTTCCCTTCAAATTAACCAAGAGCCATCCAGGCAGAGGAAGATAGTCATGTTTGTTTGATTTGCATTATTTTACACGATAAAAAGTTAGTCAAGCAAGCAAATAGAAGAGCAGATTATTACATTGAGAATAAATGAATGTAGATTGTTTGGATTTCAGACAAAGATGAAGTGTTGTGAGACATGACAGTTCCCTATTCTGGCCAGGAGATGGCAGTGTCACACAGTGTCACCTTTGCATCTAACTACCCTTTAACCTGCCTGAATAATACAACCCCATGTGACATGCATTTATATGCATGTAAATAATCTCATCTTCCAGAAATGGTATTTATTCTTTTAGTGTAAAGCTTACGATGATCATGATACAAAAAGAGGAAAATTAAAATAGTTAATGTTTGTGTTTGAAGTATTTAAATATAGAAAACTAACTTACTCATAAACAAAAATAAAATAGAAAAAACTTCTCTGTTTAAAAAAAGGAAATCTAGTACCAAAAACAGTTTTATTTACTTTGTTTAATATTTATGAGTATTCATTTAAAGTGAAAGATTATGTGTATAAGTAATTGAGTGTTAATAATCATCTAAAAAGTGATTAGTTGGACACAGATGGAGGACTGATGGACAGAGTGGGGGACACACAGTTGAACACACACAGAGTGTGTGCTGCTTACCCGCCAGGGCTATGGGTAATGCAGAAGGCAGGAGACGGAGGAGGGAAGGGGGAGACGGAGCAGTCAAAACGGCAGAAGATAAAAAGGCAAAAATGAATGCAGTCAGTTTTTAAAACATGCAATTTGTATAACTGTAAAAGGCTGCCCTCTTGTGGGTGTGTGCTCTGTTTTTTTACAGAAGAGTGGAGAGTTTTGCGTTTGAGTTTGTGCAGATTATAGGCATCATTTCTGTTGAAATTTGTACCTTGACCCCATCATTGTAGCCATCTCCAGTATTTAAACATGCCAGACTGCCCACTTGGCTCTGAGCTCCTGGTCGAGGAGGTTTCTTTGGAGGTGCTGCATGCTCTGGAGGAAAACAGCATCAAATGCAGAACTTAGGATAGAAAATTAATGATATATACATTAATTGCTTAATTATTTTACACCCTATATTTAATTGAACATGTTTTATTTTCACTGAGCTAACATGTTGATCCTTCCATGCAATGGGATTCCCTATGTTGCTCAGTAAAAGGCACCAAAATGCTGCACAGATCAGTTGAACCTGTTTTACGAAAGTAACAAAAGCTACATGCATACTGCAGCTCCTGATGCTAAAATCCGATTTTATTCTGAAATATGTTTTATTCCAGATACCATATTTAGAACTTTATTGCTTCAATAAAAGTGTTTCAAATCCTTATTTAAATATTTAAAGAGGAACCTGAATGTTTAAACAAGTTTTAACTGCTACCAACTGTGTTTGTTGTCATATATGGTTGATAAAAATTTCATAAATTTGTACAAAAACAATAAAGATCCCAGGTAACAATGTTAAAATGTTTCAAAAAAATGTTTCATTCCTCCCTGCCATGCCAATAAAGCTTAAACTGATTAGGAAATTAGAAACAAAAGCTGCAAATGCAGATAAAAAACAAACTACACAACATGGACATTATATATTTTTAGGGGATAAAGGATAAAATAAGACGCTAAAACAATGGTGGTTGTGTGAAGGAATCATGTGGTTTGGGGAAGCTTGTTTATTACCTGCTTTGCCAACCGGCTGATATATGTGCTGGTTTCCTGTCTGCACAAACACAAAAATACAAAAGAAAACAAAACACGGGGTTAGCAAGTACACAGCCGCGGATATAATCAGAGGCTGCACAGGAAATTAACAAAAACCACTGCTGAATGAAGGGAGGGTTCACTTATTTTGTTCCAAGACAGCAAGTTTGAATGTGTTCAAGAAGGAGATTACACTTCTCTTCAATTAGAAGTTTCCTAAAGTTTCTAATCAAATTTTTTGATTCTCCCTCTAAATTATCCTGTCATTTATTTTATGATTTGATGTCTGCAAACAAAAAACAAACTCCTTCTGTTTCAGTGAATGCAAGAATGGATTATTTGTGAATTTTGAAAGACTTCAATCCAAGCGCTGCGTTGTGCCACCATTACCAAAAACCCTACCAGACTCTCCCATGGCAGTTTACATGCATGCCTGCACACTCTATGGAGACTTTCTCACCACAAGCCACAACCATCCAATGGGAGGAGGACAAGCTGAGACGGAAATATCTGGTCTGTGGCAGCGTCGAGCTGCTTCGACAACTTCTGGTGGCATCCGGAAAATAACACACACAGCTCAGAGTTTGACTCGCAAACTCCAAACTTTAAAATTATACAAAAACTTTTGGTCAACAAGACAACTGATGATTCTGAGGAATAACAGATACTAAACGATATTATCACAGGAGGTAAAAATTTTTATTAGATTACCTTTTTATTTTACCTTGCAGAGCATAAATGTTAGCTGTTAAATTGGTTGTTTTATTGTGCAAATTTATAAAATGTCATTTATAGCCATCTTTTTGATGGTTAAAAATGCATAAAATCTAACAGACAATATGATGGTTTGAGCTGCAAACAAATTTCTTTCCTCTCTGATCTGACTCTCGACAGTTGGCTTTTTTAGAATATAAATAAATGCGTCTGTAATAGTTCTCTTCACGCTCTTATTCATGGATTTACAGACGAACATGACAGAGAGGGACGCTAAAGCAAAAGATGATTAAAGACGGTTTCTATTTCTCCCAGTACTCCTATGAATATCTTCAAAAGCTGTGGGAATCCTTCGACCCTGCACTGCTCACCCCATCCTTCAAAAAGTCACTTCCGTTCTCTAGATGATACCCCCCTCCCTCAGTTCAAGTCAAAACAAACACATCCCGCAGATGATTGCGGAGTTTGCCCACAAATGCAGTTTCCCTAAAAAGTTATCCTAAATGAACACCCTCCTTACTAAAAAGAAATAAAAATACACTGTACTACAAACATTTATGACTTAAAAAAAACAATAGTCATGAAGTTAACCATGAAAAGATGGCGAGGAACAAGGCTGAATGTGTGGAATGAGCTGCTTACTGGCTGCTGTGGTCCACTTTCTTCTCTGTCCAGACTCCCTCTGGAACTCCTCATATCAGGTTTCTAAACAAAAACAAAACAAAAAAAAAACACTATACACAACTACACTGCAAAAACACAAAATGTCAGTGTTTTTGTCTAGTTTCTAGTTATAATATCTTTTTTAAGTTGATATACGAAAAAGACAACTTACTAGTGACTTTTTAATAAGATGTAACCATTTAAGACAATTGAACATCTCCTTTGATATTGAAAACATCAAATTCTAAATAACATTTAACCTTATTAAAACTCTTCCTTGACTCAAAATTTTTATTTAATTTTGACACCTTTATCTTAAAATCTGTAATTCTAGTGTTATTTTAATTGGTCAGGAAATAAGGATAGTTGGACTAATAATAATCATATCTACTATCTATGTACCTACTTCAAAGACATAAAACTTTTTCTTACCAGTACACATTTATTTAAAAAACAGATTTCTAATTTTAAGAACAATATACCAAGTTTATAGCTCTTTTCAAAAATAGATGATGTCCTAAAAAGCAGGACATCCCAACTTATTTTAAGAAATCTTGTCAATAAAGATTTGATAGGGGATATCCACCCCTCTTAAGGAGTTTTTTGCACAAGCCTTATGAACCGTTAACTGAACGCCTTAGATTCGACTGAAAAGCTGCTGACACAAATTCCAAGATAATCTTAAAAATGTCTTAACGTAAAGGAAGACACTGACCTACAGTGAACAAACGTCTTAAAGAATGGCTGGTTTTTGACAAAAGAATAAAAAAACCCATAAAAGACTAACTTAAATGTCACACATAAGAAACATAAAGTTCATTAAAGGGAGATCTTCTCACCAGCTGCTCTTTAACACACCCGTCCTCGCAAACCAACTTTCCAAGACAAGACTTGAAGACCAGCATCGTTATAGAGTTCATTAAAGTTCTTGATGAATCTTTCGTGCCTGAGATATCTGAGATGTTTTTGTCTGATCTCACTGAATCTATGGAAGCCGACAGGCCAGTCTGTGTAAGCGCTCTCATCAAGAGTGGAGTTCAGGTTCAACTCCAGCTTGCTGCCTCCGCTACACTTATATCTGGCACACACACGCAGAGGGAAGGAGGTGGAGGACGGGCGAAAAGCTTTGCCAACAAGCTGTCAGTAAGCGAGCATGTATCCCCGTCTTTTCCCAAACCCTTCCGTCTTCCTCCTCCCCCTCCTCGTGAAGGATCCGTGTTACTCTCCCTCACACACACACACACTTCCTCAGCTTTTCAGTGATTTTGTGTGTTGTCGGTTTGCGGTTTTGGGTCAAAGGCAGACTGTTGACGGCGCTGTCAGGCTCTGCAGCCTATCATTAAGCCTGGAATTCGCGCAGGCCACACCTGCTTGCAAGATCTCCCTCACATGCACTGTACATCTCTTCAGCAGAAACTCCTCAAAGCGACTTCAATCAGAGCTTAGAAAAAAAAAAAGCTCCTGCCAGCCTTATCTGTCTGGCAAAGGCTCTAACAAAAAAAACCCATCAAACTCTCAGACAAAATTAAGGGAGTTTTAAAAAGAATAGCAGCTCACTCTTGTGAAAAACGCAATGGTTTTTCAGAGCAACATAGGAGTCAAAATAAAAGCAGCCAGACTCCTGTTAAAGAAAGGTTGTGTTGACTTTATCTTTACAGGAAATGAGTGAAAGTAAAGCAGAATATGACAAATCGTTTCACTGGAATCTCAACAAGTCATGGAAGCATTGCTACAAGAAATTACAAGCAGCTTTGAAGACCCACTCTGATGAAAATTGCGTGTGTTTCAAATGTTCATGTGGCATTTTTCTCATGATGGGTATATATAAAGAAAATTAAGCTCAGAGTTGCATTCCCAAAGTATTTCTTTATACTGTATTGTAAAAAAGGAGCAGACAAAAATTGCAGTTTGAAAAAACTTCTATTTCTGACAGAAAGCTCCCCGCTCCCCCCCACAAGCTCCCCGCTCTGCTCCATTCTGATACATCTACTTGTAGACGACTATGTCCAAGTATGTTTTCTTCACCTGACATCTGGATCAAAATTGTACGGCTGAAAAGCCGAAATATTGCTCGCCATTTTTGGTGACAAAATGTTAGCCGGCAGTGTGAAGGTACGTAAGCTAACGGGAGAGAGCAGAAAAACAGAGGTTTCTCAGTTATGGGTAACGGGAAAGGGGAACTCAACTTGGATGCAAATTTCTAATGAACTACTTGCCGCTCTGCAGAAACTATGTCGTAGGAAACAACACAAGTTTTTGTTAAATTTATTTTGGCTAATACCAGCATACTGGTAATCATTATTAAGAGACCACTGGGAACACTTTGAAAATAGATCAAAAGATGACTGGAGTGGGACTTTAAGTCACATTATAGTCAGTGTCATATTATGACAAGCAAAGGCTCCAAAGTCACATTATTTTACACATCCGTGTAAAGCTGTAAAGTGAGAAACGTGTAAAAAATTGAGGTTCGCTCATTAAGCTCAGTTTTGTTTATGCTTCTTTGTCTCTCAGGTGAAGTTTCAATGTTTTTTTTTTAATTAAATTACAGCTAAATGCTCTAAATCATCTCTTTTACATTACAGAGCTGGCATGTGTCTAAGCTGTAAAAACTCCAAACTGACAAACTTTGGTGAGTTCTTGCAAATTGGAGGCGAAATCAACCAGGAGGGCTTCTAAATGTTTTAAACTATTTGTGAGGGTGTTCCATCACATTTTCCAAAAATGTGTAATTTACAGCTTGTTCTAGGAAAAAAAAAAAATCACATGGCAAATATTTCAAAATGTTCACAGAGATGACTTGGGTGTCTCAAACTATTCTTGAACTACTTTTAAGGTTTGGGATCAAAATGAGGAGGAGAAACCTGGTAATCTACAAAAATAACTAACGGCTGAATCATCTTCAGCAGGCCGGGATGGTGTTCATCATGGTTAAGATTCATCTCTAGTACTGCTGCACAGCATTTCTTCACACTGAGAAGAGCTGAAGCTGATTGTGAGCCTTTGACTACTTTAAAGGGCCCATACCAGGCATTTCTTAAGCTTTTAAAATTAAACTATATCAATATATACGATCCTCTTCATATATGATCATGTGCTGACATATATCATATATGATATGATATTACTTTTGGCACATAAAAGAACAAACTATTTATGAAATATGGGTTATTTTTGTGCACTGTTTTCCTACCCGGAAGTAAGACGACTTAATCTTTAAGGCTACGCCTTTGCTCCTTGTGGGTGACGTCCATTTCATGACGTTATTGTAGAGCCGGCCCGGGCAGTGTGTCTGCCCACGAAGGCAAACATCCACATTTTTACAAATGTAGATGTGCATATTGTGCATCTACCTTTAATAGTTAGGATGTTTATTCCAAAAATGTAGAAGCCGGTGTTGCGGCATGACTTCTGGCAGGGCAAACATATCTTGGCACAACACCGGGGGGCGCTCCCTTAAAGGAGGTCGGCCACTATTAGAGACCAGTGTCTAAAGCAACAAACACATGTTATCGGCTATCGGAGACAGAACACAATTGGAAGATATCTGGTTTTGTGCATTTACAATTAAAGTGTTTTGATGATCACTGGTAGCTTCGCGGAGAGAGTGTGTATGTGTGTTAGCCTGGGGGGCAGTGCTGACAGTGCAGCTCCCTCCTAGAAGGGGCAGTTCTTACTTGTCAACATCAGCTCGTGAGAACCCACTTGTTTTTGTGGGTTGGGAGGGGCTGGTGCTCAGAGCGTAGGTTTTGGAGGAATCCTGAGAAATGTGTGAATGGATCAAAACCCCGCTTTGAGGTTGTTTTTAGTGAGTATTGATCATTATGATACACTTAAAAGCTCAAAAAGTTGATTTTGCACGGTAGGCCCTTTAAGAGAAGATCATTAGCTTCAAAATTTCAGTGACATGAGAACAAGACACTCCAGCCAGCATGAAAGAACTAAGAACCCCAGTAAATATAAAGACATCTTGGGAATTGCAGCCCAGCAAGAGGATGCCCTCTGGAATTACTGACAAGTTTGAAATAAAAATGCACTTCAATAAAGTATTTTCTGTAGATTGGTAAATCAACTGCTTAAGATGACCTAAAAGAAACTAAAATAAATGAATAATACAGTGATAAAGGTATAAAACAAAATGATCACAAAGAAACATGCCAACAAACAAATATGATATCAAAGATATGTGTCATGCACATCACATTTAAGGAATGAACAAACACACACCACAGCTGATCTTTTTCTTGCAGATAAACACATTTGGAATTACATTTAGAAATCTGATTTTTTTGTAGCTTTTAGGCTTATTTGAATAAATAAATAAAAATAATTCATCTGAAGTGGCTGAAGGCCGTTTCTACTGTGTGTGCTTTGTGTGTTACCAGCAGCCTTTCCTCCTCCTCCAGCCACCTCTGATCCTCCTCCATCTGCTGCTGTTGTATCATCAGCTGCTCCTCCATTAACAGGCACTGAGGGTCTGTACAGAGCTGCATGTCTACTGCCCTGTCCTACACACACACAAACACACACATGCCAACAAAAGCGCAACGAAAAGAAAGATAGGACGGCACAACAGTCATGCAGACCCACACGCAGATGTAAACACATGAGAAGAAGCATGCAGACATAAACACCAGACTGATGAGAGATGGTAGACTAAAAAAAACATGAAGGTCATGAGGTTATAACTTTCATGAATTAAAAATCAACAAAATAATCCAAAAAAGGTTGAAAATTAATCTTTTTGCGACACAAAGAAAATTGAAACAAAAACAACATTTGGGACTTTAAATCTGTCACTTTTCTTGCGACTTGGCCCTTTTTTAAGATATTGTTAACAAAGCTTTGACTCAACATGTTTGGATGCAGCTTTGGAAGGTTAAAAAACATCTCATAAGGTGGATTAAAAAAAAGTAGCAAACCAGAAGTTTTGTCTTTTTCAGAACTTTCCAAATAAATTTACAAAACTATAATTTGAGGATTTACCAGCACTGATTATGACAGATAAACACTTTAAGCTGAGTATTTAACATGGATGATAAACTGGTCTCCTACCTCCAGTGCCGAGCCCCATAACGCCATGTCTGCCCCATGTGGCTGGGGAAGGTGCTGCGCGTGTGAGTGCGTGTGGACGTGGTGGCGTGGATGGGTGTGTGCATGGTGTGTGTCCAGCAGGGCCGCTTGTGGGGGGTACATGGCACTGGGCACAGAGGGGAGAGTATGAGGTCCTGGATACCCTGCCATCTAACATTAGAGAGAAGAAGAAGCAAAGAAAAGATGTGGTTACTCGATTCTCTCCATTTTGAATTATAGTAGAGTTTTGGTTTCTGATTCTAAAGACAGAGGAGAGAGGAAAATGTGTTTGTCGGGTTACCTGGTAGTGTCCAGGGTGCTGGGGACTTGGGTAGAAGCCTTCACTGGAGCGAGGACTCGGGTAACCCGGTCTACTTGGCTGCAGACAGGAACAGATAGAAATTCAGAGTAGAAGGGAAGAAAACAACAAAGACAGAGAGAGTAAACACAATATCCACCATGGTTTTCCTGGTTGGATTTTTATAAGACAGCTCATTCAGACAATCAACACACAAACCCCCAGCAGGAGTTGTTTGTGTGGCTTTGTTAGCCGTCAATCAAAACAGGGAACACCCACTAGGCTGCAAATCCAGCAAGCTGTTAGTTGAAATGGCACAAAATACAGTCCCTGCACTGTGGAGAAGCACTTTCGATTGCTGGTTAGATGTGTGGACAGTGAGCTGCACGTTCACCAAAGGCCTCTATTGAGGACTCATTCAGAATCTGTTGGCTGTGAGGCTCCTGACCTCGCTAAGTGAGAGCATCGCTGTTATGAATCAAGGTTTGATTGTTTTACTGTGTTTTAAACAGCTCAGTGTAAGCCTCTGGTGTGTTGAGGTCTTAAAAGAGTTTGGTGAACCCACAGCGTCGACTCTTCTGTTGGCTGGTTGCGATGAAGCTGCTGAAAGGTTGGATGAACGGTTTCCCTCACAGAACAACCGGAGACGTTTCTCGCACAATGATGCAACACAGAAGTAATTTCTAGCACAGCACTTGCAGCTTCTACCTTCCACAGTCTCTCATAGCAGCTTTCTCTGGACCACACCTCCGACAGCAAAGCCACAGGGGGATGAGACCAAACAAAGAAACAGAAACAACAAGGGGACAAAGGTAGGATCGGGGACAAACGGAAGCAGACAAGACAAGAACACTGAGATGAGACAGACATGGACTCTGAGTTTAGACAATCAGACAGGGACAAAATGCATGTTTGTGAAGAAGATCACACAGAGAAGGACTTAAGGTTACGCGGCTGTGGAAGTTACTGCACTTTTGTACTCTCCACAGCAACCTTTTTATGCTTTGGTAATCTGGGGGTGACAAACAGATCTAAAACGTTTTTTGGAAAAATCATCAAAAGTAAACTTTAAGATTTCCTTGGCAACTGAGGTTTTTTTGTAAACCAAGCCCACATTCCGAATAGAGTCCCATCGTATGTTATATCATTTTATTCAGGTTGATCCAGGGATTTGTGTATAACATTTTCACCACTTTCGTGAGCTCACCACACTAAGACTGTCAAAAATCTACAATTTCTAATTCCAGCATTTTTTCTCAAGTAGCTTTCCAAAGATGCTCAAGGAATTAGAGGATGATACATCCAAATCCATAGGAGGAGTTTACATTTCTAGCTGCTACAAAAGCTGATTTTTCTGGAAAAATGAAGATGGCGGCCTCTTTCCCAGGTCAAACATTGGCTGCGGTTGTAGACTTAACCTTGTGGCGTACGTGTAAAATACCATAAAGATCGTTTGAACAAAAGTTTTCTTTTTGTATATATTGTGGGAAAATGTGAAAATTTACCAATTTTTACACTTTGCCACAAAATGGTTGCCAAGCCGTAGATCTTGTGGGCATCCCATAATAATTTTAACATTTTCTTTGGATATTCACAACTCGTGTCTTTTGGTTGCATTAGTGGATTTTAAACAACTTTTTTAGAGACCCATACTAGATTTTGGTCCCGTTCATTTTTCTGACGGTTTGTTCTGCTGTGGTATCATCATTTTTTTTGTTAAAAAAATCTTTCGACATTTCAGGGACACGAAAACAAGACACTAAATGCATGTCAATTTTGGGTCAGTTTTGAGTATGTGGTGTGAGCGAAATGTTTGCTCAAATGCACAGTAAAACAGAAACATTACAAAAACAATATTGCAGACCATGACAACATAAAAATCTTCTCTGCAGCTTTCCAAAAACCTTTCACATCTTTTAAAAATCAACCTCATGCCTGTAAAACAAGCGTGGAGTCAGAGGAACGTCTAAGGAATGCGGTACGGTGCTCTGGAGTTAGTATCACTCACTGCACAGGAGCACAGCTCATCAACTCCCACACAGATTACATCCAGCACCCACGAGGGCAACAATGTGAGGCACACATGCAGCATTTTAAGGTACTGAATTAACCCCTCATGTCCTACTTCACTATTGCACAAATAGTGATACAATAATACAATTTATTCCTCAGCTGCATCAGACTCTCCACCCGACTTCTTTCAGAGTTGAATAAAATTCCTCACGACTCTGTGATGTACTACAGAGTATATTCGAAACACCAGGAGCAGAGCCCAGCGCATGTCTGCGCAGACATCATTCTGCAGCTCATCATAAGAGCCGCAGGAGTGTGAATATTAGCCCAGTGGGTTTAGAAGCCATCACAGCAACTCCAAACAACATACATGACGGACAAACAAAAGCAACCACATTCAGTCACAGTGATTAAAGGACTCAAGCAGCACTTCCTTACTGAAAAGACATGCAGAGACTTTACTGACATACAGGAGACGCTACAGAAAAGCAAATCCAAGCATTTAATGTCTGACAAACTAAAGAGGGATTCAAAAAGATGTAAAAAAACACGATATGTTGTCTCTTTTTTAAAAATTTATTCCCAATATGTGTGCAATAAAGATTAACATGAATGAGTTTGATAAAGTTAGGCAAAAAAGAATGTTCAATAGTATTTAAAATTTAATCTAATATTTAAAATACGGCTTTTACATGAACAAATGTAAAAGTTATGCACATAAAAATAAAAAGAGTGCCATTAAAATTTAAAAACAGGTTTAATACCTAAACTATGTTTGATATATTTTCACTCTGGTAGCAGCATTGATTCTACATTTGGGAAAGATTTTAGAAATTGTACTTTAGTGGTTTATTGAAAATAAATTCTTATCAATAAATAAATAAATAAATATTTAAAAGTTTTTAGTATTTTATCTCTAAAAAACAGAAATCTAAAGCTTTATTTTCTTTACCTTAGCATCAGTCTTATCTTCTTAATGTTATTAAAAACTCCATGTGTAGATGAAATTCCACATGCAGACGAAATAGAGGAGATTTTTCAACAGTATTTTAGAATGTTTTCATTTTTTTGACTACATATTTTTTCATTAATAGAAACAGATGTCTTTGCAGCAGACATGTTTACTGGTATTTATTCTGCAACGTTTGTCATGCAGTTTTCTGTCAGAACGGAGAGGAGATGGCGAGTTTGAGGATGAGCGGCTGGGTGAGTGACTGTTGGTGCAGAACAGAAGAGTGGGTGTGGACGGGGACAAGACTTTCTCTCCGTGTGGGGGCCTCCCACATGACTGCACAGTAGGGTGCTGGGTCAAGGGGTCAGAGTTAGGTTGGAAGTGATGATTTTGGCTGTTGGGGTGAAAGTTGGGGGAGAGCAGGGATTCCGGATTGGAGTTTGGCTTCGAATGAACAATCTGGGGTATTTGGGGGCGAGTGTGAGAGGAGCTGCAGGAAAGCAGGTCAAAGCTCAGACTAGACCGGAAATGTGAGAAGTGGCATTGGTAGGAGTGAGAGTTATTTGCCTCAGATGGGTAAAGGACACTGCCATTTGTAGGGAGATTTGTCCTGCGGGGGCTGCAGCCACAGGAAAGGTTGTAAGGGGTGGAGCCGACATCGTTTTCAGGCCAGAGAAGAAAGGAGCGATAAAGTTTGGATTCAGGATTTAACTGATTTTGCAGAGACAGACTGTAGGAGGTGCTGATTTGAGGAGAAGGTTGAAGACCAGTGGAAGAGCAAAGGTGGAGGGGAAATTTCAGAGGTGAGGAGTAGAGCGGAGGAGTGGATGAATGACAGGTGGTGCAGAGAGAAACGTTATGAGAGTTTCCGAGGCAGAGGGGAGGATGTGAGGCAAAGTGCAGGTTTTCATCCCGACTGAGGGTGGGCTGCAGGGAGGGGTGACGGCTGGGCTGCAAATAGAAAGACAACGGCGGACAAGGGACATAAAGGAAAACAGAAGAAACTGTCAAAGGAAAAGATGTGTGGAAGAGACAGAGAAGAACCAAAACAGTGACAGAAATGCATCCCAAACATCAAGTGAAGAAGCCTGGAGAAGGGGTCTGAATAGGCAGCTAACCTACACTTTTCATTTATATTTGTGCTCAGAATGTTAATGGTATGTCTCATTTGTGAGAATCTGACCCTGAGGATCAGTTTTTGGTTAAGACTGCAAAACTTGAACTGAGCTATTTAAAGCGACATTTATTTTCCCTCTGAATGATTTATTTTGCTGTTTAGGATCAAAATCTTCTTCCTGTATGATTGATAAAAACAAATTTCCAAACTCTGAATATACTAATTCAAATTGCACAGACAATATCTCTAATCATACTAATTATAAGTTCAGGAAACTAGTTCAAGTTCAGTGTGTCAACATGCACACTTTTATTCAGGTGAAAGAATTCAAATATGTGCTTGTCCTGCATGATCACCTCATAATAAATTACTTCATCTAACCATCACAAACAGGTTTCTGCTTCATCGTTCAAACTTTTCAGACAACAGGCAAGCTAAAGAAAAACAACTACATCCTTCAGAAAACAAAGGAAAAAATACATCTTTATTTTAAATTGATTTGGTCTCAATCCAAATTTCTCTGCATCCTAAATGAACAAATCATATGTCATTAGAAAGGCCAAAACATAAGGGTTTCCTTAGGATAGCAAAAAATCAGGAGATATTCCCAAAATAACTGGAAAAAAGAAAACATCAGGGGACAGAAATGGTCCTCAAGGAAAGTGTACAACTTCTTTTTTGGACACATGAGGATTTTAAAACTAGCACAACTTTCACTTTCTCAAGCTGCTAAACTTATTCATTTAAAAGCTAAAGAAGATACAAAGACTACAAAACAAGCACATTGGCCAGTTAAGTTTGTGAAATCTTTAAATATCTCAAAATGTAAAAAAAAAAAAAAAAAAAAAAAAAAAGCTTACAATAAACACCAATTAAGAAGATAGTTTTGCATCTGGAGAACCACTTTTAAAAGTTCTAACTCCGGATGGAAGTGCACAGTGCAAAAATCATTAAATCTGGTGGCCTTGACATTTGCTCTTAATCTCAGTGTTTGCAGTAAAAAAGCGATTGTTTAAACAAGCATCCCTCTTCAGAAAGAACTGTAATGTCTTATTTAATCTGTTAAACACATGGATTTTACAAATATGTTTAGTGTTTCAGTTTCTTAATACATTTATACATTTTTGCACAAAATTATAAGGTGCATTAAGCAAAACAAAACAGTAAAATAATGTCTGGGTTGCCAGATAGTCCAAGAGGTGGTCAATTGGTCAGTACATATCACTCCACCAGGCTCCTGAATACAGTAGCCGAAAGGCTTCCTCCTTCAGTGCGATTGTAGTTTCCCAAAGTCATACTAAAACTGTTAGAAATCAATAAACACAAACTGAATTCACACAAATAAGGCACATTATTGACTATACTGATTATATTATATACTACCAGTTATAACATTGATTTTAAGGTGTACTGTTGATTTGAAAAAAGGGATTTTAAGTCAGAAGCCTGGCAGAGTGATAGGTACTGAGCTGTAACCTAATGAACAGAAAAAGTGTGTGTTTTTATGTATATTATGATACAACTGAACAATGCTGGAAGTTACTGTGATTGAGTTGGATAATTATATTATATTATATTATATTATATTATATTATATTACATTACATTACATTACATTACATTACATTACATTACATTATATTATATTATATTATATTATATTATATTATATTATATTATATTATATTATATTATATTATATTATATTATATTATATTATACTATAGTTGGATAGTAATATCTCTAAAGTTTGACTTTTCTGTCATGCTGCTCTCTTTGCTAGAAAAACAGAATCAATCCCTTGGACCAATCGCCTATTAATTGGCTCCTCTAGCATTCTGGGTAGTGTAGTCATACAACATTTTGTGACTATTTTGATGCTTGCCTTACAACCTGGTGTGCCTTTTGGTAAACTTTGCATCAAAAATGATCAGTTTCAATGTGGAGACAGTTGTGATGATATTTCATTCTATGTCACTACGCAATACTAGACTGCCAAGTGCTCATTTAAAAAACTAACAGTAAGAAAGGAATCAGCTTATTAAAGTTATTATTTAGTACCTGTAGGCACATATGGAAAATTTTAAACCCTTTTTTTTCTCACAAAAAGGGGAAAAATGCATCATTAATTTGGTAAAAATGCACAGGAGTAAACTTTGTACAGGGCACTTTTTTATTAAATCACTATTTCTTCTGAACAGGTCATTTGTTTGATTTATTCACTGCGGCTGGACATGCAATTTCATTAATGTTACAGCAGCAGTCTTGTGCGTTACAAAATGTGATGTTGCAGAAGTCTAGAAGAAACTAGATCAGAATCCCCAGAGCTGTTCTTTACCCGTGAAACCAACACATCTAGTCCTGGAGATTTGATTTCACCTCTCAAATGTAATACAGCAGAATGCCTATCTATAGAGTTAAAAGATTAAAGCTTTGCAAACAAAAATGAAACACAATCACACAGTGGACAGTGATGCAGAAGTGTCTTACTTTTGGTGGAGCTTCGTCAGACCCTCCAGAGTCCCACGACACAGTGACCTGTCTCCTCATCTCCATTCTGCTCCTTTCTTCCTGCTGGATTTTTTCCTCCTCTAAAATTGTGCTGCAAAATAAACAAAACACAAGACAAAAATTACATTTTGGCATTATAAATGGTATTATATTTGATGAGTGTATGAGGACCAAATCGGGTCTGTTATCCCTCCCATTACTAGTCTTAATGAAGCGATGCCAAAGGCTGTTGTGGAAAGTCTGAAGGTCTTTCTAACTCCCGACAGAGCCCATTACAAGGAACACATTGTTCCCTTTCAGAGTTTCATTACAGCCTGCTGCATGGCCATTAAAACTCCTGCATGCAGAGCACCCCTCTCACGCTGAGCCAACTAACAATCTGGACCAACAAAATGCAAACGACTACAGTTTGAATAAAGTCCAACTCCATTACATTAGCAAAAGAATTATGGCTGAGCCCCACTGCTCACACTCAAATTACACCAAATAACATCCATCTGATAGGAATACAGCTTTAAGTTGGTAGAAAAACAACAACAAATATTTTCCTCATTCACCTCCCAGCCATTCTTACAGGTCTGTTTTGTGGTAAAGTCATGGTAAAGCTTGGCTTAAGCTGAAACTTTGTTTTGTACTTAGAATTACTAGAGTTTGTAGAAATTTTTGTTTTACACTTTATCACAATTTTAAGCAATTGAGTTATAAAACTTTCATGTTATATTTCACAAAAGTAGGTACAGACTCAAGAAAATTATCATCTATTTTGATCAAATTCAGACTGAATCATTTACAAACATCCAGTAACTCAACATTTTATACAGAACTTAAATAGGCAAACTCACTTTCATCTGTTTCCATGAAAAAAAAGGTTAAAGCAAAAAAACAAAAACAAAAAAAAAACAAAAAACAAAGCAAAACTTGATTAAAATCCAAGGGATATAAAAATCAGAGAAGCTGTTAGTTCAGTCCAGCAGACAGCTGGATGGTCAAACAATCGAGTAATCTCCTCTCATTCTACTGTCCTCGCCTTAACAAGGGTAAGAGCTATTTGTAGCGACATGGTCGCCCTCCTGTTCTGTTGTCTCCTGCTGAGTTTAAGTGAGTCCTTACACCTGTCTAAGTCAATCTCTCATCTGAGCTATTTTTCAGCCACAGTCCGGCTTGTGCTCAAACAAACATATTGTTTCATGTGGTAATTTAGTATTTTTAAAGGGCCTATTCCATGAAAAATCAACTTTTTGAGCTTGTAAATGAATTATGATGTTCATTCCTCACTCTGAACAACCCCAAGGCGATACTTTAATTCGTTCACCATTTCTGAATATTCCTCGCTCTGAGCACCAGCATATAAGGTTGGCAGCATAGTTAAACTGTCTGTTTTGGTAAAAACTATTTTGTTTGCATTTTGAATTGCACTTCTGTTTTGAAAGGTTCAGTTAAGGGATACAAATTTTTAACAGTTCTACATTTAAGTGATGATTTCAACGAAATGTTTTGCAAAATAGTAGATAGCAAATTTTTGCCATTCCATTAAAAAAAATGTTTATATTACATTAAATTTCTGTTAAATAATCTTTTTCACCTAATTAGACATCAGTACAGCTTTCTTCATAGCATAGGCAGTAGCAGGCAGTACGAATGTGAGTAATGGCGATAGCATCAGCACCTGGCAACACTGACACACATGGTTTCCTACCCCACCAGCAGCTGGAACAACAAGCCTTCCTGTGGTTTATTTTCACAGGATGGTCTGGTTGCACACTTTAGTGCTTTTGAGCAGCTCAGAGTACACTTAACTGACAGGACTATCTGCAAGTTCACAAGAAGCAAAACTGCAGCAAATCAATACTAAGATCCTTTTAAAAAAGCTTAGAAATGTATAAGAAAACATGAAATAATACTTTCTAAGAAAATACACAGTAGTGGTGCTTTTTCAAACAGAACTATATCAAGAAACCACAACTAAATTCTCCACTTATCAGAAAATGAGTCTGAATGGAAGTCTGGCTGCCGCAATGAAAATAACCTTTGAAATATCCACATTTATCAAATATGTTGTCCTTGGCGAGACATGAAATAAAATCAAGGCTAAAAATGAGTAATGCTCAGTTGACTTGGAAGATAAAAGCTGTGGTTTCAAATACCAATGCGTGGCTTTATGATAAGAAATCTTCAGATCCCCTTTGAAAAAGCCAAAAAAATTCAATATGATTGCTTTAAACCTTTGATAGGTTCAAATCATTCTCAGCATCCATAACCGGTTTTTGAATAGCAAGTAAGAGTTTTCTCTTACACCCACATCTCCATGTTGTATGAAGAAAAAAGAAACAAAGAGGGAAGTTGAGTTGTAGTTCTTTCACACTATTTTCCTTTGGTTCTTTTGTACAACTAAAAGCAAAATCTAATAAACTGACTCTTGTTATCAATCACTTCTTCTTTATTTTATTAGGTAAAAAAAAGTGAATGAATAATTTCTATTTCATCTGTGAAAAAATAAATGACATCAGTCTTTTGCCTTTAAGAGTCAATACAGGTGTTAGATAACTTTAGAAAATTTCTGACTCGTCTTTGAATTCAAACTGTCACAATTTTCCTGGAAACGGATTTGAAGTTTTTTTATATTAATAATAAATATTTTATATACAAAATTAACACAAAATAAGAACCCTCCTACTAAAAATAAAACCAAATCACATAGTTGCAGCTATTTGGCTCATTATAGTTCAAAAAGGCAGAAACACTTACTATTGCAGTTGCTATTGTTACTATCTTCATAAGGTTCTACAGAAAGACAGCAAAACAACCCAGTCTTCACAGATCCCAGACACATGGGTCACACTGATAAACCCCCTTTGCAGGATGTATCACTCGGCTGATGTACGTGCAGAAAGAGGGAAAAGTTAGGCTTGCCAATCCATTTAAAGTTTGGGGAAAACTTTGGGCTAGCACTTAAAACAAAAGCCCACACCTTTAGATCACAGTTCTTCATCCTAACAAAAAAATAACTTCATTGGTTTTCTAATATTTAAAGTTTTTTTTAGCAAAAAAATGTTAATAAAACATTACTGAGTTTATGGATCTGACAAAAGTTTACCATTCAAAATCATTTTTCTGTTGCAAAAACATTTTTGAAGAAAAAAAGGCTTTTTCTAGCTTTGAATGATTCATATTTTTATATACATTTGTCAATCTGCCTATATATATGGTTCAGGTGATATCAAATAAATTGCTAATAAAAGTTGCTTAATGAAGCAACTCAGAAAGTCACATCAGACATAATAATTCTGAAGCCAATACTTTACCTGTGAGAAAAAGTTCAACTCAGTTGCACAAAAGTACATCCTTTAAAGCCTTTTAAGAAGATAACACAGGATGATAATGGACCAGCAGCCTTCAGCTACTGCAATGAACTGTAAACGATACAGGACTTACAGAACTACAGGATTACAGAACTATGTTCCACTGCAGCTGAAAATGCGCCGCAGGCCCGGTCCGTCCCAGCCATGCTTCAGTTTCAGAGTAACTTTATCTGAACATACAATAGCACTAATGGGCTTTTTCCTTCGTTTCTGCTCTTTGGAAACTTGCAGCTCCTGGCTGCTGTCCACTGTGTAAACATCACCACACACACCAGCTCAAGCGCCATCTAAAAAGCTGGGAAAAATGCATGAGAAGCAGAGACGTGCATATTTGGCAGCAGAGACCTATAATTGGTATTAGGATATAAAACCAAAGCCAGACCAAAAGTAAGAAAAACTCAATAGCCTTTTAAGGCAAGAATAACACCTATTATTAGCCACAGACCACTACGAAAATAGTCAACATTGACTCTGTATCCAAGAAACTCTGAAAGGTTAAAAGAGTTATTCAGCTTCAATCAAGCCAAGCTGTAACTAACTTTGGTCAGTTTAGCAAACACATGGAAACTTCCTTTCCTTTTGTTTTCAAGCCACAAGAATGAAAGTCTGATCAAGTAAAGAGGTGGTGAGAAGAGCTTTAAGAATATAGATGGAGAGGAGAACAAAGCAAAGCCAAAAAAGAAAGAATAAGGTAAAAGTAACAAGAGTGGAAGAAGAGGAGGTGGTATATGTCATGCTCGTTAAAACAAACTCATAAAGCTACAGGAGGTAAATGATGACATTTTGTGTTAAAGCTGAGGTTGAGTGGAACATGTTTTATACAACAACGCTTTAGAAAGTACATGATAGGACATTATACTTCTACTTCTTAACAAAATAATTATCCTTTAAGGAAAGTATGATGGCCTGAAAGCAAACTGGTTTATTTTACAGGTAACTCATTGATCCAGCAAACAAGAGAAGATAAAAGACAAGATAATTAATCATCCAGCAGTGGGGAAATTTCTCTTTCCAAAAATGACTTTTATGTTTTTTTATTCCTAGGTGATGCATTTATCTTTACAGACAGTGGAATTTTTATAGGCAAAACTTTTTTGCAGACAAGCAGATCATGGTTTTCAGTATCAGCTTAACCATTTCCCAGCAGAGACAGTGCTGAAACATTACTTCTAAAAAACTGCAGGTTTGATCATGTCTCAGGTATGACGAGCGGTTGAGTAACGGCAGGATAAGCATAACCTAAGCTCCAAGTGTACACCCTCTCAAAAAACGCGATAAAAAAATTTCTATAAGAAGAAAACTGATAAGAATCATCGCATAACTATTTTTCTTCCCTCTGTTTTATTGCAGAAAATAGAGGCGGTGATCTGAACAATCATCTTTTGAATAAAGAAATTTTAAAATAATTTGCATTAAAAAATAATTTTTGATGATAAATTGTCTAAACACATGGGATTTTGCTTATTTTATTAGTACATGATGAAATATTTTTCAGAATGTTCCATGGTTCATTACCAGGTTAGACCTTTCCCGTTAAATGTGAGTGGACTCATCCTGTGTTTTCAGTTCAATTCAAAGCAAGCAGCAAATCTTTGATGGATCATTTAAAAAGACAGCCCAGCGTGACCAAGCCTTCCCCTCTATTCTATGTTAGCCAGCATCATAACTCTGTTACCATGGCAACCACAAGTGTCAAAAGGCCGAGCAGGAAACATGGTGAATTCACTAAATTCTGTGTGGGCAAAAAAAAAAAAAAAACATCCTCAGGGAAGAAGAATGGAACTCCAATGAAGTATAAATGAATGAAAGTCAGTGATAAAGCATCTCACATCTATATCAGCCAAAAAACATCCTATTTTCAGAACCTGCTGAATCCCTTTTGGGGTGTTGCTGGAGTCAACCCAGCTACTGTTGGGTGATGATGGGGTACACTATTAACAGGTCATCAGTCTCTTGCACACACTCACATTCACACCTAGGGGAAATTTAGAGTCATCAGTTAACCTATGAAGCCTGTTTTTTGGACTGCGGGACGAAACCAGAGTGCCCAGAGAAAACCCACACATGCGTGAGGAGAACATGCAAACTCCACACAGAAAGGACCCAGCTGGCATTTGAACCAGGGCTTTCTCACTGTGAGGTAAAAGTGCTAATCGCTGCTCCACTGTGCAGCACGCCTGGAGAAAACCCACGCATGAATAAGGAACCCATGCAAACTCTACATAGAAAGAACCCAGCTGGGATCTGAACCAGGGCCGCCTCGCTGTGAGGTGAGAGCACTAACCACTATACCACCATGCAGCTCAGCCAATAAACAAAAACAAATAAAACAGCATTCTTGCCCTTTTTGGTATGACTTCTTATAGTTACAGGCAGCAATTTACCGTACATTTTAATGCCAGCAACATACTTTCAATATTTCTGAGAAAAATATAAGTGAAATGACAAATTCCCTCTTAACTACACTTTATAAGTGGCTGAAAACTCACCACAGCAAATGAAATGGAGACAGACGACTGCAAATTGTCCACATAAGGACAAACATCTCCAACAAAAATATAAATGCATCACTGGACACTGTTAACTTGTGCTGTTCTAAACTCTGTGCAATTTAAAATATTTAATCAGTTGATTAACTTTGTTTTCTTGTTTATTTTTACAATTGATAACTTTTGTATTGAACAGAGTCTGAAGACGAAACACAAGTTTTCTACTAAAATGTGTCTGTAAATTAAGACAAAATCAATTCAAAACGTCGTGCCGTAGAATTTAGAAGAATGTGTCTGTTTGCTCTTCTTCCATCTACTCTCTCTTCTGCAGTGGAGCTCTTATCAACTGACTGCAAATATTTGTCACTGCAGCACAAAGCTGGAACATGATGAGCACACCAAGCTGCCAGGCTGCAGTGTAGGAGTGAGAGCGATCAGGTTAAAAGCTGGTGATTAACTCAGGAATGAAGCCAGAACACTTCACCACTAGTTTTTCACAGCTGTTCATCACAGTGATGGGCAGTTACAACAAGAGTCAGTCACCCCTTTATTTAAGCTGGAACATTTCTCAAGCTTATGTAACTTAGGACAATTATTTCTGACCACCTCATTGAGTGACTTTCTGACTACAACCAACCTGATTTAAGATGCAGAGAGTGACACCTGCTGTTGGGAAGACAAAAACTCAATTGTGGCATTCAAATCTTTAGTAATTTTATATTATATTTAGGTCAGGGATACCTTACAGTACTTGCAAAATTAAACTTAGAAAAAGGAGCAACAAGCAAATGATTGCCTGGTGGAGGTGTAAAGAAAGAGAGCAACGAATTAGACACACTGGTTTGAACAAGGATTGTTGAGCAAAGACAGAAAGGTGCACGTGTTTCCAGGAAAGTGAGTGGCATATAAGCAACAAGGATTTTTGATTAGGAAATTGATGATGCTTCAAAGAGAAAAGAGATGGACAAAATGCCTGTGACACCACCCAAAGAAAATGCCATTCATCCAGTTCCGACGAAATTAAGTCAATTCAACCACTCTCGCCAATAAGAACTGAGCTTGTTGGAAAGCCACACCTCTACCACTGAAAGCAGGCTGAAATCTGTTGTTCAAATGTTTCTAACGTTTGAGTTTGGGCCCAGGGGGCTCCACATGCTTTTACTGAGCCATTTGATTGTCCGGTTTATAATTTGAATAACTTGCGATAAAGAAAATATATAATATATGAAAAAAATTAGGTTTAGCAAGAACATGTTAAAAAAGGTGAAAAAGAATTAATATTCTGGCAAAAACAATGACTGAGTAATAGCTGTTTATTTCTTGTTTATTTCAATTGGATTTTGGCTTTCTGGAACCAGTGGGTACTTCCTGTTTGGAACGCCTGAAGGGAGGGGATACTAAGTCTAGTTCTCTTTCAATGCCAAGGCTTAGGACAAGAATGGCTGCACAGGGGAAGAGAGGGAAACCAATGATTAAGTGCCTTGCTCATGTACCGTTTAACAATTAGAGTGGGAAGATGGAGAAAAATACTGCAACACCACTTCTCAGGTTTAACAAAAAGTACTCCTTCTGCTGAGGCAGAATCAGCAAGCACACTACTTTTGTCTAACAAGACACATTCACGCACATCCTTCTTGGAGTACCTGAGTTGTGTTTTCAGTTCATTAAAGCGCGGTCTCTTGCTGGGGTCGTATGACCAACACTTTGTCATCAGGCTGTAGAGAGTTGGGGGGCACTGAGGAGGCATAGCCAATCGCTCGCCATTCTCTATCCTGCCGATGACGTCGTTGTTCTTCACACCCTGGAAAGGCTTGATGCCGTACATCAGAATCTCCCACATGCAGACACCTACAAGCAGACAGGGACACATGTTCTAGACACAGAATAAATGCTTAGCTTTGACTGAGCGCTTAACTTACCAAACATCCACACATCACTGGCTGTGGTAAATCGCCTGAAGTTGATTGATTCTGGAGCCATCCATTTAATAGGTAATTTACCTTTAGATGCTGGAAGCGAGAGTGAAGATATGTTACACTTCACTGATCATGTAAGATCAATAAACAACACCTTTCACCCACACAATGGGACAGAAAAAAATGTGCAGGACTACCCCACTTGAATCTTTCATACCTTTATAATATGAACTATCTTCCATATATCGTGACAAACCAAAGTCTCCCAGTTTTACGCAGTCGACTGTGGACACCAACACATTCCTCGCTGCAATGTCCCTGAGGAGGTCAGAGCACAGTTACGATAGATCCTTTTTTGATTTTTGATTTTTTAAAATTATTTTCTTTCTGTTAACAAGTTGTGAGTTTTTGTCCTTCATTTTTACACTCATAAAAATATTATGCTGCACTCACATAAAACGCATAAGCCCAAAACGCAACCAATAAGTTTCAGCCTTAACGGTATTGCTTAACATAGTCGCATTGCCATGTCCGTGCTGTTGCATAGTCGCAACAGCACTGACGTGGCGTGAACTACTTTTTTTTCGATGTGGCTTAAAAAGATGGGGCTTTTGGTGCTCCAGTGAGAAGGGGAGAGGCTGTTCACACACCATCACCCAGACACATATATTCTTCTGTTGACAAGTGACAACAAAAACATGCAGGTGGCACCGAGACTGGCTGTATTTTCCAAAGTAGATTTAAACAGCACACACTGTCTGAAATATAACAAAAAAGTGGCTTGTAAGGGTGGTAACACCAGTAACCTGTCCAAAGGTTCACCTTCCACTCACTTTCCTGCATTCTCTGGACTCTAAACTCTTTTATGAGCCAACTGAAAACCTTTTATTTTGCTTAGTATTTTTACAGAAGCTGTCTTTTATTCGAGCTAGAGATGATTGGTTTTTGTGGTACATGTTCTTGTGTTTTAGGTTTTTCGCTTTAGGTTTTTGTCTTTTATGTTTTAAAGTTTTTTGTCATATATTTTTACCTTTTAAAGTTTCATCTTCATCTCATAAAAGTTGTCTTTTATGTTCTTAACTTGTAAAAAGCACTTTGTGACCTCTGTCTGGGAAAGGTGCTTTATAAATAAAACTTACTTACTTACTTACAAACCCAGTGCTAAAATACACCAGATTCTAGAGGAGAGGTGAACAGCATTTGACTGTCCGAGTGAGATGTCTAGCCTTGCCGTTGTTTCAACAGCTATGTATGCTAGGAGTATACACATGGAGCACGTGACCAAAGTGTTTATCACAGCTAAGCGCAGGAAATTTTGATAAAAAAGAGGGGGGAAATAAATACGGCTACTAGCACTGTAAAAAACAACAATCATAAAATATTAACAGGCTCAACTTTCATATTGTGCCTCAATAATGACAAATTATTCGACATGTAATTTAAAATAATTAAATTGCATTAATGCACGCGATTAATCAATGAAAAATGCACGCGTTAATATATATTAATGCTGATTATTAACACTCCATAAAGCAACCATCTTCCCCCGGTTCAGGATTCCGCGACATGCATCAAATTCAGAATGCACAATTCATCGGGCACAATCCCACTTACAACATCACTTACTAAAGAAATAAATGTTCAAATAATTTTGTTCTTTGTTCTTGTTATTTTTTAGCCTTTTCACAAAAGACTGACTTTTTGATATGAAATGTGGTGCATTGTCATGGTAACACAATGCATTGCTGAGACTGCAGACCTTGACTGCAGCGGGAAAGGAAAGCGAAATATGTGCTGATCGTCACAATACGTTAAATAAAGATTCAGTTCAGAGAGTTCACCTCTTACTGCTTGTTTTTTTTGTCCAGAAGATGAAGCAAAAAGTTTGTCTTAAAGAAGTCTGCACATATAGAACATTGTGACCGGAGCTTCTTCTGAAACACCCAGCACCCAATCTGAATAAAGCATTCTGGACCACTTAAAGTTCAGAAATACATTGTTTCTTATGGCTGTATATCAGCATCTTTGTTTTCTTGGAGTAATACTACAGACTTAAAAGTCTTTACAGTTCTTTAGAATTCTGCTTATCTTACTGTTGATGTGTTTTTTTTGCTATTTGTCTTCTCCCTCCTTGTTTTCACACAGAAAAAAATCAATAAGAGAAGTGGCATCGATAAAATCTTTTTGATACCCATCCCTACTGCTGTCTCACATTAGTCAGAGGAGGAAAAGAATAAAAGTTCAAGATCTTTTTATAGTTGTCTCTGCGCATGAGAAAAATATCATAAAGTTCAGAAGGACAATGACAATGATCAGATGCTCCTCCATGTTAGCATTGTACTTCACCCACTCATGTCATCAACACATCACTGGTCAAAGCTAAGTCCCTGATTACTTGACATGACAAGTTCTTTGCAAAGTTATTTGAACCCAAATTGCACTAATGACGCCCAAAATGTGCTGATGCCAGAACAATGCCTCCAATCCCTCAAAACACGCCGCAGGACCTTAGATAGAGTCTGTACATTGACTTAATGTTGAAAATAGATGTCCCTGCATGAATTCGATGTGAGCGCAGCATTAGAATGACGTCAAGCAACCCTGGCTTCAGATCTCATTCACACCTGTGGACGAAGCGTTTGCTCTCCAGATATGCCAGTGCTGTGCTGAGCTGGTATGAGTACAGGATGAGTGTGGCCAGGTCCAGGCTATACTTCCTCACCTGGAGAAACGACCGCAACTACAGCAAAAAGAAAAGTGCAAACGACAACATGTGATGCAGTGACACTTATCGATTGAGTTTAAAACATAAGGAAAAAAGTAACAAGGTAAAATGTTTTTTTTTTTTAAAGCAGATTCAAACATACAAACAAATCAAAAAGGTCAAGTTAAGAAAAGAGGGAGAATAATAACATGCACATGAAGTTTTAGAAAATCAGCAACAAATGTTATAAGAACCATCTAACTGAACCAAAGTGGTGGCCTAAGTTATCTTTTATTTATACAAAAAATATATATAATTAAAACACAAAGACAAAAAAAGCTAAGCTAAAATGCTTAAAAAAATCACTTAATAAAAAAAGGAAAGATACATAATTATCTCTCAAAAAATTAAATAATTAGATTAAAGAGTTTTCTCTCATGAATTAATTAAATAAAATGTTATTCATATCTCTGTTTCAATTAATAATCCATTTTGTCTTTTAATGAGAATTTGTATTATTTTGTGCTAAAGGCAAAGAACAAAAAAAAGGAAAAACACTTAATTTTCATATGATACCTCTCCAAGTGTGCAGAGCTCCATGATGATCCACACAGGGTTCTCCGTGATCACTCCCATCAACTTTACAATGTGAGGATGGTCAAACTGCCGCATGGTTACTGCAGGAAGAAAAATCACACAAAGCACACAGATCAAACGCTCTCGCTCTTCTGCTAAGGAACGAGTGGCTCCTGTCAGTGCCGATCTGCATGTGCAGGCTTTTACATGCTTCCTGGAGGAACTTTTCCCTGACGCTGTCCGACGTTGAGTTCTTGCATGTCTTCACTGCAACAGACAGAGCTGGATTCTCCTGCAGGAAACAAACGCACCAAAGAATCAGCATCCTTACATAGAGCCTTTACTTCTAAGAAATCCCTGATATAAAACATTTTATAAAAATGTCTTCAATTAACCAATGAACTTTGTACCTTTTTCCAGGTTTTTGGGGAACAGTTCCACACACTGTTCTAAATGACTATGCAAAACGATATTTCTAGGATTTTTCTTAATAGTTATGCAAATAACAGTCAGCGTAATTTTCTTTACCCTGATTGTTAGAGTTTAAATGGAATGTTTTCAAGCAAATCTTCCAATGATAACAGTATTTTAAATAAAGAAACTTAACATGCAATGTTCATAATTATTACACACAACAGAGTTTTGAAAGATTCTAAAGGTAAAAATACTTTTATCAAAAGTTGCCAACAACCCTCTACTCCATCCATCTGGATCATCTGGGGTTGCACACTGCACAGCACTAATCAGTGAACAAAATAGTTTGAAAACGAGTCTTGGACCACTGCAGCCATTTCTGCAGTCTGGCAGAAACCTTCCTCATTCTGCTGTCATCTGCACCACCCTGTATGTGCTCTGAATCAGTCACAAATCTCCTATTAGTACAATGATCGCTTCATTTTTTTGTAAAATATCCAAGGTTTTCATAGTTTGTTCCGGGCATTCAACTATTTCACACTCCTCAGCTTCAAAGATTGTTTTCTTTTCAAAATTGTTTAAAAATGTTGGTAATGATGTGGAACGTCCTTCTTTAGTAGTTTTTCATTTAATTGGGCTTTCCAGGCAAAATAATTATCACAGGTGTCTGAGAGTGATATCAATGATCCAAAGAGCCTCGAGACACAATACCATTCATGAGCTACATGAAAAATAATTTGCATAATTATTTGGAACACAGTATGTCAAATTTCCTGTATTGTAACTTAGCTATAGGCCTACATTTTAAATGGCAGGCAAACAAGGACATACAAGTTGAATTGCACTGCTATTAACATTGCTGTTGTAATTCATATTTTTAAGTGCATTTTCTTTGCAGAGCAGAAAATTGCAAAGATCTATTGATGACAGGTGACACTTACTGATCTAATGTAGACTCCTTGGTGAACATCTCCAAACTGACCCTCACCGATGCAGCGCCCCAACTCGATACGGTCACGCTGAATCTCATAGTCCCGCGCTACACACAGGCCACAATTTACAGCAAGCACACACAAATAAGAGAACGGCAGTTGTTAACATACACACTGATGTATGCATAAAGGCTTTGCATCGATACAAGCTTGTTAGAGTACTCTATGCAGTTTGGTTAATTTATGCATAAAAAACTAAACCGTGGTGCCAAAAGAGTGCACAGATTATTCACTTAGAAATAAATATTAAACAAGGTAATGCAAAATGCAAATTCAAAAGGATCTACACAAAGTGCAAAATGTAAAAATATGTGTTATACTCTGAAGCTCTCACTCTAACAAGCTTGGATTTATTACAGATTGCACAACTTATTATCAACAGCATGCAATAATGGTATCAGCAAACCACAGGGAAGCATGCTTTGTGTCAAACGCCACCAACAACAAAAAAACGTAATGAGTACATCTATACATAAACATAAACAATTATGACATATAGAATGGATGAAGTCAGGTAGATTGAATAATGCGGAAGATAAACGCTAGAAAATGAAACGCTTGGTTAAAAAAAATACAAAGAAAAGGTACTAATCTCATGCTTGACTGTTAACCTGACTTAATCCATTAACACAATAAACTTGTCTTCTATTATATCACTGCTATGAAAATGTGAGCCACACGCGCAACTTTGAGACAATGATGTGGGGCAGAAAAAGGCCTCCAAAGTTGTGAGGAAATGGCCTTAAACATAAAAACATAAAAAAGCACATTTGGCCATAATTGCTGAGCTCTTATTTATGCACTGCCTCTAAATGTCGTTCATGCAGTTTTAGCTTTCAAAGGATCCAGTGCTATGGATAAATGATGAAGTGGGACTACCGTGTTTGCTAATGTTTTTTTACAACATGTTTAAAGCCTTCCCTTTCACTGCACATTCACAGAAAAAATTCCTACTTTCACAGTAAAGTTAAATAAAACTTTGCTTTGATGCACTGTTTTCTGCAGATTTTTCAAGGTATTAAAAACATTTTTCCCTCAAAAATTTGAGTCAGACAACATAATCAGGAACAAATTCTTAGACCTGAAGCTTTCGCCCGTTTAGCAAAAACAGACAGCACACCACACATCAACATAGGGGTGGGAGGTCAAACCAACAGAGTACAAATGTATGAGAACATTTACACTTCATTTTACAAAAGCAGGCAAACACAAAAGTCACAACAACTACCAAATCAAAGTTCCATCACAGTGGCATGTTCCAATTTTTACCTTGATCTAATCCATAGTATTCTGAGAAAATGAGTTAGCGGTAGGAGACAGAGATAACTAGCTGTGAGTACAGACAGCCATTTTGGCATCTTTAGTTATTCAGCAACACAAACACATGAATGAGTTACAAAGACGGCTTGTAAAGAACAAGGTTTTAACAGTTTTAGGAGCGGTGAGGAGCCTTTATTTAGATGTTGGGTTCATTAAAAGGTAAAGACACACAATACTGATCTGCAATAATTAAAATTTTGTTACAGATCTGTTTGCTTTTCCTAGATAGTCCAAATAAGTGAATTAAAAAAATGAACAAAATTAAGTTGTTTTTTTTTTACTTTAAACAAATAGATATGTTTAAAACACTTTTTGAAAAACGGCATTGTTTTTCATCTTTAGGAAAAGAAACCAGGATTTTTTTTTAGGATTTCCAGTGAATGCAATTAAAAATTAACAAAAAATAGGCAAAATCTATTTTTTTACAGAAAAAGTTCAGATTTGTGTCATGGGGTATGGAAATATATGGGGTATATATGGGGTAAGGAAACTGTCAAAAGGAAATGTATTCATAAAGACAAGGTTGTAATCATAAAGACAAAATTGTGAACAAATAAATACTTTGTGCACAACTTTGCAGAAAAAATATGAATACAACATTTATTTTTTCATTTGACATGTCTGTTTTGAATATGATTTGTCTTTGTTTTGAATACGACTTGCTTGTCTTGAATACGAATTTCTCCTGTAAACAAACTGTCAAAAATACATCACAGCCTTGCATGCATAAACATTGAGTCCTTGAACATCGATCGCCAGGACAGACTCCCGGCAGTGCACCTTTTTTTACACCTACTAAGTGGAATGATATCTATGCTATTCCTTTTGGGCTGTTTTCCACCACTTCTGGTCTAAAACTATCCCCTGCTGCATCATTCACACAGATCAGCTGCTGTCACCTAACAACCACAAAATAAGGTATAAGATTTATTCAATTTTCAATAGAGCAATGGTTATAAATATAATTTCCCCTCATGGGATCAATGTTATAGATGCAATAGCTCTACAAAATTCTATTTTTTTAATTAAAAAAATATTTTAAAAACATGCATGCGCAATGTGAACAATCGATGTTCCAGGACTCAATGTATATGCCTGTGACCCTGATGTATTTTTGACAGTTTGCTACAAGAAAAATTTGTATTCAAGACAAAGAAAAGTCGTAATCAAAACAAAGACAAATTGTATTTACAACAGACATGTTAAATGTAAAACTAAATGTTGTATTCATATTTTTCCTGCAAAGTTGTGCGTAAAGTATTATTTTGTGCACAACTTTGTCTTATGTTTCTTATTGGCAATTTCCTTATCCCATAAATGAAGCCCTGATTTTTATTTTGTATAACCAAACAAAACTTGCTTTAAATAGACAAATAGTTCAATGTTTAATTGAATTGTGCTAACTTTGCGAATTTGCAAATAAATATTGAAAATATTCATTGGTTTCCAGCCCTGAAAAATACACTAATTAAAGAAGATACTTAAAACACTGAATGTAAATCTTAGCCAGTGAATTCTGCTGTGAGGGCAGAAATGTCTTTGCAGAAAGACCAACTGTAACTCTGTAAAGGTCAAAAAGAATAGCGCGGCTTTGGTTGTTTGGGTTCTTATTTCTTGCTAACAAGACAATATTTAAAGCACATTTATTTCACAATTATTTAGCAAGCCATAAAACAACACTCCTCAGCTTTCCTTCCCAAATTAGTAATCAGCCATGAACTTTAACTTTGTTTGAGTTTATTTACACCCAAAACTATATTCTAAATAGAAAGGACATTCTGGATAATATTATGAATCTTACATTTACATGTTTTGTAGCAACAGCAACCTTTTCTTTAACATGTTTTCCAACATATTCTAAAAAATTCACCATCAGCAGTAATGCCATCCTTTCCCTTCAAAAATGTTTCCTGACAAACCTTTCAGACAGAAATATAAGTTATTAAAATAATAATACAGAATATATGTCCTGGAATAAAAAGTTACACAGTTTCTGCTTCACACAGATTATACTCCATATTTTAGAAGCTGAAACAGAGACAAATCATGTTTTTTGTCATTTTGCAAGTGCTTTTTAAGCTGCTACTTACATTCAGATCACCAAGGGGACGATTTTTTTTAATCTAGAAAGAACATCAGTTTCTTGTTGTTGGTGGGAATAATGTGTCAGAATTTTCCAAATAACATTGGCATATTTCACAAGGCTTTGGAATATGACCCTACTTAGACAATTGTGATCAAACGCACTCAGTGTCACATGTCTGTCTTCTCTTGGACACAAGCTCATTGAGTGTAAGACTGTCACAAACAAGTCTCTAAAGCCTTGAGAGCAACCACAGCTCTGAAGCCACAGCAGTCCCTCTTCATGTACATTTTTACTTTAAACATAAAAACACTGAACACTTTGATAAGAGTGAACACGAGGCTGTGAGGTGATCTGAAAGACCAACTACAACTAAGACGATGAATAGATCATGTGTCAAAGATTTAGTATAAATGGTGAACATTTGCCGATCTTGTCCTGCTCACTAAAGTACCAATTGGAGACATTGCAGGTAGCAGACCCGTTCTACATAAAAGCGCTACATGTGATCATGAAATATGTGGGTTTAGCCAAGGGTTAATGATAAGAAATAGACTGATGTTGTTATTACGTATCAGCAGAGGAAACTCCTTTTGCTGATCTAACCAGGGTTGACCTCAGAAGAATGGACACATAATCTACAGAACCAAAAGCACATATGATGATGCAGCTGCTTGTCTCTTTGTAACACAAAAGTCACTGTCCTATTAGTACACACAAATGCGACTATACACACACACAGTATGCAACTCTAATGGACTCACTGGAAGAGACAAACATAGCTGTCTACCTAAACGTCTGCGTTTATGTGCATCTGAATGTTTACTCACTTGAAGGCATGGTGTAGGTGTCCTCCTCGTCTATGATTTCTGCATAGTCATCTGTTTCTGCAGAGCCAGGTAGAATCAAGAGAGGAGACAAAGAATACGGTTATCAAACACAGAGAGGGGGCCAAAGTGACAACAACAAGCATAAGACAGCATACAGCAGAGATTCAGCAACTGCATGTGGATCTTTTTGAAACCAACACATCCTACAAACACATAACAGACTCCTACAGCAGCAAAGGGCTCAAAATACAATAGAAACCACCACCCTGAGACACCAAACCAATAGGCTGTCACCATTACTGATCCCAAACACAGTAGTTAAAACGTGCATGAAAAATGGAACAGAAGCTCACGAGAAACAATCCAGAGCAATGGAAGAGTGAAGAAACAGGCGGGCGAGAGGAAAGGGGAGGGATGGAAATGTTCTGTCTTTCCAAAGAAACAAGCTGAAGGAAAACAGCCTGAGTCATGGGTCACACTAAAATATTTCCAGACAGATACACAAACGCAGACACACAACTCCACGCACATGCAGTAAAGAAAACTACACATAATTGCAGATGTTAAACAGAGATAGAAAAAGGTTTACCATCGCCACTTATGTGACCTGCAGACGTGCAGCATGAATGTTTGAGGAAAGGAACAGGAGAGGAGTATTAGTTTAACTCATTTTGGAATTAATCCCACATGTTATTAACTGGATTACCATGAAATTCAAGATGTTTAGGTCAAACTGTAAATGTGAGTCAGTCAGAGGTCAGCTGGCAGTAAAGGCAGCGACAGAATGACTAAAAAGTGACTAAAGCTCTCCACGAGGACATCTGGTGAGACAAGGACTCTTCACTGCATGCACAAATTATGCTTTATTGGGGAAGTGGAAATGAATGCTTATCTATGGACCCTTTATCCAACACCAGGCTTTTTCTGTCTTTCATGGCATGCAGAGACAGTGAAGCAGAACAGATCCAAATCGACTACAAAAGAGAGAAAAGAAGACTTGGATGTACCTGAAACACAAACGGCACGAGTTCGCACTCCATCCATCCGTTTCTCCATCCGCTTCTCATGATTTGTAACTCTGCAAAAGTCATAAAACCGTTTTAGGAACACAGGAATCCACCAGCCACAGGCAGCTATAGGAACAGCAGTTGGGAAAGCAAAAACTTGGATACATCCACATCCCGTCATGTGTGAAGGTTTTCAGTCTTTAGACTGGGCAAAACAGCAGTCACAATATATTTTGACTCACTATATGAACAAAAAAAATTGATGCTGTAATATATTTGACAGAAACCTTGAAATCGGAAAAGGGAAACACACAGACAAGAAAATAATGTCCTCAATTTTTTTATTTTGAAAATGGTAAAAACTTTAAAAAAATAATTTTCTAAATAATTAATAAAAACTGTGTTCTAATGCTTCATTGTTAGAACTTCTCTGTATTTAAAAATGTATTTGACTGCACTATTTTTTTAAATGTATAGAATTAATTTACTTACTTTGGTAAAGAAGGAAGGGCTCTATCACCCTCTGGAGAGATAGGAAGAAGACATCAATCAGACAAAAAAAAAAAAACGAATGTTGGAGCTACAACTTAACTGTTACTTTTCCTTCACAGTTGTAGCTATGTTTATAGAACACTAGTCACACAGAGGATGGCTATTATTCTAAACGACAAGCCCAAAACCTCTCCAACTACAATCAGATCCAACTGCAGTTTAAAATTGAAGACGGGCTACTATTTATACAACAAAGGGTATTTTTTCATGCTTTCCTTTCTAGTCCTTCAGCACTGAAGTAAGACAATCTGGCATAGCACTGTTCTTTGGTGTGCAAAACCATCTGAAACAGCAAAACCTCTCTAAAAGCCTGATGTGATATTTGAGCATGTGAGCACCTTACCTTTATGAACTCTGACGATAAAGGAGTGAGACACAGAGGAGACGAGTCGACAGTAACCGTCAATCAAGTCAGCCATGTTTTCTGCTGTGGTCAGAGATGATGTAGTGACAGTAAGGGGCTACATGCACGCGCGCGCACGCACACATACAAACGCACACACACACCCACACACACACACACAAAAGGAAAAGTTTAAGAATGGAACACAGAGTTGCTTCACTGTTGCACAATAGGAGCTTTGTATGGAAACGTCTACTAAGAAGCGCGACAACGCACACCGGTTGCTATGCACCCCCTCGACACACGCGCAAGCGGACACACATAAATCAGTAGTTATCCACTGAAGAACACATGCTTTTCTGAAAGAGGAAGTCTCTTCAAAATGCATCTTCATGATGACACCAAACTATTTCTTCACACTCTCAAATGATCCGGTTTTACTAAGCAGCAATTTCTACAGCTGTATTTTATTGATTTTTTTTACTGAAATAAAAATTATAGTAATATGTATGAAGTGGCGGACTTAGCAGTTTGAAGCCCAAGGCAAACAAAAACATGGGGCCCTCAGTATTAGGCTCTCTGCAGCAGTTGCACTAACCTTTTTTTTTTAGTCCTTGCCTATAGGGTAAAACGTTTATCAAAAAACGTCTTCACTAGACCACTTTTCAACAGCATCAATGTCAAGAATCCAAATGTTTTGATAAGCATTTAAAAACTATTGCTACTAACTTGTTGTTGACAGAATATTCCATTGCAGCAGAGGGGTGAGGGAGGATGAAACATTTTCACATGAGCAGCCTTATGCCAATTCAGTTATTTAGGTTTTTTATGGCAAAGTTAAATAATAATGGGTGTAGAAATTATTTTTGTTTTTTTTAAGGGGGGCCCAAGGCGATTGCCCACCTTTGCCAAATATTAAGTCCACCCCTGTATGTATTTGCTAAATATCATTACAAGTCAGTAGGAAACAAAAAAACAAAAAACTTTTTTTTTAAATAAGTTTGGAGTATATTCAAACAGAAAAACAGCACTAGCAGTGCCTTAAACTCATCTGTAAGGAACATTTTTGGTAGAGTCAGTATTGGGGAAGCAAAAATGGTGTGTGTATTTTACCTCCGGAGCTCCAGCAACGTTTAGCTGCAGCATGCCTTTCCTGTCCTTCTCCTCCAGCGCAGAGTACTGAATAGACTGGACTTGATTGAAGTTAGCTAAGTGTGTAGGCTGCATGAACACAAACAGAGAAAGCAATAGATCAGATTTAACGTTTAACATTTAACCAAAATAATTGAAAAGTGTTTCTGCAGATAGATTAAATAGAAAAATATATCAAACACATTTAGATTGGACAGATTAAGAGAAACATTTCTGCCAAATTAAGTTGGGCAAAACAAGCCGCAGCACTAAACCAGTCAGAGAGCAAAAGCTCTGGTGGCAGATTGTTGACCAGTCTTTCAGCCTGTCGGTAGAAGATGCTCATTTAGGCAAATGTCCATGTTGACAACATAAACAGAATGCTTCGAAGTGGAAAATGCTGATTGTGTTCATGTATAAACATCTAAAGCTCCCAAGAGTTTTTGATTAAAGTAATCATGTATAGCCTGGATTTAAATAAAGGAAAATAAAACAAAAATAAAACTTGACAGATTTTTTTGAAAGGAATCACTTAATAAACAGTGCAGATAAACAGACTCACAGAATGGAGACAGTTAATGAACCCACCTGCAGCCCACAACTTGTGAGACTCTATCTGATGTTCTTACAACAGTACAACTCTAAATTGCAGGCAGCAGAGGACTGAAGGAAAGGGGGACATGAAAAAAGAACTTTCTTCGCTTCAAATCACAGGAAAAGAAGGCCTTGGCGGAGTTATGGAAGTAATTAACGGTCTTTAGAAAAAGACGGGCTGCTGATTCAAAGCTCAGCCACAGAAAGACCACATCATGCCCCCTTTTCTCACATGAAATAAAAAGTTCATCTCTAATGCAAAACATGTCAAATAAAGAACTAAACACTTGAGTGGGCTGACGTCAAAAGACGACGGTCTTTTTATGATCTCAGAAAATGAGAAGTCCCCTCCAAGGCTGAGGAATCATAACACAGACAGCAGAGCGTGACTGAAGCAGTCTTAATCACTGATGAGTCCATGTTTGGCAATAGAGAATTTAAGAAGACAAGAAGGAGAAATATATGTACAAAATGGTTTAACAATGGAGTGAAAACAAAAGTGTGGCTCCTCCTCAGCTTTAGTTTGTATTATGGTAAAACAAAACTAAAACCAAAAATAACTTCTCATAATTTTAAATCAAATAATCTGAAAAGAGGAGGGCACTAACAATAAGCATGAAAAATATCAACAAACGGCAGCAGAGCATCGTTCAGGAATACAATGTATTAACTCTATTGTCAGCAGGGTGTAGATGAGTCTGTGCTGACGCTAACTTTTTTGTGCCTGAAATTATTTCCAATTATTTAAAAAAACAATCATCTTTTTTGGTTCAAGGTGATTATATATTTCAGCAGCAGTCCTGGACTAAATGGTACATTGCAAGTTAGCAACATATGGCATGAAGGGGTTAATCACGAAAAAGATCAACACAAAAAAATTATCACACCATAGAAACAATGAGAATATGGCTGAAAATCTATAAAATTGGATTTACTTGAGCTGTTTTCCATGTAAAACTTTAATTTTCAAAGATCACACAAAAATAAAAAATATTAAGTTGATGGGAGAAATGATCCAAATTCACCCAAATCAACTTTTATGTTAATTGCTTTTGTTCATTGTTGAAATTATGATTTTTCTCATTTAAGTTTCTGATTATGAGAACAACCTAAAGACAATAGGTTGAGAAGTTCCATCCACCCATTTCCTTAATCTGCTATATTCCTTTCATGGTCACAGAGTTCCTGGAGCCCGTCCAGCTACTGTTTGGTGAAGGCAGGGTACTAAGGTTTAAATGATTATCTAGTGCCCAAACTTCTAGATTTTTTTAGCTCCTCGCTGCTAGTTTAGCATTTAAAAAGGTTAAATATACTACCCACCAAATGATAACACAATAAGTGGTAATCTCTAGACCCTAAACTCAAAGATTTCAACCGTGTGCGATCACTTTTTCCATTTGAATACTCACCGTCAAGCCTTTATCTGTGAGGTAGCTGATTCCCTCCTCTGGTCCAATTGCCAGCTCAACTGATATAACCCAACTAGACTGGAGGACAGGGAGAGAACAGAAGAAAGGCTACATAAGTGGTATGAAAATTTTAAAAACACCTATTATCTTTAGTATATAATGTAATCAACTAAACAAATATTGATAACAACAAACTGATGATGTCCAAAGCTGAGAATGTTAAACTGCACATTACTGTTCTATTGATTAACTAATGCAGCGTTATCTTTCAGAACCGACAATCCCCCTACCCCTAAAGCACATTTAAAGCACTCCTTATCGAAGCGGTAGATGGGCGTGATTATTTCAAAGAACTTGAGGATGCTCTGCTCATCGTTGAGGTTAGCAAACTGCTTGAAGGTCTGCTGGATCTGCTTACGGAGAGTCTTTGCCTAATGGAGAGCAGGGAAAGGGAGAGAAAAACATCACAAAGTGATTCAAAGATCTGCAGGGATGGAGGTTCAGAGCTGTTAAAAGACCAGCACACACCTGTCGGGGAAAGCTGGAAACAGCGGGTTTAATGTTATTCAAGGTGAGCAGAAAGGATTTACCCAGAAATCCATTCAGGAATCCAGTTAGCTCTAATCTTAAACAATCAAACCACTCGGCTGTTTCTCAGCCAGAAAGATCTAAATGTCATTTCTAATTTGACAAATACTGAACAAATTTTACAAAAATAAATTTTAAAAAAGAAAATAATGTGATTATGACTGATATTTTACAACTGTTTAACAAACCTTCAAAGAGTCCAATAGGCTTTTGGGGAAAAATCTTCTCAAACCCACATCTTTCCTAAGAAGAAACATAAATAGAGAATTTATTTTAGGGCAATCACACACTCACCTTCACAAGCTAGTTATTGAAATATATATTTAACTTTGTTGTCACACAGATTGAAATAAAGGAACCAGTCTTACTCTAGAAGTTCATAGTTGGATTTCTTATCCAGCGCATTGCCTGGCATCTCTCTGAAGAATCTCCTGTAGAATTTACATGGAAAAGAAATATGTTTGAAATTAACATTAAATAACTATCACAGCATATGGAGTCTAGAAATGTTTATTGTTTAAAGCTGAAAGTTGTGATCCGCTGAACATTGCATATTAAAAGGTTGTTTTTTTAGGGAAGAATTAAAAAAAATAAAACAAATCAGAAATACGCCTTTGGTTTTATGCCAAAGATTTAACACTTTGCTTAAAATTTACATTCCTTACCGCCCACTTGTGTCTTTTCTCACCTTATTTCCAAACAACCTATTTTAAGTGCAATATCTTGATCCACCTGGTCGGCTATATACTGCATATAGTCGCTTTTCACCTACAGAGGCATAAAATTGAGACAGTTAAAATGCTGTTACACAGTATTACTCATACTTTTTTCAGTTAATATATTTGTGTAGCTGGAATGTAAAGAAATACAATTTTTTTGTAATTAAATTCAACTTTTGGGACCGTGTTTTACTGGGTGCCCTCACCTGATGATAAAGGTAGTTGAGCGAGGGTTTGTCCTCAGAGAAATGGCTGATATAACCTTTTGGAAAGTACCGTATACGTAATTCATACCTGAAAACGACAGAAACGATTTGAGGTTGACATATTTCCATCTTCACAAAGGTTGGCAGCCTCTAATAACATTGTTGACTCATCTTTTTAATTAATTAAAAATGATACAGACAATAAATAGACTCTTAAAGTTAAGGAAAAGAGTAGCTCCTGCTGCCTATTCCAGCTCAGTAACAAGGTGATCGGTTGCTTTTATGTTTGAATCAACTGAGAATTGTAAAATTAATGTACTGTAAACCCTAGTAAGAATGCTGCACCTGCGTCACCAAAGTCCCTAAATGAGCCCACTGTTGTTTAAAGAGGCTTTTGTTTGTGAGTGACAGCCATTAGGAAAATGGGTCAGGAGAAGTGAGCTCCAAGCTGCCGTGATGCTACATGCCTGTAGTTAGATAACGACACCAATGAAGGCAGAAGAGGAGATAAATAAAACATCCTGTTCCATTATGAATAGATGAAAATTGATGTGGTGGATAACAACATTAGCAAGGAATAAGACGGCAGAACAGAGGGATCAAAATAGAAAAAGAGAGTGTAAGTGCAGAAGAAAAGAATGAAAAATAAAAGGCACGGAACAAGAATGGGATGAGACAGAGCCAGTCTTTCCCATGGGCTACTGCTGCTGTTCTAACAATAGCTTGGCAGCGGCAGAAACTCCTGTGGGCTTGCAACTCTGCCGCCCTCTCAGGCTACAACAACTGGCAGAGATGTTCTACTCCGTCCTACTGATTCCTGTTGAAATTCATTACAATATTAATAACCATGAGTGTGACATCAAGCAAAGAACAAAGGACTGAATCTTGAGGAGAGCTCACAGAGATCAGAAATGGAAAGAGCTGAATTCAAATATTGATCAATTAGAAGGGTTCTCCAAAGTAAAATTAATTCAGAAGACTGTGGGAGATATGCAGGTATAGAAAAGTTCTCTACAGAGGACATACTTGCATCAATAATAGTCATTGATTTGAAACAAATATTTTTTAAAATCTAGAAATAAATTAATTATCCCATTATATTTAAATTTTCCAGGAGTTTTAGACTTTAAATTAGGTAAGTCTGAACTTTTATTCTACGGTTATCCTTTCTAAAAAAATTCTGACCACTTAAGCAATATTGTTTCAAAGTAGAAAGATTGTTTGACCTGCCTGTGCCATTAGGTGTTTAACATTAGGTGTTTAATTCTGCAGAATTTCACTAAATACAGTTGGGCAACAGCAGAACGAGAAAGATCAGAAGATGCATCAGTTTTACCTCCACTCTTCCTGGGGATGCTTTTTCTCATATTTTTCTCGCACATGGGACACACCCAAATCAGGATGTAGCCAGTGAAGAGCATCAGAGTGCAAATGGGTCAGACGAAGGCCCAAAGAAGACACACAACGCAATTTGTGGATCTCTGCTATTTTCTGTATAACACCCTGTTAAAAGAAAAAGATTCAAATATTAAAAACCCAAAACAGAGACATTAAATAAAGGTAAATATTTTTGCATCTTACCCTGACATCTGTGGCATCTCCGTGCCTGATATTACTCGCCCAGGTACTCGGTTCGCTGTTTGTCTCAAAGTAATGGAAGATCTTAAGAACCCGGTCCATAGAGCCTGGGGGGCGCTCCAAACCCCCAGCAGCGTTACTATTGCTGGGACCACCTGGCACTCCAGGCCGGGATTTAACCCCACAACCACTCGCTGTAGAGTGATTAAGGCTGGGTTCCAGGTAGGAAGACGATGCCATACCGGATTCAGACGGCGTCGCTGGGGTTAACTGGCCATCATATTCTAAAATCAAGACAGACAAGTTTTATTGATAACATAATAATAATATGCAAAAGTCAACAGATTTAAGTGAATTTGTACCTTTGTGAGAAAAGCAGTACATGGTTAACATGATAACAAAACATAAAAAACTAAATAATGGTCTCTTTCTAAAAAAGAAAATATTAAAAATAATAAACAGGAACATGAAAAAATACAATGAACATTTTTAAGATGGAAAACACAAAGCAAAATCGATCAATATAAACCAACAAAAGAGAGATGCTGGATCTTTTAAAACACTCTAATGGACCTATTAAGTCTCCAGTGAAGCTCAGCAGTTCAAATACATGCACATTCATCGTCAATGGATAAAAATCACTGCAGTAAAATTGCATGATTATGGAGTTAGACAGTCGTGTTAATCGCTGTCTGCTGACATGATTGTATGTTGTAAAAATTCTTCTTATAACATTGGTTTCAACTGCTGGCTTCAAGTTAACGTCCGTGTTTTTGCTCTCTAAAATTTGCCAACAAACTTTATTTGTACTCCACCTTTTTGCACAGATTTTTACAAAACAAACAGTAAAAAATGTGGTTTTTGAAAGCCAACAAAGGATTTCTATAAAGTGAAATGTAGTCTTCCTCTTGGAAAAAGAAGAACATATTTTTTTACATTCCGCATTACTAATGCATGAGACTAAAACAAGAATAAACCATCAAGTTTAAGTAAATAAAAGCACATTTATAGACGGACTAAGCAAAAAAAATATCCTTCGTCTTTGTTATTTTAGAAATGTATGGATTTAATTTCTCCTTTAATGCTGACTCATCAAAAGAGGATTCTTCCATAAAAACTCAGAAGGTTTACATCTCTGTAACTGTATGCCAGTGTGTGAAAACAAACACAATATATTTCTTCAATTATCTTTCACGTTTGGATCAACAAGATTTCTAAATACTTAAAACTGAAATGTGTACTAATTTATCACTGAAAGTCAATGTAAAGCTTGATTCAGGCCTCAGTGCTGCAGGTAAAACTGAACAGTCAGCCTAACAGGAGAAACCAGTATATTCAGCATCTTTGAAGTTCAGGTCAAGGTCAGAGTGCTTCCGACTTACCAATGCAAAACAAGCTGATTCTGCACTTCTGAGAACATGATTTTTTATGTATTTTCTGTTAAACAAGATTGCACTCAAATCAAGACACAATCTGTGAGCATGGTTGTTAGGATGCTAGTTCCAGCAACACTTTCTGTGTTCTTGTATTGTTTCATGCTGGTGGGACATTATTTTACTGCAGCCCAGATTTTAACGGCAGCAACAGTCAGCAACGCCAACAAACTGCATTCTACTCTATACCTTTAAAATTCAACATTGGCAAACCTATGTGTACAACAAACAAAGCATTCAGCTTTACTAAAAGTCTCTTAAGAAATGTCTGCAAGAACGTCGCCGTCTCTACGCATAAATGCATGCAGCTTTTTCCAGTTACAGACACTATCGCATAGCAATTCTAGAAAATTATTTTTTTTGCTCGTCTTTAAAGATATTTAACAAAGTTTTTAAAATAGAAATGACTTCTTTCCCTGTTTGCTTGCTGCTAGACCTCTGTTTTGCAGCATCGTTGCCATCAAAATCACTAGTATCAAAACCAAAAGATATTCGTCTTCTTTTCATTAAAATCAATTTCTAGATAAACTGACTGAACTAAATACAGTCGCTTGCCCTAACATACTCACAAGGACAGATATCAAGTCAAGTAGGGCATGCAGGCAGCTGCCTGGCACACTCGGTGGCTGCGCTCTCAGTGGGGCTCCACAGGCTGACAGTCATCCTGAGAAACCACAGCAGGCTGAGGATGAGCCCATCCCTTTCTGCAGCAGCAGAATGATGTTTTTCCCTTCATTTTAACCTTTATCAGGCCTACTAATGTTAGCTTAGTCGTGTAGGAATTAAGACCTCTTCATCTTTTTATCCTCACATTTTTTATTTCTCTCATTCTCACAGTCATTCTGTTTTTTTTTAGCCAACAGTTCCTGTTTTCTGTTTCCTTCACACCTCCTCCTGCTCTTCTCTTCTGGTTACAGGCTTTTAGTTCGTCGCTGTCCATCTCCATTTCCCTTATTGAACCACAGCTCTTCCTTCCTGCCTCTCAGCTTTCCCTAATCCTCAAACAATCTACCCCCTCCGCATTACTTAACTGCACCCTGCAAGGAATCCACATCATCTTCAGCAAAGAAGCCAGAATAATACAACTCTTTAAGGTCTAAACAGCAGCTGTATACCAGTAAAACGTTAGTGAATATGGGACCAGCATTAGGATCATATGAATGAACCAACGGATGTTTGGGGGGAACAAGTTGCACAAGCACAATAAACCAAAGTCAACAACAATCACAGTGATCCTTAAATGCATCAGTAGAGGATCATATTTCACAATTTACAAACAGATGCAGCATCTAAATCAAACACTGTCGAATTAAAACAAATCCTTATCAGAAGTGGTTGTCAAAAACAAACTTCTGACATTGGAGTGTAAAGTTAGTTTATAACTTCTGCCTTTAATTTTTATTTATGTATTTATTTTTTGAACAGCACACCTGCTCTGTCATTTGTAATATGTGTAATAGAAAAAATAATTGACAATAGAATAAAAAAATTTTGCTTTTCAACACTCAATTACAAAGATGACATGCTGCTTGAGACTTCCTCAGTACATACTTGGTAAGGGGTGCTGGGCATAGATGCAGGCCCCTTTGCTCCAGCACAGAGGGATGCAGCCACTGGTCTCCATCTTTTTTCTGCAGGGAGTACCTCAGTGCCGGGCCACGGTGCCCAAAGAAACTCTCTGGATCTCCAAAACACCATAGAGCCAAAGACTACAACAACAACATTCTATCACTAATTCTGAGGTTCCCAAAAAAAGGATAGAAAAGGATCCTCAAAAGGAGTTGAGTCATTACATAAATGTCTATATCTGCGACACAAAAGCAAGCATCAAAAAGTCAAGACCCCAGATTTATAGCAGACCTCTTTGAGATCCAAAAAACGCAAGTGCTAATGATATCCAATACTGCCATAAAACATGTTGAGACAGAGTTGAAGAAACTGTCTGTGGATTTCATTAAAAATCTATTACAAAGGTACAAGTCCAACTGACAGGAAAGCTAAAAAAAAGTTCATTGAATCAGACAGCTTTCCAAAGTAAAAGTCCTATTCTTTGTCATTACAAAGTTAGCCGACGTTTAATTAAAAGAAACTGATAGAAAATTTGTTTTAAAAAAAAGAAAAGAAATTAGAGCCTGATTACAAAAAAGAAGCTTAGTCTTTTCAAAATGTTCATGTAATCAATCCAACCAAACTACGTTATGAACTTGACAAAAACAAACTTTCACTGTTGTGCAAGGAGATATTTCATAATTTCAGTCAGGAAGTTTTCTGTTCTATCGTCCAATCTTCAGGCAGTCTCAAAGATGAAGATAATCCAGTAATTTGCTGAAGGATGCTTCAACACAGGGGAACCTTTCAGATGAGTTATCTAATTTCCCTCCACTGACTGAAAGATGATTACTTTGCCCGTTGGGTTATCCGGTAGTCCATTCCATCCTCCTATAATATAGCATTAGACTTAATTTTGAAAAACAAAAATGGTGTAAAACTCAAAAGGGTTGCTTCACATTCTTTTTCTATGATTAGATCCTTGGGTTTAGCCACATGTTTGTTCTATAAGAATAAGCTTAGAGCTAGAATAGTTGGATGGAACACAGCCTTTCAAAAAATGCACAATACTGTCAAGAAGGGTAAGGCCAGACAAATCAAAGAAAAGTGGATAAAATAAATGGGTATGAGTGAGAACACAGAAGAAAAAAAAATGTAGGGCAGAGAGGGGTGCAGAGAAATGGAGCAGAGAGAAGGATGCAAGTGGCCAACGCAAGAGGGAAAAAGACGGAAGTAAAGAGCTTTATCAACAAAGAAGCAAAGAAGGACTTCAAAGAGAGTAAGAAAAAAATATCATAAAGAAAATATGAATCAAACAAAAGAGGAGAGATAATAAAATTCAATGGGATAAAGAGAGAAAGCAGAGAAGCCCAAGGGACCCGCTGAGCCTCGCAGCATCCAAAGCTTTCTCACAGCGCTCAAAGACTGCAGGAGGTAACCGGGTCAAAGCAGGTATCTGATGTTGAGGAGGGATTCGACATGACAGGGGCTTGAATGAAAAAAACTGGAGAAAAGAAAAAGCTGGAGCCAATGGATGTGATGCAAAAGCAAGGAGGGATGAGAGGCAGGCTCTGCTAAGAAAAATGAGCTTTTAGGAGTGGGTGTGATGCAGTAAATCCATTTCAAAGTCAATCAGTTGTGTGTCGTTCGGTCTGACTCCTGACGCCTTTTCTTCTGTAGCCCGAAAAGAGAAGCTGGATCACAACATTCTTTGCGACCTTTCATGCAGGTTGCAGAAAAACTGATCATTTAATCCATGAGACTGCAAAACAAGAGCTCCGGAGAGTCCATGGAGGGATCAGGTGTGCACTTCATCGTCGCACAAAAAAAGGAGTAGAGAAGTATGTGAAGATGTGAGAATGGAAAAACCCAAAAAAAACAACCCAGAAACTAAATACTAGAAGTGATCCAAGTGTTTCTCCTCTGCTGTGCCCAGGACGTGAAAAAGCTGCTCCGAACACTAATAGGCAGAAACTGCGAAGGGAGGGAGGTGATGAGGTGCGTATGTGTGTTTGCATGCAGCCGTTTGTGTGTAGGGCAGAGGAAGGGAGAAACAAGAGGAGGTCGAGGAAAGAGGGAGTAATTGAGACAGGAAGAAGAGGTATGGATAGCCTGATGATGATATATAAAGGACCACAGTTTTCATCAAGACAGTAATAAACAGCCTCTGATATATTCAGAGTTTACTGCAATCAGTTCTCTGCCATTAAAAAGCAAAACTCCACCCGTCAAGCACTTGCAACACTCAAGTTTTCGGGGGGGTCTGCATCTTTTCCTTTCATGCATACATGATGCTCTCAGCAGATCTCTGCTGCCCTCTGCCCACCTCTTTACATCCGTTTCACCTCCTCCTGCAGCATGACAGCCCCTTCACTGGTACTTTGTCACCCTGACCACAAACTCTTCAGTCACAACAAGATTGCAGCACAAATTCCAGCCGCAAAGCTTAACTAATCACTACAAGCTCCAAATGCACGCCATTGTTCATCTGAAAAAGGCACCAGTTACCACCACTACAAATCACCATTTCTCAGAGCTAAAAGGACAGTTACAGCCAATTATTGTTGTAATTTTACCCAGGATTAATCACAGAAATTAATTTAATCTGTTTTATACATTTAACTGCTGTGAAATGATTTTGCTCTGTTAGAAAGAATATTGGCTTATTTATACAATGTATTTCACACAAAATGCTTAGATTACCAATAATGAGCCCTTATAACTTAATGTATTTTAAACAGAATCATTAATTTACTGTCCTTTCATATTTTTTTATCATAAGACCAGGAAATAAATCATCAAGTACAAATACAAAAAAAGGAAATTAAAAAAATCCCTGCATCTGTGTTTGAATCCCAGTCTCTGTCCTTTCCAAAAAGCTTTGCTGATGAAATTACAAAAGATTTGAGGTACCCATAGTGGGTAAAGTAAGCTACAGCTACAGGGTTTTTGTTTTAAAGAAAAAAGAAAAATTAAAAATGTTCACTTAAATTTGATTTAAATTAAAAAAAACTTTATTAATCCCCGTGATAAAATTAGAATTGGTTTAATGGACAAGAATTTGTAATGTAGAAGACAAAAATACAAAGACAACTATAGATAACTTTTGACACAAACTCAAGTTTTGGCCTCACCGTTTAGTTGAGGCTTATTAACCAATCAGCACCATTCTCCCTTCAGCAACCAATCTGCATCTTCTCTTTTACTAACACATTTCTCATCAGACTGCAAAATGGTGCGCTGATTAATTTGAATAGATCTTTATTTTTCTTGGCGATTTTTGTTACCAAAACATGAGATTTCTTTCTACCGGCAGTCTCTGTTGTCATTGAGATGTTTTGCCTAAGTTTTATGTGTGTGAATTACTGCACATTATGATCATGAGAGATTTAAAAATGACCAAATTATCCTTGCAAAAGGACTAAATGATTCTGCACCTTCATTTTTTAAAAGAAACACACATTTTGTTTGCAGAACATTTACTTATTTATAAAAATAGGCATCATGTTACAACCGCAAAATACAAATGAAAGGAAAATAAGTCCATAAGCCAGCAAACAACCGGCTGCCTGCATGCAGCTTTATCTATGGTGTAGTCAATCTGGAAAAGTTTGGCCGGAATCCGCCTAATTTGGTCTGGATCAAGTTCTGAACCATGCATTTGGTCTGTACACAGACTGGAATCTACCAGAGATTTCTGTCTTTAACTTATGCCAGTAAATAAAACCACGTGTAAATATCTTTAGTCATTGGCCAGGAATTACGAGGTCGGGGCAAAGAATGAGACAAAGAATAATGAAACTCTAATGAAACTAATGAAACCTAAGATTTGCATTCCTATAGTTCAATGATTCAAACTTTATATTTCACTGATCAATTTTGAACATCTGTATCAACGTCAACACATACAAGACTTTTTATTTGCAACTTTGGTACAGAAGAGGCTGCATGGCAGTTACTGAGGAAATGACGGCTAAGAAGGTACTAAGTGTTTATAACTTACTGATTGTCAGGAAACAGTGTGAGAAGCAATGTGTATCACATTAAAAGGTGTTTTAATGAGCCTGCAAAACCACATTTTAATGAGTTGGTGTTGTATCGCTGCTTTCTGTTTACATCCTGTAATGCTGTAATCCTGTAACGGCCACCTAAGGTGGCCGTTTTGGTCCGGTTGTTCCTCTCCGAGCATGGTGCTTATTAAGACTGAGGAAACTCAGAACAAACCAGAGCTCAGTCTAAATGGAAACGAACTAAGACCACCTCAAAAGATGGGTCCAAAATCAGTGCCTGGTCCCGGACCAAGATCCACTTGGATGTACTTAGACTGAAAAAACGGGGGAAATAAACTTTGGTTCACTTAAAGTGTACCAAATGTGTCCAGTCTGAATACACTCTAAAATCAACTACATGTAGCACTATTAAAATAAGTGTTCAAGAAGGTTGTTACTATAAGATAAGCAGGAAGTTTCTGATAGTTTTTGATACTCAGTACAAGTACAAAGTAGCCAAAAGAACATACTTAAGTAAAGTAACGAAGTCAATTTACTCAAGTACTTATGGTTACTTTCAACTGTTCACCACATCGCTGAAGAAGGTAGGAAAAATTGATATGATTAACTTTCTTTTGGAGTTTTTTTTTTTTTAAAGAAATAAGAACTTCTCTGCTTTAAACATCCAGTTTAGAGATTGTAAGCCCAATGGTTGCCTAGCAACACTCAAAGACAGAGCTGGAGCTAAGGGCAATGAAGCACCTCATCTTCACCTCGACAAGCATCCCAAGCGGAAGCACTTCAGTTTGTGACAAAATAAAAATTTATACTATGATGTGTGGAAGACAAAACAAAATGTGCACAGGAAACCAATCATTAATCATTAATCATTACTGGAGTCAACATGATGTATCATTGCTTTTACAGCACAACACCCAGATGTACAGAAAACAAATACATTTGTTTTTACTCACCAGCATAGTAAGATATTCTTGAAATATCTGTAACAAGAGAAGACAAAATGTGTTTATTTTATAAACTTATAAAGAAGAATACACGAATTTAATGTAAATATTGTACTTAAAATCACCAGAAAGCCAGCACACTATATAATAGCCTTAAAGCAAAGACATTCCTGAACCTTCAAGACAGCAAATGCAGCCCGCTGATGGTCAGCTGTCAATAACACAGCAACAAACAGGGACATCCAGAGGGGTTTGATCCTTTACAACAGCTTTAGTGACAAAGCTCACATGCTAAAGGAGCCAAGCACATCCAGAACCCATCATGTAGCATAAAAACTGGAGGCTTTCAGTTGTGCTGCATCCAGAATAAGAGGTGCGAATCATGACTTGGCAAAATATGTAAATAAATTGGCCGGACGAGTTCAGTATCTCTGCATTTAGAAGCGGTCCATCCCATAATTCTACTTGTGCTTTGCTATTTTCACAAACAAAAAAGACACCCAAAAGAGCAACGTGGCGAAATGACAACATTCTCAACACTATGCTGACCTCTGTTACCAAGCAACAGCCACAATGCAAGACTTACAACTAGAACAAGGATGCCAAGGCATTGTTTCACAGAGCAAGTATTAGCCATGTCCTAAATCCTTGAAGCCTATTGCAGCGCAATAAGAAGCCATCATGAAGTTTTGGAGTTCCAAATATTATTTAAGATATGCATGCTCTTATTCTCATTTTTTAATTGAAGAAAAGGTAGATAAAACATATATACTTAGTCATGAGTTTAAAATAATGGAGTTTTTTCGTCAGATTTTTTAACTGCATTATGATTGTTGTTTTTTTTCCTGCAAAATAAAAACAGATGTTCATAGAAGTGATCCTTAAAAATGTCATTGCTTTCCATTTTTGTGGCAATTTCTTTTGCAAAAATATTTTAAGAACATATTCTTTCCACTTAGATACATGACCTTAGTCTACTTATTAAGGGTGCTCAGTGTTTTCCCACTCACATAATTTGCCATAATCACATAATCTGCTTTATTTTCGGCAATGTTGTGTCCAAAACCCCGTCTTATGCAGCTACATGGCCACACATTTATTTTTTTCATTGACCCACCATTTTTCAGTTTTTTTGTTACAAACAAGTATCAAAGAAGTCATGCTTTATATCACCACATCACTTACCTAAAATATTTTTATTTAACAAAAAACAAAAGCCTGAAATCTGTCCAGAAAAAACAAACTGCCAGAGACGTCTTCTTTTAAATGAATTATTTTCTCACAAAAGGAAGGAAAAGGCCTGTTTATCTATACTGAACAGTTCATACACAAGGTCATTTAAAGTGCTTAACAGAAAAAAAAACTACAAGTAAAAGAAGTTAACATTTAAAGAATAAAAGAGAAAAGTATTTTGGCTTTCATGTTGTGAGCTAAAAATCTGTTTTTGGCTCAGAATTTAACTTTGTTTGGACTTTTCATACTTCATCAGGAAGATTCGTCTTCTGCACACATACTTCAACAAACAATGATGCCACTGGCTGTAAACCCACCCCAATGCTATGACAGCTCACTCCATGCTTATAACATTGCACAATGTTATTCTCCTTAGGAAATCAACAAGTCTTTTTACAACTCCGCCCACTAAGTCTGTTAGAGGGAAAACATAGAGAAAGGGGGAAACTGCAAGTGCAGTCCTACCTACAGCCTATAGGAGGTTGCAAGTACACAAATCTAAACTAAAACTGAAACTACAGCTACTCCAAAACACACAAGCACTTTCTTTTACATTGGTATGTTTCCTTGTACAAATAAAACTTTTTTTTCCTTATGTGAGTTCACTGCAAGTCCAAATGAGAGCAAATCAGGGCCCAAGAATCACTAAGTATTTTAGAACGTTTTCTCCACCAGTGACAGCACTGGTGATCAATGGTTTATCAGTGCGAACTGTTGGTTTAACAACTCTTTGTGGCTATAAAATATTTGAAAAAAAAAAACTTTTTGGGTGTTCAAGTCAGTTTTTCCAAAATAAATTAAAGTAGTAGTAATTGCAAGTATTATTGAATTTTTTTTTTTTTTAAGTGAAAAGATTTTTTTTTTTGGTGAACCAAAAAGCAATTATGGCAAGTTTGGAACATATTATTACAAAGAATGAACTTACAAAAATAATTTAAAAATTTGAACTAATCCATTCATCCACCTATCTACCCTTAAACTAAAGTTTATCCTAAATAGAGTCATGGGGGGGTTACTGTGGCCTATCACAGCTCTAATGGGCCAAAGACTAAGAACAACAGAAACAGGTTGTCTGCCTAAAATTATGGCAACAGCACCCTGCAGACACAAAACAATGTAAGTCCTTTGGCTATAGGGAAATGGTACAGAATATTTAAGCCTGTCTGTGTGTAAGAAAAAATATGCTTTTAATTTATACTTATACCAGTGGTCTTTTAGTTGTGATTATGCTGTTTTTTTTAAAGAGAAATCAAAAACCTGTGTTGTTTTCTAGGACAGAGTATGTGTGGAGCAGCAGTAGTTCTTTATAAATTCACTTCTGACATGTGGGCGGGATTGTTGGTGATGAAGTAAGCCTTGGCTGATATCCTATCATCCCTTCATTTACATACTCTCCCACTAGCTTACAGCCCCTTACAACCCCACGGTAAGATATAGCAGTCCAAAAATGGCTATGAATTTCAAAGCTATCCAGCAGTAAAATTTTGAGCCAGATGCCAGCTCGGAGGAGGAAAAGAAAGATGTTAATGGATCCAATTGTCTGCAAGTTGATGAATCAGAATGGAGCGGAGCAGTGAGACTGTGTCCCGTGTACTTCACTTGATGTGCCACAAAAGAGAGCTTTTCAAACAGCATTTTATTCTGCTTCAGATGCATCCCAATCTGAATAAAGAAATACTCTAAAATGCAGTCTTAATCTTAAATTCTTTTATATATGACCAAGAATATGTGAAAAACACCAAAAACACAACTTTCCTTGGAGTTGGTCTTTTAGTTGCTGTCCATCAGAATCAGAAATATGTTTGTTGATTCCGTAAAAGTTAAATTTGAATTTACTGGTACTGATCTGTGCAATTTTCTTTAAATAAGACTTATATGTGCCGCATAAAAAAAAAACTACAACTTTACAGAAGCCTAAAACATATTTTTTTATTAAAGAGAGGCACCGATCAGTCTAAGATGCTCAGGTCATGGCAAAAATGCTGACCACACAGATTAACATAAGCAAAATAGTGAGCGATGGATGCAAATAAGAGCAGAACGATCATGGAGCACGCAGATCTCCTGGACTATAAAAACTAAATGCAATAAACTGAGAAAAAGACTGTCCTAAATATTCTTAACGAGATTGGCTAAAACAATACTAAGCAGTACTTTAAGATGCTGGATGCTTAATGACCCTTAATTCTTCTCTTAGTTTGTGGGGATGAGTACAAAGTCGCGCATAAGAAGAAAGCCTAACAGCAGCATGAGAAAACATTGCCCAGGGCACAGGGTGAGTGTTAAGCCAGAAATGTCCTGGAATCCAAAAAGCACAACAAAGTAACCACAATGGAGACGAGACGTGAAACAACACATCATAACCCACATTATAAGGCTTAGCTTTAGCTAATTAATAGACTCAAAGGGTGGATGCATTTTTTCCCACTTAGTGCATACAAAAAAAAACTCTACAATACATTTAAGGCTGTATGTGTCATTGTACTCGTGTGAAAAGTCAAAACATGCTCTTAACTTCACTTATCCATTAAAGTATCTGCTCTTTATCGTTTGGTTTTTTGATTTATTTACCAACTTAACCCTAAACGATAATTGGCTTTCTTGTTGTGTTAAAGCAAAAGTATTCATTATGTCATTAAGATATTACACATTAGCCTTTATTATTCCTCCAAGCTCAGTTCAGAGAAGCTTGTTAAAGTAACACAAAGAGCAAAGGAACTCCTGATATTTACCACACTAGAGAGAATTGTTGTCTCTTTGAGAACCAGTTTCTTTACAACAATCTCCAAAATAAAACTGTCCACCCAGAGAGACATGTTTGTGAAAATTATTCCAGCAGAGAATCAAGTGAAGCTGGAGGGTTTTTTTTAACGTGTTTGCCATGTTGTTGTTTGCCTCACTAAACAACAGCTGTTTACCTTATAACAGTGGTACAGTGGATCATTTGAATGGACTTGAGAAAAAGCATGATCTTTCTTTTTTGTCTGCTGTCTGTTAAATGAGAAAGCATAAACCGGATCTCTAAATCCCACTCCTTTTTCTCCACATTTATCAAACTATTTGGCACACAGTAATCTGAACCAACCGGTCAAATTATCTGTGCATATCTGATAATTATGAGAAGTGCAGTGTAGATTGGTATAATGGTGCCATGAGCACAGTGGTATTCGATGTAAAACATCCCTGACACTGATCCGGAAACTTGTTTCTGAAGCCTCAAATTCAATTGACAAACAAAAGAAGCATTAAAATTAAGGTAGAACAACTGCTTTGGTTAGTTCAGTTGAAATAACGTTTTTTTAAGGAGCATTTCCACCTTAAAAGTGGAGCCATTTTATTTTTAGCAACAAACTAGTAAGACTGAGTTAAGAAAAAACACTAATTGAAAATTACTTAAAAATGTACTTAAAAAATGCAAATGAAATTATTTTATTTTAAAGTATTTTTAAGCAATTAAAAAGCTTTTTGATTATTTTTCTGTAATATTCTGTTCTTGGTAGACCCACTTCATACACATATAAAAATTCATAACAAATCTGAATTTCTTTATTTTTGCAGAATATAGGGCTTGCAAAAGTGCAGCATACTGCAAATCCTTTGAGGAAATAGCTTGAGGTCAAGGCCTTAGGTTTAATTAACCAAAGTGGAGGATTTGAAATCTTGGAGTGTTTTCTAAATGTATGCATCTATGCACTGGTTATGACAAGACTGATCAGAGAACACTATGCTTGACTGTGCGCTAGCTTAGCTGGAAAAGACAACATGAGAAAGGCAAAATGTGCACTGGTCAAGGTTAAATGATCAAGTACAAACAGCCTCCTTGAAGTTAAGCAGATCTTGTGAATGAGCAGACTGTTTGCAGATATTAACCTGGGGCTCTCAATGTGATGACAGTCAAGTCGCTAAAAGTGTGACAGGTACTTATAGGGATTTAAATTCCAGTAGCAGAGGAAATGAAATGCCCTTCCCTTTCAGAAAAATACATCTGCTCTCTACGTTGACAACACACCACCATGCTATGCATCAAAAGTCCACCTGGTAACCTGCACTTGGAGAGTCTTTAGAGCAGCAAGTAAAAACAAATATTTTCTGCCACTTATCCTTTCTGTCAAATATACTGCTAGTAGCAACCAGTCAGGCTAATCAATTTGTTTGTGCTCCCACTCTCAGCCTGTGAGGCTTGCACATGCAACTGCTTGCCGAGTGGAGAGCGCCACAAATTCCATTCCAGCCTTCCCTACCTGCCTGCGTTTCACAGAGCACCCACACACATCAACCAAACTCAAAAGCCATGCCATCTGTACAAAGAAAAAGAAAAAAAAACACTCCTACATACCTCCACTTGTGCAGCCCATAAAATTCCAGAATTGCATTTTGGCAATCTGGGTTCAGAGGAAAACCTCTGGGAAAATCCCAAACATCCGTGTAGGTTTGTTTCCTGTTTTTCTACTTCCTAGTTGCAGGGTATGCTGTCACTTATAGGAGAGGGGAAATAGCCGCCCACTGATTGTTTTGGACTGACACACCTGGGGGTTGAGTTTCAGCTCCAAACAGCTGTCTCCTCCTCCTCTTAATTCTCATCCTGTCCAACTATTTTCTTACTACTTCTGCGCTAATTCAACTTCTAAAATATGAATTTCCCTTAAAAAGCAAGAGGAATCAAACATCCTTATGTCGGTCTCTTAATATCACAAAAGATGTTTTAAAAAGAAAAGCTAAATAAAACAAACAGCAGGAAGCAAATACCCTTTTTAAAAAGTCTGATATGATAGGGTCAAAATTGGCAAAATGTGGTCTTAAGAAATAACCTGATTTTAGAAGAGTTTTGTGCAACACAGGGTTAATACAAGCAGGGGAAAAGGCTATGAGTGGCTCCACTTACTGGATGTCTGATGTAACAAACATTAACCAGAGTTTCAGTAATATGGACACAGAAAGGCTTCTGTGTCCACGCAGTGGAAAGGAATTAATGTAAATGCCAGGAAGGGACATTCCTGCCTAAATCAATTACAAAAATATGTGCTTTTTTAGGTCAAAGGCAAAAACATACACGTTTTTTACTTTTTAAATGTACTTACTGAGGTAAAACATATCATACCTGATGGATTAGTGAAGACTATGCGTTATAAAGGTGTTAATGTTCCCTACAGTGTTATCTGGCTCTCCATGTTGTTGTCCTGACTTACTTATTTCAGTTAAAACACATTTCTAACAAGACTAAGAAGCCGTAACAGCAAAATAATAAACATCAGCAAACAGCTGTTGGATCTGTGTGTAATAAGATTTTTTTTTTAAATGTAATCTCATAAATGTAATACGCTTAAGAAAACATGGCTATTTAAATAATAGATGTCCACGAGGCCACTCCACTCCACAGAAAGTGTGTAATGTTGTGATTGACATGCGTCAAACATTCCCAAACATTTAACATATTTGTGTACGGCAATTATTCTGTAACTATTTTTCTTACAACCACGACTTACAAAGGTTCATTTTATTTTAGTTTGGGAGAGTCGTTTCTCATCGTAAAATTGCGTGACTCGCGCGAGGGCGGACAAAAATCGCCCTTCGGTTTGAACCTTTGCACCCGCAAGAGGCACATCGTTTGGTGACTTCGGTCACTGCACCACTGTCTATCTGTTAGGAATACAAATGACTCGGTGGAGTCAAACATTTTCTGCTTTTTCAATCCAGTTACTGCTTATAAAATCCCGACACCAGCCCCCGACAACTCACACACACGAATGGCATTCATGTTAACCCCATTGTCTGCGAGCGCTTACCCCTTTAGTGCTAAGCTAACCTGGCTAACAGTGGGGCTGTTTCTATTCAGTCCGCCCCCAGGAGGGATCAATACTCACCCGCGTGAGCCCCGAAGACCGACCGCACCTTCCGCCGGGGTCGGTGGCTTTATCCGTTCAAAATGTCCACTCACTTGAGATGAATTTTACATAGATAGCGACTGAAATCAGAACCAGCTCGACAGCTGGCTCCCTCCCTCTCCCTGCGCTTTCTGTCCACGACAGCCCGGCTGAGTGTCCACTGACGTTAGCTGTTAGCACTGCTGCTGCTGCTGAGGCTGCCGCCGCCTGAGGAGACGGATTCTTTCCAACATGGCTGCAGCTGGCAGGACTCACCGACAGGAGGGGAGGCACAGGGGCCCGGGGTGTGCGGGAGCGCAGATGTCCCGCAATGATTTCACAGCAGAGATGCTAAATTCTCTGCTCCAGAGGTTCTCGTTGAAGTGCGTTTACTCCTGAGGGTACGCAACTACTGACTGTAGTCAATTTTATTTATTTATTCATTTATTTATTGGGGGAAAAAATCTTAATTTGAAAAGTCTTTATCTGATTTCCTGTAAATAAATTCACACATTAGGGTTTGTTTTGTATATTTTTCATTTTTCACTGCATACTTGAGAAATGTAAGCATAAAGTGTCCTTTTTCATTATTCCCAGAAATGTCTCTTCACCAAAAGTATTGCATGTTTAACTGCCAAATTGAAACTCCTATTAAATATTTTAAAAAAATAATTATTTGACACTAAAAGAGATTTTAGAAATTAGACATGGATCAGTGTTGATTCACCCAATGGCACTTTTTAAAATTATTTTTTTGTTTATTCTATTTATAGTAGTGCTGTAAATCAATTAAAACATATTTAGATTAATCACACTTTTAGATTATAATTAATCATGATTAATTTCAATGTTTTACTGGGGACAATTTATATGACAATATGCGGCTTTTAAACAAAAAAGGTAAGAAAGAACTTTTATTTTTATCGTCTGAAATGTTTTTTTCATTTGTAAAGTGTTAACTCAGATATCATAGAAATGTAATTTGTGTGCACAAAACACATCAACAGTGAGATAAGCAGAACTGTAAAGACTTTTATGCCTGTAGTATTACTCCAAGAAAACAAGGATGCTGTTATACAGCCATAAGAAACAATCATTGTGTTTGAGGGAATACTCAATTCTGATTGGCTGCTGGATGTTGATGCGCACCTTTAAAACTACTGTTCTTTATCACTACAAGGCTTCTTTAAAACAAACTTTTTGCTTGATCTTCTGGACAAAAACAAGCAGTAAGAGGTGAACTTTTTCTTTGAACTGATGCTTAATTGAACCTTGTAACGTTGACAGCCCTACTATATAACTAAGGCCCCTTTTTGTTTTTGTTTCAATTTTAAAAAAATTAAATGTTTATCTTAATGACCCACTCCAGTAGTGTTTTTGCTATTTCTTTGTGTTCTTGTAGCATTTTCTCATGATGGGGGATACAATTAAGCTTAAAATTAAATTTTAGTATTTCTCTATCTAAATTATTGTGAATCGTTAACAGAGGAAAAAAATGCAGTTTGAGAAAGAGCATATTTGTGACCTAAAAAATACGCTGAGTGGGGCCACATGCTCCCTGCTCCATTCATTTACGTCTATATTTCTGTTGCACTCTAATATTAGGTTGGGGTTGTGATGCTGTAAGCTAGTGGGAGAGGACATAAACAGATGCATGATGGGAAGGGGGGAGCCTTGGTCAGCGCCAACAGTCCCACCCACAACCCAAAGGCAAATTTCTAATGAACTCTTGTTGCTCTGCAGAAACTGTCCTAGAATCCAGCACTGGTTTTTAGATTTTGTCAAAAATGGCATTTTTATATTTAAAAGACGACTGGAATCGCTTTTACAATAGATCAAAGATGATAAGAGTGGGACTTTAAAGCTCTTTGAATTTTCTCTGTGTTGAAAATGTTCTACTAAAAACTGGCTTGCACAAAGAAAAGAGAGAGGAAGTTGAGAATACTGCTATGGTCATCTATGACAATAAACCTTCAGAACAATTGTTAATAATTAAACCTAATTTAAGTGTTAATATTTGGCTTTTTTGTCTCGCATTTACATTTTAAACACACTATGATGGTGCATTTTAAAAGAAAGAGAGAATTTTTTGGGGAAAAGAAAAAAGAATTGCCCACAAAAACTCAAAACCTTTGAAAATTTTGTTTGTTTTTTGAAATGGTTTTATCAATCATATTTATGTTATTTCTTCCTTTTTTTGGTTGGTGTGTTATTACAGGGTTTTTGTTGTTGTTTTATGTTATACCATATTTATTTGCACTTCATAAAGTTACATTTGTTATGAAACTTACATTTATCACTAAAACTACCTAAATACGATGTGAAGTATTAATGAGTTTAGAGCCATAATTAAGAATCCAATAATAAAGTATGACTGGCAATGCTACAAATTGATTTGTAATGTTAGTGCATTTGTTTCTGTGTTAAGATGGATAGTTGGAGCAAATGTACAAATTGAGGAATTATTATTGTCTTTACATTTTAAGAAATCAATATTCCAAGATGTTATCGACATGTAAAATTTTATTTTGAGGTGTAATTTAATGCATGTGACATGACACACACTACTTGGATTTGCAACAGTCAGAAAGGACAAGACTAAACCAGAGATGTCACAGACTTTTGCAGCCAGATGTTGCTGTCTCCAAAATACAAAATACTACTTTACCTTTCAACTGTCCCTAAGGGGTTGAATCCTCTTCCTCCATGTATCCCTCTCCTCTCTGCCCCCTTCTCGATCCCACCAACCACTATCATGCCCTGCTTAGCTACATTTATTAACTTTCTTTTTGGACTTCCTCTGGTAGCTTCTTTTCCCAACATAATCACTGTCCCTCCTCTCAAAGCATCCAAACCATCTCAATCTGCTTCCCTGCATTTATCTCCAAAACATCTAACATGAGCTGTTCCTCTTATTAATCCATTCCTGACTGATATCTTTAAGATATTCAAACCACATCTCCAAGGTTCAGACAATTTTGTGACAGGCATTATGTGTTGACCTTAGCATTCTGAAATGAACCCTTCACAAATTTACTTTGCTGTGGATGTTGTTAAAAGCAACTAATCATAGGAGGAGAGAAAACATGTTTAAGTATCCTTTTTTTTAAAGGTGTCAGATAAGATGCTCTATTCTCAACCATACAGTATAGGATGTTTTTGTATTTTTTTCTTTGTTTTAATACAATTCAAATCACTGAAGCTGAGTAAAATCAAAGCACACAAAGCAAATTCATTCAAAGCTATGGCCTTGTGTTGAATGGGAGATTTCACTCATACGTTATTCATCATTGTGTTCTATTCCAAACACAAAAAAAGCTCATGCAAAATGTTGGTGCACTCTAAAACACACAAGCACACAAACAAAATAATAGTGACATTGATGGTAAATGTCAACATTTCATAGATTTGTATCTTTGGTGTTTTAGAGTCAAAGTCTGAAACAATCCATCAACTAAACAGCCGCAGTTCTTCCACCTACACATCCCCCACGTTCATACATGCAGTCTATTTCCATACAAACACAAATTCATGCAGCCGCTCACTGAATGCACACTCTTTCATGTTCAGACTATTATGGAGGGTAGGACTTTTCTTAATTAAAATCTACTATGCTGTGAATACATTAGTCAAGTCACTAGCACATTTACAGAACACAACATTAAGATGAAACAAAAAGAAAAGTAAACTGCTTTTAAAGAGTAATTTCAGGATAATGCCAAAGAATTGCACTGATGCTGCAGAAAATTAAGGTTTTTAATTGAAAAGTGTGAAGCAAAAGCTCTTCATCTTTGCACATTATAGTATTTTCCTATTTTTTATATGAAAAAAAAAAAGAAACAGGGACTACATGGTGGTGTAAGGGCTGCCGATTCAAATCGAAGCTGGAGCTTTTTCGGGTAGAATTTGCATGTTATCTCCTGTACATTCACAAGTTTTCTGGTGAATGCAAAGACATGTGCTGTAGCTTAAATTCTGACTTGTAATCATTTTTTTAGGAGTGGATTTGAGTATCAGTCTGTATGTGGCCTTGCGACGGGAGAGCACACTGTTGGAGCTAGGATAGCCTCCAACAATTCTGTCAACCTATTTGGCATAAACGGGATAGATGGATTTTTTTTTCTTGTTATAGTTAACAAATAAAAAACAGTTTTATTGACTGAAACTAGATAGAAATTAAATTGTAGATTGTTATTAAATTGTATTAAATATTATTGTATTAAATTGTAAATGTTTGTGTGTCAGTATATATACATAAAAGCCTAAATAAATTAGAAAAATGTGGTCTTCTTAAATTTCCTACTCTATAAAATAAAGATGGCCCAAAAGATCCATCTAGTGGTTAGTTTGGAGAAGTACTAGTGTGAAGCTGGACAAATTTATTTATCTTCAGATCCCATCTTTTATTTGGTTAATGTTGGCGCTGTAATTTTCCTTTGTAGTTTCAAGGATTCTCTTTTTATTTATTTATTTTTAGTAAAAAGTAAATTTGAAAAAAAAACTGCTCGACAAAGAAAATTTCTAAATGTTTGACTTGATTTTAGTACATACATATTTTTTTAAAGAAACAAACCAAATTTGAGAAAAGCATTTGAAAAATATAAAAAGTCTGGCACATGCATCGGAAAATTAACAAAATAATTTCTCAGTTCAAGCAGGTGTCTGAATTACTTCATTTATCATTGTCAGAGAAGTGCACTCTGATTAAAAAATCAAACCAGGGATGTTAGGAAACGTCTTTGCATAGTATCTTTTTTTTTAGTTTTTCTGGCTTATTTCTTAAAACTAAACAGTTTAAGCCCAAGAGGCTGAAAATGAGGCTGAAAAGAATATTTTTGGCCTCACATACAAAATGATCAACTGACTGATAAATGTAAATCATAAGTCATTAATAAATGCGAGCAGAGGGTTTTTTTTTTAGTAAAAAATGATTATTAAAGGTTTTGTGGTTGTGTTTTTCCTTTCAGGTTCACAAAATGTTCTGTTCAAAGAAATTGGTCGAGTTGTTGAAAAAAAAAGGTTTAATGACAAATTGTGCATTCATTATTTATTTAAATGGTGAAACACATTAAACAATCACATTGAGCCCATATAAGGAACTACAGTGGTGGATCATAACATATTCCTGGTTTAATAACACACAGCTGCGTTATCGTATACATTCCTACAGTTATGAGTTTGCATTTTCTTTTCTCACTGAGTTATTGTATACATTAGATTTTGGCGCCCCTACACATATGTGTACATTTACATTAACACAAAATTAATTTGCTTTTACAGAGTTAGAACATTTAATCTGTTTTTATCTGCCTCATATGATGATGAACATTAACATGAGAGGAAACTTTACATTTAATCTCTTAAATAATTCAGTGACAAAGGAGGAATAAAAGTCAAGAGTGGGTAAGAAAAGAAAAGAAATGTGTTAAAAAGGATTTCAAACCTAGTTTTCAGAAGAGATGTCTGGAAATACAACCACAGATTGTTTGCAAGTTGAAATTAAAAAAGAAAAGAAGAAAGAGAAGAAGGAGTAAATAATGAGGCATCGCATGAATAAAGTGCAAGAGGTGTTAGCTGTGTGCACTTTAGCATGCTACTTCAGTGGCCTTTGATGTGTTCTGGTTAATGGTGGAAACACTTTCCATGGAGACGTCAGTGTTTTGCCCACGCTTCTCCTCCACGCCCTGAGAGTGCACCCGACCTCGCTGCAGCTCGTTGGTGTGTGTGCGGCTCCGGGGCCCTTCAAAAGACACAGAGCTGGTGCTGGAGGTAGTTCTCGAGCGCAGTCTGGTCATGCTGGCACTGGACACTGAAAACAGAGGTCACTGTTAACCACAGAGGCAGATTGAAATGAAAAGTCTTTTTGTTTTGTTTTGTTGATTCTACCTGAATTCAATCTTTCTTATTCAAACAAACACAAAACTGAGAAGTAGGTCAATAAATAAAGGAGAGAACTAAAACATTATAGCAAAAATATTCTCATTTTATATCTAAAAAGTGTAAAAGAAATGCTTCACAGAAGTTTGAGATCATAAAAAGACTTACAGTATCCCAGGCCTTGGATGAAATATTTGAGGGCTTCAATCACTTTAGCTGGCTGCGAGGAAAAAGTAAAAAGTGTTTTGAGTTTCTTTCAAAATGTATATAGTATTCTTAATTTAAAATTGTCTGTCATACCTGATCCATTTGTGGAAGTCCTCCACAATCTGCCATCTGCAACAGAACATGACAATAGTGAGGGACGGCTTAAATTAAGTGATAAGTCTTTCAAAGGGTGGATGCCCAAAAGACTTTTGATTATATAGACATCAAATGTATGTGACATTCTGCAGTACTTCTGCATCCACCACACATGCAGATACCTTAAGCAGTGTGGTCTTGTTAGGGTTGAGTTTAGAGTTGCAGTCAACCACAGCTTCCACAGCAGGAGAATTATCCCCCACAACGAGGAGAGTGGAGCACCTACAGCAGAAATCAGCAGACAGGTAAATTAGGTACAAAAGTTTAGATAAAGCCGACTTGGAAGAGGTCTGTAGTATCTGTGCAAGCTTGTGAGAGTCACATGACTTACTTAAGGGTCCTGACATTGATATTTCCTCCAGGAACAGGCCTTTGCACATCCAGAGTGCTGCGGTTGTTGTAGGAGCGGAAGAACTGGCTCACGTTTGACTGGTTCATGGTTGCTGTGATGTAGTGGCGATATGTAGCCACAAGGTCATGATTTGTCTGGATCTCTTCCTGTAATAATATAGAGAGTTTGTCCTTACTGAACAGCAGCTCTCTTGATACCAAAACTCATTTCTATTTGAAATTAAAGGTTAAAATGTCCGTTTTTTACATTACCTTTCCAAACAAGTGTGCTATGAGTTTGTCTGGGAGAGTCTGGGTCCAATCTGTAATCTGTAACACACACAACATTGCGAGGTTGGTGGATGACTCTTCTTTGCTCACATAGAAGAATCACAAAAGAATCAGTCTACATAAATGTTCAGTTGTTGAGCTGTGACAGAAACCTTTATTTTTCTAATTTTTTAAAGTCAATGCAAAACATCTTTCCAACAAGCATGTGAAAAACCCTCAGCTGTATCGATCAGTTTCTGTCACCAGCCACAATAATCTAAAATCCAAAGCTTAAGCCAGATGTTGTTCAGTTCTCTCTAGTGTTCTAGTGTTCTCTCAGGCATGGCTCCTACCTTGTTCGCAACAGTATCCATCAGGCCCTCAGCATTGGGGTTGACATTGATCAGAACCAGCCCATCCACTAAGTCAGGGTGATTCAACTATATGAATGGAAAACAAATGAGGATTATGGGTTTGTTTCCACATTTTTATTAAAGTCAGTCTCTAAAATAGTAACACCATCTCAAAATCTTTTTTACAAATAATTTTGATTATTTTAATGCTTTTGCCTTTAAGTTTTAAATGGATTTGTAGAGAGAAAGCTTTAAACTCACAGCAAATCTTGCCAGGATGTATGCTCCTGCTCCAACTCCCAGGCCAATCACACTGCATAGCCTGCAACACACCATCATAGAGTCACTCAAGTGTAACAAATGAAAGAAACATCTGAGATTTTACTTATCATAGATTTTACTTACCCAAAATGTTTGAGGACAGTGGGGAGTGCTTCAGATAGCTGGTCCAAGGTGGGGTAGGTGTACCTGACAAACCAGAGTTAAGTAACTCTAATTAAACAGTTGTACATAATAAAAAGAAAAGAACTGAATGATGGAGGGATAAAAATGAGGGATAACTCACGATGTAGGCAGAGATGTGGCTGCTTCTTGTTGTCCTGGAGCCTCAACGTGACAAACAGGCAAATGTCTGACAATCTCCTGCATGTCTTCATGGTTGAAAAGAGTCTCAAAACAGGACTTATCTGCAAGATATGACAAATACATCCTTTTAGTGCCTGTTGATGGTGCAGAACAGACAGAAAGAGATCTCAATCTGGCAGATATTTGTCAGGCTATGAAGGGAGTTTAGAATAAATAAAACACAAATTTTTGTTAAGAAATGGTTCATATTTTCTATCTCTATGTCCAATTATATATTACTAGAATAATGTCATTTTTTAACTTTAAATTAACATGAAGTACATTTTGTGTTGCGCTATGATTTAAATAAACATTTTTATGGAAAAAGAATGTCTTTGCTGGATAATTTTATTTTAGTTTCTGTCTGGAACCTGCAGCTGTGACTTACGGTTCAGTCCAACATCATGAAAGGTCAGGATGACGGGGCGGTTTGCCTTTGGAGTCCCTGTCATGATGCAGTTGACATCTCCGTAAGGAGTCTCAATGTACTCTTCCTAAAATGCAAAAACACAAAGTTTCAGTCGTGCTCTGCTTTATGACCCTCCTACAGGTACGGAATGCAAACTAAAACAAGAATAAAATTAAAAGCTGATACGTTTTTATCTTATTTAAATGTAAATGAAAATCTCAGGTTTGATTACCTCATAGTTCCATATGTTTTTAGTCATACTCACAGTCACATGAGGCTCAAAGACAGAGTCACAGTCGTTCTCCTCCAAAACCATGGCTGCCGTGTCTAGTTTGATGTGCAGATCCAGTATAAGTCTCCGTATAAGAACAGCAGTCCAGTTTTCCTGTCCAGTTGTCAGGCTATACGTTTGAGCTGGTTTTTATATCCTCAGATGCTGATCTGTTTCTAAGCCTTAACTCCGACCTGGGTCAGGCGTGGCCAACTGGCCTTCTCTTCTATAATCTGACCTCAGGCTGCTGCATTCCCACGGAAACAACACAAGGTTTTCTTTAAGAATTAACCATTGCACTGCAAAAAATTAAATCCTGAATAAGAAAAGTAAGTTAAAGTATTTTATAAAATATACAATATATATAAAAACACATTTTCATAATTTGATCTTCATTGATTTAATTACATTTTTGAACTTCTTTGAATACATTTTTATCCTGTTAAATACAGTAGCAGCAATATACCTAACAAAAATTAATCATAGATCTTAAAGAACTTCAGAAATTTAAACTTGCATGTAAATGTAAACAGCTGACCCATGAGTGGGTCAGCTGTTTAATCCCCAAGGTCCATCTGTTCTTTACAGTGGGGCGCTTTGCTCCCTGTGCTTAAATAAGCTTTCGCGTTATATGCTGTTTATCTCGATAACTCTTAGAGTATTTACACAATTAAAGTCAAAATCGCAAGTTGAATCAAATAAGCTTTAAAAGAACTTCTCATTAGCTTTTCTTGAATATTTCTTTTTTTAATTGATTTTATCAGACATTGGAACACATTTTCTATTCTGTAAAGTGAAATTATGCTTCATGATTTGTTTAATGGCTTTTAAATCCTGTTTTATGTCTTTGTTTGTCCATTTTAGTACTTTTTTCATGGCTAGCATAAATAAAAATGTTAGTTATTCACTCTTAATGATCCATATAATTTATTTAAAACAGGTAAATACTGTTTAACCAAATAATTAAAACAGTTAAAATAAGTTTGGACGATTGAACAAATTTCTTTTCGATTCTCACTCCTCTGTTGATGAATAAACTGTAACAGTTGTCTCAGGTTTGAAAACTTGCCTTCTCAAGGCAGCATGTTTGACCTCCTTCCATAGATGTCCAAATATTTTGAGATTAAGGTTCTGTCATCCACCTTCAGAACCCACTTTGTCCCTTTCAGGGTCACGGGGATGCCGGAGCCTAACCCGGCCACTCGCCATGAGCGACCTGGACAGGTCACCAGTCTTTTGGTGGGTCACAATCACACACCCATACAGACTCACATTCACACCTACGGACAATTTAGAGTGACTAAACAACCTATAAAGCATGTTTTTGGACGGTGGGAGAAAGCCAAAGTCCCCGGAAAAAACACACATTCACTGGGAAAACATGCAAACTTCACACAGATCTTTGTGATTCTTGAGTGTGTTTTCGGATAGACATTCAAGAGTTTTTGGCTTTCTGTGTTATTGTGTTGCCAGACAATTTTTATTCTGCCCTGCGGCAGGCTGGTAACCTGTCCAGGGTGTACCCCGCCTTTGCCCAAGAGTGGGTAGGTTAGGATCCGGCAGCCCTGTGACCCCGAAATGGTTACAGTGGGTTAAGAAAATAGACGGATGGATGGGTTTCTGTTCTTGAGACAAAGCCTTTTGACATAAAGCAGCATTTTGCTCCACAAAGCCCTTAATATTCTTCATTGTTTTCTACAAAGATTTAAGACACACTGTGGTATGTGGGAAATCACCATCAGACCATGAAGCCTCCCCCATACAGTTAGGACTGTTTATTCCTTTGTTATACCTTATTTTTGCGACATGTAGTAAATGTGCTTTGACAAAAACCTCTAATATTGTCTTATTTGTCTTATTTCTCACAGAAGTTCTTTAGCTTTTAAATCTACTGTGTGCCAAATATTAGTCTCACTTCTTCACAGTTGGTTGTTTCCAATGAATCCCACTCTGTTCCAAACAGACACTGATGTACTGTGTCTTAACCTTGAGGTTCACCTTAAATGTCTGTCCAGGTTGCACTGGGCTCTTTGCCACATCTAGAAAGGTTGGCTGCAGTCCTGTGGGCCTTTAATCCTCTGGTTTTGTGCAGCTGTAGCCATGAGAGCACGAAGCTGCTTGAAGACTTACAGCCTTTGCCCTGAACACCTTTGCTATGTTTTGTCACTTTCTGTGGTCCATGTATAGTCAAGTAATACTTTAGATTAAAATGTCCCTATGGTCACATTATTGTACATTTTCAAAAGAGTTGTTAGTCCAGCACCGCTTCTCTCAATAGTTTTTAAACAATTCCGTTTATAATAACTATTTAGAACAATTTCTGATTTCTGAAGTTCTTTTGTTCTTCAGATAAAATACAGGGTTATGTCAGGAAGGGTATCCAGTGTAAAATTCTCTACCAACCAAATGTGTGAATCAGCGAAAGCTGATTTGCTGTGGCGACCTCTGGGAGGATATGTTGAAAGTTGGACACTATTGTGTTTTTTTCTTTAGCTAACAAAGGAGTACTATTATGTTTGTCCATGTGTTTAAGTTGTGAGAAGGTAATTGTTTAAGGTTTTGCTTTGAGTATTTTCAGTGAAATTACAGCAACAATTAGTGATAAATGTCAACGCAGAGGCAAAGAACATGCAGAGCCACACATGCCTCTCTGACAGTAAAGTTTTATAATAGTTGTCTAAACATGCTCATGATGTAGTTTTTAAATTGAAGCTGTATAATCACTTTCAAGACTGTGTTCTGAATTATTTTTTCTAATTCCTTCCCTCTAGTTTGGATGGGATTTCTACAAAACAAAATGAAACACATCATCTAAACCATAATTTCTTGACATACAAATCTAAACTAAGAGATGTTGGTTTAGTCAATATCTTTTAAAGTAATATCAGAGCCTTGATTAAAAATAATCTGAGCTTAAAATTGCTGAGTGACAAACCAGTCCTGAGAAACAACAGTGAAGTCACGTACAGCTGGCTGAGCGGAAACACAACAGACTGCACTGTGACCAACTTAAGGCAGACACCAACCCACCACTGCTTGGACTATACACCAAGAGCAGTGTGTGCAGCAGACCTAATCCCTTTAGCTGTGCCTTAAGAGCAGCAGGCAGCAGATGGGTTTTATTCAACTCCACGTCACTTCGGGGCCAATATAAGATCATATGAATCCTGACTTAGCTCTGGCCTGCAAACCTATTTTGCCCTTGGCCATTGGCCCATATTCCAGGGGTCACGTCATGTTTAGGATAAATTGGTTCAGCTTTTATCAAAGGATGTCAGAAGAGTTGTAAACTGATCAAGAACAAGTATCAATAAATGTTTCTTGTTGTTGAAGGTTTTAGTGCATTAGAATTCTATAGTCAGTTCACCACAGTTTGAGAATAGATTTTTACAACATTTTACTGTTATGTTCACAACCACACGTCTGCAAAAAAGTGTAATGCTTTATCTGAATATTACTTCCATGAAGAGTTAATTAGAACTTTGATCATAAATGTAAAAAAAAATCAGCTTTGATCACAAAATTCTGTCTCCATCTGACACAGCTTGAAGTTTCTATCAGTTGCTCAAATATAAAACCAGTAAACAGGTGGCAAAATTCAAAAGTTCAAGAGAAAAAGGAAATTTTTGTGCATTTTTTGGAGGGGGATTGATAAACCTTGTAGAAGTTTATGTCCTTTAGAAGACAAACAAATATAAGTTTCTTTAGTGCATCATGAAGCCAGCTTTGCTGTTTTTTTATTTTTCTTCATAGGCCACTAGATGGAGCTACTAAACTGACTTGATGATGATCCAGCACAAATTAGTCCAACTGCTTTGGTCCTGCCTGTGGCTGCCAAATTATGTCATTTTACTTCATAGGAAATCTCTAACAATTTATGTCACAGTCACTTAGGGGATAGAACATGAAGATAAGGATTCCTAATATAGGATCAAAAAGATTTGCCCTCCTTATAAATTTAAAGTAATTTATGAATAAGTTGTTTTATTTTTAACCACAACTCACAATATATAAGGATTTTCAAAGTCACAGGAGAAAAATATTTTTTATCAAATATAAGATGGTTAGAGGGACTACTCAGTCTGCAGGTGAAAGTCCTGTCCTGCTCTGAATCTTCAAAACATTCTAAATATAAACCCAGCAGCTGCTGCTGCTTTCCATACGAGCATGTACATGAGTTTTGTGTGTGTGTGTGTGTCCCGCCAGCGTCACTTGTTTGTTTGGTGGCTTTACAACTGTGTTTTCAGAGTGAAACTACATTTGAATGTCTGGAAATCAAAGGGTTTGTAATGATGTTATTAATTTCCTATTTTTATTCTCATATAATTATTTGTGCTTTTTTTTTAAATAGAGCACTACTGAAATAAAATAAAGTACACCATAAAACAGAACATAGAAAATGTTACAACTCAGCTTAATATGTGTACGAACCACAACTGTGTAGTTTTACACATTAACCTGTGCAAATCAGTGAAAGCTGCTTTGCTGTGGCGACCCCTGATGGGATAAGCCAAAAGGTAAACAATTACTGGTTAGCTTGTGTGAATGTTCAACTCTTTGGCATTTGTTGTTCAATTTGCAATGAGAGAAAAATTCAAGATCAAACTTGTTTGATTTGTGTAACATTACTTAAGATTTTTAGGTCTCCACATGCACAAATTAGCTATTAAATGCAGGTTACTGGCAGCAAAAGTGGGTTACATTTACTTGATTAACGTTTTGTAAAAAATTGTTCTCTCTAGAGAAGGTTTTAATTCCCATACTTTTATCACAGAAGATTAAAGAGGAAAGCAGTTATATTCTTAGCCACATCAGGCAGTAAAACTATTTTAGGGATCCACAATCATTGAAAATATTTTTTTACTTTTCAGCTGGTTCCTATTAGGGGTAGCCATACACTGTAAAGTAGTTGCTGTGGATTTTATAATAATTACTGGCAGCTGGATGCCAGTAATTATTACAAAGCATTCTACTTTTTTACTGTACAGTAACTACAGTAGAAATCTGTGTACTGTATTTCATTTTACATAACTGTAAGATGAATCACAGTACACTGATACTCTACTGTATTTCATTTTACAGTTGTTTTACTGTAAAGTGAAATACAGTAGTTACTGTCATCAAGCTGCCAGTGGTTACTGTAAATTTATCTATATTAATTCTGCTTCCTTTTATTATAATGTTACTGTTTTTTCTCATTTCCAGTTTACTTTCTGTAAAAAAATATGGTAAATAAAAACATATTTTGGTTCTCTTACAACAACTTCCCCAGCTGTTTTGAGTGAAGGCCATTTTCACCTCTTCTCTTAGTTCATTACAACCACTCTTCCAGCTGTGTTAGCCAAGGCCACATTCACCTTGAGCGAGTTCAAATCAATCCAACACACCAGACAGTGACATACAATCCTCTATATGACATCACTGAATACAGTTTCAAGTCAACTTAAATTAAATGAACAGATGCAACGAGAAAACATGCAAACTTAACACACAAATGTTTGTGTTGCACCGTGAACTGAGGATCTCTGGCTGTGAGGCAACAGGGCTAACCACTACACCACCATGTCAGCATGGTTTCTATGTACCTATTATTTCAATGGTGGTGACATTTTATTTTGATATATTCTGTTTTGAAACAGTTTTAACAGCTAGTGATCAGTATTATTTTAGCCTAATTCCTAAAAATAAAAGCCTTACAATAATTGTTAAATGTATTGATACGTTAAAGTTGCCTTTTTTCATCGTTATTTCCACACACATGACTAGTCAGCATTGATCATGCACATTAAATGCCTAGTTTTTTTTAACTACAATCATTTAATGTTTGTTAAAAATATATTTTTTTAAAAAAGGCGTGGAGCATGTTTATAGACTGAATAAGAAAACCACACAGTTCTATAATGAATTTATCTGGTGATCTTCCTCTTTTAAAGACACAATGCTAACCACTGCACTACCACACTGTCTCTGAGCATATTCAAATTGAATTCTCTTCTCCCAAAATGGCAAAAGATGTTGAACAAAGTATCCTAACAATGTGTATATTTGCCACTCCTGGTTACACCTTCACCTTTAAGGGTGTATTTCTGAATGCACGCTGTCACAAATGCTTTACAGAAAGCTAGTGTTTACATCAACTTTTGGACCCCAAAAGCGGGTAATTCCAGAGAAAGTTTAGTTCCGGGTAAATTAGTTTAAAAGTGGAATCAAATTTGCACAACAAGCAAATCAGTTTATGTTCTGACTGTGTGTGAAGATTATTGTTTCACATACAAAATCTCCAAATCCAAATTTTCTCAGCTGAACTTCTGATACAACAACCTGTGATTAAACTCTGAAGTTTCTTGTCACCTCTTCACATTAAAAACTATAAGAGAGGTCTCAGATTAAAAACACCAACATGATGTTCTTTCAATGCAAAAATTGAAGCACAATGAAAATGCACTGCTAGGCTCTCTATGTCAAAAACAGGAACTTTATTATATTTTCCACTCATGCATAGTTTAAGTTCAAACTTTTATGGAACGCGAAATCAATTTTGGCAAAGGACATGGAAACACCATCACATTTTTTTCTGTCCCTTTCTATACCTGTAAATATTACATTGAGGATTACAGTAGTGACCACAAGCATTTTCAAATTCATTGCTGTTTACAGACTTTACAGTAAAATACTGCCCAGTTTACAGGAATCCCTCCCAGTGTGCTAACAGAAAGACAGTCCCACCGTGTGTGAACAGCACAACTGATTTTGGGTGCTTTCATGAGCTTTTATTGATAATTAAGAATTTGCAAACCATGGTCTGTTAACTATTTTCTATTTTATAACTTGTTAGATGTATTTGTAATTCCTAAACAGCAGAACCAGAAAATATACTAATAAACAAATTTAAGTCAGTCAACCTAGAAATAAAAAAAGACACTAGTGCAAATACTTTGAGGTCAGTGGATTAGGACTATTGTAGACGTTCAGAATGATTGGGAAATGGTCTCTGCTAGAGCTTTAGCTAATAAACAACAAAACATAATGACATACTTGTTTGGGACTGGCCATATTTTTGTGGACAGTTTGTTACTGTATTCTGTATTCAGTATTCAGTATTAAGTATTCAGTAACTGATAAGGGAAATTCCCACAATCCATTGCTTTTTACAGTTAATTCCCACCGCTCATTGGTGTTTACAGTAAAATACCATCAAGCCATTGTACAATATTTTACTGCTGACATTGCAGTAAAATATTGCACAGTTTACAGAAATCCGTTACAGTGTAGCGAATCATCTGCCTTCATTTGATAATCTCCTCTTCATTTTCTTCATTCCCATTATCCACCCTCATGTCTGTCATATCCTTGAACTTCTGTTTAGCTTTTCTCTAGACCTCTTTTCATGTACCTCCACCTTCAGCATTCTTAACACCTCTGTTTATCTCAATATATCCAATCAGCTTCCCTGCAGTTTTTTCCAAAATGTCTAGCACAAGCGGTCCCACTGATGGATTCATTCCCGATCCTATCCATCCTCTTCACTTCCAATTAGAATTTCAATTTTTTTTGGCTCTGATACCTCTAGTTCTGCTTGTTATCTCTTTCTCAAAGCCTCTGCTACAGCTACAGCTGACTTTCATTCATTTCCTTTCCAGAGCAAACCTCCACTTCTCTACAAGTTTCACCACCTCTAGTCTGCTCTAATTGCAGATCACAGCATCATCCGCAAACATCATGATCTAGAGATTCCTGTCTGACCTTATCTGTCGGTTTTTAAATCACCCATGTACACATTAGGGGTAGGTACAATATTTTTCAACAGCATACACAGTAGATTAGCACTTTAGACATCAGTGCCTCCAAAAAGCGTTGTTTGTTCAAGCAGCAGTGATGCACTGGGGAGTTAAAGCAGCATCTGTCAAACATTTAAATTAATCTGACCTTAAAAAAAGATCAGACGCAATAAATTTCATTAAAAACAAGCAATTGTTTAAATATTAGTGGTTTGTCTCAATATTTTTTAATAAAATATCAGCATATTGGATTAGAACATCCTGCATCTCAATTTTTTTTAACATCAGTGAAAGCCTTATAATCAAACTGCAAACAAGGTAATGTTAGTTGATATAAAAAAGACTGTTTTTGTATCATTAAAAAAATATATAAATTGAGTAATTTAGTTTTTTGTCATTTGGATTTTTTACTCGAGAAACACTGTTTTAAAGTGAAACTACTCTTTCTTTCAGTGCAGAAAATACACAGTAATTAAAGTTTTTTTTGTCAATATTATTAGTATTACAATTTCAACTCTTTTAATGGACTAGCTTAATGTGGGCTTGGAGTTGGTGTCTCATCCTTTATATTTTGTTGCTGTCACTGTTTTGTTTGTTTTTATCAACCTCAGTGGGACCAGAAGTGCCTGAACCAGATTAGAGATATCCTGGTTTAAATAGAACTACTCAATACACAATACTAAGAATAGCTTACCAGGAAGGATCAATGCAGCAAAATTGTCCAAAGAGTATAAAGACCATTTAAAAGAATCAACAGAGCTTGAATTAATCTGACAGCCTTTGTGTATTGTACAAAAACAAGCCTTTAACAACTGCTGGACATTTCCAGCTTGGATTTAGTGGTAAACCTTTTGCAGGTCAACCTGTTGCTTTGTTTACTGAAATTAAGACAAAAAACAGTTTTACTTCGAAAAAACAAAAGGTATACTGATGACAACTGATAAACTGTTTTCTGCTCACAATCCTTGATAGTATTGCAAATTCCCTGTTAAGGTCAGCTAGCTTCAAAATATATGAAAGATAGAAAGTCACAATAAAGGTCGCACAGAGGAGGAGTTTACAGTGTAAGATTAAAAAATATGACAGTTTTATTTAGTTCACATACATTTTCTTTCCTCAAGCTAAGTGTCGTGATCATGGGCTCCACATCACAACTGCTGTAAAAGGACTTTTCTTTGTTTAGAAAAGTAATAGGAGACAAGAGTAAACAGGGTTTACTGAAGTTCAGCTGCAGCAAAAATAAGCTCAAAAGTTCATGTTATGAAATAGTCATTAAAGATAAATAAAGAAGTCTACTAAAAAAGCTTCCAGTAAATACTTCCTTCATTTAGATGTAGCATACTGCAAATTAAAGTGTTTTGACACCACAAAAGAAAAGTATGTTCATTGAAGGCATGTGGTCAATGGTGCATGTGGAGCTTGGTTTAAATAAATAAATGTTACTGCAGAGTAAAAGAAAGACTTATTTCTGCAAAATGAAGCAAAACACAGGTTTAAAAAAGAATTTCAGGAAAAGAAATCCCAGCAGTGGAAATTAAAGCTTGACAAAAGAACAAATTCCAGAGTGGAATTTGAGTGGCTTCTTTGTATCAGTGGAGCTTGAGTGGACCAAAGACTTACAGGGACAGTGGAGCAAAAACACATAAGCAGAATTTTGGCACAAATGGAACCCCATACACTTCTGACCTTACAACAATTTTGAGTGAAGTGTTGACATTTTTCACTGAATGTGCATCACTTCTCTAATCTGGTAGATCTTTGCCTTTCATGGTAATTTCCCCCAACTTTTTTTTAAACAGTAGACAATTTTTATTTATGATAATGAATTTTCCCAGAACCTATTGGTATGCTTTGTTCACTGAGGAACTAAATGTGGCTTCTTTAAAAATAAAAGTTGGCAATCACAAAATAAGCAGCATTGTGTAGCTTAAAGACATTTGGTAGAGAAAAAGATATGTACATTCCAAAATTCATATGTAGAGATTGATAATTACAACAGCACTAATCTGCTCCATGGACCGTGCTGTTATTATATGGGGAACAAATTTCTCCAGACGCATTTGTCAAACTCTAAAACAGAATCTGAAAGCGTTCTTTTTAACTTAAGCTTACCTTTTTTTAATTCTGTTTTATAGAACTAACTGTTTATTGTGCTTTTTTTTTAAATAACAAAACCCCTCTTTTAAACATGTTTTACAACTTCTCCCTTGCTATCTCAGTTGGCATTATCACATCATAAATGAAAAGTTCCTTTATTAGGGACAAATATCTGCATAAAGTGCAGCTGATGAAGAAGCTTTTCTTGTAGTTTAGGCTGAGGCATTTTTTGTCAAAAACATCATAAATATAAAAAGGAAACAAGCAATCCTGAGTGGTTGCAGTGGTTCTGATTTGGATTCAGAGGCAAAAGACTGAACACAATGGTTGCAGGAGTGAAAAGTGAAACAAAAAAAGAAAAAAAAACAAAAGAACTGAACTTAAAAATACTTAAAAAGAGAACACAAAAAGAAGGACAGTTAAAGGTCTGAAAGCAAATCCATCAAAACAAGGAGGACGGGTTTGCTTTTAGAGAAACAGTTGCTGTTATTGGCTAATCATTTCAGGTGTGAATGATGCATCGAACAGAATGAAGAACAGAACAGATCAGAATAACCTAAAGGAGTTATGACCGATAACATTCTATTGAAAACTGTGCAGTGGTGTAGTGGTTAACACTCTCCTGTCACATCTGGTTCAAATCCCCGTTCGTGTGCAGGTTTTCTCCAGCAGTCCAAACACATGCTTCATCTGCAAATTGGTTACTCTCTGAGTAAATATTGGTGTGTGTGGTTGTTTGTCTCTTTGTTGCCTTACAATGCAATGGCAAACTGTCTGAGTGATAAGAAAGTAAACAAATGAAATACATGGACTCTTACATTTTTAATCTTTTTTCTATTGCTGTTCTTTAAGTTTTTATGTTGTGTTCTGCTAAACACAGCTTTGGATTATATAAACATGTTATCGGAGCTACAAAAGCTGACTGGCAACAACTGAAAAGTGGGGCAAGAGGGCAGCATCATAGAAGATACTTCCTTACATAATGTGCGTGTTTAATATTCTTCACTTAGACATTAATATGACAAACTGGAAAGACCTTCAGCACACCTTCAGCTAATTTTAGTCAGTAAGAGATGGTTTTCAAGCCTTGAAAGGGTCATCGGTCATGTTAACCTCCACTCAAAGTGATTGATAGTGACCTGAGGCCCCAGCTTGTTCTGTTTTTAAAATACCTGTGCTTGCAGTGAACACTGTGTGAGTCTCTGTACATACACAAGACTTCACTGTAAAAACACATTAGCTAAAGCACGGGTGGTAACATTTCTGTAACTTCAGACTTTAGAAAACAAACAAACAAGCTTTGGACTATTGTGTCTTGGAGAGAAAGTTAATTCCATTAACTGAGGCTCAATAGTTTCACTCGTCCAATCTGTCTGGTAAGTCAAGGAAGCTTCTATTTTTAGATTTAGGAAGGGGAAGGACCAGAGCGAGGTGAAACAAGCAAGAGAAAGTCCAGTCAAATTCCCCATTTTATGAGTGATATTTGACAGCTGTGGGATGTAAAAGCATCGTTCATTGTTATATTTTGATTTAATGCAGCCGATGTGCTGCATCAAGTCTTCAACTGAGGTATCATATGGAAGTGAGAAGTAAATACGGCTGCTTTCTTAAAAGCAGAAAAGAAAAGGATGACTGGAAAAGATATGAGCAGAGGAGGGAGCGGCATGGCTACCCGCCTCTCTTTCTAAGAGCATTAACTCTGGAGTGTTCTGATGGTGACAGGACTGTCAGGGTCAGATGGCTGCTCAGCCTGATTAAACCAGCTCAGTCGATCCTCAGCTCGGCACACTGCTCTGCCGCAGCAGCGAGGACCTGGATACAAGCACATGCAGCTCTAGTGACCACCAAACAGGCCTAAAGGGAGACTGGCAGAGGTGAATAGTTTAATGTTATAGCGGGGAAAGATGCCACCTAAAGACTCCACATTCTGGTCTTAGACTGCTATTTTCGCTACCTCGCAGAGGAAAACTCTGAAATCAGATTTAGTTTTATTGTGGCAGAGCTGAACTCAATTTTGAGTTTGGAGAGGATACCAATGAGCTAAGTGGTAAGGAGAAGCACTTTTTGTTTGTTTAGTGACTGTTCCCTTTTCCCCCATTTTAGTGTCTGTTCTGCAATTGAAATTTTGAAATGATTTGATGGATAAAGAACTTTAGTAAACATATCTAGAACTGCAAGAGATTGCAATCACACTGAACTTGTCTGGAGCAGGCAGGAAGACATGAGTGTACTGGAGACAGTTGTTCCCACAAAAAACTGATGTGTCACAGAATCAGCCGCTAGTATAGATAGAGCTATAAATACTGGTAGGGATTTAGTGTCTATGGTGGTTTACTATAACAGGCAGTCAGCTGGTTGCATGTCAGCACTTACACTCTTGTGGGGCTGCTGCTTCTGCTTCTGCAGGACTTTGCTGCAACTGCTGGTCGGTGTTTGTGGATTTCCCTGTTCAGCAGCCGAGAGGTAAGACAGAAATTTAATGAGATTCTATTATTAAACACCTTCTTTGAGCTTTAAGTCAGTATAAAGGCTTTGGCTGGTGTGCTATTTATCCAATTAGAGGCTCTTATCAGTGTAGTCTGTTGTCACTTACCATTTAGTTAAAAAAATATATTATTGATTTTTTAAGACCATTTGAAAACATCCACTTAGATCAATGCTTTTATGTCATTGTATGTGTGTGTGACCAACTTATTTTCCTCCAATTCAAAATTTGTAGTGAAATCTGAACATCTGTACTTTGTGTGCAAACTTTGTCTGGTTCAAGTTTCTTCTATAAACATAATTTGACAGAAAAACTGAATTATTTGTTCATTTGATTTTCACAGCTTCAGGAAATTTGTTGCTTGAAAGATATTTTCTTCTTTTTAAAAAAAAAAGTAGGAAATGATCAAACTTGTTACTTCTGTCTTGATTACTGGCAGCACATTTTGCTAATTATAGATTGTCAACAAGGTGGTTCAGACCACAGTCCTCTTGAAAGGCAGAGGGAGTGAGTCTGCGTGTCAGGGGTGATCACAGATTATCTCCTGGCTTTTACTGCTTGCTTTTCTGAGTATTTGAACACATTAGTGAGAAGAAGGTGAAGTCTTTGACTGAGATCCTTAATAAATCCTTGGTGTCCTAATCTCAAAGAATCATATGTTTTACTACACTACAACTGAATAAATGTAGGACCAAAAGCACAATGTTTCTATTTATGGGGAGGAAATTCTCATGTACCGAACAATAAAAAGTGGCATGACAACTTGTCTAAAACATCTAGATTTAATAACATGTTTAAAAAATGCATTTCTGTCTTTATCATTTTGGTTTGTTCATTATATTTTGGCTACACCAAAAAAGCTTTTTGAGATTTTTAAACGTATCCTAGAATTAACTGCACTTGTTATTTGCAGACCTCTTCTTTTTACGGTGGATCACCTGTTTGCTTGTATTTATATATTCAATCAAGAATGAGAATTGTTGAGAGATGAGAAAAAAAGTTAAGCTCTTGTAATAAACAGATTACTTATGTTAATATTGTCTAAACAGCTTCTTCATTTTACAAATATTGTAATTTTAACATTTTATGTACAAGTTATACATGTATTCACTTTTCAGATCAATTTAGGCTGACATTATTTTTTTCTGACCAAAAACATTAACACATTTTAAATCAACACAACCTTTTTGGACTTGGAGGTTACTATGTTAGTGTTTTCTCTGCTATTTTGCCAATGAAGTGGAGTCCTTATTTAAAATATTGTACTTCTAAATTAACATTAATGTGTTTATGTGTTCTTTGTGTTGCAGAATCGCTGGTTGATGGAGTTTGTGCGGCAGAGTGGTGACTATTGCCATGCTCAACACATTTAGACCCTGTCTGGAATGATGCTGCGCCGTACAGTCCTGGGGTCATGAGCCCTGGAAGACCACTGGGCCTTGTCATCTAAAATTGACAGCTCATGGGTTAATAAGTGGAGCCTTAACACAGACAACGTACTGAAAAGAAAAGGAAAGAGTGTGACTGGGAGAGTACAGGAAAGTTAAAAAGGAAAAAAAACACTGACAATTGCAGAGCTTAAAGTTGAGCTGATGCACAGTAGCGTTCTAGATTACAGGATACAGTCAACGGATGGAATAACGATCCAGATAAAAGGGCCACAACGCTGGGAAATTACAGAACATTTTTTTAGAATCATACGCAAGGCTCATCTGGAAGACAACTCCCAGGATACAGCGGTCAACTGCGACAGCTGGAACTAAAGGTGAGGAAAGACAGTCACAAGATCTGCAATTCCACTCGCCCATGGTACTCTTGAAAGGTCAGAGCTTACTTTTAGAATGTATATTTGTAAGGCCTCAAACCAGGCTGGCATGAAATCTTGACAGGACAGTTTCTTAAACCTTTTTAATGGAGGGAAAGTGCCCAAACTAAAAGGCAATCTTGGACAAATGAAACCTGTCAGAATGGAATGCAGCAATGGCCACATGTTAAAAAGGATTCAATCAAATCCAGTTTATAAACAAGGTGCAGCAATAGTACATGTACCCTAGTCTCAGCTAGGTCTGTATGCAGCCCTGTGATCTGGCGACCTGCCCAGGACAAAATCAGCCAGTAGTCTTATTACAGTCCACCCCTCCAGCAACCCTCAACATGTCTGGATATAAAAAGGTGGATGGCTGCAGATCAAGGAGTCTGTCCCTGTGGACAGAAAAAAATACTCTAACATTTGTAAATACAAAACATACCAGCAAATAGATATGCGTCTGTTGCCACAAAGTGAAACAAATAAGCAGTATTTCATGGACCAACATTATCTTCCTTCTTTAGTAAATAAAGGTAATCAAAAAATATTTTTATTTGGAGATTTATTAAAAAGAACCATATAATTTTAGAAATATCCAGTACATCTTTATTTTAAATGTTGGTTAAGGCAAAAGCAAACATTATTATGATAGCTATTGTTTTAAAGGTTTATAACTTGCAGACTATTGTAGTTTTACATGCTATGCCTATTGTTGGCATTTCCTCCAGTTTTCTCTGAGTTTCGGCCTGAATTCCTTCACTACTCACAACTTTGTGGACTATTTAGTACAATTGTCATTATGTAAGGGTTTCTGAATCAACAATTCCAAAATCCAGTTCCCTGAAAATTTCCCAGAGATCTTTGCAAAAAAAATAATGTGCATCAGCATTGATGGTCACTAAATTGGTGAATATTGACCACAATGCATTGTATTTGAACATTTTCTTTTGAAAAAAAATATTTAAATGTATTTTTTTATAAACCCTCCAAGTTTTCTTCATCAGAACACAGTAGGTTCATAAAAAGTGTTTGTAAATTGTTCATTCGTCACTGGGAAATCAGTGATGTCCCATCTAGCACAAAAAAAAAAGTGGTGAACATGGTGTCCAAATTGCTGATGCCGCACTGGGATGGAATAGGAATAGAAAAGGAATTTTGACACAACCTTCCAGTGACAACACCCACTTCTCATGTGGCTTCAGTTTGGACTGACAACTTTATGTTGACTTGTAAAAGTCACAGGTCCTCCGGCAGTGTCAAAGGTTACACAAGCCACCATGAACCGACCTGCTCCAGTTGAACTGTGCCACAAGAACATGAGATTCCTCATCACACACAACCCCACAGATGCTACTCTGAGCTCCTTCATGGAGGTAAGACATAGAGTGAGACTTGACTGTGCAAGCAACACGCTATGGAATCCTTGTTACAGTACGGAAGAGGATTAGGGCCATTTAAATTGGGTTTTTTTGTCGTATCTTGAGAATAAAGTTAGAGTTCTGAGATTAAAGTGAAAAAAGGCAGGGATTCTGTGAAAAAAAGTTAGAATTCTGACAACACAGCTTGAATTCTTTTTGGCCCTTTATTATTATGTTTTTTTTCGATGACTCTAACCTTCTTCCATGGTAAAGAATACTTTTATTTAAAAACAAGGAAAAGATATAACACAAAAATACAGCTAACAAGTACAAATTTTATGTATTAAAACAGACAAATGTGTTATTTAATGTCAGAATATATCAATGACTATATGCTATGCTTTGCATAATAACTATATGTTACTAAATTAGCTAAATATATTTTTAGATGTGTGCTAAATGCATTCATGTTTTAAGAAATTTTAAATACCAGGTCTTCAGGAGAACAACGCTCCAAAGAAATGCCCTTTTTTAGTCATAGTTACTAACTGACTGGGAAGCTTGGCCTAAACAAGACTTATAAAAAGCTTTCATTATCATGCAGACAGCACAAAATGACTTTAAATATGCATGAGCCTCACCAACAGGAAGATAAAATTGGTGGTTCCTTTCAGAACAAAATGAAAATTCACCAAAATTATTCTTTTTTTTAAATTATTGGGAAATGACAAACTAAGCATGAATCAATTAATCTACAAATAAATCTACAAATCTATATATTACTCTATGACTGAGTTACTTTTTTAACTAAGTTTTTTTTCTCTAATTTGTTTTGTTTGTTTCCTTTAATCCAGTTACGTGTTACTATGTTTAAAAGCAAACACGCTAGTTAGTCTTTCTGATGTAAAGAGGATTAATCGCAAGCTATAGTGTGGACTCTCTGCTCTAACTCTGAGTCCGTATCTAGAAGTACAAGCTATGAATATCCTGTGGTTATAAAATGCTGGATATTCTTAAATACTGATTTGAAGACCTTTACAGTTAACTATAAGGATTAAACAAATAATAAAAGAAACTTTGTTTGTTACAAACTTCTACCTTCTCCTCTTCAGGATCTAAAGCGATATGGCGTGACACTATTGGTGCGAGTTTGTGACATCACATATGACAAAACTACCCTGGAGAAAGATGGAATAACTGTTTTTGTAAGGAAAAAAATCACACAACATACTTTAAAAAATTTGCCACAAGTCAAAAGGGGGCCAGTAAGCAGCAACAGTTTACTGTCTCTGATAGGACTGGCCCTTTGACGATGGAGCCGCTCCACCTAATAAACTTGTCGATGACTGGCTGAGTCTCCTGAAGAAGAAGTTTCAGGACGATCCAGGAAGCTGTGTAGCAGTTCATTGTGTCGCTGGACTTGGAAGGTAAGACACAATAAAAAAAAATAAACTAACACTGACAAGTTCATAGGATAAAATGATAGAATTCACTCACAGAAGCACAAGTGTAGAAGGAACAGCTAATATAAATATATTAATAATTTAACATCTTGCCATCGTTCCACTGTAACAGATTGTTTGATTAGCGGACTAAAAAATAATGTTTCTAAACACATATAAAGTGCACGTATGCATGCAGGGCTCCTGTGCTGGTCGCTTTGGCTTTGATAGAAAGTGGGATGAAGTATGAAGATGCTATTCAACTCATCAGACAGTAAGTATCTTTATACAATAAAGAGCCAACAAAATATTTAGGGAGCTGTAGTAGTTAGTCCTTGAGTACAATCCATGTAAATATATATACATCTATACATATATATCTATATCTATATATATATAATAATGCTTTTTTAATTGAATACACCACAAAACAAGATTTAGAATCATGCAACAGAGGGATCGTTTACTTTTTTTGAATGGCTGACTGTCTACTGGAACCCCATGAACTCCTCTCTTAGTGCCTGAGTGGACTCTGGTCATAACTCAGGAAATTTGGTTTATGTGACAGAAGAAAAAGATTTTAAGGCAAATATAGTGACATTGGAATTTTTCACATATAAAATCACAACCTGCTTTATAAAGTGCAGAGATGATGATACCAAAAGAGTCAGAAAATCTCATTTAAATGTCTTACAGACCCACAATAATCTCCCATTTATGTATCTGTACACTAAACCTATAATATTTAAGGAATACAGGACAACAATTTGAGCATAGACATACTAAACAGCAAAGCACTGGTCAAAGATTGACATTGGCTAAAAAAAACAGTGTATAAGCTAGTAAAGTGATTACTCAATGCAATGCAACTTTATATGTGACCATGATGTAGATGTAGAAGCATAAAAGCATGATAAAGTTTTGAACAAACCCAACTTGCAAAGGTGTCCTGGACCAGATTATTAACTTCAACAAGCTGCAAAAGTCTCTCAGAGAATAGTTGGGCTGCACTATAAAGATCTCAAGAAAGCTTTTGGAAAACAATTAGACATGTAAAAGGTCCTTTAAAGTTGCTGCACAATGACAATGACTGAAACTAGTATGCGGTAAATATTGAAAAAGAGTAACAGATGGGGTTTTAAATGCTCCATTTGACTGTAATAGAGGGTTGATAAAGAGGACATCTGCCATTTCCTCAAGGGGCAACATTAAAACCATGATGCAATTTAAAGAGTTATGATAGCTTTCTTGCTAAATGTATGTTTGCTTTTATTTGTTTCTTTTTTTAACATGTGTCTTTGTTTCAGGAAACGACGTGGTGCCATCAACAGTAAACAGCTAACATACTTGGAAAAATATAGATCAAAGCACAGACTCCGTTTCAAAGACTCTCACACTCCCAAGAACAAATGCTGCACAATGTGAAAAAGGGTTTCAGCAGCATGCAAACACATCTAAACAGACCACACTCAAAATATTTGCACTCACAAGATATACTGTAAAAAACGCCATCATTCAAATGCTTTTGTCTTGCTTTCAGTTTCATTAGTGTTCTGGGTGATTTACTAATTGACTTACTCAAATTTATTTCAAGAAGTCATGGGTGAAAATCTGTATCTTTTTGTCATTTTTTTACAGATAATTCAAGAATACACACTAGAGTTGAAAACTGTATCAATGTGTAAAGCAAGGTTTTCACCAGAACACCAATAAAATACTATACAGATCATCAGATTTATTTTCATTCACATCTGAACATCATGCACAAACTCCTCAGGCCTGATTTACCTTTGTTTTAAACTGGAAAAAAGTGATCCTGGTTTAAAAAAAAGTAAAATAAAGATCGAGGTATTAAAATGGTAATTAAGGCACAATTATAGTCTAATAAAAAATGGTTTAAATTACTTTTAAGTGTTTGGTTAGTTTATTTGCGTTTCCTTGTTTTTTCGCAGTGGAATTTACTTCACTTTATGCTTCATGAATGGCACATGTGCACAAGTACTGCCTCTGACTATTTCTTAAAAATATATATATTTTCTGGTAACAGCATGTTTAATTTATACGCAAACACTTTTTACAGCCATTTCCTAAACAGTGTATGAAATGAGAACAAAAGAACACAAAGATCAGTGTATGCATGCATTTGCTTGTGTGACTGTCAACCTTTGAACACTGTTGGACAAATAAATTAAACTAAACTGTCACATTTTTATGCAAAGAAAACTGTAAATGTATGTCTATAATATTTACATTGTTCAATAAAGGTTTTATCAAAAAGGCTGGAACTTTAAAGCTGTTTAATACTCTTTTATTTTATGTTTTCACCTGTTGAAAATTCTGTTTACTTGAAACGTTTCTTTTTTTCTAGAAGTTAAGTCTATTTAAATAATATAAACATAATCTCTCCTTTTTAAATTTTACACACACATTTTTCACACATTTAAAAATGTAGCTGTAATACTGTCTTCCGCTCACTAGGAGACAGTGTCTACCAGTTTCGTACTTTGTCAACTTCCGGTAATTAGGTTGACTTGTGTCGCAGATTCGACACGCATTTATGCGTTCATAAACCAAAAATATGCTTAAACTATTCAAGTTTTGACTTTATATAGATATACAGCGACTAATTTTCTCGATAAATTTAAATATAATTTGTCTTTTCATATCCGTGGACAAGTATGGACGGACAACAAGGTGGTAAGGTTTAAGCTAGTTTTCTCCCTACTCGAATATGTCAGTCAGATCCTCCGGATATATTTTTCTCAATCAAACAAAACAGGGAAAAAATGTCCAGAATGTAAACATTTGTAACACACATCCGCGTTGTTTACATTTTAGTTATTTATCTTTATAGCTTAACTCTAACAGCTGTTGTAGGCAAGAAGATGCTCACAGTCCTAAAGGCTTGTTAAAAGTGTTGAGCCTTATAAAATGATAGACACATTAATAATTCTCATAATTTTGGACAGAACTCCAAAAAGAGAACTGACCAATTTTTCTTTTAAAAAGCAATAATAATATTAATCTGCCAATGGTGTAAGTAAAATAGTCTTATCTAGAATTCTCATTTTTAAAATTCATTTTTTTAATGCTGCCAAAGCCTTTTTTTGCCTTTGTTATTCACTTTGAATTGTCTCTAAGAGGACAATAGTGCCTTGTGCTGTACAGGAAGCACTTGGCTGAATAATAGACTCCACATAGGAGTGCATTTTTGAGTATCTCTGTCATAAAATACAAAGTATTTGAATGTGGCGTCCTGCTTTGCATCATCGTTTTTTTTTCTCCCTGTCTTTACAGCTGGTTCTGTGTTTATGTGTCGTCTGTGCAACCTCTTCTCTCCAAGTCATTCTCAGCTGCTGGTCCATTGCTCCAAGCTTCATTCTCAGCAAGAGTCTCCAGATGACATAATCATTGCACTTCAGCCTCTGGTAGCAGAGCCTGGAATTCATCTGGGAGGTTAGCGTTCTGCAGCATCGAATCCGTCTAAAAATGAATGACTTACAAATTTCATTATGTTTCCAAATTTTATGCAAAGGTAAAAAGTACTCTACATACAAGCTTGATCAAATTAATTAAAAGAAGTTGTCAATGAGTCATTTTTAGGATGAAGATAGAAGAATTTAGAAATGCAATTGATCCTGTGATGGGGAAATTGCTTGGAAAAGTTAGAGTGCAACAAAAACACTAGAACATTACAGTTAGAAAACTGGCTTTTTTTTGGTTAGGGATACTATTTTGATGAAACTACATGAAGCAGTCTGATTGTATATGCCATCGAGAAGTAGTCTACAGTGTTAAAGTGGTTAACCTCCGATAAAATAAGTAATTGAAAAGCTCAGTATTTATTTTCCTGCAGGTGGAGAACTAAACATCTCACCAAAAGAAGTAACACTTTCAAAATAGCACGTCTTTTTAACACCACACGAGACAGTTGTATGTAAACAAGCACATTTCAGTCAACTTTTTAACATTTCCTGATGTTCCAGTGAAGCGAAAGCGAGGACGACCAAAAGGCTCAGCGAAAAAGAAGCACATTGATTTGACAAAAGGCGCAACAAACTCCAACCATTCTGCTGAACATGATTTCAAAGGAAAAACTACTACAAGTCAAGAAGTAGACCAACCATGCCACTCCAATAAAGGTATTAATGCTGCCATCTATGAGCAATCCAACAAGTTTTCCTTTTACCCTTTTTTTCCCCCTTTTTTAAACAGATTAATTTTGTTTAGTTTTATTGTTTGGTCTACTTTGCCTAAATAAAAAGCTTATAAAGCTGATGTTGGAATTTTTTGTTTGTCTTTTACCTCATTTGTTCAAGCAACTGTCTATTTGGCCAGTCCTGATGTTGTGCTGGTACTTTTGTATCAGGTTTGGCTTTTCTGTAGTAAAATTTTTTCCATCTCTATGAGTCTGATCGGGTCAGAGTATTCCGAATGGCGTGTTTACATGACACAGTTTTATGCTAATCAGGCTTTTATTGCGATTACTTGTGTCCATGTGTATGTTTTCATTACTGTGTTCTGACTGCGTTTGCTTTTGTCTATGAAGGTGATAGTCAGGATGGGATATTGACTCTGGAATGCCAAAACTGTCACCGCTCATTCAGCAACAAACGACAGATCCTGAAACATATCTGCCTGAAAAATGAGGAGGAAGAGGAGGAAGAAAAAAACAAAGGTGAGAAGATAGAAACATCTGAGAATCATCAACATAAAGAAAATGGCAGTGTCCGTATTCACTCACTACATCCCGGATAGCGCCTTATATTGTAAGTTTGCCATTTGGGTGTCCGAATCTACAAATCCAAAATCCAATGCCATGGAAATTTCCTAGAAGCCTCTGGATTGGTGAATACAGACCATAATACATTGCATTTGAACAATTTGTCACTTGAAGAAATACATTATAATTGATTTTTTTATTATTCATCTTAGTTCTCATCATCAGAATTCAGTGGATTCATAAATATCCTTTGCAAAATGATCACATTTGTTATGTTTTCACTTGGGCAAATGGATAATGTCATATTTAGTATTTATGGTGTCGGAACTGTTTTAAATCCAGGGCACTGGATTGTACCGCACTTCATAATGTTTTGGGAGTACCTAGTAAGATAATTTGGAATATATACCTCTAAAGTTTTTAAAAGACTAACTTGGTTTAAAATAAAAATAAGTGTTACAGTAAAGTACTGATATTTAAGGACCATTTAGGCCACTTTGGTTAAAAAAAGCATCTATTTTCAGGGAGTACCTGTGGCACTTAATTGAGATAAGGCAAAGCCTTGCAGTATGATTAGCTTGATCCATTATTAAATAACCAAATTTTGCTTGTCACAATCAATTTAAATTGATGGGGTAAGTTTTATTTATTCTGTTCTAAATAATATTTCTTCAATGTCCATGAAGATACGAGCAGCATCAGAGCCCGGAAAAACAACCAAAATTGGGTTTCTGCTGGTGTAGGCCTCAGAACCAGGCCAGCAAATTCTGTCATCAATGTTGTCCTGACAGAAGATGAGATGCTTCCAGGTCAGTTCAAGAGATTCAGAGATGTCCATTTCTGATGAATGTTAGTGTTCAAAATAAGATCTGTGTTTATTTGTGCAATAGATGTTTCTAAAATGGTTCCATTAGAGCGTACATCAGCAGAAAAAGAGCCCACAACCGCCAATACTCCTCAACAGGTGAGCAAAGTCCTCATTCACTTTTCCTTACTCTACTATAAACATTACCACAGAGAAACGCATGCACCAGAGGTGGTGTCATTTGGGTTGTGCCCAAGCTATTTAAAAAAAAAAACAAACTGACAGGTCTCTTTGAGCAATCAAACATTGTCAAATAATCAAACATTTTTTCTGTTTTTGATGTTTGGGTTTAGGACCCCACCAAGGATACTACTGTCTGTAAAACTGCAAGAGACCAGGAGATACAGATAAGGTTGTATAACATGTTTACTTTAAATACAAAATAATCTCGCAATCTATGGGGAAAAAAAATGTCAAACAAAAAAAATGTTTTTTTTCGTAGTCATCACATAACTTCTACTATGTCAACCAGCAAAGGCTTTCAGGAATACTCCTTGAAGCAAGAAGCTTCCAGGTACTTGATGAATATTTATATATTTATCTGTTATTTTACCTTTTTGTGATGTTGGAGGTTAAAGCTGAAATGAGTATATTTCTGATTGCATTCTAACAGTAACCTTTCTTATCTTAGTGTCATCAATTATGATTTTTGGTTTAGGGCAGAATTCTCATTTCTCCTCTGTCGCCTGCCAGTTTTCCTCAGAGCGAGTTAAAGATCTTTGCCTGTCAGTTCTGCAATAAGATCTTTAAGTTCCGACATTCGCTGGTCGCCCACTTGAGGACACACACTCAGGAAAAACCTTTCACGTGTCCACACTGCGACTACGCATCCGCCATCAAAGGTAAACACTGGGGAAACTGCAGTTTGCAACACTGCACTTTTGTGAGTGTTTAAACAACGGATGTTAGTAGGAAACATGTAAAGACAGCCTTTAATTTTCATCTTTTTGTTTTTTCAAAGCAAACCTGAACGTTCACCTGAGGAAGCACACAGGAGAGAGGTTCACCTGCCCACACTGTACCTTCAGCTGCCTCAGCCCAGGACACCTTAAGGTTCACTCGTCACCAAAATGAAGTTAAAAATTTGAGAAACTAACAATGAGTAGTTGATTTAACATTGGCATGTATTGTAGAATGTTTGATTTCTCTCTAAAATGTGGTTTTATTTTATACATTTTTTGCACTTTTAATTTGAGGAAGTTTCCCCAATGAGCTGGAACTTTGGGTTTCGTTGAACACAGGTCCACATAGAGCGAGTCCACCTGAAAATGAAGCAGCACTGCAGCTTCTGTGACAAGAAATACTCAGATGTGAAGAACTTGCTGAAACACATGGAGAAGCAACATAACCTGAAAGATGCTGCTGTGAATCAGAACTACCAACAACTAAGGTTTGCTTCACAGCAGAGGCTGTTCAATTGAAAGGGGAAGTGAAGGAAATGAATGTGGATTGAATTAAGGGACTCTCATGCCATCTTTCTTAGATCATATTGAACCGGCACATCAGAACTCAGTTTTAATATTAGAAATACTAAAGTGTCTTTGTAAAAATTCCATTCAAAAAACATTGGAATTCATAACTACCAAAGTATATAGTTAGAAAAGTCATGTTTTCCCCTATACATTTTTAATATAATTTAATTTGTTTGTCTTCATCCAGGTTAAAAACCCGTCAGGGTCTCAGGCAGCTCCTGTACCGATGTCCCACCTGTAACAGACGCTTCAAAAACCAGCTGGAGCGTGAGCGCCACCTGCTGATCCACGGGCCTCAGCGCCCCTTTGCCTGCTTACTCTGTAACCATGCTGTAACCAAGTTTGCCGCTCTCGCTGCTCATGTCAGGAAGCACCTCTTCATCTATGTGTGCTGCGTGTGCGAGGAGAATCTGGTCAGCTCTCATAGACTGAAGGATCACCTGGAAAAGTCTCATGCTGAGCTGGACAAAGAGCAAGCCTTTATCAACTCCATCAACATGAGCTATTATCTGGTTCCTCCTGATGGAGGTGAAGGGAGTGAGGAGGACAAAGACTTGACTGTAGAGATGATGAAGGAGGATAGTGTGGTTCAAGAAGATGGGAAACATCCTGCAGAAGAACAAGAGTGGAAATCTGGGGAGAGAGATCAGCTGACTAAGGAGACAAATGAAGAACAAATTAAATCTCTAGAAGGAAACACAAAAGATGAGCAGGTACAAGAAGAGAAGAAGAAAAAAGAGGGAAAAGAATTATGTGTTCAAGCATTACAGGCAGAGAATATGCAAAACTCATCAACGTGCACCTCTGCATCCTCTGACAAACCTGAGGAAAATTGTCCACATGTGGAGGACAAGCCTCAAGGAAACAGACATGAGTCTGCAGTGAACACATGTGCAGATGAAAACACGCACACATCTGCCTCACCGGGAGATTCAAACTCCTGCTTGAAGCTGGGCTCAAATCTTTCTGATCCACAGGTGAGTAAAAGCCAAACCAAAGAACAAGTAAATGTGGTTCTTTAGTCTTTGAAGTCCCACTTTTGATCTCTTGCAAATGTGTTCCCAGTGGTCTTTTGATTATGCCCTTTTTAGCAAAAATCTGCAAACCTGTTATTTTCTAGGACATATTTTCTGCAGAGCAGCAGTAGTTCAGTAAAAATTCACCTCTGAGTTGTGGCTGGGCCTATTGGTGTGGAGGAAGCCTGCTTCTACTTCCCATCATCCATCTGTCTATGTGCTCTCCTACTACCATGCAGCCCCTCACAACCCCAACCTAACATTACCGGTGCAACGAAAATGGCGAGCAATATCAGACAAACTCAAAATTGCAGATTTAAACTTAATGCTTTTATATTTTTATATTTGTCCCCCATAATCAGAAAATGCTGCAAGAACATGTTAAAAAAAGAAACACCAAAACACAATTTTAATTGGAGTGGGTCTTTAAATTAATTTTATATATATATATATATATATATATATATTTTTTTTTTTTTTTAAAGAAAGTGGTCTTTGTAACAGAAACTCTTTTCTTTCTAAATAGACATTTTTAATGTCCACATTTATTACGTAAAGCTGTTGTTAAAATGTAGATTTTGTTTGTTAATCAGAAAAATTGATAATGCAGAATTTCTTTTTATTTGTTACAATTGTTCTTATCATTTGCTTCATGTGGATTTTGAGCAAATAGCACATTTTCTTTTGCTTTATTTGAGTCTTTCAGTATTCTTTCTCCTTTTGTGGTATTCTGTTTATCTGTGGTATTCTGTGGTATTTTTACGTTGTTTGTGAATACTTCTATAATTTTGAAAAGGTGTTGAAGGATTTCCCTCAGAGCGCATTCCAGCAGGTGTTTTCAACTCTTCCAAAGACAAAGCTCGATATGGAAACTTTCCAGAAGCTTCGAAAAGTTTACGGCAACTTGGAGTGTCAATACTGTGGTGAGAGGACGTTGCTTTGTGCAGCAAATGTTCATGTAGATATTATTATTAATTGTCCCATATCGTCTGCTTTACAGGTAAACTCTTTTGGTACAAAGTGAACTTTAACGTCCACGTGCGCACACACACCAAGGAACATCTGCATTACTGTTCAGAATGCAGCTACTCCTCCATCACTAAAAGCTCTCTGAAGCGGCACCACATCCAAAAGCACGGTGACCTGCAGCTGCAGTGCTCCAGTCCTGGCTGTAAATACACCACACCTGACAAATACAAACTTCAAGCTCATGTGAGGGCGCTTCATGAGCAGGTAATCAAATGTTGCTTTTTATTTGCCTTTACCGTTTTGCTGCTTTGACAGACATGTATCTGCTTTGACAGATGGTGTTAGTCTTAGTCTTATTTTTTATGGTCTTGCAGGTGAGCAGAGCGACATGTCCTGTCTGTAGTCACAGTTATCTGGAGCACCGACTAAAACAACACATAAAATCCTCCCACCCTGGTAAATATAGACAACGAGGCAGTTGTGCACCTAAAAATTGTGATTTTTTAAAACCTTTTTCTATAGCTGTATTATATTTATTTATTTATTATTTTTAATTATTTTTTTCGCATTTGTGCACCCATGTTTTTGACAAACAAAGTTCCTGTTCGAGGCAGAGGCTCGATGGTGCAGCGAGCAGAGAAGTGCCCTTACTGTGACTCCTACTTCTTGAAGAACAGCAGTGACTTTCAGCAGCACATCTGGGCCCACCAAGGTGTGACAACACCCTGATCCAAATATAAATGTGAACGATAATGACAGATTTTGAGTGTCTACGTTTCCTTATTATAAAAATTATAGTACATAAAATAAATATTAATAATAAAAAAAAAATCATTGTTTAGCAAGCAACCTGACAGTCACGTTACCAAAAACAGCAACTTTTCTGTGAAGTTCTTGCGGCTTTGCAGGAGTTTTGCTGAAAAACTTCTAGTTTCATAACTGTTTTTCTGCATGTTACCTCCTTTGATAATGAAAACAATGTCACTACTGGTTTATATTGGTCCTGATTCCTTTTTTGCTGTCAAGTTGCAAACATAAACAGCAAAATTAAGCTTCAAATAAAACAAAAATGATTTACCACTTCAACCAGAAGCTCATTGTTAGAATATAGAATCAAATATTGGATAAGTATCACATTGAAATATGAAGTAACTTCTGCTGCAGAGATGCATTAGATAAAATGTGTTATTTCACTGAAAGAAATTTCAGCTGCTTTTAAATATTATTTTTGCAGTCTAACATTCACTTATTCATCTTTACCAAAAATATCAGAGCAATATTCAATTACATAATCTGGTTGTTTTGATGACCTTTTCTGGACACTTTACTCCTGGATATCCATTCCTCTCTGCTCATAGTCAAAATGTTTGATCAGAGTCTTTGTGTCAACAACAGGTTTGAAGCCGTATGCCTGCGGCCTGTGTGACTACTCAAGCCGCAGCCGCAGTAACCTCAAGACTCACATGAATCGGCACAATGTGGAGAGGCACCATCTCTGCGATCTGTGTGGGAAAAAGTTTAAAACCAAAATCACTTTGAAAAGTCACAGACTGAGCCACACAGATGAAGGTATTCAGCTGTCTGACATTTGGACGTAATGAACATTTGACACATTTAAAGTAATGATTGTCTTTGTGTTTAGGAAAGCAGTTTAAGTGTTTGGAGTGCGACTTCACCTCCATCTTAAAAGCATCTTTACTGAGACATATGGAGCAACACGCAAAATTTAAGGTCTGAACACTGATATGCATGCTTAATCAAAAACCTTGTAACATTTTAAATACAAATGACTAGTAAAAACATTTTTCTGTGTTCAAATAAGTTTTTATTTTATGCATGGACATCCTGTTAGTGCCTGGCACTATGAAACTAGCTTGTTTAAAAGAAGTTTGATATAGTTTACAATTGGCGATGTACCTTGTCTTGCATTTTTTTATTTGAAACTCTCTTTGTGGGTCTGTGCTTTCAGCCTTTTCGTTGTGCGCATTGCCATTACTCCTGCAACAGCACCGGTGCGCTGAAGCGACACTACAACATGAAACACCCACATCAGGCTTATGAGAACGCCGGACCCGGACTTCTCAACTGTGACACTCTGAAAGAGCAAGGTCCCAACTCATTCATGTTTCCTGAGATAACTTTTCATTACAAACAATAAAAAATAATTAAATTGTAGGACCAAAACAAACTTTTAACACTACATTGGTCATTTTCTTTTGCGTTTCTGTCTTTAGGTGGTATGAAATGTCCTGAATGTGAGTTTGTTTACGGGACAAAGTGGGAGCTGAACCGTCACCTGAAGAGCAAACACAATCTTAAAGTGGTTGAAGGTCCTTTGGAGGTGAGAGAATTGTAAGCTGCAGTCTGTTAAGCTCCGTTTGTCATGGATGGCAGATTTGATTAAACTTCTATGTCGTGTATGCAAATGCAGGTGGAGGCTCAGTATGTGTCCTTGGAAGAAGACCCGACTGAAGCACCGTTAGCTGTCCTAGAAGAAAGTGGTAACAACTTTGCAACTAAACTTACAACTCATGTTTCAGCTGCCAGAAATGTCACACAGGCCTTCAGTATCATATTTATCATTGATGTTTTGAGTCAGTGCAACAGTAACAGTGTGTGTTTTTAATTCAGTTAACATCCATCAAGTTGCTGAATTCAACTCAGAGACTCAGGATGCAGTCACATCCATGGTTGCCATGGGTCCAGGCACTGTAACCGTTGTACAACAGGTAAGCAATGCAACATTTCTTTGTTCAAAATACAAATGCATGCTGGGAAGTATTCATGTTGAGCTGTGGCGGTAGTTGCAGGTGGCTGGAGAGCAGGAGGTCACCGAATGCAGCGACCAGCTGATGGTGGTCAACGCAGATGGGGTTCCGGAGGGTAACCAGGTTATGGTGGTCGAGGATGCTCACGGCTTAGAGGCTCTGACCGTCTTAACTCAGGGGGAAAATACGCATCATTATATTGTTTATGTTCAGGAGCAAACTGTAGAGATTAACTAGAAATTATGAAAATTTCAGCATCATGCAGAGATAACTGTTAGGAGTTGATTTTAAAATTAAAAAAAGGATTTTTCTTGTAAAATGTTCATTCCTGTCTCTTTGTAAACATGAATGTGAAGCATAATAGAGTGATTTTTTTATTTTTAATTTTTTGTTAAAGTCTGCTGTAATAAAGGACTTGTATTTCACTGTTTACTGTTTTTTTCAGTAATATAGTAAAGATTTCTTTAAATTCTAGCTTGTTTATGCTGTTGAAAGATTTTTTAAGTTTTTAAGTAAGTGTTAAGTTCTGACATTTCTAACAAAGCAGCACACAGGAGAGGGTTCAGGAAAACTTCAATTGTGCTTCTAAGGTATCCCTATAAACTTGTCAGGCAAGAGAAAATCTTTAGTGTTAAAAAAGTACAACTAATTACAGATTACATAATAATACAGATAATTATATTTTTAACAGGTCTAAAGGCATTTGCAAAAAATCAGTAAAGTAAAATGCCAAGAGTTATATTACAGAACTTGTATATAGCTTGTGTTTCACAGTTTTACTAACATATTTTTTGTTTTATTAAAAATATCACTTATATATTATGCCAATGTGTTTTCTATTTAAAATTGGCTACATTTTATTCTCCAGCATCACTCCTGTGCAACTGAGTTGCAGTGACCTTTGTTTCCGGTAGGTGGCAGTAGCGCGTTTTGTGTTTCAGACAAAATCTTGTCAGAAGAAGTGCGGACAATGGGTGGGAAATTTGACGTTGCGGGAAAGTCTCCATGACTAAACAGACGGACAAATCCTGGACTCTAGACGGTGTTTTGAAACAATGGATCGTTACGTATTAGTTATTTCATTTTGCCAAAATGCTGACCACTCGGTTGAGGAATGTAAATGTAAGCTTTATTTGTTTTCTTTGACAAATGCGCCAAAACAACCAAAACAAAACATGATGCTAACTCTATTTAGTTAGCAAGCGCTCATAGTAGTCTAAAAGCGTTGTTTACTTATATATTTCACTAACTAAGCCACATTTAGTGCTGATATATTTTATTAACCAAATGTATTTTATGATAAAACTATTTTAAAAATGTTTTTGCATTTGTCCGCCTGTTATTTGTGCGCTCCCACAAAGGAGAAAAAGTCTAAGTCAGGAGTCAGTCTTGTGTTTGTGTTGAGGCACGTTTGTTTTTGTTTCAGGTGTGGAGACTCTGAAATGCATCTATGATGACCTGGAGATTTTAGCGCCAGATTTAGAAGGAACGGGCTCTGTGTTTCCAGGTACATTAAAAAAAAAACAAAAACATTCTTGCACCTCTGAGAAGTGTTGCTTTCTCCTGCTGTTGGTGTTGTTCCACAGCTCCTCTCACACCTGTCTTACCTTTTGCTCTCCCAGCTTGTTCTCCAAGTGGCTGTCCATCAGCTCCACGATGTTTTTTTGCTGTACAGGCTTGCCACTTAGCTACACAGGTAGGAAACATTAAATCTTATACAAATTTTTTTTTTTGTTAATTTAGATGTGTTATGTTATCAGTGTATGTTTCTTCAAATATTCAAAGGTCTTAATATCATATCATTATGAGAAAAGGGCCACGCAGCTGAGATTTTTGGATAAAAATTGTTTTATTTCATCTTACTGTAGGTAAAATGAACAACCGATTATTGAGTTGTTGGGCATGTGTGTAAGAAACAAATGTAGCTTCTGCAGATTCAGAGAAGTTCAAAACCACCCCCCAGAAGTGCCTATATTCCACAAATGCTGCAAAAATAACAAAACTCACATTTTTTGTTCTACACGGACACCTATTGTTGAAAATGCTTTAAATCTGCAAAACTTTTTTCTTTTTTTAAAATAGGCTTTGAGTCAGATCATTTTATATGATGCTTTATCAGTTGTTTGTGTTAAAACTCTGTCACGCAACATTAAAAGAGAAATTTATCATAAGATTTTAGGATTCAGGCTAGTTATTTAATTATTTGCATTTGTGTCACTTTTTTGAATGTAGTTCTGCACCTCAGACTGGGAAGAACTTAGATCAAGCCAACAGAAAACTGACAGTGAAGAGGACAAACCTTCCCCTGTGAAAGCATGCCTGACCTCACTGCACAGCCAGGCGACAGCAGACCTAATGGATGAGGAGCCTGCTCTTACCAAGTGAGTGCTGGATGGTACACAAAAGTAACAGTTTTTAAGTTATTAATCATGAATTCATTATTAAATAATACTCAACATGGATTTGTTGAGCTTTGTTTATTATGATCAAGAAATTATCAACCTGTAAAAAACTATTAATTATATTCTCTTATATGCTCTTTGTTGAAATAGTCTAATGGATGAGGCTGCTGAGGGTCTGCACTTGTTATCAGACAAGTTGCCACCTCCAGGTATGACTGATCAACCCTACAGAACCCTCAGTAATAAAGGTTTCATTTGTTAAAATGTCTTTTTGGTCTTTAAGCCATTTTGTTTGTTATTTTTAAGTAAATGAAAAGTTTCCTTGAAAACACGAAAATGCATCAAACATGACATTTGTGATGAATGTAAAACTGCATATAAAAGAGATATTCACTCTTAGCTAAGATCTGCTGGTAACAAAGAAACTACAATGTTTGTTCGCCAGCAAAACTCTTGAATTATGATGTCATAATCCATTTTTGTTCAATATGTTGGTTTCTGATCTAGCCATCTAGATTTGAAGGCTTGTTGTGATGATGTTCAGACTTTATAAATGAAAGATTTGTCTTTTGAAAAAGACAACAGTGAAAGATTCTACCTGCACATTGCCCACAGGATGTCTGTTTTCAGAAATATTTACTTTATGCTACTATTTAATATTTACAACTCTGAGGCAGGGGCACTTTCTTTAGACATTTCTGAAAGTGGTTATATTTTATGCTGAAAAATACCATAACATTTTTGCTTCTTTTTAGGTAAAGCATTAGTGGACGTTCTGTTTTTGGCCTTTGCTGAGCAGACCCCTCCCCTGAAAGAGCTGCTGCCTCTGCTGGGAGCCCTCAAACACATGTCCTGCTGGCATGCAGCAAAGATCAGTCTGATCACACAGCACACCTCCAGGTCAAACATAACATTTTCTGTGACTTTTACAAATTTAGGTCTTTTGTTAATGCGTAACTAGCTCTCCCAGCTACAGACTGGACTCTGTTCTATTAAAGGTTTAACCAGATTCTTGTTTTAATTCAACACTCCACCACTAGGGGGAGTAAGAGATAAAAATATGAACACATGGCAGCTTAAAACAGTGGATGATCGTGTCCACTACTTAAAGTAAAATTCCTATGTATGATATTGAAAAAAAATACCACCCTATCCCATGAGTTTTCTCAAATACTATGGGATTTTTTTGTTTGCCATACTTGCAAAGCGTAGTAATAGCCTCCTTTCAAGAACACTCACTAAGCCGTTTGCCTCATTCAGGTGGCAGAAGGTGGCATCTTCTCTGGGCGCTGGTCTGCTGGGACCTACTGACCTGTTCAGCAGTATTGACCACAGAGAAATGTGGAGAGGAGGCCTGGTTATCAGAGAGAAGAAGGTAAAGTCTAATAATGTCTAATAATACCCTTAATTAAACTCAAGCAAAAGATTAATTTCGTACTACAAGGTTGTTCTGCATTTAATAAGTGCATAACAGAATACGGATTAAAGCCAATATACACAATACTGTATTTTATTTGTTTACCTTATTTGAGGATCTTGATTTTTAAGTTATTCAAAAAATACTAATTTCAAAAATTAAAAATTAGTTTAGCCTGTAGCTAGTTTTTTTCCCCTCTAAATGTAAAGCGCTTTTTGAGAAATGATAAATTCTCAGTCTTTGCCACTGCATTTCATTTAGAACATGCAAATACTTATTTTACGTGTTTTCACTGTTTACATCCTTTGAACAACTGGATCCAGACAAGTCACTTTATCTCAACAGCACCCTCTCTTTTTAGCCGTTTTAGACTTTACTGGAAAAAAAAGCTCTATAATTGTTACAAACACAGCAGAGTGGGTTATCACAGAACTGAACTCTGTAGGGGTCCAAAAGGACTAGCCCATTAAAGAGAAGAAAAAGGCCATTTTCAGGGGATTTGTGTGTGTCTGTATATGTGTGTGCAGTGTTATTTAGTGGTTTGTCAGCTTCTAGGAAAGTAAGACAAAAAACTGCTTGGTTGTTGGGTCACCTTCCGAGGATAATGATATTAATTCATCATCGAAGTCTCTGTGTGTAAAAATATATACATTTTTGCTAAAAGTACAGATTTCTTTTTTTTCATTTAGTTTTTTTTTCTCATTTAGTTTTGGGATTTTTTTCTGGCTCACTGGACAAAATAATATTTATATGAGTCTGAAATATTTTTGAATTTAGCTGAAACTTGTTAAAAACCCACTTCGATCATATTTTGATCTATTTTAAAAGCATTCTCATTCTCAGTGGTCTTTTAATTATGATTATGGCGTTTTTAGCCAAAATAGTAGAAAACCTATGTTGTTTTTTTATTTTTTACAACATAGTTTCTGCAGTACGGCAATAGTTCATTCAAAATCTGCCTCTGAGTTGTGGGGGGGACCATTGACGTGGAGCAACCCTGCCCCTTTTCTTCTCTGTTGCTGAGAGCTTGGAGCAAGGAGCTTGTGGCCCGCTCAGCGTATTTTTCACTTCACAAATAAGTTCTTGTTCAAAGAGCATCTTTTTGTCTGCTGCTCCTGCATCACAACAGTTTGAGTAGAGAAATACTCAGAAATGCGCTTTTGAACTAATTTTTTTTAATATGTCCATCATCAGAAAAAAATGCCACAAGAACACATTAAAAACACTATAAACACAATTTTCATTAGAGTGGGTTTTTAACTGAAAAGTGAAATTAATAATTATTAAGTTGAAATTTGTTGTAATTTCTGATGTTCATCAAACTTGTTAAACTGCTTCATTCTTTCCAAAGCAGAAACATTAACCGATGTTTATGTGATTTTGACCCAAGTGGTGGTTTTTCTCAGCCAAACATGACACTATAAAAAGATTCAGTCTAATATCAGCTTGACTGAAGCATGCTGCTCTAAGGAGTTCAGGAGCTGTCACAGACTTCTTGTTCCTGTTTTGTTTTGCATTCTTGCGTGTGTGTTGACACAAAAGTGGGAGGTATTGGAACATCTGTAGTGATCTGTGTTTCACTTCATCAGTTGTATTTAGTACAGCAGTTCATTTTAACCACAGCAGCACTGACCATGAACGTTTGGAAGTAATTCGTCATCTTCTCTGTGGTGTTCTCGCTCCAGTGTGGATCTGAACTCCGCTTTGACGGCTTCTCCCTGCGCCTTCCTGAGCTTCAGAAAGCAGAGTGTAATCTCTTGCTGGCTCCCTGCGCCTCCACTGATCAGAGACTGCACTCTGAGGTAGGATTCTCATTATCTTGACTTTCCACATCTTTGTTTTATTTGTAGAATTTTCCATTTCTTTCACCACTTGAAGAGATTGTTGTAATGCTGGGCTGATTGTGTGCCTCTCCTCTTGTAATCAAGCTTTAAGCAGACTACATCACAGTTTTGCTTTACTTTGTTGTTCGTGAAGTTCTCGAAAGCCCCTCAGTCACAGACATCCTGCTGTCAGACGGCTTTAAAGCCTGAACTTTGAACGCTCTTATTGTGAAATGCCACATATTTTGGGTGGTTTTACATATCTGTTGCTCCAGAGATAAAACTAGAAGAATGTGATGACGTTTTTCTGGTGGTTTGGATGAACACCGACATATTGGCGACATATTGCAACATCTATTTATGTTCCATTCCTCAAGAATTACCTCTTTTCCCAACAGGTGTTCGATTTGATTCATATCAGGAGACATACTTGGTCATTCAATCACCTTCACCCTGTACTTCTTCAGAAATGCAACAGTAGCAATGTGTTTTGGATCATTGTCGTGATGGAAAAGTGCACGACGACCAAGTGCACAGAGTGATGGCAGCATCTCTATCTCAGTAAAGAGCAGTACATTATTGAGTTCATGATGCCGTCAATGAAATGCAGCCCCACATAAGGACACTTCCACCTCCATGTTTCACTGTAGGCACCATGCATTTTTTTCTTTGAAATTCCTACTGTTGCGACTCTGAACAGTTTTAAAACCATTAGTTCCAAAAACTGTGATCTTTGTCTCATCACTCCAGAGTCCCAGCAGTCTTCCTCTTTTTCAGCATGGGCCCTAGCAAATTCTAGGCATGCTTTTCTATGCAAGGGCTTTAGGAGAGGCTTCCTTCGTGGACAATACCCATGCATACAATTCCTCTGCAGACTGCACCGGATGGTGTTACGGTAAACAGTCACTCCAGTTTGGCTTTGTACTGCCTTAGATAACTGCAGTGAACTTGCATGGTGATTTTCTTCAACCCATCTAATAAGAAGACGCTCATGTCGAGATGTTAACTTCCGTGGACAGCCTGAATGTTTCTGTAAGATGGTTGCACTTCCATCTTTCTTACATTTTTGCATCACTTTTGCTGCAGTATTTTGACCTATATGTAAAGCTTTGCTGATCTTCTTCTCACCTTTTTCATGAAAATAAATTATTTATTTTCTCAGATTTTGTGACATTTCTCTTCCATAAGGAGCCATTTCTGACAGCATGAAATGGGAAGGGCTTTCCTTTGTTAACAAATGCTCTTTTATAGTTACCTGTGTCCTGGACACATCTTAAATCAATCATTAGACTCACCTGTGGTTGAATACCTGTTTGTTAGAATTGTGTCGTCTTAAGTGTGACTTTTTTCCCAAGACTATATTTTCTTGGGGTGTACTCATTTTTGCAACATGGACTTGAATGAATTAGTTGGGAATATCTCTTTTTTGTGTGTGCAAAGTAACAAATCTTGTTTGCAATCAGTGGCCCACATGGGTATGATGGGGTAATTATGGGGGTATTTTGTAGTATCATATCTCAGAAAACGTTGATTCTGAAAGGACACCAAAGGTTTCCTGAAAAATGTAGTGAGGTGTTCTCATTTATTCTGAGTACTGTAACTATGCATTGCATATGCACATCTTAATGTGAGACTAATGGAACGAGTTTAATACTGTAGCAATTCAAGACTTGAAGTAGCAGACATGCTCTTTCTACAGTGGTGATCTAGGTAATGAAATACATGCTGAATTACATGCTGCGTTCACTCGTGGGATTAGTCGTACATTACCTGCACTTTCAACATACTAGCAGACATTCAGCACAATGTTGATGGATCTGAGTCATTCTGACAATTTCATCCACTTTTGTTGCTAATGTCTGGAAAATGTGAGTGCTGTTGTGTTCTAAGCTCATACCGACTACCGCAACTGATTCAATGTGGGATATTTAACTTAAGTGTTCTTAAAGATCTGACCAGGTTTTTTTTTTCAGGTTTTGCTCGTGTTGTCGATGTAAAGATCATATTGTGCATATTTGTCTTTACAGAGATATAGATTACAATTATTTATTACTTTTTCTACTATCAAGATAGCAAAAAATAAACAAATAAATAAACACTGTCCATAAAAAAAATCTTAAGACCCAATAAAACCCATAAGAAGTTCGTTATGTTTAGTCAGACCAAGTTAGCTTGATAATGACATATGTTTACCCACTGACTACCATCAGTTGATTGAACTACCTGTTTGGAAATGTGAACATAAACACATCAAAGCTGCAAACACGTCATTTAAAAAAAAATCTTCGCTGCTCTGCAGAAATGTCCTAGAAAACAAAGGAGTTTTTATTCTGGCATAAAAATCATCAAAAGACCACTGGGAACACTTTTACAATGGATCAAAAGATGATTGTAATGGGACACTTAGCTGCAATTGTCTGCCAGTTCCTTAGATTAAAAATCTGCCCTTAGCAGTTGATGTGACCCTTGATACACATTTTATTTATGCTCAATGGTGAATACCTTTTGATAATGTTAAAGCTAAAATCCTGTTATTTATTGTGACTTCTGCTCCGTAATTGCTTGATGCAACCTACATTTCAAGATTACTACTGGGTGCCACGTGAATTAGACACGATTAGACACTGGCTAAAAGTGGTTTGTAATCACATTGCACATACTAGAGTCACATCACAAACTAGAGTCTATATATAATACGCAAAGCATGCAATGGAGATATAATCGACAGGTAGGACTACTTGCTTTAGTCATTAGACATTCGCTTTGCAGTTTTTTTCTAATACAGAAACTCTTTTTGGCATTGAACTGATGATCTTTGTTAGTGGCCTTCAAACGGGGTTCGTTTCCTACAATTCTTTTGAAAAAGCAAAGTTTCCTTTTCGAGGGCCATGGCGGGAATCTGTTGATTCTTTTTTCTGGCTTTAGAATTTTACTATAATTCTATTAACAACAGCAAGAGGAATTTAAAGCTTTTTGGCAATTTTTTCCTGGCCAAGACCAGCTCAGATTACCCAACAATATGACCTCTTTGAAAACCTGACAGCTCTGCTGAATTTCTTGTGCATGGTTTGGTTACTCTTCGCAAATGTTTGGAATGATAAGAAAAATTAAATAGTAAATTCTACACCACTGGAAACATCTTAGGACGCTTGGATAAAAAAAATAGAAAAATGAAGGTGTCTGTTTACTTTCGTGTTGGTGTGCACCACCAGTTGAAAGGCTGAGTGCTGTTGTCATTTAATATTAAGTGCTTCGTAAAGTTTGCCTAAAGGATTAATACAAAAATAAGTCATTTGTTATTATTATATAACCATTGGTAGCTTATACAATTTCTTTTATCTCAACTTTTGTTTCGGTTTGTATTGTAAATAATGTCCACATTGAAAAAAAGAAAAACAACAATAAAGGACTTGCAATGGGGTTGTGGAATGCAGGGTGGTAGTGAAATATCAGTGCAGTTATGAGTGACATTTTCTCCCTCTTTATCCAACTTTTTCTTCTTGATGTTTCATTCCTTTCATCACTTCCTCTGTGCTCACACAACATTCCTCTTGTTTTTGCAGGTCTTCCATTACTACACTTCCTCTTTGAACTTGATTCAGATAGTTCATCTGTCAGACCTGCCAAGCTTCCTGATGTCAAGCGTGGAGTTGGAACTGTATCCTCATTTCAAGTGTGTCTATCTTTGTCTTCTTGTATGCATCTGCTCAGAAAGAAATCCTGTTTAAAAATGTTGTTTCGAAAACAAAAATGGAATCAAAATTAACTTAAAATGAAATATTCATTATTATCTCAAAAGTTCTACATTTGCCATCCTAAATCTGAACTACTCTGAGCTAATCTGCTTCTCTCAACCAGACAAATGAGTTTTTAATGGGAAATGCATTTAATGGATATTTTAATCAAACTTTGTTGAACTGTTAAAAGATTTGGGAACTTCAGTTTTTAGTAGGTTGGCAGTGGTTCTTAGTCCTATAGACTCGTGTATAGGTACCCTGCTAGTGCCAGATTGATCCGCTTTTGCCTTCAGAACTGCATTATTACTTTGTAGCATAGATTCAACAAGGTACTGGAAACCTTCCTCAGAGATTTTTGGTCCTCATTGACATGATTCTGCATCACACAATCGTTGCGGATTTGTTGGTTGTACATCTCCCATTCCACCACATCCCAAAGGTGATCTGTTGGGTTGAGATCTGGTGACTATCTAACTTCTAATCCTAATCCTAACCCAGTGAACTCGTTGAACCCATCTTGACCATGTCTATATCCCTAAATGCATTTAGTTGCTGCCATGTCATTGGCTGATTAGAAATGTCTGTTAACGAGCAATTGGACAGGTGTGCCTAATATACACACGTGGACAAAATTGTTGGTACCCCTCAGTTAAAGAAGGAAAAACCCACAATTCTCACTGAAATCACTTGAAACTTACAAAAGTAACAATAAATAACAATTTATTGAAAATTAAATAATCAAAATCAGTCATCACTTTTGAATTGCTGATTGTTTTTTTTAATAATTAAGTCAAACTAATGAAACAGGCCTGGACAAAAATGATGGTACCCATAACTTCATATTTTGTTGCACAACCTTTTGAGGCAATCACTGCAATGAAGCGATTTCTGTATTTGTCAATGAGCGTTCTGCAGCTGTCAACAGGTATTTTGGCCCACTCCTCATGAGCAAACTGCTCCAGTTGTCTCAGGTTTGATGGGTGTCTTCTCCAAATGGCATGTTTCAGCTCCTTCCACAGATGTTCAATGGGATTCAGATCTGGGCTCATGGAAGGCCACTTTAAAATAGTCCAACGCTTTTCTCTCAGCCGTTCTTGGGTGTTTTTGGCTGTGTGGTTTGGATTGTTGTCCTGTTGGAAGACCCATGACCTGCTACTGAGACCAAGCTTTCTGACACAAGGCAGCACATTTCTCTCCAGAATGCCTTGATAGTCTACAGATTTCATTGTACCTTGCACACATTCAAGACACCCTGTGCCAGATGCAGCAAAGCAGCCCCAAAACATGACTGAGCCTCCTCCATGTTTCACCGTAGGGACAGTGTTCTTTTCTTCGTATGCTTGGTTTTTGAGTCTATGAACATAGAGTTGATGTGCCTTACCAAAAAGCTCCAGTTTGGTCTCATCTGTCCAAAGGACATTCTCCCAGAAGCTTTGGGTTTGTCAACATGCATTTCTGTAAATTCCAGTCTGGCTTTTTTAGGATTGTTTTTCAGCAGTGGTGTCCTCCTTGGTCGTCTCCCATGAAGTCCACTTTGGCTCAAACAACGACGAATGGTGCGATCTGACACTGATGTACCTTGGCCTTGGAGTTCACCTTTAATTTCTTTGGAGGTTGTTCTGGGCTCTTTGGATACAATTCCAACGATCCGTCTCTTCAATTTGTCATCAATTTTCCTCTTGCGGCCACGTCCAGAGAGGTTGGCTACTGTCCAGTGGGTCTTGAACTTCTGAATAATATGAGCCACTGTTGTCACAGGAAGTTCAAGCTGTTTAGAGATGGTCTTATAGCCTTTACCTTTAAGATGTTTAACTATATAATTTGTTTTCGGATGTCTTGGGACAATTCTCTCCTTCGCTTTCTGTTGTCCATGTTCAGTGTGGTCCACACCTTTTCACCAAACAGCAGAGTGACTACTTGTCTCCCTTTAAATAGGCAGACTGACTGATTATGAGTTTGGTAACACCTGTGATGTCAATTAAAGGACACACCTGAGTTAATCATGTCAGTCTGGTCAAATAGTTTTCAATCTTTTATAGAGGTACCATCATTTTTGTCCAGGCCTGTTTCATTAGTTTTTTTTTTAATAATTATGTTAATCAGCAATTCAAAAGTGATGGCTGATTTTGATTATTTAATTTTCAATAAATTGTTATTTATTGTTACTTTTGTAAGTTTCAAGTGATTTCAGTGAGAATTGTGGGTTTTTCTTTCTTTAACTGAGGGGTACCAACAATTTTGTCCGCGTGTGTAAGTGGCCAGTGAATGTATCTGACTATACTTTGACAACACAAAGAGCTTGGTGCTCAATAGTCTGACAATAACTTTGTCATCATTTATCACTTATAGATTTCCATTCTCAGTTTTAAACATGAATATCAATGACTTTTTAAGATTAAACAATGCCAAATTTGTGTGTAAACTAACCTTTGTTCTTATTTTTTTCCACTCTGGCCTCAAAGCTTTTTCTGCTGCAAATTTTCTCAATGAAGGTAAAATAGAGGTCTATTTGATCCTATTTTTTCCTATCTAACTGAATTTAACAATTGCAAATTGTGGGAATTCCGTTCTCCAATATGAAGTGGTTATCTGATTTAAGAAACAAAAAAACTCTACAAAAGCAACAGAAATCCTAATGTAGGCTGTAGTGGATCTTGACTGAAAGATTTTTCCACTCATTGATATTCAAATCGCGTTCTCTAAATTCAATCCCTTCTGTGCTCAATGACATTTTCTGTATCTAAATATGATGAGTGCCATTTCTGGATATTGTTTTGCTCCTTCACAACTCTTAACCAGATGCCTGCTCGGGAAATCAATGAAAGCTAAACTTCTGATGGAGCAGCTAAGGTCACTGCGTGGAAAGGTAAACGTCTGACCAATCACTTTTCAGCCAGGACTCGGTTTGCCTTTTTTTCAGAAGCTTGTTTGAGAAAAGAGACATTCCTGGGTGTTTTATTTTGCACATCATCCAAGGCACTGAAGCACGTTTGTCTGTTGTTTCCAGGTTGGAGCTTTATTCAGTTTGTCCTGCAGAATCACTCCCATCGCTCAGTCTCCTGCCAGCCATCTCAGTTCCCAGCGCTGGAAAGAGTCTCTTGCTAAAGGACAAAAGTCTTTACTTGGTAAGACTGCACATTTTTAAGCTCCTCTGTGTCTGTTAGATATGTTGACAGGCAGAGCAGAGATCTGGCAGGTCTCATCATGTTGTGTCAGTGAGTCGAATCGCTTGCATCTAATCCACAGAAATAATGAGGTTTTTGCTGGGGGTGCAGATCCGGGGGTGTTGTAGTACTGACGTGAAAACAGTGCAGTAAAAATCCAAACACAAAATCGAACATGATAGAACCCCTAACTGTGTTCTTGATTGGTGCAGCGCATACGTGACACAAGTCGATTTTATGCCTTAGCTCTCAGCTCAGTGAGAAAAAAAAACCCTAAAAAAAGTAAAATGACGATCGAATAAAAACTTGAGGACAAGTGAGTTCAACGTTAAAGAATTCTTTTGGAGATTAGCCTTGAAGTTCATTTCTGTCTTCATTCTTTTATTTTCCAGTTCCTGACATGGAGACAAAAGGTGAAAGTGCTGTGTACTTCCTGCTGGTCCAGGGGTCAGATGATGACAAGTCTGGAATCTGTAGGGTCAGGATGATGCACTCAACAAGTCAGATTAATGGAGTGGCTGCTATGGCTGTCATCTCTGGCCTTCTCAGAGAAAAACCTCCATCAGCAGGTAGATCATGCAGTAATTGTTGGGTTCTTTTTTTGTGTTTTTTTTTCTCCACTGTAAAGAAAACTTGCTGCAGAACTCCTCATAGCCTGCATCACACAAACTATGTTTAACTTTTCCGCCTGGCTTTTGTATTAAAGAACAAGATGGTATATCTTTGTTAACTGTGGGACATACAAAAATAAAAAAGACTGTAAACCAATTAAAATAAAAAAGAAACTGTTATTGATCAAGGACCGCACTCTGAATACAGTAGGCCCCATTAATTGTCTTCTGTCTCTACATAGAGCAATTTTTAATGATTTATTTCCACTTTACTCCAATTAGTGAGCATTTATCAGTGTCTTAAAGTTACCATCTAATGCAAATATATATTGTTGTTCCTGTTTTTAAAAAAGCCCTGTTTTAAAACCTGAAAGTATTCAGGGCCACCCTGACATTCCAAAAATTACTCAATTAAATCATCTTTTTCTCTTTCTGCACATCTTTTTTCATTGGTCTTTCTCAGAACTAGAACGTTTTGCTTCTCTCTTAATATTTTTCTCATCTGTTACACTATAATAGTAAGAATACCTGAAAGAGAACAGATAATATAGAAAGGAGGGGTTTCAAAAAATGTAGTGGAAATGTGGATTGGTAATGTCATGGTTTTTTTGGGGTTAGTATTGAATAGTTGGATGGACTTGAAAGAGATTTTGTACTCTTGACTGAAAGTATCTTTACTGATAAAAGTCCTTCATTGTTCTGTGGCTTTTTCTGAGATTCATGAGCTCTTGTGATGTTTCCTCCCGAGAGTTTCTCTTGTTAACATTTTATGCAACCTTCAGGAGACGTTTTACTTTTCGTGGCATACTTTTTAAAGTGCAGTTAGACTATAAAAGGTGTCCTCAGTGCCTCAATGACACAGCAGGATGTTGGTCAGAATTATTTTTCCAACACACAGATAAGAGCATCACCAATTTTCTTGACCACCAAGGAAAAATGACCCTACATTTAGATGAAATCCAAGCTTCAATGATTTTTAAAAATATTTTCTTTTCCTATATCATCACACGCTTGTAAATATGTTTTTATTTATTTCATAGAAATGGAAAAGCTTTAAATTTTTTCAATTAATTTTAACTCTAATTTTTTACTTTTTTTCAAGGGCAGGAGTAGACTCTTCCATTGACAAAGCATTGACCCTACTATTTCATTCACTTTTGTCTCCCTTTGATCAGAAGTAAGCGTTGGTGCCGTCCTTCATCTTCTGCCATGCCTTCAAGAGGACGGCCTCCTCCAGAGGGAAAGGAAGCTGGCCCACGTTCAGACGCTGGCGCTCAAAGAGTATTTTAGTAAGTGAAACATTTCAAAGACTGAAATTCTTAAATGCTAAGCAGTATCGTAGAAGGGAGAACCAGAAGGGGCAGCGGAAATCAGACCAGCAAACTTTCAATTGATCACTGAGACCAATCATGGTAAAAGATAAAATAAGCTCCAAAACACTCTGCAATGTCTACCCAGAAATACAACTAACTTAATTTTTGACCATTAAATAACTTTTTTAATTGTAACTGTATGTAAGATATATAACATTTTGGAAAAACAATAATAGATAAATGGATTTTTCATTTTTACATTATGTTAACACCTTATTTTAAATTGGGACGGAATAAATAAAATCAGTTCCTTTCTGTTTGATTGCATGACATAGCTTAAAAACCCACTCTGATGAATATTGTTTCTGGTGTTTTTTGTTTTTTTTTGTTCTTCTGGCATTTTTCTGGTAATGAAGGATATACTGTACATAAAGAAAATGAACCTCAATTTGCAGTTTTGAGTATTACTCTACTCAAATTGTTGTGAACCATTAGCAGACGAAAGAAGGTCATTGTGAAAGGATTGCATTTGTGACGCTGGGCAAACCACAAGTTTCCTGCTCTAAGCTCTCAGCAACACGGAGGGAAAGAGGGGCTGGAATGCTCCGTGCTCACAGTCCCGCCACAACCTAGAGGCATATTTATTATAAACTCCTGCCTTTCTGCAGAAACTATTTATCAGAAAATGACATTTTTTTTTATATTTGGCTAAAAACTGCATAATTATAACATAAAAACCACAGAGAACACTTTTAATAAAGATCAAAAGATGATCAGGTGATGGTTTGGTAACATTTCATTTAGTGAAATGTTACCAAACCATTTTCCCATCGTGCGGTGCTGTGCCACACAGCAGTTGTTTTGAATAAATGCTCATTTCAGTCAGCAGCAGTTACATTTAAGGAGGACACTTGAATAGACCCTGCGGGTATAACAGGTATCTCGCAGAGTCTGTGGAACGGTTCTCAGATCTCGTTCTTCACAGAGAGTGAAACAAAAATGGCACAATAAAGGAAGTGGAGATGATTTCTTTAGCAGAGCTGCTCATTGAAAGGCCATAAAAAGAGCCTATCACCCTGACAGACAACAAACTTTAATGGATTTCTACACAGTTTACTCGGATTGCCTTTTACTGTGAAACTGAAATGTCCGCACACGTTGTAAAAGTTTCAGTGGGAGTTTGTGCAAAGATCATGAAGTGTTTGAGGTGGTGGTGTAAACGCACATAATCCCTGGTCTGTCTTTTCATCTCTCGCTCTGCTGTCACTGCACGTGTGTGATAAGTGTGGCATCAGAAGCACAAGCGTGTCTAGAACTTAATTTAACATTCTCTTTCTATTCCAGTGGATCTGAAAGTCTCCGCCATGAATCCTCTAAGAGCTCAGTTACCCTAATGCTTGGGTCTCTTAAACGATGAATGTTTGATTTAATGAAAATACTATTCCTGGCAGCAGATTTATAGAGGGGCTTACCAAAATTTGCATCAGGCCACCAGATTTTTTTTTTTTTTTGAAAAAGAGACAAATTCAAAGATTTTTTTTCTGCTTTTCTGAGAGAAACACATAAAAAAATGTTATGTCTTCCAAAACAAATCTGATTGAAATCTTGAGAATTTCTAGAGGCAGGCCAAAAATAAATACTTGAATACTTCTAAAAATAGTTTCTGTCTGTGTTTCCACCCAGAAAGGAAAGCGGACGATTCGGCCTCCAGTTCAGTATCTGTCAGTGACTTGAAGACATTTCTGAACCTGGTCAGAGAACAGTATTTGAAGGTATTGGACTCCACTCTGCCGATGATTGCCAGCTGTCAATCAAAGAAGCTTGCTGCAGAACCGCCAGGTAAGCAACAAAAGACACAAGAGCAAGTATCTATTATCCAAGATAGTTTTTTTTCTAGCAAAGAGACAAGCACATCTTTTTTAAATGCCAAAAAGGGTTTTTACAAATCTTGTTCATGCAGAACACAGACCATAATGATCTCCAATTTTCTTTGTTCACATTGGTACTTGCAATCTCTCCACATATCCAGATAGATTGGCACTTACAGACGACAATAGAATCTTATTGTTTGCAAATAAATTAACACTAAAACAAATGACAGCCTGCAGCAAAATGTGCACAATGAGGACCTTCATGGTTCTAAAAAGCACAGGAGAAAGACCAGAATGGCGAGGAAATTTCATGGCAGAATTGCTATGACATTATTAGTGAGTTATGTGTTGGCGCCTGCACAACGCTGCCCATCATTACAGCTATTGTCCAATTATCTGCGCTTGGAGACGGAGGCACTGACTCAGCATGAGGAGCTGCATTAGCATAAAGTGCAACAGACACAACTTGAGTCACTAAAATGCAGCCTGGAGCAAGCTGTTTTATGCTTGTTTATCTTTTCATTGTTACATTATCAGGATATTGACTCAGTCCTCCAAAGCTTCAGCAAAGAAATGTATTACATATGAAGCATGGGTGGTGAACACGTGTATAGACTAGCAGCCTAATTAGATAATCCCTCCTTGCTTTGCTGTAACGATGACTATCCATTAAATTTGGAGTTTGTGTTGCCTAAAGGTGTGGCCATTTCTGTGTGGGCTGGTAATCCCAGGACTCATGGAGTTGGTCTCTTCATGCATTTTTGCATGCAAAACCTTCGCCTGTAAATCTGCTTTATCCAAATGTGTCACATTTTTTATCATCCTTTCTATAAAAAAAATCTTTCTGTCAGAGCACGGGAAAAGTGCGAGTTGGTTATTCATTTATTCACATCTGCAAAGGATTGAGTGAGTCGAGCTTCACCAGGTGAACATTCACATCACTCCTGCAGTCTGTCACGCCAGGGCTTGTGCTAGCATTACACAGCAGAGCGATGAAGATGAGACTCCAAAGCCGCTGCGGTTGAAAGGAGCCCATGATCCGAGAGGCTCCTCTCTGACTGTGATACATTATGCCACCTGTGTAATGTTTTAGAAGTTCTTCCCAGCAGCAGCAGCAACTTTATTTCCTCTAAGGAGTTGTGATTCTTCATCTGTCAAAAAGTCAGAATGATGGATACACAATCTGCCTCTGCTTCTCTAGACTTATCTACTTCAGTGTGCTTTAGCTCTTGGGCTGAAAGCATACGTCACAGAAGCAATGGGGGTCAAGTTATTTTTATTTTAATCCTTTTTCAATTATGTCTAACTTATTTTTACATTTTTCAATGATTAAAAAAAGAAAAATCAAGCCAATCTTAGAAAGTTCGTTTTACTACCTCGTTTCAACCTCTGAGGTGTAGCACACAGACATTTTCAAGAATTAAACACGTTTATTTTAAAATGTGAAAAATTAGGTAAGTACCAACAGTTAGCAATTTTAAAGCCCCATGTGTACATGTAAACAGCCAAAAAAGTTGATTTACTGTTGTGTTACCTTTTAACTACATATATATTGGTGTGAACAGTGTTTAGTGTTGTGGCTTGTGTCCCTTCACCTAATATGAAAAAAGTAAATATTAGACAGATAAAATAAAATTAACTTTTTAGGGCTAAGCCTCGCATCTATAGAAGTGATAAATCCCCTAAACCAAATAATGGTTTGATCCACTTTCATCAGCAACAACCGCAGTCAAGCATTTCCAAGAGCTGATAATCGGTCTAATATAGCTCTGTGGAGGAGCTTTAGCCTATTATCTTTGCAGAATTATTGTTTTTAAGAAACATCTGTGAGTTTTTGAAGAGGAACTGTTCTTTAAAAAAAAAAAAAAAAGTAAGACCACACCACATCTTCTCTATAAGTTTTAGGTAAGGAGTTAGACTACACAATTCTTGGGGTGTATCCAGACTGGACACATTACATTCGCTTTAAGTAAACCAGACTTCCCAATATAATCCAGAATGAATTTTCAGTCTGAAAACACCCAAGCACTCTAGGACCCATTTTTTGTGGTGGTCTTGGTTTGTTCCCAATCTGACTTATCTCCGCTTTAAATTTTTCTCAGTCTGAATACACTCCATGCTCAGTGGAACAACTGAACCAAAATGGCAGTCGTGGCCAAGCATTACTGGATGTAAACACAATAGCAGAGAAATGATGAGACGAAGCAACTCGTTAAATTGTGGTTGGTTTGATGAATGCAGGCTCATTAAAACAAATTTTAATGTGATACACATTGCCTCTCACACTCTTTTCCTGACAATCGATGTCATACCAGTAAACATTTATCAGCGTACCTTCTTGGCTGCAGCTTCCTCGGTAACCCCCTTGCAGCATGCCCCCACAATAAAAAGAGTTTTACCTGATGTTGAGATAGATGTTTTAATGTTTTAATAAGTGAACTGTCCCAACAAGGATTAAGCACAGTGTTTCCATTATTCCTATTATTATTATAAGTTGCTTTGCTCTGCTCTTGTAATTCCTGGCCAAAGACTGAATAGATCTTGCTTTGGTTCAGAACTGAATACATACCAAATGCAAGGTTCAGGACTTAAACTGGACTAACGAACTTTTCCAGTCTGATTACACCCTTAATTTTCTTTTTTAACTATTCAGAAGTAGACTCAATGGTGGATTTTCTTCTGCAGAGCTCAACTCCACTTCAGCTTCAGGTCACAAAAATGTGGAAGACATTCTCATTTAGGAATTTTTGGTTAGGCCACAGAATTCTTTGTTCCTTTTACCACAAGTAGTTCCTGATGCTTCGACACAACTCCAAACCATTACACTACCACCACAATACTCGGTTGTTGGTGTGATTTTTTTTATTTTTAATGCAGTTACTCTTAATTCAATTCAATTGTATTTATATAGCCCAATATCACAGCTATTGGACTAACATCAGTATTTTGCAAGAACAAAAAGTCAAACATAAAAATTTAAACAATAGCTGGTTGTTAAACAAACTAAGCAGAACAAACATCTCTGAACTTACACCCTTCTTCTCTGTGAGGAAAAACTCATAAAAAAGACCCTGTCTCTTTTTGGGAAAAAAAACAAGAAACCTCAGGGTTGCCCACATGAAGGAGGGATCCTCAACCCCAGACAGACAGGTGATGTGGTAGAATTATTAAAGAAAAATGAGTGTAATTAATCTACAACGAAATTGTTGAATAACAAGTATATGTCTAATAAACAAACACTTGTCTAGATAAACAGCTACAAGTTAAAATAACAGCAAATGTTTTAAATAAACAACATGTTTGAATAGTGTAGCAGATGGGCTTCATCCAGCTGGAGTTGCGAGACGATCCAGAGGCGAGGTCTCAGCCAAAGGCAGGAACACAGACGCGAGGTCTCAGCCAAAGGCAGGAACACAGACGATCCACCTGGAATCAGGAATCTTTCCCGCTCCTGCGTAGGGGAGTGTGAAAGAGGGACAACATGTGAATTGCACTGCACAAAACAGAAGCATGATGAACGACATAAAATAAAGCTTGGCAAATGACAATGGATGTAAGGAAGATTGCAGGCGAGGGGTGTGGGGTGGACCCTGGTAATGGTAAAGGAGAGAGAAAGTGGGTGTGGGGGTCAGGCAAAGAGTGAAAAGGAGCAAGTAGAGCCAGTGTGGTAAACTTCATTAGAGTAGGTGAGGTAGAGAAGTAAGTTAAATAATCTCTGATTGCTATCTAGCCTGGCAAGAAGCCTGTCCAAAGAGGAATGTTTTAAGCCTAACTTTGAATATAGAAACTGTGTCAGTCTCTCTTACATGAGCTGGGATCTTATTCAATAAAACAGGAGCTTGATGGCTAAAGGCTCTACTTCCAACCGTGCTTTTAGAGATTCTAGAAACCACAAGCGGTCTAGCATTTTGTGAGGAAAGTGTTCTGTTTGGTTGGTAAGGCACTATGAGATCTAGACCAGATGTAAGTAGAGACAGAAAGTTTTACCTTTGTCTCACTTATATTTTTTCCAAAAGTTTGGGATTATCTTAAAGTTTTCTTGCACAACTAAGATACATTTTTATGTCCATTTTGCTCAAGAATTGATTTTGTCTCCATCTTTGACATGCAGGTTGTTTTTACCTTCTGTTATATGCTGGAGTCACGAACTCTGACTAACCGCAGCAGGTTAGAACTTCAGTTCTTTTGGTGGTGTTGTTGGGTTTTGTGACCTCCTGATAGAGCTGTAGCTGTGCTTTTGTGTTGATTTTTGGTCAATCATTCACTCCTGGGAAGCTTCAATACTAGTCCATTTCTCTGTAATTTGTGGATAATGGCTTTTACTGAGGTTATTTAAAGTCTCAGAGCTTTAGAATTAACTTTATAGCCTATTCCAGACTAGTAGATACCAATTACATAGTTTCTCATTTGTTCTTGAAGGCTTTAGAAGATTTGTTTAATAACTCCTCATTGTTGAGAAGATCCTGCCGAAGTGATTTTTTTTAGGTTTTTCACACAGACTCATGTGGGTTAATATTTTCACATTAATAAACATAATGAAAAGATTACATTTAAGTTTTTTTTTTTTTTTTTTTTTTTTTTTACTAACATTTGATATAGTTTGAATTAAATAATTGATAAATGGAAAAACATACAAAAAAGTACAAAATCAGGGAGATAGTAAACAGTTCTTTATACCACTCCAACTGCAGAGTATGCTTCTGTCTTATTGTTTAGGCTGTCAGATCGTTACCCATCAGCTCGCTGACTGGCCTGAGAGGAGCGTCCTGCAGAACATAGAAAACCTGCAGAAAGGACGACAGAAGAGAAAGTAAACCAGATGGATTATATATATATATATATATTTGAAGTAAAAAAGGTTTAAAACTATATAATCTTGGTAGATTTTTAAAATATTTATTGTTATTTATCTTAAAGTTATTTGCAACCTTCCCCTTCTCTAATAAGATTTTGTTTGTCTTAGGTTTGGTATGTTTGGTTCTGGCTCTAGTGACAGCCTTCTGGGCCCTAAAGACAGTCAAAGAAGCTCCTCTGCTTTACTGGATGCTAAAGAACTTTTGAAGTACTTCACAGCTGATGGCCTGCCCTGCGGGGATTTACAACCCCTGACTATCAACAGAGGGTAAGCTATGAAGTTAGATTTGTTGCTAAAGTATAGTCTGTCTGTAGAAAAAAAATGCTGCACTAGTAGAGAGGTTTGTGTGTACGGGGTCAATTTAGGATCAACTTTAAGTGAATGAAAAACCAGACTGCAAATTTAGAACAAAACAAAACATTGAAATTTTGAAAACAAGACATTGTATGTATGTATATATATGTGTGTGTGTGTGTGTTTTTTAATTTGAAAACATCATTATACTCAAAAAGTGCACATTGTAAAGTTGAAGGAATTTTTGAAAATTCTGAAATAAATTTGTATTTAAACCTTGAATAAAAAGAAATATTTAAATCTAAAACTGTTACAAAGTTACAAAAATATAATGTTTATTTGTATTTTAAGCTTTTTTTTTCATTTCTCCCTTTTTGCTTTCAATTCTTAGTTTTCAGTTTCATTTCAGTTTTTAAGTTTTCACTGCAGAGATGATCCTCTTTTGACACGAGCGTGGGGCTTTGAGGTCTTTGGGACCGGGACATTTCCCATGAGGTGACAGAGAGGACTCCTCACTACACATTTTCAACACTTTCCTCAGACAGAAATGAACACTTTTCTCTCTTGTTTAACTCTCAAAGGTCATACCTTCATAGAAAATAAGTCCAGTATTAGAATGAAAACAAGAATCTAATCACATGTAGATTTATGTAACGTAGGCAAGCTGCACATGCTATATGTCTGTTAAAACAGGCACAGAAGAGATTGATTGACAAGCTCAACAGCAAAGTAGCACTGAAAAAATCAACCAAACAGTGAGACGGGGAAATGAGAACAGCGAAAACCGTACGGTAGTGATAATGCTCTCTCATAAAGTTTGGTACATCAGAGTGGGGTAGCACATGAACAGACACCATTCCAGAGCAGAAAAGATGTCACATCACTATAACCTCTCTGGGAATCATGGGAAATCATGTCCCGGTAGCCTATGAACTCAAAGCCCCACTTCTACGTAAACATACGATCAGCTCGGTAATGAAAATTTGAAATGTGAACTGAAACTGAAAACTGAGAACTAAAAAAAAGAACAGTTTAAAAATATAAATGTTTTTTTTTTTTTATTTGTTTACAGTTTGAGGTTTACGTTATTCTAATCATTCAAGTTTTAAATTTACTTTTTTCCCTAATTTTCAATGGGTTTTTTTGTTCAAGTTTACGATATTATTTTTTTCAAATTTACAATTTTGTTTTCAAAAATTCCTTCAAGTTTACAATGTATACTTTCAAGTTTTAGTATAAGTTTTCAAAAAACAATTCAAACTTACAGTGTCATGTTTTTAAATTTTATTTTTTGTCAAAAAGGCAATTTGGTTTTTCATTCACTTGATGCTGATCCTAAATCGACTCCATACAGATCCTTGATTTACAAATAAATAAAGGGGACTTCGATATGTTTTGGAGGCTTTTTATGATTTTCATATATTTTTACTTTTAGCACATGTTTGGAAAATGCAATAAATTGTTAAAATATAATTACCATTTTATCCTTTAGCTCTTTTTCAGTCCTGACTCTGTCCTTGTTCTTTTTTCAGTAATAACTTCTTTCAGCTCTCACCAGACCTTTCACCTGGAGAAGTCAGCCGAATGCCCTTTAGCAAAGCCTCAACCTCTCATTACCACGGCTTAGAGTACGTTCTTAATCTGTCCTTTTTCAATCTCTTTAAATCAGTTGGGAGGAGCAAAACCTCAAAAGTTATTTTACCTGAGATAATATATTGTGCTGTAAATGTTTGTGTAGGTTCTGCTTGGATAACCAGCGGTCTCTGGACAGGGATCAGGTTTTTGCCCGGCTTCAGTCTCGCCTGATGCGCTACGAGACTCAGACCACCTGCTCCAAGGAGCCCTGCGCCCTGCCGTTTGCTCTTAGTCCTGCCCCCTCACCTGCGTTGATCTCAGAACCAGGAAGTGTGCCTGATGGAGAAGCTCTGCTGAACTCTGATGTAGCCCGGCTCAAACGCAGATCCTGGGAAGCAGAGTTGGCGGGTGGCCCTACCCGAAGAAAGTATGACAACCTATTTACCTTTATCAGAGATAAAATGAACTGCTAAACTCAAATTGTTTTGTGTGTATATTTGTCTGAATGATCAAGGCTGGTGAAGTCTGAGAGCAGCGACTCCTTCTGCTCCCAGAGCAGCAACAGCAGCGGTGTTCACGCCACCGTTAGGACTCTGCGACAACAACACAGCCGATCCCAGTCCTCCACCTCCTCCTCTGTCTGCACCCCTACAGGCACAAGACACACCACAGGTGGAGCTAAATAATTATAATTATTTTTTAATCAAGTCTGAATTGGGCCTGATCTGGTTGGTAGTTCATTAACACGACATCACCGGTATGCTCAGTGTCTGCCTCTGCTCCTGATGGACTGAAAGTGCAACAGCAGAAGATGAGTCGAGGAAACTTTGAGGACAAACGTGCCAAAGAGTCACGCTCACAGAAACACAACAGGGTAAGTGATGCCCTGGTTATAGACAGTCATTAATATAGTTCTGCCTTAAAACAGAGTTATTAATGATGCCCAATAACTCTGATTTGTTGATAATTTCTTATTGTAAAACAAATTAAGCGTTGGAGCAATCTTACTAAAGTAAACTAAGAGTTAAAACAGTCTGTCAGGAGTGAGAGCGGTGTATCTGCTTGGCATGAACAACTCTTTTACCTTATTATTGTGAATCAGGGTCTTGGATGGTTTCAAATGAGGTGAAATATACACACTCGTGCACAAACACACACACACACCTCTGGACGGCCTCTCATTTCTCTTCCACAGCCCACTCTCTGCCTCTTGACCTTGGTTTCTTCTGATTTTCTGTGACTTTTACAAGCACACATTTCATCCAAACTCAAGTAAAGGAAAGAATAGTTGTTCCTATTCAGAAATAATGTTAGCACTTTATTCAGGTTGGAGATTAAAAGCTTCTATTCTCCTCTAGAGACTCAATAGTACTGATGATTTCTCATGATAATTTATAGTGTTTTTCTTAGAACTGTTGCCTTGGCAAGATTAAAGGAGATCCTGTTTATTTCAGGAATGTGTTTTCCCCATTGATGCCACCAGTAAAATATTTGTATGTTTTTACCTGGAAGCTCACACTATGAATGTAAAGACATGCCTTACACTCCCACATCTCCTAAAGAAACAACTCTTTGACATTTGTTCCTTCCAAAAAAGAAACTGGTTCTTGTTTTTTTTTTAGAACTGTGAATTGATTTGCATTAGCTGGTTAGAGAATGAACTGTGCTACAGTTCCTGTTTTCATACTTGTGGAAATAAAAAAGGATGTATTTTTTTTGTTTTTTCTGGTTTTGTTCTCAGATGTTGGAGGAGGTTGTAGGTAAAACGCTCAAACACCATGGGATCAGTGTTGAGCACGAGTGCTATGAGGCCTGCAGCAAAAGGCTATTTGATATCTCCAAGTTTTATCTAAAGGTTGGTCTTTTTGTTGTATTTTCTGTGTTTTCCATCATATGTCCAGTAATCCGGTTGTGTTTGATCCTTTATCAGATTAACGTATTTGAAAGTATTTTGAAGGGACTTCTTCTCACAGGTTTTCATCCAAGTTTTTTATGTGTGACTTTGTAAAATTGAATCATCTGTTTCTTTTTTTGACATAAAGTAAAAGTGGGAGAAGAATTCTTAACTTAATGTTATAAATTTACACTAACAGATGTTAAACTCTAAGATTAGCGTAATTTGATCGATTCTCTTTAATGGCGAAACAAGAAAGAAAAAAAAATAGCTTTGGTTGAATTTATTCTGCTTTTAGGAACCAAAAACAGTTAAATAAATATTTGCTCATTTGAGAGTTTTATTGCCTCGAAAACCAACCCAGGAAAGAAAGGCATAAAGAAAACATATTCTAGTCCTCACACTATCGTTTATTTATATGTCACTTAAATTCTTTGCTACGCTAGATGAAAGTTTTTTTTTTTCCAGTTCATGCTCTATCTTTTTCTTGCAATAAACCAATTTTCTCCCGAGAGCAAACGCTTCATTTTACCTTTTAATAGGATTGGGTCAATTTCACAGTTTGATGGGCTGCATAGACTTACTGCATTTATACTGTAGTGAATCACGTCCAGGTTTCCTTGCAACTGAACTAAAGCAGAGATTCAAATGAGCTTTTCAAATAACACAAAAGCAAAACACAGTGTGAGGAAGCTCATTTTACTAAATACAGGTATCCCTGCCAAACTACTGAATCAATTCCTACACAATTCATTAAAATACATTTTTGTTTCTATTTTTTTTAAACACTTATTAATAAGAACAAATAGAAAAGTCACTTTATTTTAAAAATGTCATTTTTAAAATGTTATTAAACGGTTACTATGAAATATTAGTATAATATAGTATAGGATGTACTCAGATATACTGTTTTATTACTAAAAAAATGCTTCACTGTTTCAAATCAATTGAGGGATTTGAATAATTATTATTGCATACATGTTAATTTTGTTTTTAAAATTATTTGAGGTTCATTAGATTAACGTATAGCGTACGTAACGTATGAAGCCACATGTCTGGCTCTCCTTGTGCCTGTCCCTAGCCCAGATAAAAAAACAGGGTCGTGTCAGTAAAGACATCTGGCGTAAAAATCTCTACCAAACCACCTGTGCGAATCAGTGACAGCTGCTTCGTTGTGGCGATCCCTGAAAGGAAAGGGTTTTTGTGGTCCATTAGATTAAAGATGTTAAAAAGCATTTAAATGGACCTGACAGCCCCTCTGCTAAACAAAAACACAGAAAACACAAATACTTTTGTATGTGTTGTAGTAGTTTTCATTTTCATCTTAAACAGAGTTGCTTTGTAACATGAGTTTGATGAAGACTGATGTTCCCTTAGAGGGCAGTTCAGCTCTCAATAATTCAGCTTCTATTTTTCATTGCATCCAAAGGATCTAAAGACGTCTCGGGGTCTTTACGATGAGATGAAGAAGGCCGCCAGCAGCAACGTCAAACAGGTAACTGCTTCAAAACCCGCCTCATCCTTTAGATGCAGTTTTAATACCTTCCAGCTTATTTTTTGAATCGTTGCAGGTCATTGACTGGGTGCTCGAGAAGACCTCAAAGAATTGGAGATGATCACGACTGAAGCAACGAGCGGGATGCATTCCTGTTTTCCCTCTTTTGATGTATTTGTAGAGGTTTTGCCTCAAAGAGCATCTTCTGTTACATTTTTACACTTTGATCAGCGTTTGATGTTTTAAGCCTCACTGATTGGTTTTAAATTGTTGATTAAGCCTGTTTTAATTAACTTAATTCTTTATTAGATTTCTTTCTCTTCCTTTTTACAGAAGATTACAAAGAAACAGATCTTTTTAAGCTTGTGTGAGGTTGTGTGCTCATTCCTGCGGGTGTGAACACACACCGGGTTGGCTGCAAAGCCTTGAAACAGGAAGATTGTAGCACATCTCCACACAGAACTACAAGCTGACCGGAGGGAATTAGGTTTTATCTCCATCTTTATTTGCAGCAGTTCCACACCATCATTTTAAATCTTTTACTACATTTCTTTGTTTTGAAATACATATTTTGTTGTTTGATATCGCTTGTGTACATATATGTCTTCTCATTTTAACAGAATAAATACATTTGATTAGCTCAGTTTCTGCTGGTGCAAAGATCCCACCTGCTCCGTGTGTGTTGTATAAAAATGTGTGTTACATTATTACTGCTGACAGTCCGACCACCCTGTGCGGATGGAAGATGTTATTCTGAGAATAAAAACAAAGTCCCAGAGCTGAACACCAACTCCTGAACCGCTGATCAGTACTGACATTTTTGTTTGCCTCTGTGAGATGTATTGACAACATTCTTCTTTCCAATTTCTTGATCTGAATGATGAAAAAAATCGACAAACCCCTGACCTAAGCACTGGAAAGAAAACCACCTCTTCCCTCCAAAGTTGACAAGAGTCAATGTTTTCAAAGGCTGAACTACAGAATTTTTAACGTAGAAAAGATCGTTGGGTTTCTAGTTTCACAGTTTTATACTCTGCCTTGTTAACCAAATGTGAAAAAAGTTTTTGGATCATGTTTGAAAAGTTCCATTCCTCCTGATCTTGTCTGCAGGGTTTGTGTTTCTCAGGTTAACTTGTTCTAACTTCAACCATAGTAGAGTTGGAGTTCACTTTAAACAGTTCTCTTGGTATCAACAGATTTTCTTTTTATAGGTTGCAAGTAGGTTATTCAAAAGTCTAGAATTAGTGAGGAGAAATTCATTTTTAAACCTGCCTATTTGACAAATCAATAAAATAAGAAATAACAAAATTATTTATTTGATTTTAATTAACAAAAAAAACAATTTGTGCATAATAAACGCAAAACATTTTGTATTCAAGACACACACAAAACTGCTTTAATGAGCTAGCTTTTACATAAAAAATATGAATTGAAAAGGAAAAAAAAACGTTTTTTTTTACCTTTAAAAGCAAATTTTCACTAGTTTTGGGTTACCAGTAAATATGAGATTCCTCTGGGCTTTCTCAGATACTTAAAAAGTAGAAACCTCATTGAGTTACATTTTTAAGTTACCTATTTCCAAAAAATGAATACTTGGCATAATTATCCAGTAATAGAAGAATTACTTCTGGGTTTAGGTTACTTTATAACACAGCGTTATTGTTGCTTCAGGTACTCATCTGGTTTTGGTGAAGCCAGCTAGAGTAATTTGCACTTTTATCATTTCAGCAGACTGCCACAGAAAAAAGTCACATTTGCCTTAGTGACGGACCCAGTTTGCATTTTAGGAACGTCTTTGCATGTTTGTGACACATTTCCAAAATATATGTGAACATTATGGCAGCATTGAAACTATACAGCTTTTGTTACTATTGCTTGTAGTACAAAGACATTTGTAAGTGTTTAGATGGGTCTCGGAGTTTTTTTTGCAGTAACACAGTCATGCATTTTCAAAATAGAATTCCTTTCAACCAGCCCTGATGGTAGAATTTCTGATGGAGGTGACACTCTAATGAAAGTTGTGTTTTTAACTTGCTCTTCTTGCATTTTGTTCATGATGGACAACATACATGAAGAAAACTAAGCTCAAAATTACTTTATTCAAATCAAATCTGCCCACATCTTCAAGGCAAATTTCTAATGAGCTACTGTCGCTCTGCAGAAACTATGTCCTAAGAAATAATACAGGCGTTTTTTTTAATTTTGGCTAAAAATGGAATGATCATAACTAAAAGACCACTGGGAATGTTTTTACATTAAAAGATTGACCAGAGTGGGATATTAATGCTTGGAGAAGCCATCATGGATGGGTGGGTGTGTCACAGTGCTTAGATTATTTCTGTAAAGTTTCTTTAAAGTTGTAATGGACTGTGGTGCCCGTCCAGGCTGCTGTTGTGTATGTCTAAACAATATGAAGCATGGAAGGTGGATCAAAAGCTGGACTTCAAACTTCCATGTAACTGTTGGTGAATTTGAACACCTTTACTAAAAATTTAATGAGAGAGAAGTTGAAAGAGACGAATCCCGCGAGAGAAGAGGCTGAAAGAACATTGCATTGTTTTTTTTGTTTTTATGAAACAGTAATTAGCTTCGTATAGCTACTCTCACAGCTGCTATGAAGCATATATTAAGTGTGTGCTCCTCATTTTGTGTCCCCATTCCTCATTTTGTGTCCCCATGGTTGGGAGGCTGATTTTGAGCGGGTTCATCAGCGTGTGACAATGCTCACTTAGGAAACAATGACTGCAATAAAAAAGAAAAAAAAAAGCCCTGTTTGGACAAAAGAGTTTTGTACGTCTATGAGAGTCTGTTGGTGTATTTGTGCAAAATTATAAACTTAATTGCTGCATCTACTATGCATGACATTTAGACGAGTGTCACATGAAATGACTTTAACTATGACTTTTTAAAAAATATTTTTTAATTATAGTTTTGACAAAAAATACTATAATGTGTAATTTTACAATAGTAGATATGTCTCAATTGTGTAATTGTCAACTAATTGTTTTTTCAGAACACACAGAAAGAATGTGTTTGTTGTTCACATTGCACAAAGTAACATTTCTGTCACAAAGAGTTAAAAAATGGCATCTTGGGAAGTGTTCATGCAGAAGACTTGTGTTTTCCACTTATTCTTCCCAAACAAATGAAAAAGAAACAAACAATATGCAAAACCATATGAGTAAGGGATTTGATTAAATAAAACAGATTTATTCTGACAATACAAATACTAAAAGTTATAAAACAATTAGAGAAGTAAAATCTCACATAGAACACAAACTGGGATAAAGTTAAATAATAAGGAAACAGACACATATTGTACTTTAAAATAGTTTTAGTTGTATTCACATACATTAATATTAGTATATTATTTTTAAATTAACCAATGACTGAGACTGTAACACGCTCAGCAAATCAAGTTGATGTGCAAAAAGCTTAGCAAAAAGTAGTTTAAGTGTACAAGTATACCTAGTTAAAAGTGAGGCATTTACTATCTATGCATTGCAAACTTACATACATATGTACCGTACGTAGCGACATGTCTGGGTCTCCTTGTGCCGGTCCCTAGCCCGGATAAAAAACAGAGTCGTGTCAGGAAGGGGGTAAAAATCTCTGCCAAACCACCTGTGTGAATCAGTGACTGCTGCTTCGATGTGGCAACCACTGATGGGAAAGGCTGAAAGGTGAACAACACTTTAGATTGTAACTAACTTGAAATGTTGCGATTTAGTCTGTAGAAGTATTCATTGAGGTTTACATTGAGATTAAAATTTGTTTTATTTTTATATACTTTTTTTATTGTGTTACCTGAACCCCACATTGCATGGCTGTGTGAGGCAGTGGAGCTGTGTCATTGTGTGTGTGAGTGTGCATGGCTGACTGTGACTCTAATGTACTTTGGGCCTTTAATAAAGGCAGTAAATTGCTTTATAAAAATACACCATTTACCATTCGTGATGCTTCATTTAGGAAGCTTTACTTTACATATAAGAGAACAAACAATAAAGTAAAAAAAGTATGTGTTCCACTTTTAAAATTAATTTCTAAAATTATTTATTTACAAATTGATTCGTTATCTATTGTTCACATTTATTTAGATGCATCTGTTTAAAAAAACGTATAATGTAGAAGTAAAGTTTTTTCTTTTTCTATTTCTTCCACTGCAGTTGTGTTTTTCTGCAGTACAGGTAGGATTATGCAGATTATGTCTTCCTCTCTGCTGCTTATGCTTTTCTCAAACTGCACATTGTTGTACTTCTTGAATAATCCAGTTCAAACTGACTTCTGAACAAATCAGAAGCTCATGGGTTGTTACAAACAGAAAAAAAATCCTCAGCTGTGTCGTTCTCATCAGTGGGATCCAGTAAAAACACACTCCTCTGTGGGTCAGCAGCACAGGAGCATGTGTGTCTGCGTGGGAGGGGCGTCCAGAGGCCCTGTGGGGACCATGGCAGCGACATTTGAAATGTTCTTTTGTTTTGCACGCATCAGTACTTCATCAGCCCACTTCTCTTTTATCACCACTTTCCCACAAACAGACCTTGCTTCTCATTTGCGGGGGTAGATTCAAGGTCTCTTCCTTTGCAGTCTGAGACAAGGGGAGCTGTGTACAGTCAGAGAGTCAGAGGTAGTAGACTGTTGGAGAGGGAGAACGTGTGAGAGATTGGTTTTGAGCATAACAGAGCTTGAAGTGCAGTCGTGTTTGGAGAGGAAAATGGAAACAACAGCACACCTTTGTCTGTTCTCCAGTGTTGTGAAGCTGTGTGTTCTCCTGTATGTAGAACCTGAATTCGCACGACTGGAAGAATGCATCTGTCTGTTGCTATAACAATAAAAAAACCATAAAAACAACAGAGTCAAACTGAATGCTTTTCTGAAACCTTGATACAACTGATATTTGGAACACAGAAGAATAAGGGAAGTAGTGGTATTTGTCGCTCGCAAATCATATTAAAAAAATGGCAAAACTCCTTGTTGGTCCACTGTTTTGGGTTTTTCTGAATTTTGCTCACAAAAACATCGCCCACTTGACTGCTTGAGCACATGCATGCACATTGGGGAACCAAGAGGCACAAGACTCACTTTGCTGCAGGTTACTAGGTTACAGACAAGGAGAGATCTTTTGCCAGGAGGACTGCAGAGTCCAACATACACAAACATGCAACTTTCAACAGGGCTATTGCAGGTTACACACAATGTCATTGTTGAATGTTAAGAGGTTTATAACATATTTAGATGAAGAAAAACTTCAAGAAAGACTTTTCGCTGTCAGTAAAAAGACTCAAGATCAAGGGTCTGCAACCTGAGGTTGAGAGTCACATGTGGCTCTTTTAACCCCCCCCTCCCGGTGTGGCTCTCAAATTAAAGTAAAAATAATAATGTATTTGTTTTAAAAAGTAATGTTTATTTATTTATTTTTTTTTACCATAAGGTGCACCACACAAAACAAAAACAGTCAAATAAGTCAAACTTTTTTCAACTCGGTCACAAACGGTTGAATCATGCAGGAATACGTTTCACTCCGGGAGGCTTCAGACTACTGTACCCATAATTCTCCAACAATCCATCAAGCCCTCATAGTTTATTAAAGTCGTACTAAACATTATGACAGATTTGGGAGCACTGTGTTCCACAGAAAATCAATTCGAAATCAGTAAGCACAACCAGAACACAAACTAATGGTGCTCCTCATTAGCAGGCAAATTTCCTATAGCTTCCATTGGATTGTGTTCAGCGAGAAATTGACCTGAATGGCTCTTTAAGTGTTAAAGGTTGCAGACCCCTGCTCTAGATATTGAATTACATACTAATGAATACCTCCAAAGTTGAAGAATTGAGTATCAGTTAGTTAACAAATCTTGCAGATTCACTGCATCAGGGGTTCGATGAACCAGGGAGGGATTAAATAAATGACAGAAGACTGCCAGAAAGAAGATTTGACTGGAAAAAAATGACATTTTTTAGTAGCAACTATTTGTAATACTTTGCAGCACAGTTCTGGCCTTTTTAAAAATTAAAGTGTAAAGGAAAAAGGCATTGGCACAATCATTGCTTTGAAAGTACCAGCTACAGTTTAATATTTTAGCTAGGATTTTCATACTGTTCCAATGCCAGTGAAATGGTTTTGTTAGAAATTATTCTCTTTTGCTGGTATTTTCTTATTTTCTGTAGACAATAAATGAGAAATTATCATTTTTAGTATCAGTTTATTTTTAAATTAACCTATAATTATCTATTTTTGGGAAAAATAATAATGTATTAGCAGCAGTTGAAGAGTAACACACATCTTTGGTAAAAGTCTGTTGGATTTTATACATAACAACAAAATATACAAATATAGTTTTTTATGCATGAAGTGTGACCTTCAAAGACAGCTGTTCAAATGAATGATTGATTAGAGTCTCTCTGAGTTTTTTGATGTCGCTGTTGCTTTTCCACCACGCCGGGTTTCTTCCACAAATTCTAAAAATCTTTTTGTGTTGCTGGTATAATGACGTGGAATTTGACAAGTCACATTTTTAGAAATGTTTTAGTCCAGTTCAGCCTGTTTTCTTTGCTCGAGTTCGATATGTTAAGCCAAGTTCAGGCTGGTTACACATTAAAGACATAATGGGAGAGTTGTGTTTTCGTAAACATTAAAACAACGTTAGATTTTGTATTCAGCCTTATTAATGTATATTTTTTTGAGAAAGACAAAAATTCACAGGATTTCATCGTTCGAAATAACTTTATTAAATCTAATGTTAACAATAAAAACGTTAAGCTGCAGTAGTAAGAAAACCATACTGCGGACTTATACATCAATGTTGCATCTTGTAGGACAAGATCGATTCAAATCAATCCAATTGATTTTTTTTAAACCCAGTATTAATTTTGCTTCTCAGAGCAGATGCACTGGATCTCATATAAAGCAGTAAAATGGGTCAGTGGACAGAGGAATGCAGAACAGAGTGCAGGGAGATGATAACCATGATTACTGTTTGATTGTAGCTTAAGTTATTGGGTTACTAATCTTAAATATGTGATGAAAAATGAGGGCAAGAAAAGAAACCTCTGCATTTTGTTCAAACCTGTAAGAAAAGCTTTTCTTTATCCCAGAATGCTGCATTAGACCTTTACCAGCGTTTTCAGCGTTTGCGCAGCTAAGGAAGAACAAAAAGCAAAGATGAATGTCCTTCAATGTTTTAAAAAACTTCCCAGAATGCAATTAGCTATGATGCAATTGTCTCTCTTGCAAAAGAAGGAAAAACCCATCTGAGGGGGTAAATGATGGCAGCTTGCTTAAACAACAACAAAGTGATGTGAAGCAGATTTCCCAGTGAAAATGTTTCAGTCTGTTTGGTTTAAAGGTATCAGTAAGACATGTAAGAGAAATAAAAAGGTTGAAACTGTGAATGTTATTGCTTTTTCAAAAGCTTTCCTGCAGAGAGAAAAATGGAGGTGCAGACAAAAGCATGTTCCATTTCTGGGTAGCAGCATGTGCTGTACATCCCAAAGGATGAGACGGCAGCTTTTTAGCCTTTCGTTAAATCAGCTTCTACTTCCTGTGCTAAGAATTCAAGATAATTTAAAATTACATTTCAGTTTGGTTTGTTTTTTAGATTTTGTCAACCAAAACACAGCTGAGTCAAAGCACATTCATCCAGAAAACAAAAACTGGTTTTGTTAAAGCTGATCTCCCATTAGGACAAACAAGTTACTCCTGTAGGTGAGCATGTCAGTTAGACGTGGCTTCTTTAAATGTTAAAAGCACTTTTAGATGCATGGAAAGGTTGAACTTCTCTCAAGTTTAATCTTCCTCACTTTTCTTTGTTGTTTTGTTTAACCTTTAACCATAGCACTTCTGTTGTAACTCAGTCCAGACACACTTAAATGCAAACCCAATCAAGAACCTGTGAGGACCTGCTGCAGCGAGGAATGCAGCCAGACACGGAGCCGAAAGAAAAAACATTTTTATTCTGAGCTCCTGCAAAAACCCTCCACACAAACACACACATGCATGCTCACAAACCACTCTGCTGGAATATAATTGCATGAGAGAGGTATTCCCTGCATGTGCTTGAAGAACAAAACCCACATATGCTCTCTCACACTGACTACCTGAAGATCCAGTTTTGTTTTTTAACTGCTCACATTCTTGCTCAACACTTCTCACTCAATAAAATAATGTTCATTTTATTATTATTTTATTACATATATTATCCGTTATTAAGCGTTTGTGTGATTCTGTGCATTTAAAACCTAAAGGTCCATTTGTGTGCGCCCTCAGGTCTTGTGATTTTGTATCTCGGTAGGAAAGCTGACAGGGTGAGAATTCCTTGAGCTCCTTTTCCAAGTGATGCAACTGTTGCTATCTGCAGACGTTCAGTGTCCTGCTGGGTGTCTGGCACGGCTCAATAACACTAGAGAAACTGGAATAAACACAAGGAGGTGGGAAAATCTGCTGGGGAGGAAATGTCGGGCTGCAAACAATGTCAAGAGTTACTTCAGGGTTTGAGCTCCAGATTCCTCATTAACACAAAAGCAGCCGTCCTTCTTACGCGAGTGCAGAGGAGACAGAAAGGATACAAACTCATTACCTTGGAGCCGAGCAAACAATGTCAAGAGTTATGGTTGTCTTGGGTGCTGCTCACAACTCAAATGCTCCACAAATCCTTTCCGGTGAGCTGCAGGAACAGCCATGTGAACATCAGCCAGGAATTTAAAAATTCTCTTTATTTCAGGAGAGCTCAAAGCAAAAATAAAAAGATTCATAATCTAAAGAAATAAGTGATTATTTTAATTCACAAGAAATAAGACATAATTCTGTTGATGAAGGAATACCACAAAGCAATAAAAAACCCAACTCATTGCATTGCTGTTAAATATATGATTTATGTGCACGGTTTGAATTAAAAACTAGGTTTTGTCGTTCTGAGTTACAGTAGAGTAGCTGCCAAAGGCATCAGCGTTTTTTGATAAATCAAATCACGTCATAAACAAGCTCTTCTCCACATCACATTATCAGTTATTGATTTGTGATACAGTGTCTCAACTATCTGTCAGAATCAACAATCATAAATCTCCTCTTCAGCATAGTATCACCACAATGCGTAAAATCAAAAACCACAGCGTGTGGAAATGAGGTGAAAGAAACATGTAACGTAAAACAATCCAGCGTCGCCCATTCTGTCCTTTCTGCTTCCTTTTTTTAATATACCTAAAAATAAAAGTATTTTTGTTTTCATTTCAGTAATGGAAAGGCACGAGATCTGTCCAGGGGTCTTGTCAGTCAGAACTATTGTTTCATTGCTTTTCTACTTGATCTTAAAAAAATGGGCACAAACTGAAAGATACTAATTTTCTAAAATTAATTCTTGTTATTGAAAATAAACTAAATGAAATGCGATTTTCATTCTTGATGGGGCAGATCATGACAAATGTTGGTTCATCTGCCCCCCCCCAGATAAATATATTAGGAATTTTGGAGGTTCCCATTTTTTCAGCAAGACTTTTAAAAAGGGACGGTGAATTTTCTGACTTTTTCTGACTACAAACAGCCACATATCCCTAAAGTTGATAAAATAACGAGTTTTGTGTTTTTTTTCTATATATTACACCTCTAGAAGATATTATTTTTAAAGTGTGTTCATGGATAAAAATTATATATATATTTTTTAATTGCACATCAGTATTACAGTTTTTTTAAATCTTTTTTGCTATTAAACTGTTTAATATGTGGACTTTTTAAAATCATAATTTAAAGGTAACAAAGTTTAAAGATGATTGGATAGAAATTCAACTACAGTGGTTAATACTTTACTTGAAAACGAGCTGTTCGTTAAAAAGACCCACTTTTATGATAGTTGTGTTTTTTACATGTTCTTGTGTTATTGTTTTTATGATGTAGGACATATAAAAAGAAAATTAAGCTTAAAATTGCGTTTAAGTATTTCTTTATTCAAATTATTGTGAATCAGGAGTAGACGGAAAAAAAATTCGATTGATAAATATTGTATTGACGTAGGAAAAACGTCGAGCGGGCCACAAGCCCCCTGCTTCACCCCATTCTGATGCATCCAATGGTAGACGACTAGATCCATCTATGTCTTCATTGTCCGAGTTGGCATCTGGATCAAACCTGTACAGCCGAATGGCTACAATAGTGCTCGTCATTTTTGTTGCACTGATAATGTTAGGTTGGGGGATTGAGCAAAGACTGCAAATAGGAATTGACCCGAGTGACTCCTCCCACCTGGCATTCCAAACAGGAAGCCAAAATCCCATAGACTTCTATTGAGAAATAAACAGCTACTACTCAGTCATTCTACTAGTCAGAATAACCATTCTTGCTTTGATGTCTTTTTCTTATAATTTCTTTCATATTTTTTCATATTTTTTTATTTAGCGCATGTTATTCAAGCCTCTGTAAAACAATGTGGTTCCCGTTAGCCCCCAACTCGAACGTTTGATTAACAGATTCTCCCAAGCCTGCTTTCAATGGAAGATGTGTGGACTTACTCATGATTGACTCAGACTGACTTGAACCAATGACTGTCAACTGGCTCCAAATGGCGGTGTCCAAATCACAGAAAAATGCCGAGTAAATTGGCTTCATTTCGCTTGAGCTGGAGGGGAGGGAGTTTCTATGGGTGGCGTCACACCCGGCTGTCAATAGATGTGAGGGGCGAGTGTAGACAGAGAGCTTTCAGTCATGGGTGACAGGAAGTGGGGAGTGTGGTTGCTCTGTGCCAGTGGAGCCGCAACTCAGACTACTGCTGCTCTGCAGAAACTATGTCCTAAAACAAAGACCGAGGCTTCTGATTTTGGCTAAAAATTGCATAATCATCATTAAAAGACCACAGGGAAAACTTTTAAAATACATCAAAATAAGATCAAAGCGGGTTTTTAGGGCTCTTTTCAGTCCAAATAAAAAGATAGGGTTTGTGTTTTGTAGCTTACAGTAAAACAACAACAACAAAAAAATTGATTTACAAGTTGCTACCCTACAAGCCTGCATAGTTTGTTCAGTTTGTGGGTAAAGAAACACAGAGGGATTTAATTTTTAACCCTTCATTGTTAATTAACTGATGTACAAAATGCATTTAGTTTAGGGCAGAATATTAATTGCGAGCCACAAGTGCAGGGGAGTCATGCAATGACAGTAAAATAAGTGCTCCTTCTGCGAAACAGTGCTCTGAAGAAAAAAGGTGCTTGCAAAAATATTTACTATTCTTAGTAGACTCTTTTTAAATGCAATATTTGATGATTCTTGATTATTATGAACACCATTACTTAAGTATATTACATTCAAGAGCATGTGTCAAACCTTACAACTGTCAGATTATTGTCAACTCAAAGATGAAATACTTGGGTCATAATATGTAACTTGCTAAAAGAGCAGAACGCTGCAGCAAATTGTGGCCCTCTTTAGGTTTGCATGATAAATGCTGATACTGCTAACTAGGCCTCTCAGGGGCTCTAATAAAGACAAACGCACCGTTTTTTGCCATAGTGTGTCAAGGGCTCGAGGAAGAAAAATGACAAGTGAAATTAACAATGCCCTCTCAGAGTTAAATGGCAAATAAATTAGACAATTTGGTAAATGGTGGGCAGGCTGCAATTACATTTTGATTGAATTAAATGTGAATCCATCTGAAAACGTGCTACATGTGGCCAGTCCTGCCCACCCTGGGCAACCCGCTCCTGTCAGTGCGCCTGCTTATCTGCACAGCTAATACATTATTACTCTGCATCCAGACCAGTCCATGCATCACTGGGATTCTTCATTGGATGTCATCTTCAAGGAGTCATTTAGGCAGAAAAAAACCCCTCAAAAGTCTGTCCAGTCCCAGTGCAGCTTGTTCAGTCCTCCACTCAGTAAAGCTGAAATCCCAATTAGAGGCTACATTCAATAAACTCGGGTTTACAGCTGAGGGAGTCTGAAGTTTTGTACTACATGCAGGCTTCAGAAAGATGAAGAGGCGGCTTTCTGGAGGTGATGAATGGGGTGAAAAGTCTTTAGTGAGGCATTCAAGCCACTAAACCCAAACGGGAGATCTTGGCAGAGAGGAAGGAGTGAATGATGAAGACGATCGGCTTTGGACACGAGTGCAGGTCCAGCTGCTGGAAGGAATGAGAACACGGAGATAAGAACAAAATATGATACGGGCAGACAAAGCAAAAATAATAAAAGAAAACTCTCCTCAATAGCAAAAGAGATGACAGACTTTAAAGACATTTTTTTAAAAAGACAGTTCTAGATAAGATAATTGACACCTTTGACACATTTTTAAGCCTTTAAAATATATGATATAAAAAACAGAACTTTCTTTTATTACTTCACATTTAAATATCTCAAATTTTGAAAATTATAGGAAAAACAACATCATAAACCAAATTGCTGGCTATTTCTTCAAAAAAGTGATGTGCCAGAGTTTGACATTTAATTAGCGAAACAATTATCAAACTCTAAATATATCTTGTCAAAATCCATTTCCTATTATCTTTAACAGAAAATCAATCCAACCACACGATTTTTTTATTTTTTATTTTTTTTGTAAAAAAAAAAAAATTGAACTTTTGTATAATTTTCTTTCCACTTTACAAGTGTTTGCCACTTTGTGTTGGTCTTTCACATCAAATTCCAATACAAAATATTTATGTTTGTGGTCATAATGTGAGAAAATGTGGAGAAGATCAAGGGGTCTGAATACTTCTGCAAGCCAATATATATCCTACTATTTATAATGTTTGTTGCAGAATTAATGCTTGTACACTGATGCTGCAACAGTCAACTTGCCTAGTTTAGGATCAATAAAGTATTTTTATCTTATCTTCTTGTTCCGTATTTGCATTTAGTCAGGTGTACTGACAAATCAATTTTATCTTTGAGTAGCATGTATTTGGATGAGTTTTTCTACACCAAGAGTATTTTGTAAAAATGGCTCCTCAAAATCTGAGTACTTTTCAGTTTCTAAAGTAACTTTGAACCATTTAATACCTTAGGGACAAGACAGCAGCCCTGGACCATGAGGAGACCACCACCATGCCTTATAAGCTTATTTATAAGGGGTGTAACAATTCATTTTAACAACAATTTTAATCATATCATGATTTGTGGTTGTTCATTTGATTCATAGTCGATATTGGTTCATTTTGAAAGATCCGATTCACTGACCTAAAATTGGTCCAGGACATCTTTAGCCAAAAATTCAACCAGTGTGACTCAGATAAACACCTGGTACTAAACAGTACAAGTGAAGTTTTCCAGATTCCTTGTATTTCTTGCAAGATAATCAAGTGTAAATTAAACATGTGTATAATATACATTTTAGTTTCATAAATTTCTGCCCACTGTTGTTTTTCCACATCAAATAAATACAAAGGGAACATTTTTTGTGTTTCCACACATTGGACTGTAATGATAACTTGATCTTTTTTGGTGTCATCACATGTGTCATTATTCATTTATCTCATTTTTATTATTCCAATTAACAACTTGCCTCTAATAGCTCGATCTGGTTGGATTGTAGGAATGGAAAATCAATTCATTGATGAAGTCGAAAAATCATTACACCTCTGAACTTTAGCGTTAGTTTGAGTAATTTTAGGTCTCAGGAACCAGTGGCAAGATAGATGCTGTGGGACACGAGGAGACTACCACCATGCTTTGTCACACTTATTTATTCACAATAGTAGATTACACATAGTGGCTTTTATTTTGAAATATGAATCATGAAGACTTTTAATTTCTTTTATTTTTTCAGTGTTTTTTTTTAACTCAAAAGCTGTAAAGTTAAGAATCATTTGGTCAAACTTTGGTAGTTTGTTGTGCTGTAAGAACATCCTACTTTATTAATATTCGTATTAATATTCTCCTTTTTCAGCACACCGATGCTTTCCTGATAAACCAACCTTTCAGTGTGTGGATACACAAAAACGTAGAAGTAAATCTTTTTCAGAAAGCTTTACTTTGTTTTACTCATCTTCACTGACACGTGTTTTTATCAAGCTGAAGGTAGAACAAGGTCTTGTTTAAATTAGGGGTTAAATGTCTAACTAGGAAAGTATAAAACACGTCGACAGCTTACTGAACAGTCAGCAGTTAGGATTAGGTGAAGCTTTGAAAAAACACTGCGTAACTGTGGACTCAGCCCAGCCCAAAACCTGTGTCAACAGAGCTTAACTGGACCAGTATGACTCACATCCTGTTCCAAAATCCAGGAGATTTTCAGCACGTGAATTCACAGTCAAACCAATGCTCAGCTGGTCAAAGCCGGTGTCCAGCAAATTTTAGACAAGAGAATCCATCTACAGCAGACCGGATCACAAATCCCAACAATTCAAATTCCTCCATGGGGGATTGGGCATGGGCAGCACCGTAAGTGCACTTATCCTGCCAAGATAACTCAGTCACATCAAAAGTGTGAAGGAAAAAAGAGCCCAGCTGACTTTCAAGCCTTCACTAATGAGCCCCCAGCAGCATCCACACATGCCTGGGGACTGTTTGTAAAGCCTCGGCTCTAACTGTGCTGGAATGCAGAGATGTGACAGACACTTTAACGCGTTCTGTTCAAGCAGCCAAGAGAAGACTTTAAATCAAAGCTGCAAAACACTTTTGGTGTTTACCTTCAGGATCGGTGCAGCGTGCAAATAGGAGTGTTGCTGTCATGACGTTGGAGATAATGCTGCACAAAGGGATGCCTTTACTAATATGTTCATATACAATAAACACATCATCTAAATCTAATGCATACATTTAGCTTCAGGGGTTTAATTTGAGTCACACTTCATAGAACATCAGTAAAATTCTCTTTTGTGGTGCTAATCATTTTTATGTCAGTCTCTTAATGAGAAAAAAAGCAAAAAGGAAGTACAGATTGCTTTGAGATTGCCGCCTGAAACGTGGACCAGCTGGACCTTTAGTCTGTGAGCTTAAAAGATTAAATATCCTCCAGCGTGAGAAACTTCCTGAGAACTGCCCATACCTTTTTAAAAATAGATGTTCAGACTTTCATGAAGTGTGGAAACCATTCATGGTTACACTTACTAAACTGGCCATATATTCATTTCTATTATAATCTCAGCAAAATGCAAAAATCCTTGAAGGATTAACTACATTGATAAAAAATAATGTAGGAGATCAAAGCATGTAAGCCAGGGTGTGACTGTGACTGAGATCTGTGCAATGTCATGTGCTTTCCCTGGAAAACTGTTGGAAGCTGCAGTGTCAAAGAATGAAGCATTTTGTTCAACCCAAAAATAGGACCAAATAATAATAGTTTTAAAGAAAAATAATATTTTTTTATTTTTAAGCCTGAAACACATAGATTAATGAAACATGTCATAAATTTGTTTGCCATCACTTTTCAAATGCAGTATGTAGAATGAGACCTGTCCATGCTGCAAACAATGATTCATTACTTTCATTAACAGGGCAGCATTTTTTTTAATTCCTCAAGGACTTCTGTACATTTATTGAGATACTTGATCATTTGTTTCCATTTTATCATTTCAACCTTAAATTTTTCAGCACATTCATCAGATTCCTGCAAAATTTGCAAAGTACACAATGAAAAAAATAAGTATAAAATTAAGAATAAAAATCACGTATATTTCTATATTTAATTATACTTATAATTAAGTATAAATTAGTAAAATAAAATAAAAATAATTAAAATGAAGTATTTAAGTAAAACAAAAAGTTGAACAAAGACTCTGAAGCCTTTTGACCCCTTGTCCTTCATAAATTTTGTTTTGTTTTATTCAGAAACTCAAGAGGTTTGCAGTAAAAGTAAATGTGATGTTGCAGTTTTGTCAAATAATTTAAATATTTTGAATACTTATTAAGTGTATTTTTTAGAGACATTTGACATTTTAATAACCACCTGTCTGTCTAATAGCTTAGCCTCCTCACTGATATACTGTATATTGACTGACATTAATCATATAGGAAGGATGGGCACAATGGTGAAAAACAATGTTTTTTTGTGTGTGTTTTTGTTGTTTTTAGCATGTGTTTGTAGCATTTATTCTGAAGATGACGGGCATAAATTAAGAAAATTAAGCTTAAAATTGCACTATTAAGTATTTCTTTATCAAATCAAACCCACCCACAGCTCAGAGACGAATTTCTAATGAACTTCTGCTGCTCTGCAGAAACCATGTCCTAGAAATTGACAGGTTTTTTCACTGTATACTCATAATTAGTAGACCACTGGAAACGCTTTTACAATAGATCAAAAGATGATCAGAGTGGGACTTTAGGAAGTTTAGGAAGTCTGCTTGGTACATTTTTGTAACATTTTTTTCTTCAAGAAGGGACAGATGTCTTTGATTGTTTTTGTGAATCAAGAGTTTATACTTACAATCTCCCCTTCCTTTCCTCCAAAGTCTAGAAACAGTATCCGAATTCCATCATCTGAGGAAATCTTGAGTTTCTCGAAGGGATAAGAAAGAAGAACTTGAGGGTTGACAGAGGTGTTAAGGGCTCTCCTCTCGCCGTCCTCCCCATCTGCTGCTTTCGGATCGGCCAGCACTGAGAAGCCCTTCTCATAGTGAATCACAAGACGGCACTCTTGACCTTGATATAGGCAACCTGGAAGACAAAAAAAAAAGTAACTTTTAGCATTTTTCCAAAGAAAAAAACTCTTGTTTTAAATGTTTTAATCTTCATGATATAAAAACAAATTACACAACTTTTGTTTTGGATCTTTTAGTTTACACAGAAAAAACTTGTCATAAAAAGATGAGCCGTTGGTTTCTACCAAACTTGAGGCACAGAAGCTTAAAGAAAGGATGTAAAAGACAAGCAAGACGCCCTATTCTACATCATCTTTGCTCCAAGTCATATGTCCAGCTAAAGCAACACATCACAGGTTGCAACACTGCAGTAAACATGACTGCTTGCTATCACAGTCAAAGCAGAATGCAATTTCTCTTCTTTACAACACTTCGCGTCATTTTCTTTCCAGCACTTTCTCCTCTCTTCACAGCAGGTGTCAGGCTGGAAGCTGAGTGTGACCTAGTATCTTTATCAACGCTCTCGGTTTAAGCATATCTTCTATCAGCTTTGTCTCATCCCCACACAGTGGGACTTTGGGACATTTACTCCTATTTATCATAGATTTCACAGCAGGACATCCTCACCCGCCCTGACAAACACAAACTCCCTAAGCTTTAAACTTTATTTACTACATCAGGTTCTAATTTGGTGATATCTGATCTGTCAGTATTTCAGTTTGCGTGACAAAGAGCAAACATGTCAAAAGAGGGCTTTTTTTTTTCAAAAACCCTCAGGAATATTTATATGTGTATTTCCTTTCCACACTATTCTCTTTTTGCTAAAATAGTTGAATTATTCTTGTTGTCTGCTCTTCACTGCTGCATTTTCAATTCTAAACTTGTTCACATTGATGCTGGGATCCGGATGGGAGGACGGGATCACTGGAACAGTTTCGCTTTAATTGCTTTTCTGCTTACCGCAGTTTCCTCGCATTCTGAGGAATCTTGATCGTCTACATGACCCGAGCTGTTGAACAGACTGCTTTACATTTGACCCAACAAGTTCATAAAGATGACCTATGTTTAACTGAACTGCGGTAAGGGGCCAAAGTCCTGTTCCTGTAAACAAACTCAATCAGGTTTTGTGATTAATCAATTGTTTCCTTTTTGCAATTGGTTTGGAGTCAGAAGCAAAATCTATTTACGTTTTTTCTGGTGTAGAAATAGACTGATAGTGTTAAAAATCTCTTCTTCTCGTGATCTTTTTAGTCCTTGAATCAATTAAAAATACATTTTCTGACCTAACAAAATCTTGATTTCACTGCTTGTATGATATATTTATGCCTCAAATATTTTTGAGGCATAAATATATATAAAGTGACATAGAAGATGAAGAATTCAACAGATTCAGTGATTTAAAGTAATATAAAGAGTTTAATTGACTTCTTAGCATGTTCTGAATATTTATTTATTTGTTACGCTAATATAGTACATCCCTCCTATGTTGTTTGAAACTAAATCAGAATCAATGTGCTATATAGTGAAGCCGGCATACCTGTATATTCAGTCTATTATTAGTACCTATTCCATTATGATTTGCCTTTGAAGATGAAATGCTTGTTCTTGTTCTCCTATTTGCTAGATAGATTTCTCTTAAATGTGCGACTTAAACTACAGCGTAAATTATGGATGATTTTGCTTCTTTACTAAGCATTTTTGGGGTGTTGCAACCTATGTAACCTATGGACTTAAAGTCCAAAAAAAAACACGGCAGAAAAACACACTAGTTTAACAAAGCAGTGAATCTTTAGTCTTTAATTTCTATGTTTAAGGTTCATTCAGTCACTGGCTGCAACATCAGCTTCAACATTTGTTTTAAAAACTCTCCATTAACTCCAGGAGTTTTCTCACCTCAATTGCCAAAACTACTCACACTTGCAGGATCAAGGACAAGAATATGTTGGCTGGATTGTTATGAAAATAAGCTAGTTGCATGCGTGCCAAGATTGGGAAAATAAGACAGTTGTTTAACTTGACTCACAATTATGTGCTGCGTTTCAGGGTTGTGTGTGACCCTTCAGAGCTCTGTTGTTTTCCCAATATTTCTGACTACTAAAGGTTTTCTTTTTTTTCACAATGCCCTTTATCTTTTGGCACACTGTTGTTCCACTGTGCATCATTAGTGCCTCTCGTGGGATACAAAACCACCACTGTTACTTATGTATTTCCTGACAACCTAGTAGTTTTCATGCCAATAAGAAGGACAATGTCCTGTGTCAGTTAGTAATATCAGGCACCCAGTTTTACTTTGGAAAACACAACGTTCATCAGTCATAGAACATGTCAAAAATCTAATGTTGAGTTTTTTAAATTAAGTTTAATATAAACAGTTAAAAAAAAACCTCAGCAACACATTCCCAAATAAGGTCAGGTTTTGGAGCTCGTTCCATTTCACCATTGAAGCCTGTAAAGTTGCACTCTACTTTAGGGAATGGTTTTGAGATAAACTTGTTGCTATTTTTACTCCTGGGATGTGCTTTTCATAAATACACTGATATGAACAGCACAAAGCCAGTCTGTAGCACTGACGTTTAAGAGAATAGGGTAACTACATCTCAGAGCAATGAGAAAAAGCTCATAAAATCTACAATAAATCTTATAAAATTACTTTCCTTTTGTCAAGTTATGCAGAGATGAGATCGTTTCTTGTAAATCAGTTACTGTTGGAGATAATTGTCTGCACCAACACACAGAACAATGCTGCACCAGTAAGATTAGATTATTTTTTAAACACCAATAACATTAGAAACTTGATCTCTTTTCAACCATTTCCAAGATTGTTAATAATTTATTGTGCTTTGTTCCATTTCTAGTGGCAGTAGTTTATTAGAAATTCGCCTTCGAGTTGTGGGCGGAACTGTTGATGTGGTGTAAGCCCGCCCCCACTTCCTCTTATCCATCTGTTTACGTGTTCTTCTGGGGGCTTACAGCCCTCACAGTCCCAGCATAACATTACCGGTGCAATAAAAATGGCGAGCAATAATGGAGCCATCCAGCCGTACAGTTTTGAGCCAGATGCCAGCTCAGACAAGAAAAACAAAAACATGCGTGGATCTATTTGTCTGCAAGTGGATGCATCAGAATGGAGAGAAGCAGGAAGCTGGTGGCCCGCTGATTGTAGCTTTTGCGTCAGAGCTACAAGCTTTTTCAAAAGGAATTGTTTTGTCTGCTCCTGATTTACAACAATTTGAATAAAGAAATACTCAAAAATGCAATTTTAAGCGTAATATACTTTATATATGTCCTCCATAGTTAGAAAAAGGACACAAAAACAAGGTTACAATACCAAAACTAAAATTTTCTTGGAGTGGTCTTTAACAAGATGAACGGCATGGCAATTGTTGCTCTGGACAGAGCACTTGTTTTCCAAGGATACCAGAGTCTGCTCCAGTCTTTCCAGCACACTCTTAGTGCATATAAGGCACTCTTAATTAGGAAGAGCTTTGGAGGAATGATGTAATTTAACTTCAGAGGAAAAAATAATAAATTGAGTGGGCCATGGGTAAGAGTTGTAGTTAAGAGCCATGGGTAAGGACTTGTATTAAACTCTAATTTGTCAGTATTAGCACACTGTTGAAAGTGGTGCTGCACTGCTTCATCTTTGCTGCAGCAAAAAAAAAACCTCATTCATGGCCAATTTATTCAAGAGTTGGAACTCTTCAAATTTTGGGTTATTGCTTTTTTAGATTACTTTATTACTAAGATGTGAGAAATTCATAACTCAACAAATTCTTGTCAAACTCGGCCTTTCTTCCTTTCTTTAGTTTTACCAAAAGTCCTTTCTTTTTTTCCTGACTGCTTTTAGGTGTATATTTTTATACGTGTGACATGATAATATCAGTCCAATATTGGAAAATAGTGAAAAATAAGTATCTCTTGATATTGGGAAGTTTATGTTTAAAATTATCCCCAAGTGATTGAAGGGTACGTCTACAGTTGTCCCTCATTAGGTAAAATCCACAACGTGGGATTATATATGTTTAAAGCTGTAAATCCCCTCACGACACACTTTTCTCAGACAGAGAATTCAAATTTTGAAGTCTTTCTCTTTTGTTTAAACTCTCAAAAGAGTTCCAGATGGAGGGAATTGTCAGTGATTTTCAAATATTTGATGTCTTCTCATCAAACTGCTTGTCTATTGTAAAATGATTCATTCCAGTCTTATTTAGTTTACAATCTTGTCCCTGGTGTCCTTAGACAGTTCCTTGGTATTAGTTATGGTGGAGAGGTTGCAGTTTAAGGGTGACTGTTTCAGGCTATGGATTGTTGCCTTTAAGTTAAGTTAAAGTCTCATTGGTTTTTCCATATTTGACCCATCCATATGGTGGTTTAGCATCCCAATCCAACCCCTTAAAGCTGAGTGTCAAGCACAGAGGCTTTGGGTTTCATTTGTAGAATCTTTGCTATGACTCAACTATGGATTTGAACTCATGACCTTGCAGTCTAAGGGTGGACACGCCACCACAAAGTCAATGAGTTTGTTTTATTCAAGTAACCAGTTCAAACAGTTGACATTAATGTCAGTGGAGGATAGAAGAGCTTCTTAAAGAAGAAGAAACAGGTTTACGAGTATGTTTGTTTGTAGGACAAAAATACTATTTTCTGGTCCATTATACTAATCAATCATTTAAATCAATTCTTTAAAAATCATAGAATTTTTACATTCTGTCTCTTGCAGCTGCAGTGTATTAATAATGAACACTACAGACCAAACTCATCTTTTTAAGTGTGAAAACTTAGAAAATTGGTAACTGAGAAAGATCTTTTTGCCTAACTGTATTTAAAGGGCAAATTCTGTAAACATATTTGTTGCTAAAAATAATAAAATCTAAATAATAATTTAAATTGAGCAAAAATGTGAGGTCTAAAGAAAAAAAGCATCCAAGAAGTTTCTGGAACCAGACAGTGATTACGTTCATTTTAGTGCGTTGAGACAACTTGTTGCTACTTTTTCTATTTTTGCACATTGCAAGAGGCTTCCTGTGGTGCCAACATCTGCCGAATTCCTGGCAAACTTAAAAAAAAAAAAAAAAAAGACATCCCACATCAAGAGGCAGCGTGAACAGCTATAACTGAGATTAGGAGTAATGCGCAAAGCTTCAGGCCCCAGTGATACAAACAAAACCCATGAAGAACATTCATTTAACACTTCCCAAAAAAGAAAATATCTTTTGTGCAAGAAAAACCTCCAGATGTCAACCTCACCATTTCCAGTCTTATACACCAGACATCCGCAATAGTTACCTAAAACCTACAATAGATTTGATCATTCAATAGACCCAATTGCTGGATAGTAAAAGCTAACAAAAGTCTTTTTTGGTTGATAGCCCTTACATCTTTTCTGGATTTTTGTTCTCCTTTTCATGAAACTGTAGTGAACTTTAAGCCTTAAATGTGATTAAATCTGGTTAATTTATAACTTGACTCTTGAAGGTGGCTGGTTCATAACTTTCCTATTTTTTAGCCATCATTTAATCTTTTTTTGACATTTTGACAGGATTTGCTGAATCCTTAAATAATAATAAACATGTTTAAAAAAGCTCTCTCTATCTGATATCTCCAAAAATCCAAAACCATGCACTCCTAATACCTTATTAATTTATCTGCTTCTAAAAGTTAGCTCCTATGAGAAAAAAAAAAAACCCCAGACAACTAAGGTACACATAATGGTAAAATATATCAAATTATCTTTTTTTAAGCCTGAAAAAATATTACTTATCACTGAAAAAGCTTAAATGTCTTCATGTCTATATAATTTTTAAATTAAACATTGTGCTGGGACCAGTGTCTTGATAATTGGACTTAATTGAATCAAATGGCCCATGTCTGCCATGTTCAGGAGTTTTAGATGTGCAACAGAACTCCTTTAGAAGAAGTTTGTTTAGTGGGTAAAGCGGGGTTCCCATCAGAATGTGCACTCACAGAGACGGGGGCTTTCAGGCAGCAACAAAGGCCCTTCTTTCTGTGCAGCAGCCAGTACAGAGACACAAGAAAGAGGGCAGAGTAATAATACCGTTAATGAATGAAACAGTTTGTGACCCAGTAAGACGACACTCCAGTTACCATAGCAATTTGATTACAAATTGAAAGGTTATTATGGGTCAAAAGTTTTATCCCACCGCCTATTGTCTCAAATGTGTAAGTCATTAAACGTTGGAGAAGTATGTTACATTTTTTGGTGACAGAGTGTCACAGTAAGTTAATAAATACATTTTACACATCTACTGAAATAATTGGTTCAAGTCATTAAGCTTCTTACCTTTTTACTGGGAAGCACAAAAAACCCTCACATGCAGTTTAACAGATGTCAATTTACCAATTTTTAATGAGAAGTTTGAGTAACAGGGATTCAACCAAACAAATCTAAAGCAGATGTTAGACAGTAATGATGAGAATCTGTGTTATTGCTTATTTTGAGATGCAAAAAACAGCAAAACACATGCTTCCAAACTATTTCTGTTTTTAATTGTAAGTGAGCCAAATCAGAGATTTTGAAAAGAGATGGAAAATGTCATCCTGTTAGTGATTGATCAAAAATAAAAAAAATTCTAATCATACGATTCTTTGAGAGGCGTAACACAAAATAAAGAAGGAAGGATAAATAGTTGGGAGAGTGGTAGCATGAAAAAAAGGAAATAGCGATGAATGGTTCGACTTACAAAAGAAAAGACTGAAGCAAAAAGAGTGATGACAGTGTACACTGCATAGATGGTTGGATAGTTGATGGATGGATGACTAAAATAATGGATGAAAGAAAGCAGGATGCATAGAGGGACAGAAGGATGGATGATAAATGGACAGAAACAAGGTAAAAAAGAAGAGAAGATACTTAGATTGACAGATGGAAAGGCATGGATTGGTGGTTGAAAAAAGGATTTAATCAAGGAAGGGCAGAAAGAAAAGATGATAGAAAGAAATGATAGAAGAAAAGAATAGAAAAATAACAAAAAGGACTGATGGTTTGGAAAGTATTACAAGAATTGTCCTGCATTTAAAGGCATAAAATGGACCGACAAGATTGAATTCCATTTCTTTCAGAAATCTGATGCCTCTTGTAAAAAGCCAAACCACAAAAACACACAAAAACAACTTCTGAAATTGTGTCACAGCTTCTTCCTTTTGCCCAATCAAAAATTTGCACAGACATCTTTTTCTTGCACAAAAATAACAAAAAGCACAATAAAATGTGCTCCACTTCTGCCGTTGCACACTACAGCTCACAGAGCAACACTTCAGACCTTACCACCACGTCACAATTCTCTGTCCAACACATCATAATGAGCTTCTGCCTGCATCAACCTCAGCAGATGTGAAGGAAACCCTGTCAAGACTAATTAGTATAGAAGTAAGACAACTAGATCAGTAGATGGAGATGGATTTAAAGAGGCAAAAATAATAAACAAGATCTAAAAAACACTGGCAACAAGGACATGGTGCTGAAGATAATTTAGCACTGGAGACCAGCTGTTTTATAGAAACATGAGAAGGTGAAACTTAACTTTTCACAAAGAGAGAGCAGAGGGACCCTGAGGAGAGGAGTTGTTCCCAGGACACTTTGTACTTAAAAAAAAAAAAAAAAAAAAGAGGGAAGAAGGGGAGGTATTACGCCGGAATTCCCTAAACGACTAATTCTCAGTACCTAACAGCACGCACGAAAAGCTTTTCTCTAATAATAGCAAGTGAATCGCCCACATCTTCCATGTGGCCCTCAGCTTACATCAAGAACCCTCTTCTTCTGGATGCAGCCCCCCCCCTGCTTGCATGTCTACCACAGCTTTATGCAGTAGCTTCCTCTATAACTGCAGAAAAGTAATCTAAAAGAAATTTGTTGCACTAAAATCTCTGGTACTTCCACATCAACGCACCAGATGTAGTTTTTCCGTGTGCGTGTTTAAGTGGAGGTATTGCCAAACTTCAATACAATTGTCTCAGGTGATGCCACTCACTTGTTGAGACTTCTTTAATCATCTCGGCTGAAGCATGACATGAGTTGACTATCTGTCTGGTCCACATGGACAGGTCCTTTGTGGTTTCAGCTCGGAATATGTGAGTTTCGATGCCGAGTCTGGTGCCAGTCCGAGTGGCGAAACACAGCTCTGTTCCAGACCGAGGCGATCCCCGATCAGGACTTGAGTGAACCAGCCTACGTGATAGTAAGCATAAAAGCATGTAGAAGCAGGAATAATTGCTGTTCTATGCAGTTAACACACAACACAGTTCTGAATATATTTGCACACAGACCTACCGTGTTGCTAAAAGTGGGAAAATGTGTGCAGGGTTTTGCCAGGCCTCTTTGCCTCGTGGCAAACTGTCGTACAGCAACAAGTCTTTCTCCGTCATCACCACCAGAACGGGCTTCCAGCACTGCTTCTCGCTCTCTGTCTGTGGCATAAACACACACACAACCACACACACAAACAATAAAACAGGAGCTGCTGTAGCTATCCGATCATCCCCCACTCTAAGTTATAACAAGAAATGATGACTGCCATCTTTTAACAAATAATATAATAAGCCTGGCATAAGCTATATCCCTCAGATTGTCCTTGTTTTACATATTTTTGGTACAGAACTTTTAGAGTTTGCTTAAACTTACAATAACTATCAACTAAAAATTCTATTTGGTTTACTTTTCTAAAGAGGAGAGCCAGAAAAAGTATTTAGAAATGTTTTTTTTTAAAAACCTGCAGAAAACAGCAAAACCAAATGGATCAACTTAACTTTAACCTGTTAGTTTTACCCTACTATTCAAATGTAAGGTAAAAACTCCCTTCACATCTGTCCCAGCACATCATGTGTGTGAGTATTGAGCGCATGAAAGCCTTTATTTTGAGTCCAAAACCAAAATGTCAAGATTCTCTTTTATGTTTCCTGCAGGGACTAAGCTAAAATAAAATGTAATTGGTGCAAAGAAACAGGTACATTCTTTATGCATTCACTTCCCCCTTACCCACTCCTCCCTACAACCCTCTCACTAAAGGACACGCACACACCAGCACACCGACACGTTTCATGTGAATTTTATGTGACTATGCTCCAGAACTGTTCTCATTACAAGAGATTATCTGCAGCCGAGCCATGGGATCCTAAGCTGCTCTTTGAAGTTCTGTCTCTACCAATCATACTGTGGGATTCAGAAGGTCAAGGGTTACCTTTTTAACATAACATGAGTATGTTGCTAAGTAACAGGACAGTATTGTATTTCATGTGGAGGATCAAATATTTGGCAATTACACTGTGCTTAATTTAGAAAGACGTAGACGTGTTTTTGCTCAGGTGTTTGAGTATAAATGAGGGGGAGAGTTTACTTTTGGCTCTATGTGCATGTGTGCGTGTGTGTGTGGGTGTGTGGGTGCTTCTGTGAAAATTGCAGACGAGTACAAACCTCAGGAACATTTGCACAAAAGCATGATCATGTTTTTAACGTACAAAGATCAACGTAAAGTTCTAAGGCAAAGGCAGTCTAGACCTCTTGGTTTTTGCAAAAATCCAAGGATGAATTTCACTATTGGATTTTCTGCTTCTCTGTTACGAAATGCAGCTTTCATAACGGGACTGATTGAACAATATTCTCCTCTCTAAACTGAGCAAGCGCGCCTTAATCATTACATGCAAAGAGCGTTATATTCTCAAGAGAACATCAATGTTGTCAAACCAATAAAGTAGGAAAAAAGCTGCAGGATTCATAATCTGCATAAGTATGTGAAAATGGAACAAAACCTATGACCTTTAGCTGAGGAAAATAAGCTCATTACGTGACAGATATGCATTAGTCAACACAATCCCCTCAAAATGTGAGAAAATCTGGCAGCTTTAGAAACACAGCTGTGTTTTATTTTGTTTCAGATGACTTTATGATAATTATAATCAATATTTCAACAACTTCTCTGACCTCAAAAAGTACTCTTCTTGGGATTCAAACACAAACCCTCAAAGTATTGCTATGCACATTGGGCTGATGTCATGGTCGACAGTATAAAACACAATAACACATTCCTACCTTCCCTGCCAGCCAGCCCAGGTGCCGTATCTCCTTACTGCCAGCGATCCCCGTCCTGGATGTGTTTTGGACGACCTCTGCTAGAACCCTCTGTGTCAGGTAACAGTCCACATTATCTTTTGTCATGCAGAACAATGAAAACAGTTCCTAAAAGCTGAAAAATTGAAGCTGACAAATTTAATTGTATGCAGATGATGAGATTTTTTTCTTTACAAATCAGTCCCAGACCTGCGTCAGCGTGGAGGTGACGGCGTGAATGGCAGCGAACCAGGACAGAGCAGATGGTTGGTCCGGGCACCGCAGCACCACAGTGTGCCTGGCATCAGGAGAGTGCAGCTCCAGTTGTCTGAAGAAAAACAAGACAGAAGAAGAAAGTTTTACCTCTCAAATATGGGTGGAGAAGATTCTAAGGAAAAGATGCCAAACAGACCAAATATAACCAAATTATGTCATTCGACTCCTATTTGTTCATAAGCATAAAAAACTATTTCATCAACTTGAATCTTCACAATGTTTTCCAGTATTCTTGGTGAGAAGGATGAGTGTCTTAAAATCTGAGTTAGTTCAAGTAGGGAGGAAGTAGGAAGCATTGCTTACACATTCTGTGTGGGTCTATCATGTTGCCTTCCAGCAAATTTCCATAACTAATCTGCTGATATATTATAGGGACATTTGCAGCCTGAAAAAAGAGCCTACCCCTGTCATCTCTCTGAATGCAGCTGCGATTGTCTGCTCAGTGAATATGAATGTTTAAAAATGGTTTGAAGGCTGCCAACGGTGCATAAGGCAGTGAACAGTTGCTTCATTGTGCAGCTTTAACTGCTTCACTGTGTCAGTAAAGCAGACATATTAAAGAACAGGAAAACTGCTTCACTTCACAAGGAGAGATATAATAAAGTCGCAAAAGGACGGCAAAGAAATAACAATTTTCCACAAATCAGAAATTGAGTGGACACAAAAATAATTCATAATTGTCAGATATGTGAGATTCATATTATCAAGATTTTCAAAAGCTACTAAAAAGGCTTGATTTCTGTACTGCCACCTTCCTACAGTGGGGCTAAAGAAAGTATTTGTCAGTCACTGATGCTGCAAGTTGTTCCACTTAAAAAGATGACTTTGGTCTGTAATGTTCATCATAGACACACTGCAACTGTGAGAGACAGAGCTTAAAAAAGAATCTACGAAATCACATTATTTGATTTTTGAAGAATGTATTTGTAGAATAGAGCAGAAAATATATAATTCCAACAAACGCAGGAATTTTGTCCCTCACAGGCCCATTAATTCACTATTATTTAAGCTCTTCTATTGCCCCAGTGTAGCAATAACCTCTTCCAATTCTGTTTTAATAAGAACTAATTTTTTATTATTGTATTAATTAAAAAAAAAAAGACCACTGCAGCCTCAAAGGAAAAGTTAGATAAATGTGCTGCAATTTTAACAATGTAATCGTCTTTATATTGCAGTCGATTATGACATATTTCTTTCTGAGTCTTTAGCATAAGTCAACAGTTCCATTACACATCTCCCTCACAATTTTTCTCCACACGTAGCTATTCGTGGTTCTGCTCCGTGCAATTTCTTACATTTGCTTTGTGGGCTGCTAATGAGATATGTGACATATTGCCCAGATACCAATAGTGACTTTTGTAGTTAAAAACGTTTGTTCCTAATTAAACCTGATAACGACGTTCCAAAAAAAGTATGACTTTTGGATAAAACCAACAGACACATTAATTTGGCTACGGTGTTGATACATCAGCTTTAGGACCAGGATTAAAGATTTAACTAACTATTTCAACCATTGAACTTGTCCCCACACACCACTCCTCTGTATCTGTTCTCAGACTCTACTAAGATTTAAACCGTGTCTACTAAGTGATGAAAAACAAATTAATTGGATGCAAATCTGTACTTAGTCAAGAAAAGAATCAGTGTCTTTCAGGCAGAAAGTCTCTAAAACCATGTTATCCTTTACCTTGTAAAAGAAAAACGGTGTAAGCCTATGATCAGAAATCTTTAACTTTGGCTTATGACTATGAAACAAAGTCTGACAATGATCAAACATTTACAGTATAAATATGAGCATTTGACCAGCCATTTTGACTTGTTGAGAGTACCTTCTTTTAAACATTTACCAAGAATCTACGATTGAGTCAAAGAAGGGTTTGACCCGGCTAGAACAACGTTATGAAATCACATTGGTATTTTTTGTTATGATTCTTATCTATCTGTGATCTGTCACTAAACTTTATTAATACACATTTAAAAATGATGCGCCAACAGCAAAGTTTCACTGTCACTGGATGATATTCTGATTAAATCCTGGAACAAATGTCTCAGTAATAAAACAAACATTGTGAGCAACAAAGGGAATACTTAACTCCCTCAAGAGCCCTTAAGAGATTTACCACTTCTATAAAGATACCGGTAAAAGTTTCACTGGAAGATTATCAGGCGCAAATGTAAATGACGAAAATACAACAGGAATGCCTTGAAGAGTTTGATAACACCACAATCCCGCAAGATACAACTGAGAATGTAAAAAAAGGTGAAAAATACAAAAGCCCTGCTTTCATCATGAATTCTAACTTTGTTTGTAACCCATGGTGAAAAAAATCTGAAAAAGCATCTAACTCCAATTCAGTCAAATCCAGAAAAAAGTTTAATATTACCATGATTCATGTTCACAACCACTGTTCATCTTAATTTAAATAATAGAATTAGTCCATAATAACAATGAAAGCATCAATATTTTCTCCCATAAAAAAATGAATTTTACTTAACAAAATAAAATCAACATACATTTTTCAAATTAGTTTTCCTTACTAGTAATTGCATGATTTTTTATGCAAAAAACTCTTCAATTAGTTTTAATGTACAAATTCATACTTCTGTTAATTTACATTTTTGATTGAATAATTTCTGGCTTGATAATACGTCTGCTTTGAACCTATTGCCGGTAGCTTCTATTATGCAGCACAAAGAAGCTCTAGTTAAAGTCTCCAGCTCAAAAGTAGTTTGAACAAATCTTTGTAAATCAACCACAACTAACAGTTTTCACTTTGTTTTTACTTCATAAATCAGATATATTTATTCATCTAGCACTAAAGCACTAAAGTGATTATAACTTGTGTTTGAGTCAATGTTTATTTATTTTATAAACCTCTTTGCCTTTTTTTTTACTAAGAACACTTTGCACGTCTAGTGCAGTGACTTCTAAATATCTTCAAGGATCTGAGCCAAAATATATTAGAAAAAGCCCTTTCTTAACATTTGTATATATAAACACAATCCTTTATTAGGACACCTTTGATTGTACACCATTTAATAGTAGCATAATACAATGTGTCACTGGTAAAAATGAATAATAATAAAAATTGTAGACATTATTAATTACTGATGATACATCTTTGCAATCCTGGTTCATTTACATGTGAAAATCAAGGCCAAGTTCATTCTTAAATATTAGGGCCTTTAGCCAAAGAAATTAGTCCAATCTGACTAAAAAACAAAAAAAAAAAGAAAAAAAAGAAGAGAAACAAAAACCATCCTTGACTTGTTTGTAGACTGTGTGCCAACAAGACTTTGGACTAATGGTCACAATCCTGCAGAACAAAAAACAACCTCCTAATAGTTTAGCAATATCTTACACTAAGCCATTTTTTATCATGCAAGTGATATTTCAAAGTAAAAGCACAATTTAAAAACTAGAAAGATATTTTCTAATAGTTATTTTTAGATTGAGATAAATATTTACTGATGTGGAAGCAAAACAGTTATCTTGTACTTGTGTACATCCTTGTGTTACTGACAGTTTGTCATTGTAACATCTTTGTAAATGATAACAAAATGGGTAGTTGTGTTTTGTGTGACGGTGGAGCTCTTTGACCGTGAACAAAATAAGGAAGTTGCAGGACAACGCTTTATAATTACCTTCTTAAAAGGCCCAAAGTGCTTTACGGTGGCAGTTCCATTCACCAACGCACACACACATTTACACACTGATGGTGGCTCCGCTGTCCAATGCTGGTGCTTTGTGGCGTTGAGGGTTTTGTCAAAAGACACTTTGACACATGGGTGGTTAGGGCCGGACCTGAACTTGCAATCTTCCATTCAGAGGTTGCCCACTCTACCTCTGCGCCACAGCCACCCGGTAATAAAAAAAAATGGTGTCATTTATTTTTAACAACAGTTTAAGCCAATTTATGCGTAGCAGTTCAATCCTATTTATTTATGTTTTTACACTCAACAACATTGTAGGAATGTTAATATTGTATTTTCATTTTAATTTTGTATTTTAATCAATTAGTTTAAAGCACAAGTTCTGCACGAATATTTTCAGAACCCTGTAAGTCAGTAGAAGGATGAGCTAGAATACAATCTTTATAGAATACGATCTTTATTCATTAACAATGAACATTAATGAATTGAATAGGACTTAAAACATCATAATTTTGATTTTATTACTTCACACCAGAGAGCATTGAGTAATGAAAGCCAACTTCTAAAAGAGAAGGTTTCTCTGAAGAGTGAGCTTCAAGAGAGCTTCACTGAATACAGGTCAAACTACCAGTTCTGTGTGAAGAACAAGATATGATGACTCTGTACGCAGCTGAGGTAGAAATGTAAGATTCAAACGCACGAAGAACCTGGAATTCAATGATTAATGGAGCTGAAGCAAAACTGCTGGATTCCAAGAAATGAAGCCAGTGATTAAACTACTGGTATGCATATTAAAAGGCTCTAAAAAGTCCAATAAGGAATTAGCTTCTAAATCTGCACCAAACACAGATGGCACTTTTTCTGGTAGAAACTAGTCTGGACAGTAAATGTAACATTGTTCTATCAAAGGTTAATAAATCCAGACTCGATCTCCTCTAATATCTGGAGTTTTCATATTACACTACATCCCATGTATCTTAATGACTCATGCGGGTAAATATTTTTAATGGATACAGCAATACTATGCTATTTTTTAATGGGTTTGTTTAATGACGCTTTCCGTCTGCAGTTACATTCTGCTGTTACTGAAAGTTCTGCAGCCTCTGTAGCACGAACTTGGCATTATCCTTTTTTTCTTTTTCCTTATTTGCATTTCATAAATAGAAATTAATTCTTTTGAAAGTAAAAACTGCTAATAAATAAGGAAATGTTTCTTCTTTACTATGAATTTTAAAAAATAGAGAAAGGAAAGGCCGGCATTTACAGAAGCCGCAAAGTAACAAGATGTGAAAGAAAAAATGATAAAGAAGGATTTAAAAAAAAAATGTTCTGCCTCTTTTTCACACAAATGTATGAAAGTAAATGAGAAAAAAAGTCAATTGTCTATTTTATCAGTAACCACACTTCAGTTTATTATTCTTTTTCCAGCTTATCAACTCAACATTGAATTGAATTCTTTAACAATTTCAATTTTATGTTAGTGTTTAATTTTCAGCAGAGTAAAGTCCATAAATGCATTCCTTTTATTTGTAATGTAACACTACTTCAAAGTTTTGGTAACTAACTGAACTTTCTGAATCCTGTAAAATACACAGTGATCTGTATGTCAACTGTAAAACTCTTAAATCACCTAGTTTGGAAATGTCAAACAAATCAATCTAAATTAAAACCATAAGCGGTGTTGTATGGCCTGCAGGCGCAACCAGCCCCCGCCCTCACCACTTCCTTCTGACCCCCATCACTAGCTGAGGAGCTGCTACATGCCTCTCACTCTCCACCTCTGCCCCTGCCACCCTGGTCAGAGCTTTTTTCAACATGTTTTTCAAAATGGCGGCTTTTCTGTTGCTTGTATTTCCATAGCAACCATTTTAAGTTTTGGTCGCCTTGTGGTGATGAACATGTCTATGCAATTTTTAGAAGATTTGGCAAAAGTAAACTTTTGGATTTCCCTGGCAACAGAGGTTAACAGTTAACCACATCCACATTTCAAATATATTCATATTGTATATCATATTATTTTGTTCAGCTTTAGCCGGGGATTCATGCAAGCAACAGGAAAGCAGTATTTTTGTGGGGTTGCATGCAAACATTGTCCGAAATCTACAAACTTTAAAACCAACATTTCCCCCAAATACCTTCCAAATGATGCTCAAGGAGTTAGGATTGATCGAATTGATCAATCAAACAATTGATCGAAATCGCAAAGATCTTCATAGAAATTTAAATTTGAAGAAGGCACTAAAGTCGATTTTTTCAAATTCTATATGGGAGCCTCTTTCTGAGGTCAAAATTCAACCTGGTGGTGCGTGTGTGAAATTCTGTAAAGATTGTTTGAACAATGTTTTTTTTTCCATATTGTGTGAAAATCTAAAAAATGAAAAAAAAATCTTAAGCACAAAAAATGGCTGCCAAGCAGTAGGTCCTGTGGTTATCCCATAATAATTTCAATTCCTTTGAATAACCCTGACCATTTGTTTTGGATTTGTTCTCTGATTTTGACTTTTTTAAAAAAAAATTTAGCTCCATAATATATTTTGGCCCCATTCACTTTTTGACAATTTCTCCCACTCTGTTGTCATCATACTTTTTGTACTGGGGGGGTGTCATTCTCTATGTCCAAAATTCACTTTCAGCGGGTATTAGGTGTAAGAACATTTTGGTGAGTTTTTGAAAATGTGACAGGAGTCAAATGGGCAAAAAAAAGAAAAAATTGCAAAAACAATATGGTCCTTGCAGACTGCTGCAACAATAAACATTCCAACTACAATATAGAAGAATTTACAGCCACGTTGAGTGTGTCTCTTGGTGTTACACCAGGGGTGTCAAACTCCAGGCCTCGAGGGCTGCCCTCATGCTGGTGCTCTATAAATCCTGCCTTATCTGCTACTGATTACTTGGTGTGTTTAACCAATGAGGAGTTTCAATAGCAGGTTGGCTGGTAAACATGTAGAACACTGTCACACTGTCCATGTCTGTTAGGGCTGAATCCTTTCCTTTGGGGACTTTTTGGGCCCTTAGTGTTTTTCTTTCCCTTCATTGCCAAAACAATATGATGTTTGCAGTCAGTGACTGTTGCAGGTCATCATTAAATGCACCTAGTTGACAATGGACAGGCTGGTGATCTGACAACATGTTTTAGATTTGAGAAAAGCCTTTTTATCCTCTACATGGTCAGGATTTGCAGAAACCCTCAGGGAAGAAAAGATTGTTGTCGATATATGCTCTGCCAAAACATGCAAATATAAAAAAAATCCAACGACATCAGGCATTTAGTCAGTTTTAAATAATAACTTATTTTTTTTGCATTTAGGCTGTAGGGGTGAACTTAAATACTTCAATCAAATACTTGCCCTCACAGAGGGGAAGACATAAACCAGAACCTTTCTGGCTGTAAAGTGACCAGAAATTACCCTGCTGCCTGTTTCTAATCTATTTGCTTTCAGCAGAAGTCAATGAAGAACAAGCTTCATATATTAAAGATACAATCATTTTCAACAAAAGAAACATTTAATTTATTTGGTATCACGGTAACCGCCTGCTTCTGCACTCTTGCTGTTGTTGGTTTCATTACTTCCAATCAGTAAATAAACTCGTTAGACCTGCAGGGCCACACTTTACTGCTGTGGTTTGTCTTTGATGTTCTTTCATTCTCGTCCTCCGGTTTAGTTCTGCACAAAAGGACATGCTGATGAAGGGACGGATTAACAGGGAAACTCTCAGAACTGTGAAGAGGAATAAACATAAAATCATGAAGAGAAAGTCGAAGCCTGATGGAAAAATAAACACATCTTTCTTTGGGAACACAGATGATGAAAGAGAAGACGGGGAAAGGACAATCACAAGCTGCAGAAAAACACAAACAAGTATGAAAGATGGCAAAAACAAGCAGGAGGGAGGATGACTGATGAAGTAGTGCTCACAGGAAGAGAAAACATGATGCTAAAAGAAACACTAAAGAGGAGGCTGATGCTGGAAACAGACTGCTTTAAATCTGAGACTAAATCGCCTCTGAGTGTCCCCATTCAGCTGAAGAATACTGTCAAACAGAAACGTCCTAACAGGCTGGAATAAAATAAAGATATTTACCTTAGTCAAACATTTATTTTTAGAGAAACATGCCTGAATAAAATCTGACAAAATGAAGCATTTCTAAGCTTCCATGATAATAAAACGTTTCAGTTTTGACAAAGCAACCATATTCTGTTCTAAAATGTAGAGAAAATCAGCAAGTACCCAAAGCTGCACTTCCTGAAATGACCACTGGAGGCTGACTTCAGAAGGTGGGAGTTTCCATATTTAAATCTAAACTAAAAAGTCTGTCTTGACACCAAAGATATACATTTCTATACAGTCTGGTTACAAAAAACATGTTCGATATTGCTATATTTTTTATTTATGACTATTTTTTCTCGTTTAGTCAGCGTTTCTTGGAACATTGTTGAGCTGGGCAAAGTGATTTCCAGTCAGCTTCAGTGAACCACGTTAAACTCTATTTTTGCCATCCAGATTTCTAAAGTTGAAGTCCTGGAATATTAATCTAGAGGATATATGTCCATGGTTTTAACTTAAGGAGATTTTTTTTAGAATATGTTTCCCTGGTACGAGCTGCTCACACGAGCCTCCACCTACCTGTTCTCAGGATCTGGTGTGGTCATTCCACGTGTTACATAACACATCTTGAGCGGTATGCACCGTCTGTCACCGTTCAGGGGCAGCGCAGGTGGGGTAGAAGGGCTGGGAGGGTCAAAGGAGGGGCTGATGGGAGGGCTGCTAGGGCGAGGAGATTCAGGGGGCGGAGTTTCCCAGCTGATCTCTGACACAGGAGAACCCTTTTTGACATACGGCGTGGCCTCACGCATGTATTTGACTGGAAAGGGAAAAAAAGAGCTTTGTCAAAACAAAGACAGTAAAAATCAATCTTTTTTTCTTGAACTTGTAGCTCCTTATACAGTCAATAATTGAGCTATAAAGCTTCCTAATTTTATCCTGCTTTAGTTGTAATATGCACATTTATTTAAAGGACAAAATTATTGAATCTAGCTTTATTTGTCTACTTAAAAAAGTCACCTTGAGTCTACAGTGATATAATCAGTATGATGGGTTATGGCGAGCACAAATGTACCAAAACTATTAATTCAGCTTAATTGTGTTATCTTTACATCTTCTACAAATGTATTTTTTGATTGTATTTTTTGTTATACTCTGGAGAAAGTGCATTCAGTCATCACTTACACATCCCTGTGTGTAGCGGAGGAACCTGTTAGGTATTTCAGACCGTCGTAGAAAAGAGATGTGGAGCATCTCTGCACTAATGATGCTCCAACTGTCGGGCTAGCTTACACAGCAGGCTGTAAACTTGCAGAAACATGTCTGTATTCTTCTGGAAATGCTTATGTTAACGTCTGTCCCATCTAATCACATTTATGGGGGTCACTTTAAAGTGCAGCTGTGCACTGTGTGCTATAACTCCCCGTTTCAACGGCATGCCTCCTCCTTTCCAAAAAATCTAATTAGCAGAACTAAAGCAACGTGGAAACACTTTATTTTATTATTAAAAAGCATGCAAATGCTGGAGTTCATGTTTGCCACAGACAGCAGGAGGTGCAGTCACAGATTATTGTATTACAATGAACTGGCACAGAGGACCTTCTTCAAAGCCAGTTTGAAATGAAAGCAACACACATGCCAAAAACCCAAACCCACTTTGGTGTCTTTTCATCTTGTGCTTCATTAGTTAATGTTTTATGAATTTATTTTACTTTAAATAGAAATCCCACTGAGATTAATGTCTTTGGAAAGGATGACCTGGCTGATGTTTACTGAAAGTTAATATGCAGGATACACAAAAGAACAGACATTTGATATGATGAGATCCTGCAGATATCGTCAGGATCGTCACGCTTTATGATGAGGGGGCGCTTCTCTTCAACGCAGCAACAGGCAGACAGATTGAGGACGAACCTCCTAAACATGGAGACTTCCCTCTGCAGCCACACTGGTCCCACATTAGCAGCGAACACTATAAACCCAGGAAACAGTCCAAGCAGCCAAGCAACAAAGACTGGAGTGTAAAATTTAAACTGTGAATCGCTGGAGGCTTGATTACCACCGTTTCATGTCTATCTTTTGAAGGAAGTCAGAAGAAAGGAGACCAGGCATAGATACAGACAGGCAAAGATAAAGCTGGTACTTGGCATGCTCTTTGTGTCCCAAATGTTCTAGACGGTTGGTACAATCCGATGTCTAATTGTCATATCCTAAGCCTTGGTAATTGGCGTATGGCAGTTTGAAAATCCCCATGTGAAATTTTCTTGGTGCAATTAAGAGCTATGTGAGATGTAACAAGCCTCCCTGACCCTCAGTGAATGTATATAGCAGATGAAGACTTGTAATTTATGAAATACAACAATCTATGGACCAACAGAAGAAACAAAGTCTTGGTATAAAGATGATCAGAGTAATAGCAGAACAGAATAGAAGGAAGAGGAACATGCGTGTGAATTGCTGCAAGATGTTTGTTGCAACCATGATGGAGCAATAAAGAATCCTGAGCAGACAGATGAAATTCCTGTGATGACTGAAGTTAAGATCAATCATTAACCAGCTCAGTGGCCTTGTGATAGTGTCCACCCTGAGACTGGAAAGTCGTGGGGGGTTAAACCTCCAATTGGTGTCTGCAGCTCACTGCTCCCCCAGAGGATAGGTCAAATTGGCGATGTTCTTCTGACACATTGCTAATGATCGAGGACAAAAATAAGGAAAATTGAGCTTTTTTTCTAAGTATTTCTTTATTCAAGTTGTAGTGGACCAAGAGCAGACAAAAAATACAATTTTAAAAAGCTTGTAGATATGAAGTAGAATCTATAATCATCAGACCACAAGCTCCCTGCTTTGCTTCATTCTGATACATTCACTTGTGGTCGACTAGTCTGACCTGGTCTGAGCTGGATAAAAAATGGAATATTGCTCGCCATTTCTGTTGCACTGCTAATGTTAGGGTGGGTTTGTGAGTGGCTTGGAGAGCATGTAAACAGATGGAAAATAGGGTTTTAATTTTGATTAAAAACTGCATAATCAAAATTTAAAAAACACTGGAAATGATTTTGCAATAGATCAAAACAGTGGGTGTTTAATGTATGCTAATTTAAAAAGCTGTTACTAAACTCCAGAAAACATACTTTCCATTACTGTCAAACAGAGGATAGACTTCAAAAAGACATAACATGTCAACCAAAGCTTGAGGCATGTCAGTAATGATAAGACACTTCCTCCGCAATGACAGTAGAGCTGAGATAGAGCACGTAGAAATGTACTTCTTGGAAACCACAGACCTGTGGTTTCTTACCTTTGACTGTGTCTGTTTTCTCTTTGTGATGCATAGGAAGTAAAACTAAAACGTGATTTCTGCTTTAAATGCTTCTTTCTTTGAGTAATTGACATTTCAAAATGGCCTGAACATGAGCAGCCAGATCACAGAATGTGCTATGAATTAGCCATAACATGAATTAAATGATTGACTTTTGGTGCATAGACATTACTATAGGTGAACAAATAGATTAAATTGTAATCTGCAAATGCAATCATTACAGTTGGCAATAGAAAAAAAGAGACTTCTGAGAGAATACAAAGTTCATGCTGCCTTCATTTTGAATTAAGACTGTTTAGTTGTTGCATAAGACAAATATATAAAAGACTTATTTTCTGTTCTAATACTTTTTATCCTTTCATGTATAGAAAACAGACTGTTGTCCTTGTGTCAATACCTGAATGTTTCACTGCTGCTGCCTGCTGTTCACGTCTCCTGTGCAAACCAGGCTTCACTGCTTGTGAAAATCCTGTAGATGACTGATTTAAGCAATGCCACAGAAATCCACAGTTGTTTATTTCAAGTTCTGTGTGTTTGCACTCTAAATACCTTCCATGGAAATAACTGCATATTGTCTTTGCATATTGTCTTTATTGACCTTTGCTAGTACTTACTAAAGTCTAAACTTATAGGACTTCATACATGTGCTAAAAAGACATATTTACTTGAAAAATCTGCAAGAGACAAAATAAAAAAGTTCAAAATATTCAATAGTGAATGCCTTTATCACCATTGTTGAGATTTGACTACTTGAGAAGCCCAAAAGATCTCGACAAAAACATCCTGTGGACTTTTTTCTATATCAAGGTTCTTAAAGATATCCCCAGATTATGATTACGTAGGATTAAGGCCCTATTTGATTGTGATTTTATGAATGGTCTGGCACAAATAAAACAAAGATAAAGATCAGTATAGTAATAAAAAAAGGTGGCATTGAACTTGAAAGAAAGTATTTCACTCTACAAAAAAACCACACATTTGACAAAAACTCCTTATTTCCAATAAAACCTTTTTAAAGAGCTGCAAACCACTTATTTACTCTTTATAAACCCCTTTATAATCCGTATATATTGTTATAATTATATACAATATTAATGGGGCATTAGGGTTTTATATTATTCTTTTTTACTAGTTTGAATTTTGAATTAATTTAAACTGCTGCTAAAAAGAATATTAACTGAACGCATCAGTAGTATTGGAGGAACATACTGGTTTTTAAAGAAATGTATCTTTGTACTATATTTTTAAAAAATACTCATCATCCACAGACTGCTTACTAATCCCCTTGGTACCTTATATCCAATTAACAAAAAGCCACTACTGATAGTTTTCATGTCATAGATTTAATGAAAAGCCACAACAACGCAGCCAGAAAGCTCCATGTGCCACATATATTCCAGGTTACGGAGGCTAAAACTGCCTTGTTTTCTCTCTTGTAGAAAAGAATGCATTTTGGTTTACAATGCAGTTTTACAATGAGCAATTTTGTTGGAGCAAATGATTGATTCAGTCATAGACATAAAGAAATACAGCGGATAATATAGATGGTGACTAATCTAAAAAAAAAGTAACAGAATTAAAAGGTGCTAAACTTGAAAGGAAACTGCTAAACATCTTTCATGAATTCTTTGCTTTTGTTTTTCACATTTTCCACACATAACAGAATGTATTTTGATTTCAGTTTTATCTTCTAATTTTATCTCTGTAAGTGGAAATATAACCACCCCACTTCCTTACAACCACAGAGTGAACAAACAGCAGTTATGCTGTTATGAGTATGCTGTTGCACGATCAACATGAATTCAAGTACATGACATGACAGACATGACATTATTTATAACCAGACCTTCTTATTTTCAAATGCTTTATTAATAAACATTTAAAATTCTAATCTGAATACCAGATTTGACCTCTGTTCACTACAACTATGACTAAAAATGAAGAGAAAAAACATGACACAATGGTTGAGATAACAATAATTCCACCTGGAAGGATGGAAATTGTCTACTTCAAACAAAGTCAACAGCGGGCCGTGTCCCTGCTTTTGTTTCGTCTGTATAAACAGACGGGAAGAATGACTGACTCAATCTATTATCATTGCAACAATAATCACCAACGCAGCACCACAGTCGCTGCTTTCTTCACCGTCATCCGCTCTGAGTCAGACTCTATGAGCTGGAAGCAGGAAGGAGATGATAGTTCTTCTAATGACACAAACAGCTGTGTTAACAGACACACCGCCACCTCCTACACACACTCACCTGCACTCTTAAGTACACAAACCATGGCAGCAGTCCAGGCTGAACTCCCTAACACACACAAATATGACGAGACAAATGCTCCCAGATACACACATCTGCACTCACACTTCAATTACACAGACTCTTGCAGATGTCAGGTGATAAACTCCTTCTGCTTGATGCAAACTCAGCAGGTGATCTTACTCAAGGCACTTTCTAATATCCTGCCTACTGGAGAGTTGCAGGTATTCTTTAACCTGTTCTGGCTTCTTCTCGTTGTTATTTTTGTTATAGTTGATGAGAAAAAAAATCAATAAAAATCTAAATTTATAGTTGACTTTTTGGTGCGGAAATAGGTGAGGATAAAACAAATCAATGGAGAAAAACAAACGTTTTACAAATTAGAAATCTTTTACCTTTCATCTATCAATAAATATTTCAAATTGTGCTTGTTTTTCAAACCTTCATCACCTGTTCTCTGTAATTTGGAAGAGGAAAATAAAGAAATAGTAGTAGTTTTGATTGTGCAGTGCTACTTTGGGGTCTGTTGTCTGCATTTTGTTTACAAATGCACAGAGGAAAAAATAAGGAAATACATCAGTAGAAAGTGAATACTTGCTACAACATATTGGCTTTTTGGGGAGAAATCTACATATTTCAATCCAATATCTCATTATGGATAACTCCAGTTGTTTGATACAGGATTGTTTTGTCCACATATGGCCTCAAAAATGTGATTACTTGAAAAATCAGATAATGATTGGATGTTTGGTGATATAAATGAGCGTAGAAGTCAGTTATCTCCAACACTGTGAACGATTTCATATCTTTAAATAAGTGGGTTTGCGCTGTGCAACTTGAAATGCTTTTAATTTACATCCACTGGTCATTATTTGCCATTTACAAACAGCACCAATTTCATGATGCTGCCAACAGACATAGTTCAAAAAGGAGGTTCTCCTTGGATAATGTATTTCTGTTACATGAGCTTAAGCAATCCATGACCCGAAGTTTACTTTTAGTCTGTTGGGGAGTGGACGAGTGGTTTTCATAAAGTGGACCTTTGGTCTATTTGCCCCACTGAGGGGCCCATGAAAAAGGCTTGTGACCTAAATCAGTCCAGTGGCTGCAGATGAATTTGACAGTACAACACTGTGAACATCAACAGAATGAACTAGATTAAGAGACTTTGCTCTCACTGGACACCCCCAATTAAAGTAAAGATTATATAAGACAAGACTTAAAAACCTATTCTCATTGTGTTGGATAAAGTTTGGATCTCCAACTGGATCACTGTGTATAACTCGACCATCAAACTTTTCAGAACTTTAAATGAACACCTGATTTTAAAATCTTTGTACCGGTGCTTGGAGCACTTTTTGCCTTAAGTGTCCTAGAAAAAAAAATAAAAAGAAAGAAATGTGGACATACACATTTACATTTAGTATTAAACCATTAAACCTGATTTAAAGATTCATGAAAATTGTGTTTTTTGCATGTTCTTGTGGCACTTTTCCAATGATGATGGACGTACATCTTTGTTTTCCTCGTCTGAGCTGACATCTGGCTCAAAGCTGTACGCCTGGATAGCTCCAGTTTTTTGTGCCACTTTTATTGCACAGGAATTATTGGGTTGGGGGTGTGAGGGGCTGTAAGCTAGCTGGAGAGCGTGTACGGTAAACAGATAACTCTGTTATGGGTGATGAGGGGGGATTAGTCTGCATCAACAATCCTTTTCTCTACAGAAAATATGTCCTAAAAAACAAAACAGTTTTTCTTTTAATTTTGGCTAAAAACTGCACACCAGTAATCATAGTTTTAAGACTACTGGGAACGCTTTTAATATAGATCAAAATTGATTGGAGTGGGACTTTAAAGATCTTTGAAAACTAGAACGAACTATAAAAAGGTTGTTTGAAAGAAAAGGGTTTGCTGGGCAAACATTTACAGTACATTTTTAAGTCAGTTGTCTAAATACATTTTATTTATTTATTGCTTTTTGCAATCAAGCTACAACAGAGGTAATCTTAGGGCACATAAGCTAATGTGAAAGTTCCTTTGAGCACTCTGTGACAGTTCTTTGGCATTTTTAATAAATAAAAAAAAAGAATAAAGTCTTTAAACTGTGAGGGTTCTGAGCAATGGAGAAGAAAATCTCATGTGAATGAAAATCATTTACCCTGCAAGCTCTTTATCAACCATTGGTTGTCTCTTTTCTGCCAACACTTAGCTTAATAATTGATCAAAGACAAGTCAGCGTAACACATTTATTTCTTAAATAAACAATGCCTCAATGAGCTAAGCAGATATTACATTTAGATCGTTTTAAACAAGCCATTTGAATATGGAGATATTTAGACTTCAGTTCGTGTGTAACTTAAATACTTTACGATTCTAATGAAAACTCAAAGAACGTATAAAAAAAATGTGACAACTGGGACAAAACTTTAGCCGACACTGCCAAAAAACAAGAGACAACAAAAACAGAACGTTTAAGCTATTATTGTTGACAGCAGGCAATTATATAAAAACACAGTTTGTTATCAGAATTGGAGGTATTTTCACATGAAAATAAACTTCAATTTATGTCATTTTGAAGAGAAAAAATTGGGACAAACTGGATTCTTGGCGGCGCCCAAGAGGTGCTGCTGTACAAGCTTTCAGAAAAAAAAAAAAAAAACTCCAACAGTTTCTTTCTTCAACTCTACGCTGCTGCCTGTAGAGTCTTTGTCACAGAAAACATTCAGTCATGTCACACTGAGAAAAGAGCAGAGGTAAATGATGGATAAAGTCCACACAGTACCTTTGTGCTCTCTGTGATGTGTCAACAGAAAAAGCAAGCTTGAGTCTAACGAGCTGAAAACTTGATGATGCTGCCAAAAAAAAGCTGTTTGCATTAGCAAACCTGTTTCATGACACAATATAGGACAGGGATAGACAACTCCTGGACATGAGGGCTGGATTCTTGCAATGCTCTGGTATGTTGTAATTGGCTGGACACACCTGAACCAGGTAATCAGTCATGAGTAGGGCTTGATATCTGGAAATCATGCAGTCACTGCAGCCCTTGAAGCCTGGATTTATCTATCCCTGCTGTAGGATGAAGAGTGTCAGAACCAAACCTAACGGGCCTCTATTACACTCACTGACTGTATACAAGACTGGACCGAGTGAAAATGACTAACTTCCAGCTTCGATAAAATAAAGTCAACTTAGTTGCCTTTTTTGTAATACAGACACTGCCACATTTGAAGCAGATGATGTCAATAGGCAGCAATTGGTCTGAGTTGGTCTGAACCAATATTTCTATGGCAACCACTTTTGCCAATCAGGAGTCAGCTTGTTGAAAATCCACACCCCTATCACTTGAAAGCGGGCTCATGAGAATCTGTCACATGTTTTTGGAACGCTCGATGTGGGGGCCAGTAGGCACCTCATGCTGTTATTGAGACATCTGATTGGTCAGTTTATACCTTCAATAACTTGCACTACAGAAAAGAATATCATGAAAAAATAATGAGCATAATCACAAACATGTTAAAATGGTACCAGAGCTAAAACGGTTATTTTGACAAATTTAACACGAGTTTAATTAGTTGAACACTAAAAGAGCCATTTGGTTCAGTTTCTTACTAACCTATAACCATATGACCGTATATAGAGAACTGGACTGAGTGACCGCTTCCTCTCACGTTCCAAATAAGAAGTACCAGCTGGCTCCAAGAAACCAAAATCCTGCTCACTTCTATTGACAAATAAACAGTTATTACTCCTTCTAGTCATTCTATTTGTCAGAATAACCATGTTTTCTCTGATGCTGATTTCTTAACATCTTCTTGTTAAATTTTTTTTTTTTTTATTTCACAATATTTTTCTTTATTGCAAATTATTCAAGTTATAAACCAACCAATCAGATGCCTCAGTACAAGCATGTGGTACCCGCTGGCTCCCACCTCAACGTTTGATTGACAGATTCTCCTGAGCCAGCTTTCAGTGGAAGGGGTCTGGACTTGGCTTACTCATGACTGACGACAGTAGTTCCCATAGAAACGTTGACTCAGCATGACTCGGACCAATCACTGTCGTCTGGCTCCAAGATGGCTATGTCCATATAGTGGAAAATGGCGACTGAATTGGCTTCATTTTGCTGGAGCCAGAGTTAAGGCATTTTCTATGGGTGACATCACACTCGCTCTGTCCAGTTCTATTTATACTGTACAGTCAATGCCAAAAACCAGAAAGCCACCAAGTCCCACTTCACCATAAAAAAAAACAATTTTACTTGTGCTTTTAGTGGACATTAATCCACATATTTATAAAATGTGGCAATGACAAATGGAAGAAAGGCAGATCAAACATGGAATTTTCCATCATTCCATGTTTGGAGCGACTTCATCTTTTTTGTCCTTTCACTTTAGAAATTATGGATAACTGGTATAGAATCTTATTTTTTCTTAATTATATACTTTGCTAACTTTGCTTCAGAACAGCAACTAGACACTGCTGTGCAGCAAAAGATAAGAATATGAGCTTTAAACTTAATCAATATTAAACCAACCTGACAGTAGATTAAACCTTTTACCATCTTTTTTATGTCACATGTAAAAATCAAAGCATAAATGATAAAACTTCACTAACAAATTACCCAAAACTACAATTAAACATTTTTTTTTAGCATTTTCCTACATAGCCAAAGCCACAATGAAAAGATAAAGAAGCCACATGCGAGTCTCAAGTTGCAGATCCTGTCTTATAGTCAATAATCGTTCCATACTATTCAGTAAGATTTCATTGAAAGCGACACAGTCATTTGTTTAGTGGACCACTACAACGCTGCTGGGAGAACAGAGACATAGCAGTAGAAAACGCTGACTGCTCCCCAGATGACTCCCCCTTCACTTGTCAGACCGCATGCTGAGTTCAGAGCGAAGCCAACCAAGACTAAATAAAAGGAACATTTGAGATGAAGCCCCAGTCGACTTCTGGAGATGGATTTAAACTGAAGGGTCAACTTGTTACCCCTCTTTAACCTCAAACTGAACGTCAGCCTCCAGCTTTTTAACTTCTCGCAGGATAGTGTGGAAACATGCAAACAGCACACAACGCTCCCATGAGACCGCTGTCTATAAGAAGCATATCAGATGTTTCCTCTTGTTCTCTCACGTTTAACAAGATTGCTCACAGAACAGAGGAGATATTACTCACTGTGGGTTTTTACTAGTTCAACGCTTGTACGTCATAAACGACTACATGCCTGTCTCAGTGCCTTTGACACACATACTTTAAATGCACTTTATGCTTTTCCTGTTTTCAGCAGCTCACCCCCCATGTCAAAGCATCCATCTCTCCCTCTCTAGACTTCCTATTAAAGCCACATTTCAGCTCCTAACCCAGCTATTTCTGTGTCTCCTCCTTTCTCAAACCTCGATAAGTTCTCAGCTGGAATCTACTGCACTGCAGTCACTGTGTTCCCATGGGAGGATTCATCAGCGTCTTTTCATGAGTACCATAAAAAGTGGTGTGTGTGCGTAACAGAGCTCTGGTAATCCTGTGGTGGTTCTATGTTGAAATAGAAAATGAAAAGCTCAGAGTAGGCAGTGGAGCACAGTGGCTTACATGTTCATGCAGGTGGGTAGCCATCCATCACGCTTGAGCTCGTCTGTCATGAGGCGATTTTAAGAGCACAAAAGAGCTGTAAAGCTTTACAGCGGCCTCAAACTTGAGAAAATATTCTCATCTATGGCTTTCTAATTGAATACCAATCATTTATAATCTCAACTGCAGACAATTGTATATATATGATCTGTGTCTAATCTGCTTAGATAAAAACTCAATTCTTTGTGAAGTCTTATAACATAAAAGAGACCACAAGAAAACAAAACTTCCAGAACATGTGGAAATAAATATTGCTCTGCATTAAAAAAAAAAGAAAAAATGTGAGTCTGTTCGGAAGATGTGTCCCATTCCTGAGTGATAAACATATCAGATATTGCACTGGATGACGTACTTTTCTACTCCTCATTTTGATGAACCTCCTCTTGCATATGAATGATGAAGACTGAAGTTGTAAAATGCAATCACCCCAGTTAAAGAAGTATATTTATATTTCTTTGTGTCTTGACAATGACAGAAAAAAATGCAGAAGATAATGTTTGTGTTTGTGAAATAGAAGGTTATGGTAGAATTCGGGGTTTGAGGGAATCAAACCTGCAATCTGAACTTTATAAACTTTTAATTAGAGCTGTTTTCTACAAAAATAATTGATTCAAATCCATCTTCACATAGAAAATGCAAAATTGCTTCATCACTTTTTAAATGGATTCCTATATAGGTTCAGTTTATGTACAAAGGATTTTTCATAATTACATTTTATTGGAAAATTGACTAATAAATCAATAAATGTTTGAAATGCAAATCCAAAAGAGTTGTCAGCCTGTGAATAGAAATCTAATCAACTGAATATGTTGGCAGAGATTCACACTCTTAGACTTTCAGGGAATTCAGTTTTCAACTAGGCCTGGATTTAGCTAGACCCACCATGGGGTGCAGGTAGAGTATCATCAAATCAGTTCATCTATCCATAAATCAATCTTCTGCTTTGATCTATTTGATATGTCGAATAAGTTTTATGTTGAATCCTCTTCCTGCATTTACCGGCTTGGGACAGGCACCAGCAGGACACTAGTGCGCCTTATTGAGAATGCATATATCTTTTTTTTTCTTTTTATGTTTGTCCATCCTTACGCTTTTTTTTTTTTTTTTTCAATCATTCGCAAGTATTTACCAAGCATAAAAACTGATGGAAATTCATGTTGGTCACACATAATGCATGCAGCCAAGATGCACATTGCTGCAGTTTATTTCGATTTCTTTTGGGGGGTGGGGGTCCCCACAGCATTTGGGGGGGCCCGCCTATGTCTATATCCGCCCTTGCCTTCAACAAGTGGTCATTCGAATAAGATCGAGGCTCTTATGGAACTTCATCATATCATTAGTAAAGGAAGATTCCAAACTTTGGGATTCCCAGAGCTCCTCTTCGACCTACCTTCCAAAGTCACCTCCTTCCCCGCTCGCTTGAGCGCCTGCACAGCCTCGTCGTGGGTCGCGTCCCGCAGATTCATGCCGTTCACGGTGAGGATGGCGTCCCCGACATACAGAGCCTGAGTCTGGTCTGCTGCAAGCCCCTTGAAGATCTTACTGATGAGAATTGGCATTTTGTTCTCCTTCCCTCCCTTAATGCTGATCCCGAGTCCCCCGACTTCCTGCTTGGTCACCTTGACGCACCGCTTTCTGTTGGCGATCGCCTCTGGCACTCGCTCCGGGAGGTCCGTGAACGCGGTGCGCACCGCCTGGGGGCCATTATTAGAGTTGGCGTTGCTGTTATCAAGGTAAGATCCATTGGTGACACCGTTGAAGTTGTCCTGTGCGCCGTCGTCCTCGCAGCTCAGCGTGAGCGCGTCCACGCTCAAGTTGACCAAAACTTTGTGCCAGCGCTCCCGCACCAGAACCTCTGCGAATCCACTTTTCTGCGCCCCGGAGCCACTCGTAACTCCTGCCGCTGCTACCACCGCCATCTTTGCAGCATTTCTGTAAAATCACATGTGATTAAGTTCCCGGCGCGCTCTCACCCAATCACCGACACCCCGACTTCCTCCAGCTCAGGCTGGACTTCGTTCCCCCCGTGAAGTTTTCTGTGGGATTTGTCAGGCGCAGTCTCACAGATCCCTCTGTGAGCAACACTCAACCCGCCAGCCCGGAGATCCTCTCTGCGGGGAGGAGTTTTCCCATCTTCAGATCCCGCAAACATTGTTCATCATCCCTCAAGTGCGCCCAACTGGCTCCAAGCCTAAAGTTGTGAGCGCAAAAAGCATTTCATCTCTTTCAGCCCTCTTTCAGTGACAATAAGGCAAACGCGTTCCTTTAAAAATGTGTGACATTCGTATTTACGCACGACTCTTGTTTCATTTGTGCCCAAGAGCTTCAAAGAACAATAAGAACATCATTTTTGGGGGGGCAGATCTTTAAAGTTCTGTAACCATCATTGATTTTCAGATCCAATTTCTAAAATTATTCACATCAAACATGTATAAACAGGAACAAGTCTGACCCCAGTTTAGATATTGCCAATAATGACTTTTGTTGAAGCATCTGAAAAAAGAATTTCACATGTGAAGGGGTCATTATGGTTATATGCACGAGCCACATTGAGTACTAGGTTACTAGAAAACTTTAAACTTAAGTTTCTAAGTTAGGTTAAAGGGGAGTTTCTGTGTGTTCATAAAGCCAAAACTAGTCCAGCTGTCACTATAAAACTTAAATTCCGTCAAAACTAATGATGGAAACTTTTTTTACAAGGTTTCAATGACACCTGCTGGTGACTCTACAAAAATGGTTTTCATGCAAAGATTTGAAGGCTCACGTGCATTCTGATGCACAAATAAAACTGCACAGGCAGAATACAAATAAGTATCATTTATGGAAGAAAAAAAACACACAGTTATCCATTTTAAGCTTAAGCTGCTAAATCCCTTCTTGGGTCACAGTGTTGCCAGAGTCTTACCCAGCTATTGTTGGGTGAAGGTGGGTTACACCATGGACAGGTTGCCAGGCTGTTGCAGTGCACACGATCACTCGCACACATCTTTTTAGAGTAACCAATAAAGCATGTTTTTGGACTGTAGGAGGAAAATCCACACATGCACAAGGTTCCAGCCAGGATTCAAACCAGAGAATTTTGCTGTGAAGAGCAAACGCTAACCCCATGCCATCCTAAATAAACAAACAAAAAACATATTTTAAATAGAACTTGGATTTAATTTTTGATTTATTTAGTTGTAAAAGCTGTAATCCAATTCGGTAAAGTAAGAGTTTTTTTTCTAAAGAGCAAAAAGAAAAATTGAGTGTCCTAAACCTATTTTTACCATGTTACTTAAATACTTTCAGGAGGAACCAAGCAAAAACTAAAATAATTTACTGAATGCATTTATAATTTTACTCAAATGTTAAGATCTGTTCTACTTTTTGGTACTTATTTTCTTAGCCTTAGTATTTTGTTGTACAGATTGGGGCTACATGTAGGTAACTTTAACTTTACTACTTCTATTTTTACCTCTTAGAAACTGGCATCCGCATGTGGAGACATCACCTTTTGGGTTATATTACCAGAGTAAGTAATTCTGCATAATGCGGCTCTGTGATTACTTGTGTAGAGCGTTAGCTCAGATACTAGCTTGGGTTTTAAGAGGTTAAATGTGGTTTACTTAAATGTCATGGTCATGTCTTCAACTCAAAAATAATAATGTGTTTTTTCAAATGTCTGTCTTCTGTCTTGGTGTATTTAACTGGATACCATAATATTTGACATATAAGTATTTTGTTTTAAAAGATTAAATATTTTCCTTCCATTCAGTTGTCCCCATTGAGTCAAAGAGACAGACCCAACCACCTTTATAATATAGTCAGTGAACAATAGCTCCTTTACAGTTTCTATTTCTCCTCATCATCTTAAATCTAACATCATCTGCACAATTCCTTCAAAATAACCCATTTTTATTTGCAGTATATTTAGGGATCTGCTCTAAAGACAAGAATCGTTTATCATTTCTTTTAATTAGTGGGCAGTGAATCCGAACACACAGGAGTCAGGCTTCATTGCATGCCCGCCTCGTGAACTACATGAAATAATTCCTGCTGAACTGTGCATAGGGTGCATTAAACAACTTTTTTTAGGAACAGAAATATTCGGTTTAATGAGGTGTTGGACTTGTAATTGATTTTTACTTTTATGTGGAAATTAGCCAGCCGATGGAACCCACCTTCTTCGCTAATGACCCTCAAAACAAACAAATTACAGCTTTATGAAATATGATAGTAATTAAAAGTTGTTTTGCGCATCCTCCTTTAATCATCAAATGAGCAATTGGTTTTAACTGACAAACTTTTATGCCATACATCTTCAAGTTGGTTGTCAAGTTTTCAATTCTATTTTTAAAAATCCCAAAAGTTCTTGCTTTTTTCTTTTCATCTATTTTCATTATATTTTTGAAAAATAATTTTGAACCAAGAAAAAAAATCTGCAAATACAGTTTGACAATCAGAGAGCGTTTATTGTGTAAGGTGGAGGTTGAGCTCGTCATATAAAAGTATCGTCGACGATGCTCTGCAATATTTACCATTAATATTTCTCTTCCTCTGCTTTTCTACCATCTTCAATCTCTTCCACTCCACTCATTTCCTCATTAAGGTATTTCAGCCTGTATTTTCACTTTTCCTCCAGGCTAGTATTTAAACATTTATTTTTCAAACACACAAAGATTTCAGAGCTGAAAAGTGGAGTCACGATCCAGCAGAGAACTGCAGGCTTTACTGAAGGAATGATCGTCCAAGTGGGGACTGAGAAAAAAGATATTTTCTTAAGATGAAGGCTCTGTGCTCAATTGCAAATTGAAAAGCACGATTTGAGGTCATCAGGTGGCACAGATAAAAAAAAAAAAAAAAAGAAAAACTAATGAAATGGGAGAGCGTTTCTCACCATTTACATGCCTGAAGAGGAAAAACGTGCCTAAGTTAGAAACTAGAACCCTACTTGCTCATTCACCTATTTGTTGTAACACCTCTCTCTGTCAAGACAGAAAGACCATCTTTTTAAATTTGTGGAAAATATTGACACATAAAGCTGTGGCGGTGCTGCCGATCTGTTCTGAGTGCAAACAAAAGTGGTACAGCTTCAGGGTTTTTGACAGGTTAGTGGTTGTACACAACAGAGAAGAGCTCTCAACAGAGGACATAAGAGACAACACGGCGTCCTGGAAAGCAATCCAGAAGTTTCACTGCTGTCTGATGCTGGTTTGTTTTTCTTTCTTCAGGCTCTGAAACTGCACACTTTGCAATCATTAGTGTAGAATTTATCCTAGACTTTTTCATTCTCTGTGGAAAAAAGAAAAAAGCATCTGTTGAAGCAGCCAGTTTAAAAAAAAATACTGACTGTACTTACTCCAATTCTACATAAATCATGAAACCTGTCAAGGAAAAGTGTACAATATTGATTGATCTCAAGGTGTCACCTGAAATTGTATTATTTTTAACCCAAAAGTCCCACTAAAGTCATGTTTTGATCTACTGCAAGCGGTCTTGATTCTATGATTGTGCTGTTTTAAGCCAAAATACTAAATTAAACTCCTATGTTGTTTTCTAGTGCAGTTTCTGCAGGACGGCAGTAGTTCATTAGAAATTTGTCTTGGAATTGTGGGCGGGACTGTTGACGCAGAGCAACCCCGCCCCCATTTCCTTTCATTCATCGTTTTCAACACTCTCCCGCTAGCTTAGAGCCCCTCACACCCCCAACCTAACAATTCTGGCAAAACAAAAATGGCGACCAATATTGAAGCTATCCATTTAAAAAAATAACCTACATATTTCACACTTTTTTAGCCTATTAAAACTGTTTATAAAATAATAATAATATTAAATTAAAAGATAAAGCCTCAACATCCAAAAACACAATCTGTCCTTGCAAAGTTCAAAAAATGTTTGATGCCTGAAAGAACTTATTAATTTGATTTATTTCACTGAAAAAACAGTTTTATTGAACCAAACCAAATGACATTGTTTTATATGGGCTGTTCATATTTTTTATTTAAATCTTCATGTGTTCTTGTCTTTAAACCAGCAACTCTAAGACACTGCTTGTCTTATTCTAAGATTTGATGATCAGAAGCATTAAAACCCATTAGGTTGAACTAAGATCAGATATTAACATAAATGGACATATTTTTTTAAAGCAGGGACAGTTAAAGTCCAACAAAGAGCTCAGACTTTACACTAACCCTTTATGAAGAGAGTTTGTGTCAGATTTTCAAACTTTATTTATTTACTGATTCCCTCCATTCTATGTGTGGTATAGCAGCTTACACACCCATATTGTCTTTCAGGATAATAAAAGTATATATGTAGGTTCTGAACATCGTGTGTGTAACTCTGCCTTTGAAGGTAATAACAGAGCCTTGTAGTAAAACCTGTTTGTATGGCTGACATTTTTTGAAAGATACATGTGCTTTGAATTGACACAAACTAACTAGTCTTGTGTCTGGGTGGCAAAACATGCAGGAAACACAACCAGTGGAGATTTCCCAAAGGAATGCCACTCCTTTATACAAAACAGGCTATTATAGCAGCCATTCAGAGGAAAATGTTGTCAGGAGAACTGAGAATGGGTAGAAAAGCAGGCAACTAAGTGAAAAGAGGATTCAAGTTGAAGGAAAACATGATCTGAAGATCTTTATGGGGCTTTTAAAATTGAGCTTTTTAAGACGGTATGCTTATCAAGAGGTTTTTTTTCACAAAATCTAAGAAACACAGTATTTGCCTTCATCTCAGCACAGGGAATATATTCTTAGCAGACATGGATAGAATTTTAGAAGAAAAAGAAGAGAAGGAGTTTCTGCATTTTAAAAAATGACAGTAAATACTTTAAATTTACTAAATGGAACTATATTTTCTTCCTTTTAATTTGTAATAATCAGCCTCAGCCTGTAAATGTTAAAAAAACAATGAGAAACAGCCATTTTCCAGAGCTGTGAAAGATTCCATATTTCAGTTAGCTTCTGCGTCACTATCAGGGCTCAACAGATTGTTTGAGAAAAAATAAAAATAAATAAGCCTCCAGCTAATGTTTACGCAGCAGCACAGAAAATGTCAAACGTGACGCCCTGGTATGACCTTCACCACAAAACCACTTCACTTACTTACCGCAGGTTTTCCCACAACACTGTGTGAGAAGTAACCATCTAAAACAATCAATGATAAAAAAGACACTCAAACACATCGCTGGATCTCATACTAATTAAAAAAAGTAACCTTAACCTTAAAAAAACAAGCAGGAATCCTGAAACAGCTGAATGTTTTGATACTAGAAATGTTTTAAGGAATCCTCCAGCAGACTCAGCCTGAAAACTATCTGAATGAAGCAGCAGGTTTTAGACTAAACCAATTAAAATCACACTGTGCTTTTTTTCTCAGATGTTTAAACACAAATTTAAATCAAAATACTGAGATAAAATTTACAGAGATATGTCTTTTCCTTCCAATGTCACTCAATGTGGTGACAATGAACCACTAGAGGGAGCACTGTATTCATCCAAGAAGCCTTCATGCTGAATCCAGTGTTTTACTGCAAGTCTTTATAGACACTTGTTGTTCCCTTATGAATATATATATATATATATATATATATATATATATATATATATATATATATATATTAAAAAAAAAACTACAATCAAAAGTTAAGCTGACTTTTATTTCTAAAATTAGCGCTGAAGTGAATGAAGTAAAATAAATAAATAAATAAAATCTTTGATCATCGTTGAGATGAAAATCTTTTCTTTCTAGTTTAACAAACAAAGCTGCACTTGACTTTCCTCTTAAAAGAAAATCCTTTTAATTAGAGCTTTAAACGTTCTTTGTGCCTCAAAAAATCCTGGAAAGAATTCTGACCATTGTGGGACTTCCATACTTCCTTTTTGAAAAACTTTTAAATCTAGATTACTCTTTAAATCTCCATGTAACTAGTTACTAAATTAAATCATTGCCTTGTTCTGATTAAAAAGGATCTCAGTTTCAATAATTATAAATACATTAAACAAATAAAATCTGAAGTTAATGAAACAAAAATATATTTTTGTTAATTTTTTTTGTTAGAAGCTGATTAAAATATTGAGCTTCTCAAGTATCTCAAAGAAACAAAGTTGTAAAAACAATCTGCCAATTCCCTGATAATGTAAAGATTTTCCATTGTGACCTTTCACATTGGGGTTCCGGTAAAGGGGTCAGCTCACTCTGTCAGCAGGATTTAGAGCCATTGGTAACTTTTGGGATGGAAGTCCTGTAAAAAACCTGCTCAAAGGGAATTCTCATGAAGAGGCACATCTCCAAAGCAGATGTTTGGAAGGGCGTGTTATTATATCGGTAAAGAATTTTGGCACTTAAACTGTCTGAGAGTAAAAAGCATCATTTGATTCTCCTATGTTCACCTGAATGGGTTTTATGTTTACAAAATCTCAAATAAAAATGAGAAGCACATCAGCCATAGACACTGAGAAACCCTGAGCTTCAGTTTCCTCTCTTTTAGCTGCATGTTATTTTTTATTCTCAAAATCTTTCTTCAAGTTATTGCACGCAAACTGCTGCAAATTTTCTGCAAGATTAAAAAATGCCAAATATGTTCCTTTGTGCATTATTTAAAAGAACATGTTATCATAAAAAATGCTATTTTATTGCAAACTCATGAATTACAGAAATACACACAACAAAACACGAATAACAGCAAACTCAAGTATGATGAGAGTAGACAATAATTACATCACACAACACAAGCCATTTCCCCATAGAAAGCAGTGTATTTCATACACAATTTGTCAGAAAAGCTATCATTTCAAAAACAGTTGTCATACTCAGTACTTTGAATATTAAAAGAGAAGCAATATCCCTTTTAATAAAAATACAGATTAAATACAGGTTAAAATTTTAGGGTGCTGGAACTTTATTTTGATTATTCAAAACTTCTTTTTGCCAACCTTAGTATTTGGCTATTTTCATTTTACAGTAATAAATTACACTTGAATCTAACTTGACTCTTTTGATGCTGTTGCATGGCAAAAACCTGCTATTTCATGGTAAAACTTTAAAAAAGCATTCTGTTTTTTTTATTTACTTTAACTTCTTAACAGAAGTCGTCTTAAAATAACATCCAGAACTTGCAGACCAGTTGCAGCTGCATATATGACCCCGTTTAAGTGCTTGAGTTGGACTCAACAATGCTAAAACATGACAATAGTTTGATCACAGGATCTTTCAGTTTAATCTCTCTCCAGGAGAGATTAAGTTCTGTGCGAGCTACAGCTCAACAAAGGATACAGATTTTATTCAACCAAGTACTTTTATGAGCAAAAATATACTGTAATCAGCTTTATGCGTGCTGCAAATTTTCGGCTTCTGTATTGATTTGAATTTTTTACATCAAATTGAAAGATTTTAGAGAAGCCCAATAATTTGCAGTCATCGTCTGCTGCTTTTGTCATTAATAATATAATACACTACGCCCACAGTTTGACTCCAGTGTGACCAGGCTCTGACGGCTGCCACGCAGCGTTGTCTCTGGGACAGTGGCTGTGGCAGACACAAGTCAGGATCACCATGACTGGCCTCCTGGTGGTCTTCCCCTCAGCACATTGGAACTCCACCAGTGCGGTTTTGGTTCTGTGGGGGGTACAGCAGCGGCCGTCAGAGCAGAAACCACAGAAGCGAGGCTTGTAGGCCTGTACGCTGGTGCAGTTCTTATAAGTCAGATGAATGGCTTTGTCACTCCTCACAATCCTCTGGCACCTTGCACCCCTTTGCTGTTTAGGAAGACACAGTCATGTAATTATTATCCAGAATAATGGCTGATGTGGTCATAAAATATGTACATAAGCAGAGGGGATGAGGATTTTTGAGAGGATTACCGCTGGTGGAAGTTGTGTCAGCTGTTCCTGCAGGCCATCGCACGGTCTGACCATACACAGCCGACTCTGCTTCACCATCTCACACTGATCGTTCTTGTTCGTAACCCTGGTGGACACCCCCATGCCACACGTCTCAGAGCATGCCCCCCACTCTGTGGTCTGCTCAATGCAGTTCAGACTGGGGTCCCAACCATTAAAGCTCACGGTTTCTTCTTGACGAAAGGCTGAATGCATGTGCAGAAGAACAGATGGAAAAAGAAGCTCCTAAAATTGATGCACAATAACCCAAAACTTCATGAAACTCCTTTGCACACTGCAAAAACAGACCCCTTAGAAATAAGTAAAAAATTCTTCCCCCATTGGTAGATTTTCTTTAAGAAAGCAAAAAAATCTGAAATCAGAAAAACAGTCTATTTGAAGAACAAATTACAGTCACTAAGCCATATTTTCTTTAACTAAGATTATTTTAATATTTGATATTTCTCTTGCAAAACAGAAACTATGACAAGGGTCTGTTTTACTTTCTTAAGATTCAGCTTTTGCAGATTGTTAAAGTCCTCCGTGTTTTCTTGAACTTCTATGATTATCCTACACTGTGGTGACTCCAACATGAAGGATGGAGAAGAGCGTGGAGAATACAGTCACTCACCTGCCATGGCCAGGCCGCCCAGTGCGCTGGACTCTGCCCGCGAGCCACACACCCACTGTTCACAACACTCTCCAGGAACATGGACCCTGCGCGGCAGGGGGCAGTCTGGACCGGGCAGCATGACGTCCAGGTTGCATCGTGGCACGCAAGCAATCTGCCCGTCATGGCACATGCACTGGTATTTACAGCTAGGCAAGAAGGTCTGTCCGTGTCGATACACAGAACCATCCAAAACACAGGCATTACCCGCATTAACTGAAGGGAAGAAACCCAGCACACAAAAAGGCGTCACTCTGAGAAAGTAGTCACAAACATTAAGAAGATGAGGCTCCAGGTTCTGTCAACTCACCAGCACAGACACCAGTTCTTTTGTGGATGTTAACAGAGTAGTCACACTGCAGTCCTTTCCGTGTGTCGCAGGGTTTCATCTCAGAGCAGACTTGTCCCATTTGAGCGGCGCAAATCAGACAGCAGGCGCAGTCGTCCAAGATCAGAGGCACGCCTGGAGGACACATGGGGGGTTCTTCAGGGCACTGGCATCTCCGTGGACACGCCTGGGACCAGGCCAGAGTGGAAACCTGGAGTGAGGAAAACAAGAAACTTACAGTGAATTCAAGTCTAAGCACAAGAGGGATGATGTTACAATCATGTATTAAAAACTTAAAAAAAGAATGTAAGAAATTATAGAGCAGATAATGACAGCAGATACATGTGGAAAACAGTTTTACAGGAACTTTAAGGCTTACCTGTACTACTACAAAGATAAGAAGTACAGCTCTGTGCAACCAATGTTCCATGTTCTTGATGTGCAACACAATCAGAAATCTGTAGCATCGGAAATATGCTATGCTATCTGCAGTTAAGTAAGCTCGAGCTGGATTGAGCTTGAGGTTCTAGGCTCCTCTCAGCAGAAGGATGTTCTCTCTTTGTCATTCTAACTTGCAGCCTGTGAGGTGGAGACCTTATATATGGGCAAGCTTTACCACTGGCACCTTGACAACCAAACAGAAGGAATGTTGGAAAAGATTGATGATGCCCAGAGTCACATTTCATTGCAAAATCTTTTCAAAGAGCCTACCATGACCATGACAAGCATCCGCCGCATCAGAATTTCGGTTCTGTTTCATATTTTTTTTCCTCAAACATGACTTTGTTCCTCTCAAGCCTGGACACTGTGTTTGAAGATTCCTTCTGCTGCTGTTTTCATTACATGCATCCTGCTGAACTCCCTTCTGTACCCTCTTTGACCTGCCTGACTAAATTCTACCTGGGAGGTCACAATGGAAAACCCATTTAATTCCCTGCAGACTTGTTTCTTTTTCTTTAAATAGCTGCACAGTGGAAACTTCGGGCCATCTGTGATCCAAAACACTGGGAATGTGTGTATGCATTGGTGGCAGACTGCTGTGGACACATCTGGTTAATGTGATGTTTTATTGTTGTCTAAGCAAAAGTGTTTGGTCACATTGGGAGCGAAACTGAAAAGATGTGGAAGGTTTAAACTTTCATTTCAGTCTTGGGATTAAGCTAAAGGGACTTCAGGTGGAACAAAACCAAAATTATAAATGCAGATGTAAAGTTTTGATGCACAAAAGTCTTTTATGGAGCTTTCATGATAATCATGAATTATATTTATTGTTTACAAAAGGTCTCATGAGTTATATAGCAAACTACAACCTCAAAATAATAAAACCTAATCAATTAAACATTGTTTAAACATTTTTTGTTCTTGTTTCACTTGTCAGTTTTAATTAACTTTTAATTCCAAATGACAAATGGACTACTAAAAGGAGCTTAATAGAATAGTAAAAAAGAAAAATTCTGAAATAATATATTTTAAATGACTTATTTTTCTCTAAGCCCAAACACATATCCATTATAATTTGTTTACAAAGAATATCTAATTATATAATGGAATGTTAGGGCTAGTATACAAACAAAAAAATGTTTTTTATTATGACTTTAAAGTTGTAAATTAACAAGAAAAAAGCTGTGACTATTAAATTGCGAAAAAATAAAGTCGTATATTTACAACTTTAAAAGTCAGAGGTTAAATGTTGGACTTTTTCCTGGAAATCTACGTGTTTTAAAGTTGTAAATGTATAACTTTAAAGTCATATAGGAGAAAAAAATTCTTAAAAAAATAACGAGAAGAAGCGTCAGTGTTTTCTGTGTATTGGAGCTTTGCTCGAAGATGAAAGATGTGGAACATTTTGTGAAGCTTTATTTCCAAATAGGTTTCAGAAACAAAGATATTTTGAACCTTTTGGTGACTGAAAATCCAATTTTTCAGAACATAAGAACATTGAAAAGAATATGCCGAAAACTGGGCCTCTTAAATCAGAAGCGTCACCCATCAATTAACAAAACATTTATAAACCTTAAATCAATCAAAGGAGCTTCCAAACATTTGAACCCCAAGACAGCTTGATCAAATTGAGTGGACAAGAAGTTGATCTTCTGCTGCACATGGCGTTTACTTGCTGGACTGTATGTTCACTAATACTTTAATCTTTTAATGTTACTTTTATTCTGTGGTCCTAATCTTATATATTTACCAGAAAAGAGTTTTTTCTTCTAAATTTACTAGTTTAATCTCATAATATTACTTTGTATGATCACTTTAATACGTTCTACAGCCCTTGTTCAGTCACAGACAAAAAAGAGACACTGTACACAGAACATGACTAGAAAACATTTAAACATCAAATCAGGTTGGTTAAAATCATAAATCTACCAAATTTAGGCAGACAAAAGCGACTGATGCTCACATTAGCTGAAGATAAAGGAAACTGCGCACAGATGCATGCCATTCTCACAAACCTTTTAGATTTTTTCATATTTCCAGGATACTTTTACAGGTCTGTTAACATTTTTGTTCTAATTTAGTTGGAAAAGAACAACAAAAATAATGAAACATGTGATGTCTGAAGTTCTAGACTCTGCTCAGCTCCCTGAGCACCCACTTAAATGCTGCGAGTATTTTTTGGGTTCAGTGTGTTTGAAGTTGTGTTTGAAAGACCTCAAACAGACTGGTTTAATTAATCAAATTAAAGAAAAATGAGTGGATTTATGCAGGATGTCTCACTTTGAAGAGAAGATTTTTGTATTTGTCAGAGCTGTTCTGATTGATGTCAACTAGGGACTCGGGAAAAATTTATAAAATATCACAATCTTAAGAGTAATTTATCACAAAACAGTGTTCTTTGGTGGGAATCTTCTTAGAAATTATTGTATTGTTTTCTTTTTTCCTGTATTGAACAATTATCCAACTGTTTTACAGTGTTCTCCAACATTACTTTTAGAGACGACACTGCAGTTAAAGTTGAAATAAATTAATTTTTTTTGTGCCCTTTGAGGTTTAGCCTTGAGCAACACCTTAGATCTTCTTTACCTTTAAATTACTGTTGAAATGCTTGGATCGTGCTACTGTCTTTCTCCCATCTTTACTGAAAGTTATAGTTTCTAAAGACAGCACGTTCTGCAGTTATAATCTAATTTTTGTTTTCATTTTTTTCAGGTAATTTTGACATAGCAGAAAATCATCTGTCTGTTTCAAAATTTTTTTTTTGTCTTTTACAGTTATTCTGTTGTTTTTACAGCATCCCTCTGCCACCCATCCTCCCACACACTTAGTAAATCCCACACTCTATGTTGTACTATGAACATGGTGGCTGCTGCAATGCCTGAACAAAAACAGACAGGACACACCATTGAATTTACTAAAACCCTAATTTTTAAGACTGTATTTTGTAAATACATGAAGTGATTCAATTTGTTTTAGGAACTAAAATACACTACCAGAAACTTAATTTTTTTCAGGTGGTAAAAGTCCAAATAATCGCTTGAAATGGTAAAAAATGCATTTGTTAACTGACAGCGATTTAAAAAAAAAGACCTAAAACTGAAAAATAGTGCTTTTCAGAATTAGACAAAAACGTCTTTTTAAGGATAATAATAATAATAATAATAATAATAATAATAAAATTTTGCTTCTGTGCGGTAAAGGGTTGAGTAAGCCCTAAAAGGTGTGCCAATATTTCTCCATGACCTCCTCTCTGCTACAGACCAGAGCTGGGCCAGACTGGAGAACCAAACCCTCCTAACCATATCAATCTATTTTTTTTAAAATGAAATGTCATTTTTCACAATCTAAAATCCAAGCGGCTGATAAGAAAATTCCTGCGTCCCAACATTCTAGCTGCATTTAAACACATCATCTACGCACAAATCTGGAGACGTGAAAGGAGTCTCACAAGTACTCGCGCACTTGTAGTTCTGACCGGTGCGTAAATGTGGTTTTGTCTGTGTGCGTCAGGCGATTTGTGTTTACCATTACTCTGTAGAATTCATTTTGAATTGTTAGTTTTAAGTTGGTGTAATTTAAGTTGTGCGTGTGGAAATTGTAGTTTGCCTTTGCATGTTTTTGTTATTCGAGTGTACGTTTTAAAACACAATTGCAAGTACACACAGTTGTGCACAAAGTGTATTGATGAGTTACAAATCAAGAATTACGCACGCGTTGAGACTATTTTCTCTCCAAAGTAAAATGTCAAGGTCATTTGTCACCTGTCTTTTAAAAGAACAAACCTTCATATGTATTTAAATTAAAAATGTAAATATAATAACTACAGATCAACATGGAGGAAGAGTCTGCGGTGACTTTACAGCTCTTTATTAAAGGTTCACCTTTGACCCTTTTTTATGAATATCCTCTCATACCTGAATAGAAAAGTTAGTTTGCTGCTCTTTCTGAATCCACTTCTTCTGAATGAATTTTATTAGCAGTTCAAACTGTAAAAAGGTTTAAATATCTGCAGCCAGTAATACCATATGTCTGTCTCTGCAAAAAATCCATATCTGCATTTCCAAATCAAACAGAAGCAATTATCAATAATTTTAGTTTATTTTCAGTCTTTGATTTGTTTCGTAATCAAGTCTATTCTAAAAAGAGCAAAGTCTTCCAAAGTGTCTGCTGCCTTCAGCAAAAACAGAGTCTCTAGATCAATTGCATCCACTGCTTAAAGTGGATGCACTTCAAGTAGTGGAACATTTGTTTCATTGTTGTTTGTTTATTTTGTATTTTTGTACTTCTTGATATCACTTACAATGTCCCTGTGAAAGACTGGCTTGGTCTGCATTAAGGAAGGACCTAAGGAGTTCTACAAAGTCTCCAGAGTGTTTTCTGTCTATGAAATGCATTTAAACCACTTCAGTTCACATCTGAAGAGAAGAGGAAAACTAAAGTAAAACAGAATCACTTTGCTGAAGGGAAACACCAACATTCATGCTTTTATTTTATTTTCAGCAAATTACAAACTACACTTGTAGTCATAGACTGGTTTTAATGCTTATGCAGTTGAACAGTTTCCAATCACTAAAGGACATGAAGTCAGAAGCAACTAGAATAGTGTGAAAAATAGATCATGCAAAGCAAGGAAAAACACTTTTTGAGATGGTTTTCTTATCAAAAGCAGTGTAGAACTGAAACGTTGGTGCTTTTTATTATTCTAGAAGTTTCCTTGTTGCCTTGATGTGATGAAGAACTCATCACATCAAGTTCCAACTACCGGGGAATCACACCATTCTCTAACACATTGTTTTTTTTACTTTGTCTTTGCTAATGACAGACAGTTCTTTCTGACTTTCAACCAGATGAAAGGACAGTGTGATCAGGTCTCAGTTTCCCTGAGACCTATGTCCTGGATTTTCATTCTGTTCCTGCATCTGTATGGCACAGTCTTATCATCAGCTCAGTATCTTTGGAGGTCATCCTCACAAATCCGGAAAGAAATGTAAGGAAATGTATATGCAAGCACTAATTTTACAGAAAACACCTGCCACTTCCAGATCAAACTATACTTTTCTGTTTGAGCAACCGCTCCTGCTTGAGGAGGCACTTGTCTCTTGACTTCAATACTAGAAGTAACTTTCTTTATTCTTGATTTTCCACAATGTACCGTATTTCAACTACCCATTAAAAAACCTGTTGGGGGCTTTTCTGGTTGGAGTTTGGATGTTGTCCCTGGGCATTTATGGTTTTCCTGTATTACACCAACCTCCCAGAGTTCATTACAGTATTCTTAGTAGGTCATAAGTCTGTTACAGACCATTGAGTCCAACTATTTTAAGGAAAGTAGTCGAATAAATCCCAGTCAGACATACACCAAAACAGTGTTCTTTTTTAATTTCTCTGTCTTCTATGGCTCAGTCGTTGTTTAAAATGGATTCTCCTACACATAAAGCTGAGTGGCCATCTCTCACTTTGCTTTCACAGGCAGGCAGTGGAAATCACAGCTTGTGAGGTCACTACACATCTTTCACAGGCTCATTTATTGTATAGTACTGTGCATCACTGAGGCAGGAACAGCTGTCTTTTGTGGTGGGCGGCAGCAGATGGCACACCGGGGAGCTTTAAACGAGCAAAATGGTTCGAAAGGAAAACAACTGATGCATTTTATTATGTCAAAAGTTTAAATAGAACTGCCAAATGCTTTGTTTCATTAAAAAAAAAAAACAACAACAATATTAAAGAATCCTGGAATTCATTCTAGGTTGTGATGTTTTTATTTCTCAGATGGAGCACAGACAATTTCTTAAACAACTCATTTGGGATCATCAGGTCATGATGGAGAAATTTGCTTTCAAACTTGTCAGGAGTTGGTGATGTAGGACTCAAAATGCAGGAGACTTGGCTCAGTGAGAGAAACCAAAACATTTAACAAATAAACTGAAACATGACAAACCCATAGGAGGAGGAGGAGGAGGAGGAGGAGGAGGAGGAGGAGGAGGAGGAGGAGGAGGAACGGCAAATAGAAGAGAGTAGATGACCTGATGAAATAAAACTGACAACCAGACACTTGAATGTGCTGAGGGTAACTGACAGAAATGAAAACAGCTGTGGATGATCAAAATGAACATGGTAGGGAAACAACCTACCAGGGAAACAACTCAAAATATGACCAAAACCAAGAAAAAAACTGGACAACCAAACTAAAGCTCAGAATCCTCACAAAAAAGTGTATCATCTGACCAAATCCAGTTTTTGTTTTATTCTCACAGCTGGAACTTGTTACAATTGTCAAGAAACATTATAATCTAGTTTTATTTGTGTCACAGTTGGATTTAAACAACTCCTTGTTAAAAGTTCCAGATTAATGCTTTTTCTGAGTATACTAACAGCAACTGCATCTGCTGGCTGCGGATTGAAACCAGGGTTCGTTTCCCAGGGGGCGCGATGAGCCGTATCCAGTGTGGGTCTATAGGTTAGACCCTTCACATGATTGTCTAGTGTCTAACTGTAAAGTCACAAGGGGGCTGAAGTCAGGGTCTCCCTGTGCCGGTCCCCAGCCCAGATCAAATACAAGGTTGTGCAGGAAACCAAATGTGTGGGATCAGTTAAAGCTGTGACGACTCCTGAGGGGATATTTCAAAAGGTGAAAAAAGGAAAATAAGTGTTCAGTTGTATATCTTTTCTAAAATATGAGGTGTATGTTAAAAAGTAACAAATAAGATTTGACTGATGGTCTTTAGTTTGCGTTTTATAGGATGAGGTGTCTCTCAGGGGTAATCAGAGGCTTTCAGTGATGCTACGTGTCCCCTCAAATGCCATTTTACTCAGTTGTTTGCAGCAAATTGCTACCTGGCATCATTCTGCACAGATGTTTGTTTGAACTTGGTCTTGGATGAAGATCTGAACACGTGGCCGCCATCTGGGGGAGAACCGGAAAAAAAAAAACTTGATCTATAAAAAGTTTCATTTACAGACACCTTTATACAGTTTATTTTTTGAACAAAGAACCAAAAAACTATTCCAGGGAGGTCAGACTAAAATAGATATGGTAGATATAATGCATGCAACTAAATCTAAACTTTATGCATTAAAATAATAATAACTAAGAAATAACTTTGAGCAGCATATGCAGTTGGCCACGGAAAATAGCTCAGTGTTGAACTAAAGGGACAGAAGTTGAGATTTTGCTCTTGCTTTATTTACCTTAAGGCTTTTTAAACAAAGGAAAACAAATCCTTTCACAGTTTACAACTGGTTTGAATGCTGAGTGATACACCAAGTTGTCTTTACAGTCTTTAACTGTCAGCATCAGCAGAGAGCCTTGTCTCTTAACTCTCAATATTTCTGCATTGATCTGCTTCTATACAGGTAACTAAAATAAAGTACTTGTCCTTCAAGTAGTAGAATGAAGGTTTTCAGGTTTATGAAAGCATTTAGCTCCTGCTGCATGAAGACTTAAACAAAATAAAACACAAATGTGGGTGTTTTCTGTTGTTATTCTTATTTCAGTTGAGTTAGTTTGTAATCTGTGTTTCAAAGATCTCCTTTTCCATGGCCAACTTTCGTTTGACTGAACTTCTACACTGCCAAGTTGCTCAGCTGAATCCATAGCAACCAGAAATCCTGCACACCGATTTATATTTACTGCTCAAACTGTTGGTAGTGTGAACTAGCTGTAGCATTTGCGTCAGTCTGGGATCCCCTAGGAGAGAGGCAGAAATGTAACTTCAAAGATGCCCAAAGGCATAAACACACTTTTTTGAGCTGACATTTGTAAAGCAGTTAATATGATGTTTGCTCTTTGCAAATGGAGAAAAAGGGCGAGGAGACGTAAAAGAACTGGAATGTCAATGCAATCCATTTTGTCATATATAGTACATTAAACATTTTATAGCTGTAAGCATCATAATCAAAGAGCTGTATATAGTTATTAAAACAAATATTGCATATCGCCAGCTCAGTTCAACTGTACTGATTGATACAGGAAAAGCATGTTATTGACTAGCAAATAGCTAACTGATGTCAGCACCTAAAAGTTTATTATTACAATTTTTAAGAAAAGTTACTGTTACATATCAGAAATTCCCATATTAAAGAAAATATTAAAATATTTATCTTAAAGAGAAAAAAATATTATAATGGTATTTTTCTTTTTTACAGTTTTCTAGTCAGTTTGTTGTAGGTGTTTGTTGTATTTATTTTACTGAGGGGCTGCAGTATCACAAGATGGCCACTGGTTGTCAGTATTGTACAATGTTTAAAAATGTTTTCTGGATCCTAGTACTTAGACTTTCTCTCCCTATTAGCTCCACATTTTACCCACAACTTCATTTACATCCAAATCTTGACCCTGAACATGGCATTCTCTCTCATTATTTGCAGGCTGTTGGGGCTAAAAGTTCAAATCTTTAACTTTCAAATGATTCCTTTCCAATGTAGACCTCAAAGGTTACGAATATCTGAATTTGTCTTTTTTTTTAATTTAGTTTTCTTGATTTTTACTCTTAGGGTTCTGATTCTTTCATAGAGTTCCGTTTGTGTTTAGTTTTTTTTCTCTAAGTTCTCTAATTTTTAGCTGACTGTTCCTAAAACATCATTGCTGATTTCTGCTATATAATTCCAGTTTAGTTTTACTAAGTTTAGCTTTCACTTTACCTTGTTTTTTCTATTTACTGAATTTTCACATTCATGCGTCTCTATTTGCCCCAGTTTGGCCTTCTACCATCACTGTTCCTGGCTAAAGGATCTGATCAACCACCAATCACCAGGAAAACCTTTTTTTGCTGCAGTGGGAGCTCACATCATACCACACTACACCCATGTGAGTCATCACATACAGCTTCACAGCTCTGATCAAGTCACCAAGAGTTACTACCTTTTAGTTTGCCTGTTTTGCAGAAGTCTTCTGGATACTCAAGTTCTGCCTCCCTGTTTTGAGGAAATTGAAGAGACAAACCTATTTTGCGTGTCAGTTCTGAGGAGGTTGTCATTCTACTCTACCTAACACAGCCCAAAACATAGGATTATTAGTTGGTTTTCTGTTCATCATACAGCATCACCCATCCCAAAACCAAGAGTTGCTTAAAAAAAGAGTTATTTAAACGTCTGACTTGTTGGGCTGCCGACGCAGACAAAGGTTTTGTGTGTCATCAATAACAGCGTTAAACAATGGAGTTTCCTCCCACAGTGACAGGAAGGGCAATTTGTCAGCAGTATAGTTGAAGGTGGTTTAATATATAGGTACATAGCAGGACAGAAACGGTTTGTTTCTGAATCACTTGTGTCCACACTTACATTAATCTGTGCACAAGACTATTAAATAGCAGAAAATTGACCCCAAATGAAATCCTTAATGTGACACATTTGAGCATCACTAAATGGATTCAAGTGGGCCGTTACTCAGGATTAAGTCTTTCTTAACTGGCTGATAACCTCTTTAGACGATTAGAGAGAGGACAGTTTAAAGCTGCTTCATTTTGAGCCAAATTTAATCTCTACTTCAAATAGCAACAAATGTAAAGACTGACCATGACTAAAACAGTTGAAAAAAACCCATTATATTCTAGATTATGCTGATTTCATCAAGGGGTTTCTATAAAACAGCATCTTTTTTAGATAATCAAGTGGTACTGTATTTAAGAACATGTGAATAAGCTGAACTGAAGACAAAAACCAAAATGATGTCTTGCTATTAAAGTGGAAGCTATGCAGGAAACAGCAGTGACACAGTCAAACTCTGTAGGACACGTCAGACTGCTTCTGTGTCAAAAGCCTGGCTGTCATGTAAGGAACTGTTTGTTTTGCAGCAGCTGCTCATTCACATTCAGTACAAACACAACTATAAGTGCTTAACTCTACACACACACACAACTGAGTCTACAATGAAACATTTTAAGTATTTTATTTTAATGGTGCCTCTATTTTCAATGAGCACACAAAGATATCAGTGCAAACAGCTTTTGTGGTCATTTCAAGGCCAATTAGGTCTTCTGAGGAACAGTAAAGCTTTTATGGTTCCAACAAAATGTTTCATTTTAATGACCAAAGGGATTTCTATTCACCTGGCTTTTTATTTTTACAGATATTTGCATTGGCTTCTCTCTGGTAAACTGGCTGTGCCAGCTTGTTGTACAGATGGATCACACATGGACCAAAGTTGCAAACAAATGTGGAAAAGCTACTTTACCAGCTCTCACCTCTGCAACACGGATAAAAATTAACTCCCAAAAAGCAGACACAAACACAGAGGTATGCAAATCAAACGATCCCCCAATTCAGCTTTTAATTCCAAGATATGTCTAGGTTATTAAGTGTTTGATTGTGCATAATGTTCTGCGGTGCACTGAGTTAAAGCTAGAGATTTTTCTGCAGTATCACCTTTTTATCTTGCATTTAAAACATGTTGCAAAGCAAGTAATAATCTGTCTAATCTGATAATCTTGTCAAAAACGTTTACCTTGCAGCATATTTTCTGACCTAAATCTATAAACTCAAATCTACGGTGGCCCTGAAGTGCAAGTCACACACACACGTGTATGTACACATGTGGACAAAATTGTTGGTACCCCTCAGTTAAAGAAGGAAAAACCCACAATTCTCACTGAAATCACTTGAAACTTACAAAAGTAACAATAAATAAAAATTTATTGAAAATTAAATAATCAAAATCAGTCATCACTTTTGAATTGCTGATTAACATAATTATATTTAAAAAAAAAAAAAAACTAATGAAACAGGCCTGGACAAAAATGATGGTACCCATAACTTAATATTTTGTTGCACAACCTTTTGAGGCAATCACTGCAATGAAGCGATTTCTGTATTTGTCAATGAGCGTTCTGCAGCTGTCAACAGGTATTTTGGCCCACTTCTCATGAGCAAACTGCTCCAGTTGTCTCAGGTTTGATGGGTGTCTTCTCCAAATGGCATGTTTCAGCTCCTTCCACAGATGTTCAATGGGATTCAGATCTGGGCTCATGGAAGGCCACTTTAGAATAGTCCAACGCTTTTCTCTCAGCCATTCTTGGGGGTTTTTGGCTGTGTGTTTTGGATCGTTGTCCTGTTGGAAGACCCATGACCTGCGACTGAGACCAAGCTTTCTGACACAAGGCAGCACATTTCTCTCCAGAATGCCTTGATAGTCTACAGATTTCATTGTACCTTGCACACATTCAAGACACCCTGTGCCAGATGCAGCAAAGCAGCCCCAAAACATGACTGAGCCTCCTCCATGTTTCACCGTAGGGACAGTGTTCTTTTCTTCGTATGCTTGGTTTTTGAGTCTATGAACATAGAGTTGATGTGTCTTACCAAAAAGCTCCAGTTTGGTCTCATCTGTCCAAAGGACATTCTCCCAGAAGCTTTGGGGCTTGTCAACATGCATTTTTTCAAATTCCAGTCTGGCTTTTTTAGGATTGTTTTTCAGCAGTGGTGTCCTCCTTGGTCGTCTCCCATGAAGTCCACTTTGGCTCAAACAACGACGAATGGTGCGATCTGACACTGATGTACCTTGGCCTTGGAGTTCACCTTTAATTTCTTTGGAGGTTGTTCTGGGCTCTTTGGATACAATTCCAACGATCCGTCTCTTCAATTTGTCATCAATTTTCCTCTTGCGGCCACGTCCAGAGAGGTTGGCTACTGTCCCGTGGGTCTTGAACTTCTGAATAATATGAGCCACTGTTGTCACAGGAAGTTCAAGCTGTTTAGAGATGGTCTTATAGCCTTTACCTTTAAGATGTTTATCTATCATTTGTTTTCGGATGTCCTGGGACAATTCTCTCCTTCGCTTTCTGTTGTCCATGTTCAGTGTGGTACACACCTTTTCACCAAACAGCAGAGTGACTACTTGTCTCCCTTTAAATAGGCAGACTGACTGATTGTGAGTTTGATAACACCTGTGATGTCAATTACACACCTGAGTTAATCATGTTAGTCTGGTCAAATAGTTTTCAATCTTTTATAGAGGTACCATCATTTTTGTCCAGGCCTGTTTCATTAGTTTTTTTTTTTTTAATAATTATGTTAATCAGCAATTCAAAAGTGATGGCTGATTTTGATTATTTAATTTTCAATAAATTTTTATTTATTGTTACTTTTGTAAGTTTCAAGTGATTTCAGTGAGAATTGTGGGTTTTTCCTTCTTTAACTGAGGGGTACCAACAATTTTGTCCACGTGTGTATGTATGTATATATATTTATCTCTATCCATCTATCTATAGATATATATATAGATATATCTATATATATATAATTAAATTTTAGAAATTCAAACAAAATTCCAGTCTAACCTTTCCAAAAAAAAAAACAAAATAAAAAAATCCAAAAACAGTAATTTCCAGAAATCAAAAGGAAATGTTTAGAAGCCAAACTTAATAAGGCAGGTACTATGGGGCATTGCTGATTGGATGATGTTTTTTCATCATTTTCATCATTCATCATAAAGCGATCCTGGATCGTTTTGCTTTTATAATTGTCCCTGTGATCTTTAAAATGTTATCGTGTTGATTTGTGGATGTCATTTGCCTTTCAGGGCCACCGTACAGACCTGGTTGATCGTAGTTTGCATGCACGCAATTTTTTTTTTTTTTTAACAAAGTTCCTTATTCACTTATAGTGCTCATAGCAATACACACGTCAACATGGAGATATTCATCATACATAAATGTTAAAGATTCAAGAGTATTTTTCTGCGACTTTGCCCAGTCATTGTTCTTACAGGGTAAATCTGTTTAGGAACAGAAACAAAATACACACTCCTAACCTAGACATTTAAAATCATTTTGATTTTCTATTTAAAAAATAAAATAAATAAAAACCTGCAGAACAGGAATTGTTTTATTACATTCCTGCATGGCTGCAAGTCAGAGGTAACAATGACTACTTATACTTGTCACGTCTACAAACCTCATCCACAGCATAGTTGGTGTTTTTATGATTTTTTTTTTTTTTTTAAAACAACTCTCATACAGCGTGAGCATTGGTAGAATAATCTAGATTACTGTCCAGTGTCCAGATATTTGTTTTTAGATTATTTATCTTAACGCCTCTGGCCAACAGGCAGAACTTTTTTTTTTTTTTTTAATTAGGTTAGCATCTTAAGCCTCAGCTCATGGATGATAAGATTAATGACAAAAACACTTTCGGCATAGCTTCTTCCTTTATTAAATTCATACACTTTCACTGGAGCACATGGAACATCCCGTTGAAGCTTTTCAGGCAGAAGGATATAAATGTCAGTTCAAGCCAACATGCTTAAAACAAACTTGGTGGTTAAACTGCTTTCAGAAACTACTCACAGACTGATTCATTTTTCTGGTGTCATCTTCACACCAAACTAACTCAGTCAGACAAACCCATAGGTAATCACAGCACTTCACCATAGACCACTTCACATGCACAAAGTTGTCGTTTAGTAGCAGGAAATTCGACTGAGGCTATGACTTGACTCCCAAACACAGAGCAAGCTCGTTTTTCTGGATTTTTCCATCTTTGTTGACGTCACAGTGACGCAGCAGAACCGCGCGCAGCTTGTCCAGGTCAGGACCTGAGAGGCTGGGCTGCAGAGGAGAAAAAGACATTTGAAGTAGCTTAGTTTTTGTGCTTGGCACAAACCGATTATTTTCATAAAAGAATAAAAACGTTTGATAACTTTTGGTTAAAATGGTAAATGCTCGTTTGTGTTTGGAGGACTGTGTTTTTGCAACAGTACGTTAAATGACAAGAACACCATTTATACGTGTTTGACGACTGATTACCAAAAAAACTGTAAAAGTATTTTTATTTTCTTTATCCAAAAGCAAAACTGTTTTTGCAGCTAAAAGACTTAAAACACAAATGAGAGGGCAGCATGATGAATTATTGTAGACTTCCAACTGCAAGTTCAAAATGACCCAGCATAGCTGAAAGTGCACCAAGCAGATTTGTTTAAGGATTTACTAACAGAGCAGCAAAAAATCTTACCCTGACCAGCTCCATCATGTCTTTAACAAAGCCATCCACCTCTGGACCCTCCAGAGCTCCAGTTTTACTCTGAATCATCATAAGGGGGGAAAAAAAGAATTTATCAAAATACTTTATTTGTCTGAGTTTCAGTTGAACTGAGGCCTGTTCAGTTCCTAAACACAGCTTAGGTTTCAGCACAAAAAGTAGAAATCACTTATGTGGAGGCAAAGCAAGAGATTTTTGAGCTGGGCAACAATCTGCCATAGAAGCACACGAGCCTTTGAACCAAAACACGGGCAAATAAGTCATCCAACATCTAGAAATGTACTTGAGGTAAAGGAGTCAGTTCTGGGGAAATCCCTCCTCCAGAAAAAGACAATTATAGATGAGGTTGATTGTGGTGGATAAACAACATTAACAAATGATGAATGGATCTTTGCAGGCCAAACGGCTGACAAACATTGACATCACGCTGCACTCTGCTCATTTTACAACCATGTTCTCTTGCAGAAAACAGGTTTAAGGACTCACTTAACCTGCATGGGCAGAAGACAGAAAACCACTTATCTTTGAAATACTGTATTAGGAAATCAGGGAAATTTGCATTATGACTGTTTTCAACGCACAGACTTATTAAATGTAATTTCTTTTTTTAAACTAATTTGACAATAAAAATTGATTTTAACCTCATGTCTGTAAACGTTGCACTAAAGCATAAATCTAGGCCTTACCACATCATAGTGGTCAAAGATTTTCTCAAAGTCTCTCTTTCGCTCCTCTTTACTGCTGGCCTTGGAAAACAAAAGAAGAAAATTAGCTTAAAGTCAGTTATATAGGGGAAAAAAAAACAATTCATGATCGACTATCAGTTTTTTTTATCAGTTCAACAGAGACACAAGTAACATTACTTACATCTAAATGGAACTGAAGCAGGAAATTGTCCTCGAGGGCCAAGACCCTTTGTGATAAAGGAATGTTTTATGAGCAATTATACATAAAAAAAAAGATATATCCCCCCAAAAAAAGAAACAAAAACAGTAACCCCAGGAAAATCAAATATTAAAATAAAAACTGATTTAGGGGGGGAAAGCATAATTACCTGGCCAAATCATTAAGATCCAAACGGCCATCCTTGTTTTTGTCAAAAATCTTCATCTGTAAGCAAACATACATACTTCACTAAGAAGTTTAATTCAAACCTAAAGTAAATGTTTTTGTTTTTGCCTTTTTTAAAGTTCATAGATGATTTCGTATGTTAAAACTGTTTTCTCAGTAAAAGCCTAAGAAGGCAATTAGAAAAGCAGATGTTTAAAAGTCAAAGTGGCTCAAAAAAGTAAAAAAAAAAAATATAAAATACCTATATTGTTTTAGAGTGAAAGTAGTTATTTTCCATAGTTTTAGGGGTGCAACTTATGTGATTTTTAACAATATCCATCCATCCATCCAAGCATATATCTATATCTATATCTATATCTTAATATATAAATAAAGTAACAACCTCCAGTGTATCAGTGTTTGAAACTGACAGCAACACAAAAGGAGATGTGCTGCTCATGGCGCCAAGTCTTACGCCACTTGTTGGCACGTTCTTTATGCTAAGGTTATCTGAATGTTGCACTAATATACTAGATTCCTCCTGTGTTGTGTGAGGCTAAAAAAGCATCAATGTATTAAGGTAGTGAAGCATACATGTATTCACTCTAAATTATTATGCATTTCGTTATATTAGTCCAAAAAAATACAGTAATTTTGATCAAAAATGTGTATCTCTCTTTAGAAACCAATAGTTTCTGGTGTAATGACTAATTGCCGATTTAAATATTTGAATTTTATTCCTTGTATAAGTGGAAACAAATAAACGATTAACTGTTGCTGATTTATTTTAAAATACCAACTAAAAATGATTTTAAGTTGAATTGAATGATCTTGCACCAAAGGTTGAAGAAAGTTTAAATTAAAGAGCTCGTGTGTGGATTTCACCATGGCATCAGTGTAGTCCTCCAGCTTGTCAGATGACACGTCTCTTTGGTGCTGCTCAAACAAGTCCTTCAGGAACGCCTGGGGAGAAAAATGTGCAGATTAAAGACAACCAGGATAGGGAACTGCAAGAAACATTAAAGTACAAATGAAAAGTTTGAAGCAGTTTTTGTGAAGCTCAAAAACAAACAAGACAGTAGAGAAAATCTACAATGACTTGAATAAATTGTTGAAAAATAGAATATAATTTGAGATATAATTTGAGTTTTAACTGCAAGTTTTAACCAAATTTTGGACAAGTTCTTTCTCACCTTGAGCTCCTGAGCTGAAATGTAGCCGCTGCAGTCGACGTCATACTTCCTCCAGATCTAAAGCAAATGGAAGATCAGCAAACTTTTGGAAGATTACCTAAAGATCTTAGAAAACTCAACGGTGCAAATAAGGGGATCGCAGACTGTTTTCAATTCTTGCGTAATCCAAATGCAGAAGAAACAATGAGCTGCAGCTTCAATAGAAGCTGTTTTTAAACTCTTTTGCATGTTGAGAACTATTTGATGCAATAAATTTAAAAAACTCTTCACAATTGCAGTCACTTAAAAGTATTTATTTATTTTACCTTTTCAGAATAAAAGCATAACTGAGCTTAAGCCCCACATCCTAATTGTGTTAAATCACAACTTTACCTTCATGAAATCAACACTGTTGTCCAAGGGGGCCTCTCTGTGAAAAATGAGCAGAAAGTTCTCCTCCTCGGGCAGGATCATGTTTGCCAGCTGGAAAACAGGTTGGAGAGCAAAGGTGTGAGGAAAAACGGATTTGTCAGAGGAGAAAAAAGCAGATGGCAGACGTTGATTTGAAGCAGCTGCTAGTAATAGTGTAATCACTCTTTGTCCTTTGAAATGCAATAGAAATGTGTCAGATCAACTGACTTTCGTTGGAGTTGAGCTCAAGCTCTCTGTGCTGCTGGTAGAATAATTTTTAGTGTGGATGTTTTGTGATGACAGAAACCTGCGTGAGAGTCTGAGGAGAAACCCGAAGGTGGCAAAGATGACCACATCGTCTGATTAGAGCTAGTTGGTTTCAAAATATTAAAAGCCTTTTGACAAACTCTTTATTCTACTCTGAACTGGTTTGTCATCTTTGTCATTTTCGTTAGAAATAGACAAAAAAAAAACCTTCAAAAATGTCTGTTTTTGCGCAGAAAAAGAGCATGCATCTTCCATTTAACGGATCAACCTGTGGTTCAAATAAAACAAACATTCCCTGCTTTGAATTACACACTAAAATGATCTACAGAGGAAGTAGCCATGAAGCAGCTCGTTCTGGCTTCTCTCCAGTTCACTTTGCTCATGCCTGTTCATTTAGAACAATGTCAGCTTTCCATTAACAGATTAAATTGATCCTATTGGTCTTTCTTTGGAAAGTACTGCAGTAATTCAGATGGTAAAATGGAAGACCAGCTCAGCTCAGTGTCAAACAAGGGAAATGCGTCAGTGGACGGCTTTTGTTTTTCCTCGAGATTCATAAAGTAACTATTTTTCTAAATCAAATGTGTATCGCAGGCAAGAAAATAATTTGAATTAATAAATTCAAATACTGAGTACAACCAAACAAAAACAGTACAACCAAATTTGACCTACACAAATAACACAAAGAACTCCATTAAATCTGATAAAGCACACATGAAAACTGACTTACTTTGCAATAATGGAGAAACTTCAATTTTGAATGTTAATAAATGTTGAAAGAGGGCTTGAGCTTCCTCTGAAAGAGCCGTGATAATACTTGTAAAAGCAAGTCACATTTAAGTTGCAGCAACACAGGATATTGTGGCTCACTGATGGTATTACTGACTTCCTTTGATGGTATCTTAGTAAGAAATAACGTACAATTATTCAAAGCTTAAAACAGAAGGAGAGACACTCTGCATTTCCAGCAAAACCTGGTTTATGTTTTATGTCTCAGTTCAATAAAGTTACACTACATAGGTGAACAATTAACACATTTTTAATGAAACTAGTTTTCCAACAGCAGTGAACTCATACTCAGATGTTTTCACGATAAGGAGATCACAGAAGGCTACTTGCACTGCTGCTGCATTTGCAGATGGTGCTGAAAACCTCATCAGTAAAAGTACTTCAAGAATTCAACATTGAGTCATGGACAATGATGTCAATGAAATTGATTTGAACTAGAAGTTTTGGGAATGTTTTGCAAAACCTGAAAGTTCTTTTTGTTTTGATGTAACAGTATCATACGGTTGTCCTTTTCTTTTAGATAATTCACAGTGTAAGCTGGCGTGCCTTTAGCACCATCTACTGTGCTTTCACTTCATGCTGTTAGAGATATAAAGATTGTGGGCTATAATTCGCCGATTATGCCTAAGTGCGTGTTCAAGAATTGACTTATGGAACGATTTTGAGGTTTTTCCACCAAAAGATTAATTCCTGACACCAAAATATCGAATGCAGGCATCTGGGGTCTCCAGCTGTCCAGAGGAAATCATCTAGCGGGTGCTCTTCTCCGTGCACGAAGAATGGAGACACTCTCTTACCCTCTGACCCAGAGTTTTATACACAATATGCAAAAAAGAGAAGGTCAGATCAAAAGAAGAGGCTGGTTCTTCTTCCAGGAGTCGTATCGTTTATTGCCTGTGGTTCAGGATGCTTATTTGCTTCCTTCAGTCTCATCTCTGCCGTCTCCCATCAAGGCATTCCTCAGTTGAAAGCAGTTTCCTCTCCGTGGTCTCCCTTTAACACATTCCTTTTTTGAAGGCAGTTTCCTCTTGCAGGTTTTTACCCCCTGTGTAATTTCTTAAGGCCTCAGCCTTTGTATGCTGTGGGGAATCACTATGTTATTCAGTCACACAATCATACTATACCTGCAGCCATTACTGAATCATCATAATACACGCAGGAATTGTCATCTATTTAGACTTCATTCCTTCAAGATGTTCCGTCACTTTTTGAGATTGAAAACTAATTTATGAAGTTTGTTGCATCCCCGGCTGCACGGTGGTGCAGTGGTTAGCGCTCTTGCCTCACAGCAAGAAGGTTCCCAGTTCAAGTCCCGGCTGGGGGACTTGATACAGTCACCAATGGGGGACCTTTCTGTGTGGAGTTTGCATGTTCTCCCCGTGCATGCATGGGTTTTCTCCGGGGACTCCGGCTTACTCCCACCGTCCAAAAACATGCTTCATAGTTTAACTGGTTACTCTAAATTGTCCCTAGGTGTGGATGTGAGTATACATGAGTGTGTGACTGTGGCCCCTGCGACAGACTCGCGACCAGTCCAGGGGTGTCCCCTGCCTTCGCCCATGAATAGCCGGGTTAGGCTCCGGCAGCCCCATGACCCCGAAAGGGATAAAGCAGAAAATGAATGAATGTTGCATCCCCACTGTTAATATCACTTCAATTTAAAAGAAGATAATGACAAAGATTACACACATTCCTCTGAGTTAAGACCAACAAAAATGTAAATTTTTTTAACTTTCATCCTTGCAGGTATAAACAACATTGACCATGGGTATGATACATGCTGTTATGTGGTCATCTGCAGCAGCACTGTGTGCCTTGTTTATACAATGATGGTTTTTAGTAGCAAAATGCAGAAAGATTTTTACACGTTCTGGGATTTTCTCCTAGAGATTAAACTTGTTTGAAGCTCAATGTATGAAGCAGATGTTGTTTCCTCCCATCTGTAACTCTGCAGTTCTTTATGCCTGATCTTAACATTTCACTTCTTTGAATAAAATAACACAGAGTATATGTTTTTGCTTTAGTATTAATTTGTTTTAGATGAAGAAACACGTTATGTCCACCAATAAGTAACAGTTTAGGGATAAGCATGACAATTAATGGTAAAGAAACTAATAAATTTAAGTTCGATGAAGTTTAGCTTCAAGAATTTTGAGACTGTCACATTCCATATTTATGATCTATTTGAAATTAATTTAATAATCACAACATTTGAGGTCATAAAGTTGTGCGGATGTTGGTCTTCTAGCTAAAACCTAAACTTATCTCAATGAAAAATATTTAGTTTTAGGCCTAAAAATGTTATTAAAGTTATTAATGATGTTGACAAATTAGATAAAGAAGCAAAACCAGCACTGACATTTGTGTCAGAATCGTCAATAAATTTTCACCTGTAGCTGTTAGATAAGGAAAAAGTAGATAACATTAGCAGCACAATCTCAAATTTATGTTATTAGGAGGAAAAAAAGGATAAATAAGAAAGAAGGCAGAAGCCATAAGAGCCTTGAACTTGCTGTTCCTGCACGAGCTGCAGTAAATGGCTGCCTGTAACAGCAGGCCACTTACAGAAGACGTGTATTGATTTTTTTTTTTTTTCCAGCTTTGCGAAACTTGCCAAGGTTTTTAGTCTGTGGGTGTTATACATAATGGGTGGCTTAATTTAAGTAAAAGTTTGTTCCTGTGAAGTAAAATGATGGCCTTCATTTCTATGATGAAGCATTGGGACTGCTTCCTCTGCCAGGAGGTGCATCCCAGCATTAAGAAGAAGGTCTGAGAACCGACTGAAATGTTTTAATCTACTCTGGAGAACAGCTGCAGACTGTAAAAGCTTTCATTTGCATAATGACAATCTGAGGGTACACTTTTGCTTTACTTGTGTGCAATCATTTCAACAATCCAAAAGGACAATAAAACTCTATTTACATTAAAAATGTGATATACATTTAGAACTAATATTTTATGTTTCTTTTCTCATCGTTCAGAGTGCATAAGGATGACCTGGCATGTCACTCAGCTGCCCCGGAAAACAATGTCTTTATAAAAAGAGCCAGGATGTGTTAATGTCATGGCGACATGAGATAAGTAATTTATAGACAAAGAGCCAAGTCTAGCTGAACAACAGACAAAGTGGTTTAAAATTGGGGGATGAAAAACAAAAAAGAGCAAAAACGGAATCTTAGGGGTTTTTTTTCCCCTTAATGTTCTTTAACTAAAGTGATATATAAACAAAAAACTTGATTCTATGGAAAATTAAAACATTTTGAAGAATGAAATGAGTTGAATAAAATATTGAATGCAGAATTTGTAGTCTCTGGATGTTGGAAGAAACATCATTGCTAATATAAATGCAAAATTGTCAAGAACATGTGAGGATAGCGATTGAGATGAAGAGGATCAGCCTGCCCTCATTTCCCATAATCCCCCTTTTTTTTTGCACTCTCTCCCACTAGCTTACAGCCCCTCACAACCCCAACCTAACAGTATCGGTGCAACAAAAACTGTGAGCAATATTGGAGCTATCCAGCCGTACAGTTTTGAGCCAGATTCCACTTCAGACAAGGAAAATGAAGACATATATGGATCTATTTGTTTGCAAGTGGATGTCTCAGAATGGAGCAAAGCAGGAAGCTTGTAGGATGCCAAATATTTTGATTTTTAACAACAAACTTTTGCAAAATGTTTTTTTTTCGTCTGCGCCTGAGATTGAACATTTTGAATACTCAGAAATACAATTTCAATCCTAATTTCTTTCATGTACAGTATTGTCTCCATCATTAGAAAAATGCTACAAGAACATTTAAAAAACACAATTTTCACAGGAGCGGGTCTTTAACAAAACTCCAAACAAATATCAGTGTGTGACATTTGATCAATACATGTTTTAGATACTTCTTTTTAATTTTTATTTTAAGAATAACCGTATTTTCATATTTGCTCATCTCTACAGGCTTTAGGTTTTTATGACATTTCATCACATTCTTTAATAGTAATTTCAATAAAGCCAAGTTTGAGAGCAGCTCTTGCAGTCTTCCACACCTCTAATAGCTTAAAACTCATCAAAATTTAAATCTGTTTCTGCTTTCAAGTAGATGCTAAGTTAAAGGGATTTTGGAGCCTGAGTGGTTTGATGCATATTTGCATCAAAAGGCATCCAGGGGTTAAGCAAGGGTCACCATTAAGCAGTAAAAAACCTTCAGAGGCTCTAGGCCAAAGCCAGGGGTTTGTAATAAAAGCTGTACCTCCTGTATCTGCAGTTTTCCATCAGCAGTGACGTCATAGGCTGACATAAATCTCTCCTTCAGTTCTTGGACTCGCTCCTCTGTGGCTTTCTCCTTTAAGAGACCAGATTGGAGTGAAGTCAATAAATAATCTCTTAAAATCCATAAATCCTTTGGACAGAATGACAAAGTTGCTCAGCAGGTGATCTTGTGACAATAAATTTACATAGTACATTTATTCTATTCATGGTTTTCAGAGAATGCTCATTTGGGATTTCTCATTTGAATCCAAAAAATATATGAAACAACAGCTGAAAAGAAAAATGATCTACAGCTAGTGAAGTTCTTCTAATTAGCCAAGCTTCCATTTTCTCGTCTCTAACCTCCACTCATTGCACTGTCACTATAGAAACCTGTTGATCCATGGTGCTAAAGTCTGAATCATAGCTTCATGCAGTGCAGGGCACATAGAGTGTGGTGCCACTCTTCTGTATTTGTCCTCAGAATAAACCTTACAGTAAATTAGGCACACTCAGTCTGCCATACATCCTGTTGCATAAGCAGCATTTTAAAGCAATGGACATTGTTTCACCTGGAAGCTAGAAACATGGCAAACATGAGGGAAAATTGTGCATTTAAAAGGACTTTTCAGTCAATTAAAGACAGGAAACAAAAATAAAACAGAGACAAAGTGAAGTCTTTGTGTTCTATTCATTTTGAAATAACCTATCCGTGAGAGTCCATGTATAGATGACACATGTGAGTTTCCATCATATTTGGGAAATCTACCTCACAGTAATAGCATTTGGAATTGCTCAGTAAACATCATGAGCCATTAGGGCACATGCTCAAAAGCTCTTCTTCATGGGTTAATTTGTAACCACATTGAGTGTTTTTCCTCTGACATTGCCCAGAGCTCCCTAATTGGGTTGTCAAACATCCATATGGGGGAACCCCACCCATCCTGCAGCTGAATCTCCACTGCAGCCCACACAGACACAACTGACAAACGCTACCAACTTTGACCAAAAAAGACATTTCAAGCTTGAATTCATCTCGGCTGTACTTTTTGAATGTTGTGAGCAAAATAAATGTGGCCAAACTAAATGTACACTTTTTTTTTGTGAGTGGCAGAAAAAAAACAGATTTTCGCATTCATTGAAAACAGAACAAAAAAGTTAAATTACAAAATATATATTATAAATGTTCGATGTAGTTTTTAGTTTCAACTGTCACCTTACATGCACCGTTTCTACAGGTATCACAGTTATGTAAAGGCTCATTTAATACAATCTTACCTGTGGACCCAGTCTTTGCATCATGTGATGGAAAAATTCATCAAGTTCTTTACCTTCAATGTAGCCATTGTCTTTTAAAAAGATGAAAAACACAAGTTATAAAGAAGAAAACATGATCAAATATTAATTATTCAATTTTATTTTTCTGCAGTTGAAAAAGTCAAGCTCAACAGTTTCTCTATAAAAACCTGACTTTTTTATAAGTATTTGTCATTTATTTACATGAATATAATTTCATTTGATTTATTAGCATGATAGATGTGAAGTTTAAAAAGAAAATGCCATAAAATGTTCTCACCATCAGCGTCAAAGTGCTGCCAGATTTCCAGAAAACCAGCTGCATCCAGGTTGTCAAATGCCCTATCCATCTTACAGGAGAGTGAACTCCCAACTTTTCCACATGAAAAGGAAAATGTTTGAGACTACGAGGCTAAAGGCTGAGCTGCCGCCCTCTTGAGTGACATATGCACCGTTTCTAAGCAGAAACCACATCTCCTCTGAGTGTACAGGAAAAAAAAAAACTACTAAGCATGTTACAGCACACTGAATGTGCCACCTAGTGGCTGAATTTATGCCCTGTAAGACATATTTGAGGCGGATGGAGGAGGATGAAACAAACGAGACAGTGGATTCATCAAAACACATGATGGTGATTTGGATTACTAAATGCAGGACTAATTAGGATTAAAAGGAAGCATGAGTCTTAATGGAGAAATAAGCTCTCAGGAATGTAAGACTTTTTTCAATTAAAAAAGCAGTTTTGCATCATAGACCACCTATAATAATAATAATAATAACATGTATGTGTACTTAATATCAAGAGATTACGCACGATCAAACTCAATTTTTTTCTTTTTTTATTTCAAATAAATTACAAACAAATCCCTATGGAAGCGTACTTAGTACCAAAACAAAATAGGATTTGCTGTGTGTGATGGGGCGATGTGCCTATCACATGTGCTCATTTCACACATGCATACGCACAAGCCCCAATGTGTACAAGCACATATATACATACAGTAGAAGTCACAGATACATCATGCAGTCACACAGACGCAGAGGTCTACTTTTGATGCTACTGGTGCCGCCGCGTTTCTCTGCTTGGGAAACCGACAGAAACAAAGAGGATGAAGCTCGTTTTGTTTTATAGGGATGAAAGGATGTTATTCATCTGTCATACAGAGAGTCATGAACACAGACTGGCCCTTTTCAGATCCCACACAGAACAAAAAAATAAACATATATTCAGACAATTTCCTCACATCAGGAAACACTTAAAAATGGCAGCAGAATACAGACCTGCAGAGAACATTTTTTTTTCTTTTTAGTGCAGTTTTAGAGTTGTAGTCAGAGAAGTGTAAGATATATACAAAAAAAAATCCAGGTTATTTGTAATCCAGGATTAGAGAAGAGGAAGTCTACAAACACCAAACAGAACAGAAGACTGCAGGAAGTGGAGCAGTTAGACCTTTGGTTCTGACTTGTACAGAAAGAAACTCCAAAAAACTCTGCCCTGTTGATAAAAAAAAAACAGAAACAAAATCTCATAAACATTTGATGATGGGAAAAACATATTTAGACCAACCAGCTGTGAAACTAAACACTTCAGCCCCTTTTGCCAGACTGTTGAGCGTCACAAGAGCGTCAGAATTAAATAAAAATGAAGAGAAAGTGAAGGAAAAATAAAACATTTTTCATTCATCAGGAAGAAAAATAAAAGGAAAATTATGAATTAAAAAAACATTTTTAAATTAAAAAGAAATAAAAAATATCTCATTCTAGTCAAAATAGGTACACAAAATTAATCAAAATAAGTGATGTGTGAAAAGAATTCAAATTAAGATGTTGAGAAAGTTAGTGTCTGTTAAGTGTCCTGCCTTTTGTAATGACTAGATTTTTTTTGTCAAAAATCACGCCAGGTCCTGGTTCCACTGACCCGTTCTTTTGAGAGTCTCCTCTGTTGAATAAAATTCTGCCGAACACTCAGAACATCAGGAAAATCAACAGGTTTGATTCGAGTGCTTTTGAAGAAAAACCAAAATCAACTCAGTAATTAGAAAACTTAATGGAACACATTTAAAAAAAAAAAAAAAACTACTCAAGACTTGATCTTACAAAATGTTTGAAAAAATGTTTCAAAGAAGTTACCGTGACACTCTATTGCACTTGTAAAACAAACCTATGCTTCTGCATGGACAAACATGATACAGATGTTTTCCAGTGTCTGCATGTACAGAACAGTGTTAACAGTGCTGAAGCCGTGCTGATTATCAGTATAGAGTCCCCTCAAAGTCATATTGTGTTTGGTTGAGTCCAGGTAGAGTGTTTGATCTCTTTTTCTGAACCTTATATCCAGCTAAAAAAAACAAAACAAAAAAAGGAAACAGTTGCATAATGGATATAGAAATCTCTGCAGTGCAGAGGAAGAACCTGCAAAGCACATGCTGAAAACAGCACACTGTAAATTCTTTATAAACATACCGGATAAAAAAATGCACTGTAGTTCTGGTCTGTCAGTGTGTTTAAGTAAGTTCAAGTATAGATATCTTGGCTTTCTACCCTTAATGTGTTTGGTCCTTAGGAGATGGGCTGCAGTAACAAACTACAAAGAGTGTTGGTTACACAAAGTGATCTCAGATGTTCACAGTTTTTGTCGTTTTTTTTGTGGTTTACAAACACTGATTTACATTTATGAGTAAAATAGTTTGCTGACTTTGATTCAAACCCTGAACAGTTAGTAAGAAAAGTGAGTCAAACCAAAGCAGATAAAGAGGAAAGGCGGTCTGTGAGGCGGAAGCTCTTGTAAGTTTTTAGCACAGTGTTTTGATTAGATGGCATGAGGTTCCCAAAATACATCAGTCTGTTCAGACAGGACTCAAAGACCCTTCAGATGCATTTTTTTTTAAACAGACTCATGTTATGATAAAGTCTTTATCTCCTTCATCTCCAGAGCTGGACGCTTTCTTGCTCGTTGCTTTTTCCGTGTCTGCGTTGGGACATTTGTCCTTGTTCTTGAAGGAGCTGGGATCCTCTGAGCTGTTGCAGAGCGTCTGACGTTGAACGGCTTCTGATCGTGCTGGAGGGAGGAAGGAGAAGAGTTAAAAACCAAATAGAAACCAGTTCATGCTGTTTACAAAAACCTTTGATGTGAAAGCCCCAATATGAAGAAAATTGTGTTTTGGCTGATTTGAACATGTTCTTGTACCATTTTTCTTATGATAGAGGGCATTGATAAAAAACATTAAGCTTCAGATTGGATTTCCGAGTATTTATAAATGTTAGGTTGGGGTTGTGAGGGGCTGTAAGCTAGTGGGGGAGTATGTAAACAGATGGATGATGGGAAGAGATTGGGTTTACTCCATACCAACAGGCCCACCCACAACTACAGGCAAATTTCTTATGAACCACTAATGAACTACTGCTCCACTGCAGAAACAACGTCCTTTAAAGACGACACCATTTTTTTGATTATAGCTAAAAACACCATTATCATAACTAAAAGATCACTGACTAATAAATGACAGATCATTCCAACAGGCACATTTCAAGTTGATCCTAAATAGTCTAAAAACAACATCAGTGTTGAGAATAACATACTGTTACTGAACAGATGACGGGCAGAGGGAGTGTTGGGGACTCGTGGCCTGAATCTATCAGCCTGATGTCTATCACACTGCTGAGTCTGGGATGAATACAAGCGAAAAGACAAGTGGGACACAAACAAACTGACTCTGCAGTCCATAACACAATCTAATATCCTTTAAGATATTAGATTTTGTTATCTGAACAAACAGCCCCTCCCGGGACAGTCAGGGAGAGGCTTCTTGTTTTTCTTTTTTTTTTTTTTCTAATTTTGACTAGAATTAGAAGAGACTTGGTGTGAAATGTTGATGCAGATCTTGTGAATTTTGCTCCAGGCTTTTTCTTTCACTGCTCTATTCCGACAAATGACAGACTTGGTGTCATATAATTCTATCCTGACACAAACCATAATTATTAATTTCTTCTCCATGATCCCTTTTCAAACAGTTGGTATTTCTGTGAATTAAAAAGATGCCATCCATATGGCACTACCAAATCCCAGTCTGATTGGTCAAAGTTCGACCTAGTTTGACTTGCAACGTCTGCTCAATGGCTGTGTGTTTTGTACGGAGATCGCGAAAATGGTTCCGTAAAACTTGCAGAGCTACGCGCGAACGCACAAGTTCCAAAATAAAGAAGCTCAAAACATGCATACACGTGCATTTACATAGAATTTTCATTGGAAGCAGTCACTGAAATGCCCTGATGCTACAATTCACACAAACAGCAAGATGGAAACAACTTATAAGCTCATAAGAAGATTGTTTTTTTTTTATATATATATTTCACTTATGTTTGCTGTCTTAAAGTGCACAAAGTCTGAAAGAGAAACTTTACATAAATCAGCGCTGATAGCAGAGGATTAATAGGCTTAAGTGGAGGCACTTTAAATTTGAAGTGCATGGAGGCTGTGACTCACCCTCCTGAGTGTCACTGGAAACTCCAGACTGCTGACTGCTTTCCTTGTCTTTGTCAGACGACCCCTTCTTCAGAGTTAAATGCAAAACTTTTGGAGACACGCTGCCGCTCCTGGGAGACTCTGAGCCATCATCTTTGTGAAAAATGATTAAAAAACGGTCAAAAAAAATGTATCCAACAAAATGCAGTTTGATAGCCTGCTCACTCTCTGACAGCACCTGCAGTCCTGCTACTGCTGCTGCTGGTCCTCGGCTTCTGAGGGATGGTGGGTCTTGCAGCCAGAGCTGGCTTTGCTCCCTGTGGCACCGGTGGTTTGGGGTTTCCCGGGCCGACAGGAGAACTTGAGGAAGATGTCGTCCTGACCCGAGTGGCAGGGTCAGGCTTTGTCTCACTGCGTGTTGAAGACTTTTCAAGGGCAGCAGGGCTGGTTCTGTTACCTGAACTGCTGGGAGATCTGCTCTCTGTACTTGTGGACTGAGGTTTGACTGGTAGAGAAAAAAGATGTCCATGACTATCAAAGTCAGATTTATGAATAAACAAAACGTTTCCAGGTTTAAACTTAGGTTTTTGGTTTTGTACCTGCTGGGCTGCTGTCAGGCCGGTCAGGGCTAGAAGACTAAACGAGACAAAACAAAACAAAAACACTCAGTTTTAAGATTTGCACTTACTAACCTTCCTCACACCTGCTGTTTAATATTGCAGTTTTGTAAATTGAAGCAGCATATATCTGCAGCTGGATGCTTTTGAAAACTATTTTTACAGTATTCTTTCTTTATCTGACTCCCAACATGTGGCTCTCCCATTTCCCCCTTGATTTTGGGTTGGTGGACATCCCTTCACCTTGTGAGCTCTTCTCTCCTGTTTGGCCTTCATCTCTGCCAGGAGGCCGCTGCCCATCATCTGCACTCCAGTGTACCGCTTCCCTCCCTGAGGACTCCCCCTGCCGTCAGAGCCCTCCCACGGCTCATCAATGGAGTCCGGTGTCCTCAGCTCCTCTGAGCGGTCGGAGCTACTGCTGTAGTCGGTGGGCTGCGAGCGGCTGGACGCGTCCCTGGAGAAAACGGGAACTGCTTGTGATGCTAGAGGTTCAAAACAGAACATACTTTGAAAGGTTTCCATTTACCTGGATCTTGGTTCAGGTGCTGGGCTTTTGGCTGCCGTCTTTGGAGAGGAGGGCTCCTCTGGGATGATGTGACTCTGAGATGAGGCTGCAGAGGCTGAGGATGAGCCAGAGGATGCTGGAACTGCTTGGCTTTTCTCAGACTTATCTGACTTATCTGACTTATCTGATTTATCAGATTTAGAGGATCGCTTGATGAGATTCAGAAATCCTCCTTTACTCTTCTTTTTTTCTCCCTCCTGAGAGTCTGAACTCCTCAAAAACCGTCTAAAGGCAACAGAAAGGGAGACACACAGAGTCATAATCACACTTGTATTAAATTGGGTCAAATAATCTGAGAATGTGTTTCAGAAGGAGTTCAGCCCTGACCTAGAATTCATCTTAGTGACTTTTTTGGAAAAGAACTCATCCACTCCTTCATCCACTCTGCCCATGAGTCCATTCTGTTCCCCATCTTGAGATGGAGTGCTGTTGATTTGCTGAAAGAAAAACTAAATATATCTGCATTGTCTTGGAAACATCCTCATAGCTACTTTGAGTGGTTCTTTGTGTCTTCTGAGCTTTCCTAATACTGTAGGCAAAGCAGTTGAAATTATTTGAAGCAGAAAAATAAGACTTTCTTCGGGCAATAACTTTTTAGCCTGCAATGCTTTACTCACAGGCACTTTGCTGGAATTAGTTTTCTTGTTTCTCCGAGGTCGTAGTTTGGTGAAGTGCTGCAGTTTCTTTTCTTCTTCTGATGGCAGCTCTGCGATCACTCCTGGCTGCTGCTGCTGCTCCTGTTTAGGCGTCACCACAGGTGGAGTGGATGGAGTCTGGGATGGAGTGGAAGTGTCCTCTACGTGGACGGGGACGTCCTCCAGAGCCTTATCCAAGTCAAACTCCATCTCTAAAGAATTTTATTGAAATAGAATTTAAGAACTTTTTACTTAACACAAATCAAAAAATAAAATCACTGAAATATAATTTTTAAAGATTAAAATATTTTAAAAGTTTGAAAACTAATGAGAATGCAGAAACAAACATGTTATGGTTTTATGAAACTCCTAATAATTCATGTAAAAAGATAATTTTTTGGAGTAACTTACCAAAAGCACGAGATACTGGGCGTAGCATTCTGCTGTGGATGCTTTTCCGTTTGGATTTCGGGGTCATCTAAAATAAAAAATAAAAAAAGTTGACCTATTTAAAAAACATTTTAGTGGATAGATATTTTGGATGCAAGAAAATATTTTTGTTGAAAATTTCTGAAATAAAATGAATGCTACTAAGAGCCTAAAGTTTTGCTTTGGGAATTTCTCAGACTTTGCACAAACCCTGCATCACATTTCTGTGCCAATAAACAAACAAAACTAAAGAACAAACAACTAAAAACAAAAGAACAACGATAACAAAAAAAGGATTTCAATGATACTCTGATCTGGAATGTCAACGAAGAGTTCTTAGAACATCAAAAAGTACAGTTATAAATGTGTGGGGCCTAACGAATCATAACTATTTCCCTAAATAATCTAAAATAACTCACAACCATGCTGGGCTTGAGCGTATTTCTTTGAGCTATGAGAAAGTTCAATGTCTCTGCATTTCAGAGCAAGTCTCTTGTTTGTCTATACCCATCCTCTAACTTTATTCACACTAGTTAACCATCAGCCAGCAACCACTACAGTACTAACAGCAAGTTAACCATAGCCACTTAACAGAGTGACAAATTAATGAAGAAGAAGACGGAAAAAAGAAATTGATCAAAAAGATAAATATTTACAAAGAAAAGGAGTCTGGATAGACTAAAGTCTTCAATCAGTTTAGGCTGGGATTGCCAGCCTCCTGCTAAATTAAATACAAAAAAGAGATAGTGGAAGTAGACAAAAAGAGACACATCTCCAAGGAGAAAGGTCTGGATAGACTAAAGTCTCCAAAAATGGTTTCAGCATTTTTCGTAATGTTGGTTTTAGAAATCAAAGTGAGAAAAACTAAATGCTGGAACAATAGAAAGTTGAAAACAAAAGAAATTTGAATTAAACAGGTCTGGTAAATTTATAAAAACTGTTTTCGTAATTTTTACTGGGAATTTTGGTAATTCAAAAAGAAAAAAAAAAGTTGTCTAAATACTAGTTTATGGATCCAATATTAAGAAAAAATAAAAACTAACAGCAACAAAAAAAATTTACAATTTAATATATACATATAAATTTCCTTCTTCGCTTAAGTTTTTTTCTAAAACAACAGCAGAGTAATAATGGTGTCCTTACATTACAATTATGCTCATTGGTAAGATGGTGATAGACATGTACATTTAATACACAGCAAAATTTAAAAAAAATATTCAGTGAAGAATTACTAAAAGAAAGCCTAAATTTGTTACATAATGCATTACATCATAATGCATTACATCTCTCTGAAGTTTTCAAAATAAAGTGTATTAGTTTCTGATAGACACTTTTAAAGAGATGCAACAGAAAAATAAAAAGTAAGCAGAAACAGAAACAAGAGACATGAAAGGAAAACAACAGTAAAATGTAAAAAAAAAAGGAAGTGGAATACAGAGGATGAGGTGGGGGAATGAGAAATACTTACACTGGTGCAGCACAAAGTCTCCAAGGAGCAAAGGTAGAAAACACAAGAAGCAAGAAAGGAAAAGGTTCAAGAGAAAAGAAGACAAGACAAGTAAGGTTTCAGAAGGACAATGAAAGAGGCAGACATGGAACTAGGGAGGAAGAAGATCAAGAAGGAGTTATACCAAACAGAAAAAGAGAAGAAAAATAAGATTGAGCTGCTTTTTTGGTGTAGACAGTGTATGATAGCCATCACTGATAAAATACCAACATGGTAAATTAGATGTAAATTTTAAGGGAACACGAACTTCTAAAAGAAAAGAAAGAAGACTTCAACAAAGATGCTGTAAATGTTTCCAATCTGCATTTCCACTCATTGCATTTTCTTTTTTTATTTACACAAAGCACCTCATTTGTATCTGGATGTGCAAAAAATCAGAATATAAAGCCCTAACGGCAATGTTGTAGTTCCTGAATTGACCGCTAGAGGTTGGTATCAAAATAAATAAATTTCCTAATGACTTTAAAGTTGACCCTTTACCACCAGAGCAGACGCAGGTGACATCTAAATAACACTATTCGCACACTAGGCATAAAATCATGCAAAGACAGAAATTTCTGTCTGGAAAAAAGTGATTCATTTTGCTGTGAAAACCCAAAAATGTTTAATGAACTGTTTTTACAACATAGAATGAAGGTTCTAGGTGTAATTTTATAAAAACAAGAACACATTTTTTCAAACTAATCAACATGTTTTTGAACGAAAATACAAATAAAATTCCAGACGAAACTCAGATTCATGTTTATATATCTCCAACTCTCAAAATCCAAAATGTATCAAAATGTTATTTCCTCACAAAAAACATTCCCAAAGGGGCATTTTGCTCTTTTCACTTATCTCTAAGAAGCAGTCCCTCCCACTCCACAAAAACGAACGAGTCCTCACACTGTGATGTAACAAGGGAGAAACAGCCAGCACCGCCCTCAGGCAACACACACACACACACACACACACCCACACACACACACACACCCACACACACACCCACACACACACACACCCACACACACACACACACACACACACACACACACACACACACTCTTTCTTCGTGGAGCTAGTAGTGATCAAAACAAGTTTTATAATCAAATCAAACCAAACTTTATTCATAAACCACTTTTCATTCTCTTAGGCAGCTCAAAGTTCCATACATAAAAACAATACAGACAATAACAAAAAAAAGAAAGACTTTCTAAAAACAAATAAAATGGACACTATGCATATCCAACTTTGCAAAAGTTCAGATGTTGTTTCTTTCCGTGGGTGAAATGCAAACATGCTGCCGAGGCCAACTCGAGGATGACGTCATGAGCGAAAGGCGGTGCCTCAGAGACTGAGGCGTCGTACTTTTGGGTAGGAAAAGAGCTCTTGAAATAGAACTCACATTTCATACAGAAATTCAATCTTTACTGTGCCAAAGGTGATACATTAACACGTATATAGATTTAGTTTACTTTGAAAGTCTTAAGAATTACATGATATAGGCCCTTTAATATCTGCTTTACACCAATACGCAACACTTTAGCACAAAGTGCTGCATAACTGCGCAAAGCTGCTTTTCTCTGCGACAGGATCAGCTAAAGTACATGCACTGCATAAGCACTTCGATACTCTAAAGTCTTAAATTGCAGCGCAAGGCTGCTCTTTTTCCACTTTGGAATCCACTGGATTTACTTGACCTGTGTAAACATTTAAGAGTTGACAAACTCTGGTTTAAAAGGGTTAAAAAGTCTGGTTTTACACATAAAAGTGTATGTACAGCCCTGATGTAGGTCATTTTATTTTCTATTTATGGTAACTTCAAAACCATTTTATCCTTTTCAGGGCAATAGATGTAGTGCTGATAGATAAGGTTTGTTCTCTGGAGCTTTGAGCAGATTGAGGAGTCTGAAGACCAGTCCAATGACTTTACACTGATGAGTACTTGTGTTGAAAAGAAAAGCTGCTTCAAGCAGTAAAATGGCCCAGTTTCTAAATGACCCAATGATACAGTCTCTAAAGGCTCTCCTCACTTTATTATTCACCAAACTTACCATGCATGTCTCCAGATCATCCAGCCTCTCAGCCTCCAGTATCTCTGCTGATGCCCGTTTGCGAACCTTTTCCTCTGGGATGTCCAGATCCATTGACTCATGCTGCACCAAGGGGCGACCTCGTCGAACCAAGTGGTCAGCCTGAACAAATAAGGGAAGAGAAAAAAGAAAGTGAAATGCTTTTCCTAAAATAAAAGTAGGAATAGGTCAGTTTAGGGGAAAACCTGGCATTCTATTTACCAGAGTGAGTTGAGATGCAGAGAGAACTTCCAAAATCTCATCAACGACGCGATCCGTAAGAAATGAGGCCAGACTTAGTTTCACCTCACTGCCAAAGAAAAAATGTCATTTTCAGAAGGTTAACAAGGATAAAATAAAACACAAAGTAAAACTGACATTTGTCTCAGTCAATTATAGTTCACAGAAGAAAACACTTTGAAGCCAAGAAGCTCTTTAGAACCTGATCTTGTTGATAATATCCATTCCTGACTGCTCCAAAAGAGTTTTGGTAACAAAGCTTTTAGGCACAACCATTCTGTCAGAGCTGGCCTTCATCAGCTCTGGACGAAGGTTACTTCTCTTCATAACATGAGGACACAGAGACTCTGCTGCATTTATCATGGACTCCAATAGGCCCTGAAAGAGAAACAAGGAAGAAAAAAACTTTTTTCTTTTGTTTGCTAAATGTTCAATGCTGGGATGTTTCCTGGTTAAAAAAGAAAAAAATCCAATCAGGTTATTCCTAAAAAAGCTCTAGTTACAACATCCCACCTGGAGCTGCTGGTCCACGACTGTAGTCAGCTCTCCTGCCATGGACTCCAGCTTCTCCTGGATGGGACCCATGGACAAATTGTTCATCTCCTCTCTGGACCCGCAGCTAAGGTGGTAGAGGTTGGGAAGCAGCTAAGGACACAGAAGATGGAGGACGTTAATTTGAAATGGAGAGTAACAAGAGAATATACATCAGATATCAACGGGACACTTATGGGTAAAACATCTAATCAGACGTGTACATAACTGCAGCCTGTTGAGGCAGGTCAGAATTAAAGTCAAACTGAGCATCTGAGTTACGTATGTATCTGTCACAGACAGATGTGGTGGAAAGAATCCAGTAGTTTTTCCAAAAATAAAACAATTTTTAAAATCAGAAAACTAAAAGTGACTAAAATGAATCAATGTTAATAAAATGTTCTGCAACAAAACTAACTCCATGATGGACTGAACAAAGGAAAAGAGAGAGTAATATGACTATTCTTAAGAAGAAAAAAGATCCAAGAGTAACACAAAATCTCTAATTGTACAAAAGTATTCATGTTGTATTGTAAACAGAATTTTTTCCAATAAATCAACAAAATAATTCTTCTAGAGAATTTAAAGAATATTTATGTTAACATTTCTAAACCAGAGTGTTTGATGTTTGTTCTTACAGTTTTAGAGTTTCTGGCATCTTTGATGAGGTTCTCAGCTGATCTCACATCTTCCAGGATTGTGTCTGCATCCGAGTTTCTCAGGGAGTTCAGATGGTCCTGCACCTTCACACAAATCCGGTCCATCATCTGGAAAACCAACAACTCAGAATATGAGTCTGTGCATCCAGTGTGTCACTAATTGTCACAGATACTTTTTTCCTACTGATGTAACATTCAAAACAATCTGATCAAAATACTATTAAAATAAAAATCCTCTTTTTCTGTAATTTTGAACTTGTTCCATTTCTTTTTAAGTTTATTGTATTTTGTGGATTACAGTTGTTTTTGGTTACTTACTTTACTAATTTGGTTACTACTTTATTGGAATCATTAAATAATGTTATTTTATTTATTTGGTTGCTACTTTACTATATTACTGAAATAAAGTTAAACCTGAGCTCACCTGCTGCGTGGTTGTGGTAACAATGCCCTGCTGAAGTCGATAAGCCTGCTCTTGTAAGTGTTTCTTGGTTTCTTGGTTCCTATATAAATAATTTTCAATCTATAAAGAAAATCAATGATGATAAAAACATAAAATTAAATCACAGCAACAATAACTCCAGCGGTGTCTCATACAATGAGAAAAAAAAATCATTTTCAGACAGGCCAGCCCAAGGTGAAGCCATGGGAGCTCGCTCACACATAAACATAAAGAAACATTAAAGAAAACAAATGTGTGTTTAGCAGCATTTGTCTTTGTTGCAACAATCCTTCCAGGCATTCAAAAGTACACTGTAGAAATGTCTATTTTACTACCCTTTTAAATGGTGGCACATTTGCAAGGAAATAAATCTATATCATACCTTTAACAAAGCATCCTCTGTTTTTTCAGGGCTTGCCTTCAGAGCCTGGGAGGCATCAATGATGGGAATTGGCATGAACCGAATTGTGAAGTTCCTAATAGACACATTCAGGAAATACAGGAATTTTATGGTTAGACAGAAAGTTAAAGATGCAAAGATAAGCAGAAACAAAATTATTTTGCGACAAATGCGACTAAACTAGAGGCATTTAGAGAGGAGGCAAAAAAAAAAAGGTCAGCGTAACAGAATCCAGTTGAAGTGGAAGGAAAAAAAGCACATACAGCTGTTTAGTTTTCATTTTTCCGGAAAACTCATAAATGGCTATAGGTTAAGAAACAAAAAAAGTAGTTTCTTCCTTTGGCAGATTAGACCAAAGACCGAACAGCACAAAAGCAACATAAGAAAAATGAATAAGAAAATGAAGACTTGCATGCAGCACAGCTGAACAGAATAAATCAGTGTTCCTGTGTTCTTTTAATAATGCTGCACAGCTGTACACTGGAGAAATGAGGACATGTGCTGCTTACAGAATACCAAGATCATAAGAGATGTTCGGATGGATCACAAAATAAACCTTGTGGCTTCACCATCAAACACAAATAAGAATGCAGACAAATCTTTTTTTGAATCTTTGCTCCAGACTCTGTCATTCCCTATTTGAAATGCATTTCCAAACAAGTTTCTCATGCAACCCGTGCTTTTCTTTTATTTACAGCATTTGTTATTCTGCAGCTTCCTTCCTCTCCTGTTTTCCCCCTCCTGTATAAACAAACCTCCAGTGTTTCTCCATCCCAGCATCACACAAAAACACAGAATCCCCGCAGGTGAATCCAGATTTTTACTTCAAAGCACATCTATAGTGTTGCAGAAAATGATGTAAGCTAGATTCCTACTAAATAAATTAAAAGTGCTAATTGTGAGACTTCTTAGGGGAGTCGTCTTCTTAGAGGAATTTGCCTTTTCTGACATGAATTTTTATCTGAACCGCAATAGATAAAACCCCTGATAGTCAATGTGGATTAATCTCCTTTGAGGCTCCAGAAAAGCGTTTTATTTATGATTCTGCATGAAGAATGGTGGATTGTAAAACCCTTGTTAGGGTCAAGATTTGTTCGTCTTGATAAACGTATCTACACTCAACAAAAAACTTGAGTTGCGCAGTTTCATTGTTGCTCTACTTAAAATAAATTTCCATTATTAGAACTCAAGTGTGTGACGTTAATAAAAGCTGGCTCATGCTGTGTGTGTTGCATTTTTTGAACATTAATAAAAAATAAATAAAATAAAACAGAATGAACTTCTTAAGCCTCAATGGTTTCAAAAGCATTGCTGTCTAGATCTCAGAGGACTTTGTCCATTGTAAGATGGAAAAATGTTTATTCTATTTTGCTGGATGAAAAAAGAAAGATGCAATTAAAAAACAACAAATAATTGTTGAGTCTCTTTTGTTCAAATTATCAGCTGACTTCTGACAAAATGATGCAATAAAAGTGATCAATTTAAAGTAAGTCAGTGATGAGACATTTTTCTTTAAGTTCCTGTTTGGAAATGAATGGGTATAATACATTTTTGAATTATAAAACAAACTTTAAGCCACATAAAAAAATTGAATATGAGAAAATAAACACAAACATTTTATTAAAGCAACAATTCTGGGTGACGAACTTCAACCTTTCCTGTAGAAACACAGATTTTTTCATTCTTCGTCACTTAAAAGTTAACTATACTACACACACAAATGCACATGCACAAGCATGTGGATTGTGCACAAGCATTTTAATTCACACAAATACACTTATTCCATCCACGGTGTTACCCACTTCTCTAAAGCAGCTGCTACATCCTGTAGACCCTGAGGGCTGGTGTTGTTTTTATCCCAGATCACAGTCCTGCAAAAAAAAAACACAAGTAATGATTCCACGGAGAGCATTATAAAGGTTTTTGTCTGAACTTTACTGATAAATAAGAAGTAAAACTAATATTTTAAAATATTTTTTATGAATTTTATAACTTTAAAAATATATGCTTAAGGTAAATAAAGATATGCATGTCAGAGCTGTAAAATATACTTAGTGGGTTGTTCTTCCACAGCATATAAACAGAGATGGGATCTGTCATCACTGCATCACTAACTGATCAAATGAACTTCTTAAGCCTCAATGTGACTTTCTAGTTCATCACTGCAGACGAACACTCATGCTTACATACAACTCCAAGCCTCCCCACACTCCTCACCTGAGTTTGGAGTTGATCTGCAGCGCCTTTGCCAGCATCTTGGCACCCATGTCCCCCATGGCGTTCCCGCTGATGTCCAGCCGGGTCAGTGAGGAGTTGCTGCCCAGGGCGTTGAGAACAATGGTCAAATCACTCTTGAGTCTGGAGTCTGCTAGAGACAGAGATGTGAGGGGCTGGGGGGGGGACAAAGAAGAATGGAGAGGGAGGTGGGAATGAGGGAGGAGCAAAGGGGAGAAGTGTTTAGAGGGAATAGTTTTGAGTAAACAAAGGGATGAATCTGTGTGCAGTTCTTTGATATTATGACTTACAGTGCGTGATGGCAAGACAGTTTCTATTTATGTAATCAAAATGTCATGTTGGATTACATTACACAACTGTTGCTTTTTAACGCAGACTCTTTATAGCCCTCTAACGCAACAACATGGGGTCTTTAATAAAACAGCAAATAAACTGTCAGAGAGCATCTGGCAAGGAGAGAGCTGACAGCAATGCTGAAATAACGAAAAAAAAATCAGAAGAAAAAAAGAGTTTCAAAAGCTGGAAGCGACTAACCTTTTCCTTTCAGCCATGACATTGCAAACGCATCATCTTAGTAGCAGGGGTTTATTATGTGTTTAAACTACCATAAAGTCCCATTCCGATCATCTTGATCTGTTGTAAAAGCGTTCCCAGTGGTCTTTTTTTGAGTTTGCCATTTTTAGCCTAAATTTAAAAAACTGTGTTGTTTTCTAGGAAATAGTTTCTGCAGAGCAACAGTAGTTGTTATTTATATATTATAAATTTGCCTCTGACTTGTGGGCAGGACCATTGGCTACACAGCAACCCCATACCCCTTTCCCTTCCCTTTTCAGGGCAGGGAGCTTGAGGCCCGCCCAGGGTTCTTTCTACATCACAAATACACTCTTTTTCAAGCAGCATTTTTATGTCTGCTCCAGATTCGCAACCATTTAAATAAAGAAATACTCAGAAATGAAATTTGAAGATTAACATCCTCCATCACCAGAAAAATGTCACAAGAACATGATAAAAACACCAAAACCAGGATTTTCATTGAAGTGGGTCTTTGAAAGGCATTACAGTTGTGCAAATAAATAATGCTTCTCATTTAATTAACCATTAATGCATTTTTTCCACTCCTCATGTTTTGGATCATCACAGCAAAATAATTAGCAGAAAATTGACTTTGCAGAGGTTTCACCTCAGCTGCACTGGATTAAACCTGGTTTAGAACCAGCAACTGGTATGTTACACGTCCAGAGCAGAACCCACTGCTTCACAATCCAAGAAAGTATCTAGATGTATCCTTAAGGACTTTTCATGGAGTGGATAATACAAGCTTTTGATGAAAATGTGGCACTCCTTAAAAAAACCTGGATAAAAGAAACATGACCAGAATTGGTTTCATGTAAAATATCACATAATAAATTGAGGGACAAATATCTCAAAGTGCTAGATGTTATCAAATCAGACAGTGAATAAACTTCATACAGTTCAGTTTAGTAGAAGTTTTGTTTTGAATCAATTCTTATTTTTAATGAAAGTAAAATAAAATCTTGACAGTTTAATCCACAGTATGCAGTAGATGATGCATGAAACAGTCTTCTAAAGAATGAGGCGATGACAAAGCAGGTCATTACTAAAAAAAACAAAAAAACAAACAAATCGTGTCAACACTGAACAATAATTCACTGAAGAAGACAAAAGTTTCTTCTTGTTCCCTTTTTTTCTTCATTCAGCAGAGAAACAAACATCTGAAAATTCAAAAAAGAGATTTTTTTTCTTTCTATGACTTTTTACAAAAAGGAAACAATATGTTGCAAAACCAGGAGCTACATAATAAAGATTGAAATGACTCTTCAGAAGAATACATTTTTAAATGTTTTGCTTAGTTTTAAGTCATAAGGCTGCATGATATCATTTTAAAAAATTCAAGGAGTGTAACAGCGACCAGGAGGAGACACCTAACCTCCAACCATCCAAACTAAAGGAGGAATAAATAATCTCATCTTTCAAACCTTGAAAAAATGTATTTATCCATCGACTCTAGTTAAGAAAGCACTTACTAGACCAAATCACAACAGTGAAAAAAAAACACTGAACAACATGTCATATCCTGTCATCAAGCTGTTCACTTGGCATGAAACTTTGAACATCAACTTTATAACATGGCAATGTGATTGTCTGATTGTCTGCCACCTTCAGCCTCTGCCATCACTTTTCCTCTGTCTGACTATGTCATCTGCTTGGCCATTCTGTCTGCTCAGAAAGACCACCATCCTGTCAACATGTTTACACACAGAGCATGAAGCAAGAGAGCTGTGCATCCACCTTAAAGGAGCTTAGCAGGATCATCAATCAATCAATCAATCACTGCCAGGGAGAAAACAGCCTGCTACTACTCAAAGCCAGAGATTTTCTGAGAAAGACGAACTGAAACACAACAAGGTGCTTAAATGTAAATTTACAATGAAATCTTTTTTTTTATTGACAGATACGCACTTGATTTAGATGACTAATGATTAGAAGCAGACTCTGTAGCACAAGAATTTAAAAAATAAGGAAATAAAACTCACCGACTCCTCCTCCTGAATCATTTGGACCAGGCCGTCCAAAACCGGGGCGAGGTTTCTGTGTCAAACATCGAAAAAGAGATGAAGAAAAAGAAACACAAAAGCGATTAAAGCGATCACCTTTATACTTTAGATCAGTGGTCTCAAAGCTTTTCCAGCCTTGGATGGGTTTAATGTCAGGCAATATTTTCAAGGAGCGGTCCGCACAATGCTGAAGTTGGTGTCTGATTTTTTAGCTTCCAGTTCCACTTAACTTTAGAAGGTAAAGTTTCTCTTCATTCTCTGTCAAATATCTGCAGCTGCTTGAAACTTTATTTGTACGCTATAATTCATGCAGGAATCGTTAAAATATTATTTCGATTTTCCACTAACCCATAGCTGTCAAAGTTGTAGCTGAAAAAGAAAAAAAAAAGCCTCATCTGATATTTAAGGTGTGCCTAATAAATCTAAAAAGAGAAATGGTCACTAAAACTGGTATTTTATAGATAAAATCATAAGTGTGAATCCACAGTTTGAGCAACTTTATTAGCAGCATCCTTGTCGAATTAGACAGCCGGTTGCTGAATATTCTGTATTTTTGTTATGATTTATGGGAGCAACTGTTGCATTAAATCCTTTAAGACTCGGTGAAGACACCTGGTTTTTGTCTGTTAAATGCTGTTTTCTTTTATTTTGAAGTTGAAGGCTTTTCTTTTGCTTCCTCACCAATTATTTTATTTATTTACTTTTTTTTACAAATATAAACTTTTCAAATTCGTTCTGTTTTTATTAACTTTGCTAGCTTGGGGGCCTCAAATTAGTGGTTTAATTAGTATTATAATAATGATAATTAGTATTATTTGTGATTGTGGGTGTGCGGAATCCAGTAGTTTTACAAAAAAAAACATTTCTTGGGAATCAGAATATAAATAAAGCGCAACAAATATAGGTTGGGTGTTTTTTTCCTCTGCGCCCCGGTAAAAACTGTCCCCGAACTGGTACTGGTCCATGGCCTGGGAGTTGGGGACCACCGCTTTAGATGAATCCCACTTGAGGGAACATATTTATGTTTCTACATGCCATAAAATATGTTTGTTACTGCTTTCATATTCAGAAAAAGGTCAAATTCATTTTAATTGAGATAAAAAATATGTTTTAATAAGTTGAGCAGTGCTCTTATTGTCCAAAGCAGCTCAGAATCATGCTCTGCCTCTTACTTGGACTTAATGTTGTTGAAGTTCTTGCCCAGAGACAGGTGTTTGATAGAGCGGTTCTTGGCTAACCAAATCAGCAAAGTTGAAAGCTCCGAGTCCAGACCTGGAAGGACCAAAGCAAAGAAAAATGACTTTGACTAACTTTTTACAAAGCTTTTTTTTTTTTTTTTTAGTAAAGTATGACAAGCATATCTATCTCACCATTATCAGAGATGTCCAAGCTGGAGATGTTTGGGATTTCAGCGATGCATCCTTCCAGGATCTGAGAGCCTCCAGATCGCAGCTGTGGAAAAAAAACCCCAAAAAATGCCAAACTTTTTTTTTTTTTTACATCAACTTTAAACACTTCTGCTGAAGTGACTCAATAGGTCGATGACTAAGAACTAGCAAGACTATCATTGAAATATTTTTATACTATCACATTTTTTATTTTATTTTTTCATTTTTATGTCAAAACAGATCCTATGGAGAAAAGCAGAGAAAAATAAACAGCAAAGCAGATGTGCAAGCAGAAAGAGGGAAGAATGGGATGTTAATTATTACGAGCAAGCGGGTTGGTACTTACACAATGGCCGAGCTTACAGAAGCGTTGGGAGGAGAAAACAGCATGTCAAAGCCAAGCCAGCAATTACCAAACACACTCCGCAGATGCCTAATGGCCTTACTTGCATTCAAGCACAAACTTGTCAAACACAGAGCACACTCAGCAGGGAGTCTCGATTATTCACACAGAGAACGACTTTGGACCAAACAAATCATTAAAATCTCCACGAAAGACAGAACGCATCATTTCACCCAGGAGCTTCAATATGGGAAAATTTGGACGTAGAAAAGCCATTCCTGTAACATTTGCATTGGTGGGTTATCTTTAGCCATCAGTTATGTCTGAATTGGCTGCATTTTCTCAACTCGAGAAAGTTAAAAGGAACAAACTGGTGTGAGTGTTTATGCACATTATGATGAAATCTGGAGAAAAGCTGGCCCCCATCTCAACCTTCCCTGTCTATTCATCTCCTCCTCCTTCAGCCCTCCCTGCTCACTGCCAAGGGCTTCATTATGCAGCCTCTCAGCTTTGCCAACAGCCAGTCAAATGGGTTTTGAGTGTGCCCTACAAAGCCAATTGCATTGGATGAGCATTACTTTGTAACCGCTCAAAGCCACACTCACTAAACTTTAGCTGGTAGGATCTTGTACTGCTCAAAGAAAGAACAAAGGAGTTCAATCGGAGAGTCAAAACAGCTATCCCTTAAACATGTGGGACTATTTTGATTTTATCACCAACAGCAGAACATCTCTGATGAGGAGCAGCCAAAATATTTAAGACAAGCGAGAAATGACTCTGTAATGAACTTTATCGTTTCACTTGCAGTGGAAAAAAGCATCTGACAAATATGTGCCATGCAAAAGCTCTGAACATTCCTTTTAGAGATACAGTAGTCACAATATCGGGGTTCACCTTTTTCTTCAGTGATTCTTTTAACAGCTTTATCTAAATTTGTTCACAGTACACTGTGTGCTGCGTCCTGATTGGCTGTTGACCTCGTCAATCAATCTCATCATATCTCCTGGGCAGAATGCTTTCATCATAGATTGCAATCAGATCTTTGTTTTCATTCAACAATACTGGACTTATTTTTCAATGAAGGTTTGAACTTTGAGAGACTAAACAAGAGAGTAAAGTGAAAATGTTCGTTTCTGTCTGAGAAAAGTGTATAAAGTGTGTAGTGAAAAGTTTACAACCTTAAAACATCTGTAATTCTACTTTGCGGATTTTGTCTTTCGCAGCTAATTTTTGGAAGGTGACTGCCGATAAACGAAGGACAACTGTAAGTCGTTGAACTGTGTGGATCAAATCTGTCCGGATGTCTGCATGACCTGCATCATCTGCACCAGACAAGACTTTAGCTAGTGCACTGATTCTTAAACCCTACCTCACAGCAGCTGAGGTCCAGCGACACATCTTTCAGGTTGGGATTACTTGCCAGGCCAAGCAGGAGAGCTCTGCAACAAAGCATTACACACAGTGAGAAAGGCACATTTCTTGTGTTGCTGGAAAATCCCATCAGTAAATTTTTTTCCAGTGAAATGTATCTAGAAATATCGCTCAGAAGACTGAACACAATTTCTGCAACAACTTATCATAATAGCATGTTCATCGTCTGTCATTAGCAGACATTTGTTCTCGCACAAAGAGCTAGAACAATTTTACTCTCACAGCTTCATTTTGGAAAAACGTTTTGTTCTTACAACACTTTACTACAACCTTTTACTGTAACATTGGTATGGGGTAAGACATCTTTAAAAAAGAAATATATTCATTAAGATAAAATTGAGAGAAAATAAATACTTTGTGGACAACTTTGCAAAAAAATGTATAATTATAACATTTAGCGTTGTGTTTAAGTTTGTTTTGAATACTACTTTCCCTTGTTTTGAATATGACTTTTCCTTGTTTTGGATACGAAATTTCCTTTGTTAACTCACTGTCAAAAATACAGGGTCGATACAGGAAAGTGAGCATGCGTATTTAGGATAATTTATAAAACTAAAATAGAATAGAAATGTTAAGAATGTTATGGATCCTATGGCAAAGTAATTATCTTGTTACCGTAGCTCTGTTAAACAAAAAAACAGATAATACTAAAGCAATTTCCATCTGCATTTTGTTGTTGCCAAGTGATAACAGCTGATTGTGTAAACAATGCACCAGCGGATCATTTTAGACACGAAAGTGGTGGAAAAAAGAACAGCAGGCCAGCTCTTATTAGGTGTAAAAAAGTCAATGTATGTCAAAAAAGAGATGATAAAAAGAAAATGATAAAACGCAATATCCCTGCCTCCCCGCTGCCGCCATTCTGCCATCAGACTGCCGGCCAGCCTCCAGGGACAAGCAGGGCGGGCACGCTCGCTCCAGCCCCTGGATCTGTCCAGGGCGTACCCTGCCTTTGCCCAACAGTAGCTGGGACAGACCCCAGCACCACCGTGACCCCAAAAGGGATACAGCGAGTTAAGAAAATGAATGGAAAATAACAAAAGCAAGAAAGCTAACTCAGAGCAAAAGAAGGCTAAGTAGCAGCCAACCACAGTTAACCGCAGTTAAAAAGAAAAATGAAAACGTCAGCCGGATCAGAATACCCAACTTTCTTTATTTTTTAGCAGTTGTTTTTTTCTTTATCTACACAGCCATAAAAAGGTGTAATAGTTTTATTCTATTGTACTGTTGTTTATAAACTACATCATCTCTTGCTTATGTCGTCAATGCTTCGACATGAAGGTTGGTGGCAACATTTAAACTGTTTATCCGTGCCCGATTGTTTTCATAACTGGAGACACCTTTTTTTCCTGTGCGGATATTGTTGAATCAATGTTTCGTGACTTGATAGTAATGCCTGTGAACCCATGATCTGGCAGTCATCTAACAGGAGAAACTTTTATTCAAAGCGAAGGAAAGTCGTATTCAAAACATACATGTCAAACGTAAAACTAAATGCTGTATTCGCTTTCTTTGCAAAGCTGTGCACAAAGTAATAGTTTGTGCACAATTTTGTGTTTATGCATAAGTTTCTTATTGACAGATTCCTTACCCAAACATTGGGTGTTCAATGAAAAAAAACATTTTGGAGATATATGTGACGAAAAAGACAAAACATCCACTGTGAGCATAAAGCAGCTTTGCCATCTTACTTGAGAGCTTCTGGCGGCAGCTTGGTTCCTGACATGTTGATGGAGCTGATGGATGCGGCGCTGCTAAAGAAATGCTTAAATGAGGGAGGCACCTCTTTGCCTTTCCTGCACAAACATACGAAAAAGATTGCATAAAAATCTATCTGCAATATGCATATAAGTGCAATAAGATTAATGGCTTTGTGGATCTAAAATTCAAGGCATAAAGCCTTATAAACTCTTCATCATATTCCAAAAGTCACAAAAAAATATTCTTTATGTTGCAAACAATGCTTCTCTTAAGACTATTTTAAATCTTTATTGCATTGTGTTTATTTATACTACCGAGTTCAGTTCTTTATATAATAATTCTTCATATTCTCCTCAGCATGTTTTTTTGTCTTAATTATGTAGAGTTTTGTCTCTCTTTTTTCTAGTTTCCTCTGGTGGACAAGTTTTCCTGCTCAGACAGACAAATGCAGTTGCACTCATTCACCAGGAGGTGTCGCACAGGGACATCCTGCACTGAGACAATGATGTTGACAGTTCAAAACCAAGTGAGGAGCAGATTTTCGGATGAAATTGAGGGTGGCGGTATGTTCCAATACATCGATGCCAATCTTTCCCACTACACAAAGAACAATGCATTGACTATGCTACACCCATTCTATAATGACGGAAGCTGACCTATCTGCCCTGATTATTAAAAGAGGAGATCCTGAAAAAATGCTTTTGTGATCTTAACTTTCTGTGTTGTCATTCATTTTACAGCTTTTTTTTTTCCATTTTGTTACTTTCAAATTTTTCGATGTTAAAAGAATGTCAAATATATTCATAAAACACCAATAGCAACCCAAATAAAGAAATACAATTAAACAAAAAGTCTGAGACTAGCATTTTATATATTTTAAAGTTTGTAGACTATACAGAATATTGAAATACATAAAAATACAGTTTTGTTGAAAATCAAAGTAGATCGATGCTGAGAAGACCATAAGATTCAGCTTAAAAAAAAACACAACTTAAAAAAGAGATTTTGTTTCTCATAATCAACACAATCTAAAAAAATCAAAATCAAATATTTTTACATTTTTTTAAATTATGTTTCTTTTTAGATATTTCCGTTTCATTTTACCTGAGTGGGAAGATGCTCTTTGACACGTTGAGAACAGAGAGGTGCTGAACAGAGCCGCGCAACAGAGCCGAGCAAACCTGGAAACACAAATGGCTGCATTTGAAAGACATACTGATTTTTATACTTGACTAGAAATGATTTAATTCAACCTGTAGCATTGTGGTGTAATTACAAATTGGTGGATGTATTTATTTATTTTTTGACAAACAGGAATATGATTTATAGGCTAATCAATATGTCCAGTGAGAGCCTGACAGCTGGCTACATCTCAAACTAATCAATAAATAGTGCTTGGCTCTCAGATCCACATCAATACATCACTAGTAGTATGCAGATTGCTTCACAGAAACTGTATGATAACACAAGCTGAGTGATTGGGAAAAACCGAGTAAATGCCAGTGACAATGAAATTCATGTTCAACACTTAAAGGCTGTCAGAAAAAAGTGCTGCTGTAAATCTGTGGAATAGATTTGAATGAATATACATCCTGTATCCCTGATTTTTCTTCTCTGACTTACCTGGTCCAGTGAACAGTCTGTGTTGGAGAGGTCAAGTGTTGTTAGGTTGTTGGGCTGGCCTAAGAAGTTGTAGAAATGCTGGGAGGACAGGAAAAAACACAGCAGTAAGAACAGGTTAAGTACATCAGAGACCTGAAACTAAAATATTACAATAAATAAAACCAACACACATATCGAAACAAATAAATAAAAAAACGATATGTCTTTTGCAGCTTAAGCCCTTCAATGAAGAAACTAAAGCTTCATACAAAGCTGGCCTAGAAAAAGACCACATTTATTTGGTAAATTAATCCAAATTACAAATTACCCCAATTACAACTGAACAGTTTAAACTACCAAAATATGTTGAATTGCTATAGTTATTTTTCCAAAGATCAGAGGTTTTGAGAGAGTTTCAAAAAATGCAAACATTATGAAAGCTACAAAAATCATAAGTAAAAACACAAAACAACAGAAGAGCTACACTGTTTGATACCTTAATGAATTAAAAATTATAGTTTTGAAGTGCTAAATAAAGTACTGAATAACATTAGTGCTGGTATAGCCTGTACAAGGTCATTCTCTTATCTACATCACCTACAAAACAGTACATACCTGCATGTCGTCTCCTCGGAGCATGTTCCCTGAAACGTCCAGATGGACTAGGGTAGTGGGAATGGACGGGTTGGCACTCAGTGACTGGCACAAGCTATTCACACCTGAACAAACACACATTGCCAACGTGATTACAACCTAAAATATTAATCTGAAAGCTGAAGAAGAGGGCTCTAAGTGGAAGACACACTGCTTTCTCATGGCTTGTAATGACAAGTCTTTAAAAGTGACAGGCTAAGACGATCTTATTCTTCACCTTTTCACCTTATCATCAGAAAAATATATTCAAAATGCTTTAAAGTTCATATAAACTGGAAATGCAAATGCAGTAAACTCCTCTGAATTTCAAAAAGTAAAGACAGAAAACCTGTATTTGAGTAAATTAATCTTCATAGCACAGTGTGTTAAGACTGGCATCATGTTCATCACATGAACGAATAGAAGTGTTCTACTTAAGTTCGGAACTGTTCTAACATCTTTACAGACAGTCTCATTCCAAAATTCAATGGCTGAGGTCAGGCGGCTGTAAATCAAGCTGACAGACGAGGAAAAAACATAAAGCAAAAAAGGAAAAAATACCAACAAATCTGAAATAATATTCCAGTAACTGATTTACAACAAATGTATAACAAAATCTCGAAAAAAGAAAGAAAAATAACATCTTTAAGTTCCCTTGGGGGTTTAAGCCAGCAGACAGACAGTCCAGGGCAGCGCTAAGACAACACAGGCACTTTCTAACCCACACTGTGGAATATGATAGTTCTTTATTGATTGCCTCAAAGGAGGCTGTATTTACAGTGAATCCCCATAGGCTGCATCTGTCATAAGTCTGTTTGTTTGGGATGGAAAATGAACCTATGAGTAATTTTCTGACACAGCTTATTCATGTAAAAATTATGAACAGCAAAAAGATTTTGTTGATTCAAAAAATCTACCACTTTTAATCACATTAAAAATGTATTCCTCTGACAGCATTCACACAAACTATACATGCATTTGCCAATGTCAATCAAAGCAAGCATACAACACCGCACAATTCTTCCTTTTCATAATAATATTTAAGCTATTTAGAGTTTGCAGCAAATTATCTACAAAATAAAAAGAAATACAAAAAACACAAAAAAAGAAAAAAACAAAGACAAAAGTTATTTTATAAATATGAGGAATATACTGGTAAAATGCAATTGATCTTGCATGCTGTTGCATTAGGGGAGAAGAAGACTTACCTTTGGGTGACAGTGAGGTTCTGGAAAAGTTTAAATGCTTGATCCCAATTTGAAGTTTGGCAAACTGAGCACCTAAAGAAGAAACACCTGCCGAAAGAAATTTAAAAAAAGTTATAATAATTTCTGGTTTTCGATGACACAGCACATCATTTAAAGCAACCAACCTGGCCTACCATTAAACTGCATGAAAGTATTTACATGTCTGTCCAGAATGTTCTTTGCTAGGATACTTAGAAAATGCAGCAGATTTTGTGGGTCAATTTTTCATGTGAACACGTTCATCAGGGAATGATAAATCTGTGAAATCTGCTGTATGATTAGTTGATGAATAGTTAGTAGTTGCTTTATTCATGTGCTCCGGATAAAGTTAGAGGCCTTAGGCTGAAATGAATGAAATATTGAATAGGTGACACATTGCAGTATAGGAAGTTGACTATGAAAGAAAATACAAGTGAAAGATGTACCCTGGAACGTTTTGGATTTTAGTGAGCTTTCATTTTACGTTTATTTTTAGGAAGTAGCGCCATTTCAGATTTACTAAAAACATGCCACCTTAACAAAAGACGTTCTTCTTAATAATTATTTAATTATTACGGTATCCCCATAAAGTCAAACCGACACAGGAAGTACAGCTGAAATGATGAGAACTGACTCCACATTAAATAAAACCGCATTAAAGCAGACCTCTGTCCTCCAGTGGATTGTTGGAAAGATTGATGGTGGTCAGTCCTGTGCTGGGGTTGTGGGCCAGGGCAGCAGCTAGCTTCTGGGCAAAGTCACTAAAGATTCAAAAAACAAAATAAAATCCCCATTTTGTGCCCATTAGTAACTCACAACAAAAAACAAGAACTACTGTCTGTTTTGCAGGAAAAAAGCTGATCACTTCAGTGTAAAATTGCTGAGTAAAAACATGAAACAGTCTTTTAATAGATATAATTTTTCAATAAATGATCTCTTCTAAACTGCAGTGAGTTACTATAAATTCAGAGGTTAAAAAGGTTTAAAAAAACATTTACACAAATATGAAAATTCAGTAACCCAACTTGAAACGTCATCTGTTCAAAATACTAAAATAAATAAAAAAACTGATCTTAAACCTTTTTTGTTGGATATTACATAAACTGAATATTAAGAAAGCAATAATATCCTTGTTTCAAGAAAAAATGTCTCACTTTCTGTTTAATCTTTCAAAAGCAAAAAAAAAAAAAACTTAGTTTGAAAATAATATCTTACTGAATAAAATTTTTTGAAAAAATATTTCTTGATTAGACAATTTTTCGCAACCTGTTGGTAGATTTCTTTTTGGATTATTTAAAGACATTATGCCAATGGGGAAAAAATATTGATTCATTTCTAAGGGACTTGATTTTGAAGTGAATTAAACCAACAAATAAAGTTTTTGTTATTATTAAAGCTTTTACTCAGAGATTCCCTCCTGATCTTTTATTCTTTTAATAATTACCTCCTTCAACAAATGTTAGTTTGCTGAGCTTTCTTAGTTATCTTACGTTTTGAGTCCTGCGTTGTCCAGAACGAGCTCTTCCAGTCGATTGGAACGAGCCACAACCCGAAGGATCTGCTCACACACATCTGCAGACTAAACATATGACAGAAGACTTTCAGTTTCATGCCGGTGTACTTTTCCACAGCCAGACAAGGATATTAAACTCTGTTTTTATTTAACACATTTATAGGAAGGTTTGATACCCATGAGGCACAAATATGCAATAAAAGAACACAGGTTAAAACTTAAAGCTTAAAACATTTCATTAGTGGCTCTGACTTTTCTCCTAGTACTTCACCACATTGCAATGCAACACATTTACATAACAAATGCAGTGATGGCAAAAAAAGTGCTTTCTAACTGGATCGCCACATCAGCTGACCAAAACCAGCCCACTGGACCAAAGACAAAAATGTCTTTCAAGCTTTCTTGTTATTAAGTTGCTTCTAAGGTTTTGCAGCCAATGTCCTTCTGTTATGTTATTACATTTTTTCTGCTCACTTTATTCTACCAGAAATTTAAAAAGAACTTTATGAATGGAACTTGCTTTGACAGAAATGAAGCATTTTCTTTTTATCTCAAACAGCCAAAAGAAAAAACAAAAACATTCAAGGTCACTGGACAACAAATTCTTCGATAGACGTTCTTCAGGAAAGCTGTTTATGGTAATTAAAGCTGTGCGGAAGTGCGTAAGAAAAAAGAACACAAGTGAATTCTCTGTTTTTCACTTATAATCTATTCATGCGAGGAGCAGCGAGACTGGAGACAGCAGACCATGCTCCATTTATGAGGAGGAAGAAAGTTGTTTCGCTTCTGTGGCCTGAGAGCCACAGTGGATGCAGACAGAGAGCAAAAACACTTATATTTAGGCAAAATCAAAAATTCAAAAGTTAAATGTCTGCGGCCCACCCAGACGTGCAGTGACCCAGTTTACCGGCCGCTGCATCATACTCATAAATGAATGGCATTGCGTGGAAACACATTCCGATGCTTCAGCATTAGAATCTTCAAAAATTAAGTTTACTTTATGATAACAGAATCTGACTGGAACGTTGTGTTATTATTTCTATAAAACGGCATTATTGCTACAAGGGCCGTTTCTGTTTGGCTCTATGAGACCGTGACAGTTGATGCATTGTCCAACATTCTTCTGCAGCAAAAACCAGTAAAAGGGGAGAGTGACAATAGAAGGAGAGGACGAAAGAAAGGACCAATTGTTCACGCCGTGTTTCTGCCAAACTATGGGCACTACAGCAGAGGAATAGGAGAAAGGAGGGCAGCGAGAGATGACACTTGAGAGAGAAAGATGACATGAGGGTATTCAGAGGAGGGAAATGGAGGATAATAGTGAAGAGTTCAGCAGAAAATGCACAAAGAGGTCTGTGTTTTCACAGTCATACGGATGGAGACAGCACCAGAACAGTCAGTGTGGATTGTACCACTCGCTAAAAAAGACAATGTCATGCTGCTCATGAAATATCACTCACAAACACACACATGCTATGAGGTAACCAGAGGTCTAGCCTTATCGCTGCACTCCTCTAATGCTATGTTCCCTTGAAAACGCACATTTAAGTGTCCACTTCCAATGACGTCTATGTAAATGCGTATATGCGCATTTTGGGTTTTCACGTTCAATACTCTTCAATTCCTTTTTTATGCTCGTACAAAAAGCGCAGTGATTGAGTGCACATTGAAAGAGAAACCAGTTGAACTTCGACCAGTTGGAGACTCAGACTTGGTTGTGACGTATGGATGTCGTTCTTTTTAATTCATGGAAGTGCTAATCATTTGAAAAGTAATCATAAAGGAGAACTTAATATTAGCAGTTTGTGCCTAGCTGGAATTAAATGACATATACATCGGAATAGAGCTGTGAAAGAAATAGCCTGGCACCAAATTTCTAAGATTTGTACCTTTTCAACATTTCGCACCAAGCCTCTTCCAACTGGAGGTACACCGTAGGGTCTCAACAGTCCAGTGTGAACATTGTATGCTAAAAGTGCATTCAAAAACCTGCGTTCAGCGTGTTCTTGAGTGTGCATCACTAGCCCAGTATGTATGTAGCCTCACATGTTCCTCTTTTCTCCTTCTTGGCTTAGAATTTTGAAAAAAGAAAAACAGCTGTTCAACTGAAGATGAGCATAACTCCCTGTAAAAGCCTGATGTGTGGGGAAAAGTATGTTGTCTTATCTGTTTGATAACTGGTTGGGCTCAAACTGTAGCCAGACTGTTACACAGCTTCTTATCAGTCACTGTTTTTTTCTTATTCATGCTTGATGAGATGTTTCTAATATTTGTAGAATAACTGTAATAACAGTTAGAATTATAACTGGGTTGTCCTTGATTTGTGCGCATTTCTGCTGTAGCAAATAAGTTTGTCTGCCTTCCACCAGTCTCTCCCCCTTTCTCTGCCCTCCCCCCATCTCTAACCTCAGAGCTTCAGTACCACCGCTCAGGAATCTCCATTACTTTTTATTCCATTGACTTTAGGAAAGTCAAGCATACTTCATAGATAGACTGAAAACACTGATTGTCTGATCCCTAAAAGTGATGAAATGGTCCTAAAAAGTTTTAACTTTGCTTACAGGGTGGGACTTCTGCTGTTAAACCTAGGCATGGAAGGGTTAGAAAACGCTTTTCTGAAACAGCAAAACAAGCCTGCGAGTGACTTTAGAGACAATGTTTTGGCAAAGAACGCTGCATTTGGTAATTGGTGAAACTAAGAGAAGCCTTGTCACACAGATGGTTATGTAGGGTTTTTGGGAAATGGGGAGGGGGGCAATAGCCAGATACATTAAGCCCCTTTGTCTCATTTGGATTAGGAGTCTTATCCTCCATGAACACTGAACAGATCCTTAGTCAAAAGACTGGAAAGAGAGATAAAGAAAACAAAGAGTGAAATATACTGAAAAAAAAGATTGGTTCAGCCAGTACCATAGTAAACTAATGTGGAAGATGCCTACACTGCATTAACACACAATGTAAAGACATCACTGAAATAACCAAAAGGTTACATATTTTTTTATTTCTCTTGGACAATGTTCAACCATTCATGCATAAACAAAAAAAATGAAATGACATTGTGTTACAATTTTGCTTCCTCAGAACCTTGGTAAGCTGAAGCATTCGGAGTTCCTTATACTGGAGCAAAAGAGTCAAGTCTCATAGTTTCATGTTTTATAACATTGCATTCAATGCTTTGCATCGCACTGACAAACTATGTGTGGCTTGGATGCAGCTGTTTGGCCCACAAAAACCTATTCCACAATGTTTTTTACTTAATATGAAAACCATGCGAAATTTGAAGGTCTGTAGTGATTGACTCTGCAGAAAGTTGGTGACCTCTGCGATTTCTGCCCCTCATTATTCGCTGACACTACTCTGTTAGTTTAAGTGGCCAACCAAATTACGGATGAGTTGCTATCATTTCCAACCACTCCCCCTTTTTATATAACACCCCCGACAGTTTAACAACTTGACTTGAAAACTTAACAACTGGACTTGTTACACAGGTGGTATTCCATTACAGTTTCAGGCTAAAATTCACAGAGCTCCTGACAGCAACAGAAATTGAATGGGTAAGCCAAAAATGTTGTGCTGAGGTATTTTTAGACAAAAAAACCTGATCTCCCCTAAAAAATGCCCATCTATGTGTGAGAACAAAAAAAAAGCTCATACACTGTGCACATGCAAATTAAATCACAAAAAAAGTAAATGAGGAACTTACAAAGCACATTGGACCTTGGACAATAAAATCAACTCAAATAGGCCATTAAAGAGCCTATGCCATGCGAAATTAACTTTTTTGAGCTTTTAATTGTATTATACTGTTAATTCCTCACAAAGAACAACCCCAAAGTGCCATTTTGCTCCATTCACGCATCTCTAAGCATTCTTCTAAAATCATGCGCTCTGAGCACCAGCCCCACCCAACTCACAAAAATGAGTGGGTCCTCACATTGTGATGTCACAAAGTGGGAAACAGCCCCTTCCAGGAAGAGACTGCGCCGTCAGCACCATCCCCAGGCTAACACACATCCACTTTCTCCGTAGAGCTAGAGGCGATCAGCAATACGCTTTCATTTCACATGCCCCATATCCATCTTTGCAAAAGTTCTGATGTTTATTTTTGTGGGCAAAACGCAGGCCGGCTTTATGTTGACCTCATGAAATGGACAGCACCCACGAGGAGCGAAAGGTAATGCCTCAGAGATCGAGGCATCTTACTTCAAGGTAGGATACAGCTTGCCAAAATATTCCATAATTCATTTAAAAAAATGTGTTCTAGTGCACCAAAGGTAATATTTTATCAAATATGTGGATATAGTGTACTTTGAAAGGCTTAAGAATATCATGATAAAGGCCTTTTAATATTAATAAGTGGCATTAATTAAGTAATGCATGTCAAACAAATTATAGTATTTAAGAGAAAAAAAAATTTTAGGATAAGAATGGAGAACAACCATAAGCTAAAAGAAATATTTCTATAAGAGCAAACTCCGCCTCCACATCTAGCAGCTCAACAGCATTTTCACATCTGTCTTAATTAAAACAATCTGCCTGTTTGGTTCTTTTTAGTCATTCATTTATTACATTTCGCCGTGATGCACATAGTAATTTAGAGGGTGAGAGAATCTTTATCAGGATTATTGAAGTTTTGATGATGCCCAGCACTAAACTGAGAGTGGTACTAACCAGTTTGTAATCCTTGGTGGAGAGCTTGGTGAACCATTGGTTAAACTCCAGGACGGCTATTATAGCTACCAGATCCCTGAGGACAAGTAAAGGAAAACAAGTTGGAGTTTGAAGCTTGTAGTAATAATTACAACTATCATTACACAAATGTACGGTTAATAATGGCTCCACAGCCAACACCTGTTTTCCAGGTGACTGAAGTCTTGTAGATTTAGTTCCCTGGTGTCTTGTGTTAAATAGATGGTGTCAACATCCTAAAGAAGAGAGAATGAACTGTAAAAGTCTCCTTATCATTCAGTTTTTAGGCATTGTGTTTGTCTGTAAACCAAAATCTGCTGCACATCTTAAAAAACATTGAAACATTGAAAAATCGTATGCTCACCCACTGCACCTCTTCTCGGTAAGGCAGACCTAACCAGTCACACACACATTTGTACATCTGGGAAAACCCACCTAGACAAAAACAAAAGAGAGATTACAAAAAGAAGTAAAATCACTAGGGGAGTAAGAATCACTTAATAAATTGATTTCTATTGTTACATTCAAACCAGATCCATCTGTCTGAGGCAGAATCAAATCAAATTGACCTATACCCCTAAAAACATTGTTTCAACATTAAATAAACTGACAAATCGATCAAGAGAAATGCCATTTAGACTGAGACTACAGTAGGGTTGTTTTACTATAGTAAAAACGACCAAGTGCATCCCAGTGGACAACACACACATGATGGCAGCAAAATATGATCAAACATCATTACAGCCCAATGTGTGGAAACACTGAACTTTCCAAAAACGTGACCACGCAGTGTGGTTTCATGCTCTAATAAAGTCCTGTTTGTATTATGTTGATGTGGAAAAACAACAGTGGGCTGAACTTAATTAAAACTAAAAAGTGAATTAATGTCTCATTAATTCTTGTTTACTCATTTGTATATTCACATATTTAACGTACACTTGATTATCTTGCAAGAAAAAGAAGGAATCTGGAAACCTTTACCTGCACTGTTCAGTACCGGGGAATCACACTGGTTGAATTTATGGCTAAAGATGTCCTGGATTAATTTTAGGTCAGTATATCGGATTGAATTGTATCGTTCAATGAACCAAAATTGAAAGTATATTGAATTGACAACCAGAAATTTCAAACGGATTTGTATCCTTTTTAAAAGAATTTGTTACACCCCTAAACATCACTAAAAATTAGACATTATAGTTAAAGCTTTAGTGGAAAGCTTTAGTTCCTAACTGGGCGCTGCTAGTAGACTGAAACACAAGCAGCAACACAGAGTAAAGTCACAAGTTCCTACCACAGGGTCCTGGTTCAGTTAGCTTGTTGTTCTCCCACAGAGTATGCAGAGAGGGCAGCCTGTCAGGGGGCTCCATGGAGAGTTTCTTCAGCAATTTACTGAAAAGATACGACAGATGAGGAAACAGTCATATACAACAAAGAAAACCCTTCCCTTCCACCTATCATAATTAAATATTAAAGTAGAAAAAATATCACCAATGTTGCCAATGGTCTGACAGCTAAAATCTAATTTGGTTTGATTTAAGATTGGTTCATCTGCATATATTTGTTTCTGTGAATAAATGCGATTACTGAAGGAAGCAAAGCAACATTAATTTTTACTAATAAATATAATTAGCAGCCAATCAATTAAAACTCCTACGTTTCAGACCCTCTGAAGTCGACAGTCATTTTTGTTTATGATTTCTGCATTTGTCGTTATATTTCCTGCACTTTACAATAAATATGTATCTATTTGATAAAGTGTTAAGCTATAGATCAAAATCTGTGGTTAACAGCAGTGGAAGCAAAACTGTTTACCCACATGCAAACTTATGCATCATCTTGGGTTCTTTAAAACAGTAAACTTGAATGGTAAACAAACTAAATAGCACAAACAATGGAAAAACTGCACCAGGATGTAGAACTGGAGTGTCAATATCCACACAAATGTAAACAAAGTAATCTTACTTGGGCGGGAGGCCAGGACATATCCTCAGCAGACAGTTCCCTATGTGAGCCACCACCTCATTGACCTCCTCTGTGGAGGGCAGCCTCAGCGAGAAGGAGCCACGATCATAATCTATGGTTAGCTGAAGGGAGATATTCAAAGACAATGTGGCCTGAAGCTGTTAGTAGATGTATATTTATATAAGGAAATTGACAACCACAAATGCACCTTTTAAGCTTAAAAATTATGGTTTTCTTTTTACCCTGCCTGCTCAAGGTGGCAAGATATAATGAACAGCACTGTAAACCATCAGCAGATCTTTCAATGTAAGATGCATTTGTCACTTTTTTTCTAACCTACTAAAAAGCATAAAGAGATAAAGGATGAATAAGCATTACGTTTTTTTGTAACGCTTTCATTCGCTAAAGTAATCAATTCCCTCTCAAAGTTTGATGCTGAAACACTTTTTGGAAGCGATAAAAGTCTTCGTCTACTATTGAACAATTTATTTATTCAGTTTGGATCTTTCTTATAGACATTTGTTACATTTTGGCAGACATATTCAAGAGTAATCGGTTAAATGCAAAAGCCTTCTTGTACACAGACATTTTTTGCATATGGCGTTTTAATAAGGAAACATCTCTCCACTACTACAGTCTGCATGACTTCATTAATATGCGGCAGCTTAAAAAAATGAATTGTAGCCTCTATTCCCAGCTTTAGGATTCTAAAAATAATATCAAAATAATTTCCAGAGGAATTATCAATTTGTTATTCTTATTATTTAATTTTTACTGCCACAAACAACTGCTGTGCTTACTGCTTAACAATAGAGACACAAACAACTATATGGTTCTGTGTCTGGACTGATCTCATTCACATTTCCTGCAGTATTTTGGTTTATTTTAGGAAGATGTAAACCTAAACAACTTGTAAATTTGAGGAATTATAAGAAATTGCTGTTCCAATGGTTGCAATGAAAAACAAATCCCATAATTTTTAGCAGCAAGTTGTCTGTAACACCTCCCTCAGATAGTCCAGAGTCTCGGTTCACTCGCTTCCTTCATTAAGCCCTCTGTGAGGAACCTCGGGTTAACTCTGGACCCAGTTTTGTCTCTGGACTCTCATGTTAGGCTGGTTGTTTGTTCTTGTTTTTATAAATTAAAAACATTGCCAAATTACGTTCAGTTATTTCACACTCAGAGATGGAGATGCTTTTATTTCTTCTCGTCTGGATTATTGCAACTCCGTTTTCACATGCCTGAGCAAAAAATCTCTGGAACGGCTTCAGGTTGTCCAGAACGCTGCTGCAAGGCTCTTAACCAGATCTTCCAAGTTTTCTCATGTCACTCCGTTTTCGATCCAGCTGCACTGGCTCCTCATGCGATTCAGAGTCCAGTTTAAAATCCTGGTTCTGACATACAGAGCTCTTAACAATCAAGCTCCAGTCTATATAAAAGACCTGCTGCAGCCGTACACTCCCAGCAGATCCCTGAGGTCATGGGACCAGGGTCTGCTGGTTGTCAAGAGAACCCGTTTTAAAAACCAAAGGTGACAGAGCCTTCACAGCAGTGGCTCCATTTCTCTGGAACTCCCTCCCTCTCAGCCTCAGACTCAGTGCTTTCTTTTAAAAAGCTGCTAATAACACATCTTAATACTATTGCACTTTCTTAATTCTGTTTTTATTTTCTGTGTTTTTATCTGTGTTTTATTGTGAAGCACTTTGTGAACTTTTATCTTAAAAGGTGCTATATGAATAAAATGTATTATTATTACTATATTGTCTTGGAATACAAAATGAGTAAAAAATTGTTCCGTTTTTGTGCAAAACTTTCAAACAGAAAAGAATGATAATCATAAATCCACGCGTCCAACACATGCACATCATCCAGTTAAGATCGAAGACATTAACTAATGCTGGCTAACCATCACAGAGCTTATCTGGATTATGCAAATGATGACATATGACAATGTGAGAAAAATTAACATAATCCTAGCTGGTACACAGGAGACCTTCAGTCACAGCATTAAGAATCTTCACATCACTTCATGATAAGTGAGTTCAGCCGCAGGACAACAGTCACAGACAGATTATCATTTTGCAACAGAATCCAAAATCCTAAACCTAAAGATCTTAAACCGACAATTTCAGTCTCCCTACAGAAATACCAAAACAATATAAACTGACATTTGGATGCAAAAAGCATTCATCCAACTCTGGGAAACATTGAACTTTATGGTGAAGAGGAGTTTTTGTTACGAAAGCCTAATGTCCCACTTGGAAAAGAAAATCCTTGGTACCAATTTTTTCGGAACATTTTCTGAATTCAAATAACCTGATGCCTGAAAGCAAACAGAAAAGTCCACGCCTTTACAGTCTGGTTCATTTTTTTATGAACCACAGCAAAAAAACGATTCAGACTTAAATTTAAACCACCAAGTTTGGTAATGGTAGAATGCAGAAACGAATCTGCTAGACTAGATAGACCTAAAGTAACAGACTCTTTTGAGGTGGAATCGCCATCAATGATGAAGCCCTGACTTAAGAAGAAAATAACTTAAATGGGAACTGCTAAACAATACATCTTTCCTTCAAAGTCTTAGCCACACAGAACAATACTGTTATTAAAGGTGTGTCCTGCAGTAAAAATATTCTCCTTTTATTAGTTTGTACCAAGGTTCCTTACCTGTGTCGGCTTGTTACAAGCAACTCCCTGGATCTCCAGATAATTAAAGGAGTGTTCCACCTGAAAAATGAGAGGATAAAGTCATAACTCAGCATTTACCTTCAGACCTACAAGCAAGAACACAGCCATAGTCAATAGACAATGAAGTTAAGACTTACATACTTTTTAAAAAAAAATCTGATTAATTAACTGGATTTTAATTTAAGCTTTGATTCAGACAAGTTTGTGGTTCCATTATAAAATTATATTATTAAATAAAATGATGTGGTCACAGGAAAGGTTTTGGGAAGTAAAACCTTTAAATAAAATGATTGAGGTCAATGTTTTATTTTTAATTGTAAGATAAAAGACTGTCTTCATATTTATTAATCTTAGGAATAAACAGAGAAAGTGGTGTAAAAACTGTGGATTGCACTGGGTAATGTCTGGTAACAGATGAAGAGTTCTCAGCTGAAAAAAGACAAATATCCAGGTTTGTTTCCCATTTGTCCAGGATGGGGAATTTAAAGACAAAGAGAGCTGCCTCATTTTCTCACGGCCAACAAAAAAAAAAAAAAAAAAAAAAAAAAAAAAACCTACAAAAGAATATTAACTGAGAAATGGGAATCCTGTGCAGGAAAATGCATCCTACGAAATGAGCACAGGTTCACTGAACATCTCTAGTGCCTGAGGGCAGGCCAGGCAGAGAGGCCAGACAGCTCCTGGTGGGAGCTGGGCTCCTGAGGCTCGGCTGAGAGATGAGGAGGGAGGAGATAAGCCTAAGTCCGTCTGTCTGAATACACTACACTGTGTCTTTTTGTGGTGTGTTACTATCTGATACTATCAGATTCCTGTAGCTATTAAAGAGAACAATCAATCAATGAAAAAAGAAAGAGCTTTATTCTTATTAGGCAAAAGATTAAGCTATTTTTTCCCCTGCTTATTTTACCAATTTATAATGTAGCATCTATTGTGTTTATCTGCAGACGTTTTTTTCCAACAGAAATAATTTTAGTCACAAACAAGTTTTTATGTTAGGAATCAGATGTCAAAGGTCAATGTTGTGTGTGATCCCACATCTGTATTAATTTTATCTACAATTTTTTTTAATATAAAAAGGAAAGAGAACATAAACATAAAAAATGTCAAACAATTTAATGTGGTTTTTCTCTCATGTATGATATATTTGCTAAAAGGAGAATACAAAACATAAAGTGCTGGGAGTAATATTAAAGGGCCTATACCATGAAAAATCAACTTTTTGAGCTTTTAAGTGTATTAAACTGTTACTTCCTCAATGTAAAGAACCCCAAAGTGGTATTTTAATCTATTCACACATTTTTGAGTAATCCTCCAAAAACTACCCACGAAAATGAGCAGGTCCTCACCGTGTGACGTAGACCAGTCAGAACCAATGAGAACACCCCCTACCAGGAAGAGTCTGCGCTTCAAGCCCCGCCCCCAGGCTAACACAAATACACTTTCCCAGTGGAGCTAGCGGTAATCAGCAAAACATTTCATAGTAGAAGTGGTTCCTCTTGATCAGCAACGGCCAGCTGTTTTTGCAATGAAATGTCTTGTAAGTAGAGAAAATGCTTTTTAGGCTGCGGGGGATTTCTGTGTTTTGTTTTGCCTGTTTCAAAGTGGATTGTCCGGGAGACTCATTCTCAGAGCTGGTGCCATTCCTACAATTAAACCTGATGAAGATGCCAGAATCGTAATCAAAACATACAACTAGCTGAAATTATGCAGTATAAGCATCTAATGCACAAGCTGATGCTACATATCCAAATATGTTGCATCTCCCGTAGGAATTCCGGATCAGGCTGTGGGTCAAGAGTGTAAGGCTCCACAGGATGCACATCCATCTTTAAAAAAGTTTTGAGTTGTTTGTTTTTATGAGCGGACACATGCAGACACACAGCTGAGGCCGGCTCTATGTTGACGTCATGATTTGGGCGTCACCCACAAGGAACGAAAGACTCAGAGATCGAGTCGTTTTACTTCCGGGTGTGAAAAGAATCGACAAAATAACTCCTTTCTCATAAATTAGTTCTTTATTGTGTAAAACGTGATATATGGTCATATCAATGGATATTGTTTATTATAAAAGGCTTAAGAAAAACATGGTATAGGCCCTTTAAAATATGTGGATCCCCCTAAACTGAGGCTAAATCCTTTTTTACCCTTCTCTTTTTTTGGTTTACACATCTGTTTTGTTCTTTTTTTTTAATTGACCATTGCTGACAGAGGTATGCCATGCATGAACTACAGGCTTTATTATTATTATTAAGCTGAAGCTCATGCCAGGTATACAAACCAGCACCTTTAGCTTTTTTGAAAAGCAGATAAAAGGTCTTCCCATGGTCTCAGTCGAGCCAGACATCTCATATATTTTTTGGTTTGTGTAGATAAAAGCTTGTTAAAAAACAACAAAGGAAACAAAACTGCACCTGTGTGGAGTATAAACTAAAGACTGCCAGTCTATGGAAGTGCTTTCTTGTGCTGTTCCCAGCAGACTGATGGTTATAAAAATGAGTTGCTTGTGCCTTAAAAGAGACTAAATAATTTTCTTAGTACTAAATCTAACCTCCAGTTAGTTAGCTGATGCAGTAAGTTGCACTAGACTGCTTTTAGTGGGAGTGGCAGTAACTTTGACTCCTAACCAGCAGCTATAGTGTCATGCTGGGAGGTGTATGCAGAACCAAATGCTGCTGATTAATTGTTCAATCATTCGTTCACTGTCCATCTGCCATTCTTCTTTTGTTGTTGTTGTTCTTTTAACACAGATGTCCCACAAATTAGGTTGTTTAAACACAAAACTTAATGTTGAATAACTGAAGCGAGTAAAAGCTTGAGTAGAGTAAAAAAGGGATACTCTGGTATGTAAGCTGTACAGTTACTGAAGGCTATGCAAGTACCCAGACAAAAGGCAAGAAGGGGGATAAGAGTGAAGAGGAGTTCCTTCTGTTGGAGAGATACTGAGAGTCAAACGGGCCCTGCAGCTTCTCAAGAGGAGCCAAAGCATCACATCTTTTACCACAGAGACAAAAAGGAGCCTCAGCAGTAAATGCACTGCAGACTTTAAATGAGAGTAACATTACCTCAGTGTCGAAGTACTTCTAAAAGTTGATTTAGTTACTACAGAACAACAACACTTTTATGTGCAAAAATGCACAAAATGACAACATTCAAACTGAAACATATAAAAATAAGTTTTGACTTTTTAAGTGTCTGATGTTTTTGAAGCGCAGAATCACTCATTCATGATGAAAAATATGAATTATTATACATTATTATACAAATTAATTTATTATACATTTATCAGTTGCTTGTTCTTTTTTGCTTGACGTAGCAGATAAAGTAAATCTGGATCAATTCCAAGGTGGGCTGCTCTGAACCGCCACCTCCCATTGTAATAACTGACTGATGCAACAAGAATGACTGTTAAACTGCCCCCAGTGTCTGCTGGAATAAATACTGTGCACTGCTTCTTCTGACATCAAAGCAATCAGATTGAAAAAGCATTGGTTTTTCCTGCTGACTCTTGGCACAGTGGTGAGTGGGGGAGGAAAAACAGAGCAGGAGGGAGAAGGGAAAAAGATGTAGAGTTGGGCTTATGAGAAGAAAAGACAGGCTGCTGGAACTGCCTTCAGGAGAGGGAAGATGGCAATGCCTGAAATCTGTCTGAGTGAAGAAAGAGATGAAGGTTGTTTTGCAACAGACTCTTTCCTCAACCGAACTGAAACAGAAAACAGCTGTTCAAATAGCTGACAGACACACAAACGTCATCTGAATTTAAAATGAGTTACATGACTGAATTATATCATGCAGGAAAAATAACTAGTTTATATAAAACAATTGCAAATAATATAAATAAAAAAAGATCAGCCTAAATAAAGTGTTTAAAATGCTGATTACGAACTTTAAAAATCTGTATAAACCAGCAATTCCAAATATGGATCAAAACCATCCGTCTGGGGAATTTTGGGGAAAAAAAAAGTTACGTGTTTAGGGGGTTTCCACTGATGTCTTCAGATTGGTTTGTGCCGAAAACTACATAATTTAAAAATGTATGTCCTATAAAAGATACTTGTGAAAATGCCAGCTTATTTTACTGTCCACAACATTCAGCTTGAATAAAAGCCAGGATACAAACAAAAATCTAGCACAAAATCATCAGTTTTACAGTTAATTGTGAAGATTTAAATGGCTCAAAAATGTAAATGGTTCACTGTTCACAGTAGGAGTGAAAGCTTGCCTGAGCAATGGAGTGGAACAAAAAAGTAAACTCTGGCTAAGACTGCAAATGAGGGTTCAGTTGATCTCAAACCAGAGTGAAAACCAAAGAAAGCAAACAGAGGGCACTTCTAGTAGGAACAAAAATGGCGTTTAGCACAAATTATGAAAGAATTGGAAATCAAGAATATCCTGGAAAATGTCGCTTTGGTAATTGTAGTGTACTATTGAAATGACTGTATGTACCAATAAGAAAACCAGAGTATTAGCAGGAATAGCTACTTTTCTTCTTTGGGTATGTTATTCTTCTTCATGAAAGCCTCTCAAACTACATTAAGAGATGCGAATTTTGCTGTCCTTTTACCGCTGATTTCAAATGCGAATATTGTGATGTTGAAGGAAGAATTCTGCCCTTACCTTGGTAGGGATCCGTGCTGTTAAGAGGTAGGCACGGTAGGATGCAAGAGCCTAAAAGAGAGCAAAGCAATATTGTTAAGGAATAGTTATATTACATTTTTATGTCATGCTTTAAAGTAATGCGGTCATTAATTTATAGCCAACTTATAAAAACTATAATTAATATTTAGCCTCTATTACACTCCAGAACAAACAAATGACACAAAGAAAATGAAAAAACTCGGTTTGCTGATCCAATTCAGAAAATGGCACTTTGACCAATCTCATGAGGATAACATCACTGATTATGTCTTCCTGTTTGCACTGGCCTCAGCCCTCTCAATGTGTTGTCCACTTAAGAGTGTAATAAGCTACAGCACATGAATGTTTTTGCTGCTCTGGTGAGAGAAGTGTCAAATCTGAAATAAAACTGGCAGGCAACCTTTTATTGGCTTTTCTGAAGTAATTAGACAAAAGGCCTGCATGATATGAGAAAAAATCTGCGATATCTGTGTTTAAAACTGCGATGACGGAATGACTTGCGATAAATGGACAAATATCAAAACAAAAATACTATACATTTTCATTTCACTTTGACAGTTTTAAACAATTTTTAGTTTTCGGGATGTTTTGCATAGTACCTGTGTTTGGAGAACATCACCTGTCCTGAAACTTAAGTATCTCCAAATAACCGACATTAGGGGTGTAGCAGATCACAAAACTCATGGTTCAGATCGTGTGAAGGTTTTACAGTCACGGTTTGTATCCTTTTTCGGATCAGTAAAAAGGGCAAGAAAAAGGAAAACTAACCAGATTAAAGCTGAATATTTACTTTTTTAATTGTTTTACAACATTTATTTAAAAAAAAAAAAACACATTTAAAGTAGTTCAAAACACAAACGCACACATATACATATTACATAAAAAATGTGCTCATTGGGCCTTGTTTATAAAAACAAAACACAAATAACATCTTTGATCTCATGAAATTCCTAAATAAAAAAATACTAAATATGTTCAAATAAACAAAAGTTCACATCCATAAACCAGGAAAATCTTTGGATAGCCTCAAAAACCCAGACGTGGAAACATGTTTACCGATGTTTTTGCAGGACTCTCCAAAAGAAATAAACCTGATCTCTCATCAGCCGCGTTTTATGAGTTTAACTCCACCCACACGCAGCGGACATGCTTTTTTTCGCACAAGCACATCCTCTGAGATGCTGCTCTCAGCCATCGCAAGTCTTGTTCAGTCACGTCAGGGAAAAAAGTAGCTATTTTTCATACTCCCGCACCATGTAGAAGGCGGACATATAGCATTACAGGGCTCCAGTGATTTGTCAATGACACAAAGAGCTCTACATCATTGGTTTAATACATTAAGGGCTTTATTTGATTTGTTACTTCACACTCCAAAGAGATAGTTTAGCATGTGTGCAACTGGCGACTACTTACTGCCATTTATGCCTCATCCAAGTGGTATGCATACCGCACTGGCCTGATACTGCGATGACGGTAAATTTTTGGTTTATTGTGCTGATCTATTAAACAACTTTAAACAACAAATTTGTATTTTTACTTTTCGGGCCATAAAGCGCATCGGATTATCATGCGCAATATCAATAAACAGAGAATGGTTTACTTTCACACATATGACACATCAGATTACAGTGTATTAAGTGAAACAAAACAGTGACATAATGGGGTATGACTTCAGTACCCAGAATTCCCAAAGGGGCTAAGAGACAGCAGAAGACTGGCTAGATTAGTCTACGGGAAGCTCTGTATATTTTCTAGCAAATTGCGTTGATAGTTGTACGATACAACAGGTAAGTCAAAATGTATTCATCTCATTCACAAAAAATGTCAACATTGTTGAGAGCATGTTTCCAAACAAGTACTTTTTTAGGATCCTTATTTACACATCATAACATTACGTTGAAGTACAGTATGTATAACCCTGCAAGGCTCTGGACTATGATAGCCTAATGCTCCTCCAACAATCCATCAAGCCATGCAGTATTGTAGTTTACTACACAGTACAATCGTAATAAAACATTGACTTTTTAATCACTATGTACCACAAAAAATCTGTTTGAGCTCTTTGAACACTGCAAAAAATACCAGTTCATAAGGTGTACGGTCATTCTTTTAGAAAATTCTAGGATCTTAAGTGTGACTTATGGTCCAACATTTTAGAAGGATAAATACAAATATTTAAAGAAAATTGTTAACTTTTGAAAACTCTTAATGCACCAAATGAACTCAAAGATTGGGTCTGTAGAGAAAAATCACAAGGCACAAAATTAATCAAAAGAAACAACAAGCCAATCAACAAAACTGTCTTTGATGTTTTAGGACAAAAACATGCCATGACTCCAGTTTTTCCCTGTCTGAAGATATCAGATCACACAGAAGTCTGACCTTTAAGTCATCACAGAGAAACTTCAGTTTTTTAGGGGGACATGCTGGATGGAAATGAAAACAACCAGAAGGATTGTGAGTAATTGTTGTTTCAAACTATCACTTACATTTTCAGACTAATCAATACATCTGTGTCAGTGAGCTGTTGCACACAGCACACAGGGTAATGCTCTTAGATATCATTGGACATCTGCTGATGAGAGGGAATAGAAAATGGATTCAAGAGGATGTATAAAAGTAAGAAAAATATAGAAAAGCGTAAAGCCCCGTCATATTAACAAGTCCACGAAAAACAACGACTCATTTGGAGGACAGGGAAGGGTAAAAAGTGAGAAAATATAAACGATGACAGGAAGAAGAATATTGTATTAAACATGGGAAAATAGAAAACAGAGGGGCAAGGGATATGGCTATAAAAGGACGACTCCCAATACTCTGCAGCTCAGCTCCACAGGCAGCATTTGTGTTTTGATGTGATGGAGACAGACAGGCAGGCCTGGGCAGCCAAAGATAACCTCTTCTAAAGAGCCAGAGTCATCACTGTTTGACTCAGCTCTCTCGTTTCTTTTATTCCAGCATGGAAGCTTATTTACATATTTAAAGATGCAGTAGAAGTGTTAAAAATTATTTAAAATGTTATTTTAAAATGTAAAAGTTCTCTTTTCGTTGCTACAGACATAGCCTGCCAGTTGTATTGTAATGTATTAATCCAATTCTTTCAATTAGGTTGGATTAAGGTTCATATTTTTGATAAAAGGCTCACTTGTTTATTAGAAAAAAAACATTTGAGAAAATTATTTTATGGAATTTTGTGGAATTGGTTTTAACTTAAACATTTTTAAAATTAGACTTTTCAGAGTTTGGTTAAATCTGTAAAGAACAAGTCTTACTGTAATAAACATAGAAGGAGTTATAGAAATTTAAACTTGGTCTCTCAGTTTTTCTTTTGGATTTTGTTCCCATACCCTTCCCCCAGGCAATGCATGACTGACCTTCTGTAAAACTCCCTCCATCTGCCCTTTAAGTGTGCAAAGGCATTACACCATGTGACCTCCGCCCCTTTGCAACTTTTTTCCACTCTGCTCTATCCACACTCACTATCCTAAGTGGATTTAAGTCTTGAGCCTTCACCACCAAGTCAGTGTTTTTGCTGCTAGCAGCATCGTGCCCTCAGCTCCACTTAGCAAACCAGATGGCAGCGTCACTGGAGCAGATCTTTGAGAGCAAAAAGAGCATCTGTTATTCGGTCTTCCACTGTAAAAGACACGGCCCAACGCAGACTGGTGGCTCACATGAGAGATATGTGTCCCAATCCCTAAAATGCCACAGAGGTCTTCTTTGCCTGAAGCACTTACACAAGGACACAAAACTCTATTCGACAATTTTTTAAAAAGCATTCCCAATGGTTTTTTAGGTATGATTATACAGTTTTAAGCCAAAATAATATTTAAAAAAACATTATTTATGTAACATACGTATTCTAGTAAATAGTTTCTGCAGAGCGGCAGTAGTTTATTAGAAATTTGTGGGCAGAGTTGTGGGCAGGACCGTTGGCGCCAAGCAACTCGACCCCTTTTCCCTTCACCCTTGCAGGCACATCCAGCGTATTTTCTGCGTCACAAATAAGCTCTTTTTCAAACTGCCTTTATTCAGCTGCTTTGGATTTGGATAAAGAAAACACTCAGAAATGTCCTTTTGAGTTTGATTTTCTAAAATTTTCCTCCATTGTAAGAAAAATACCACAAGGACATGTTAAAAAAAACTGAGTGGGTGTTTAAATATTTTCAACATTATCAATAAGCATCTTTCTGTCAAACTGTCAACAAGCCGACCTCCTTCATGCATGTGAGTAAAGCCACATCTGCCCATTGTCATACCATTTCTGTTCCTATGGTAACAACTGGCCCATACTAGACTCATGAATTTGATATACAAATACCATCATTGTGACAGACAGTCAGTCAGGCTGTACTGCCAAGCTTTCTTCAAGCATGTCAATGAGTTTTCAACACCCCCCCTCCCTTCAAAAAACTGTCTCACTTGAACACAGACGGACTGAATCTCTGCAGGAAGCAAGGCAGTACAGAGCGGTACTTCATCTGCAACCATTCAGCTGAGACAGCACTCAGCAACAGGAAATCCACCCTCTCCAAAAAGACTTTTATTCACCCAACTTGTGTCAGCGTTCCTTCATGCTTAATTATACCCATCCGTCATCACACCATTTCACCTCCTTTGCTTCAGATTTTTTCTTTGAAAGATCAAGTGGGACCAAGCAATTACAAAGACAACCTTGACATGGTTGAACAGAACATTTGACTAAAAAGTAAATTTGTCAAACATTGGGCTTGGCTTAAAAAAATTGATATATTAAATACAACTGCACTTGAGCAATTTAATTTTGACTTATCTACGGATAGATTATATTTTAACACATTTTTTAATTTTAGACAAAGACAGTGTATATAAATATAAAGTGTATATCTAAAGTGTAAGAAAGCTTTTTTTAGCTTCTGTTGGAAAATTGCATATTTTACGAGTGGAAGTTCCATCTATGTTGAGCATAAGTCATTAGTCAAGTGAAAATAGTTTTTCACAAAAAACAGAATATGTTTTGGAGAGAAAATACACAAATAGATATTTAAAGGCTGCTCAATGTGAGGGAAAACAGCGATGTGCAAAATTTGTGATCAATATTGTGATGACATTACGACTTGCAATGCATAAACAAAGTAGCAAAGCTATAAAACGACATACCAGTAATTTCCAATTAAATGCAATTATTGAATAGAAATTGAACACAACTCCCAATGACCCTCGTCTTACATCTTACATGAAAAGACTCCATTCGACATGAAGTGGTCCATCCAACTGGTCAAATGCGTAAAGGGTTCTACATGATTTGTTAAATATTTCAAGCTGCCATAAAATTATATTAGCATGGGTGTAAATATTTAAGGCTAACTATTTATCACAATTTACGCCATGTTTTGCAATATTAGCGCATTGCAAAGGCTGATTTCTCTATGACAGTAAATTTGCGATTCACATACGTTTGAGCTGGAAAATGAATGAAAATATGAACTTGTGAATGAAAATCCAATCGATTTAGCAGTTTGACACACCTAGCACCATTCATATTTTTGAAGGTTACGCTTTCCTTTATTTTAAAATTTTAAAATCACAGCAAACAACTGCATTCATGATAGTCCCACTGTTCTCCAATAGGTCGACAGTTTATGTGAACATGCTTCACAAAGGTGAAGCATGTTAAAAAATTACTTCATATCTGGTGTATTGTTCCCTCCCAAAAATTACAAGTTAGGTTGCACATTGTCCATTTAATTCCAGACAGAACCAGGATTTAGCTAAACTTTGATTCAATGACTTTCAATTACTGTGGTGTTGAATTTTCACCAAATTGTTTTTTAATGAAAACCATTGAAAAAATAATGACCTACCCTCAGAGCAAAGGCCATGCTTATAGTGACTGAAAAAAAATGGCAATAAATGTTTATGGCAGGATTAACAGAGGTGGAATCTTTGAGATTTTCTGCCCTTAATGTGCATTTAAAACAGGAGGAATAATAAAATAGCTGTAACTGCACACATAAATGAGAAGGATTGTGGAGAGGATAATGAGTTATTTTTATTGCATGACCATTTCCTTCACAAGCTTAGAAATACATATTAAAGAATAAAGTAAAATGTCTTACACACTCAAAGCATCAACATAAACCAGGAGGACAGCTCAAATTGAGACAGACTGGAATCCATGGACATAAAGAAGATGAGAGGAAAAACAGAGGAAAGTGAAAATACGAGACCAAATCTAACCAGGACACCATTTTGTGTCAGTTAAAACTGTTGGGATGACCCCATCTGTTTATTAATTAGCTCAATAAACAGTGATGAAATTCATTCGTTTCCCTGCTCCTTCCCCGTCTCTTTTTTAATGTGCTCTTTTAAATTAATATATGCGTTTTGTGCCTTCTCAAAATCAGGATTTTTTTATGGTGGGAAGATGTATCCAAATCAGGTGTATACGTTTTTATTTTATTTTATTGTAGACACTTGAAGCTGATGTGCCAAAAATAGACTCAAGAAATTTTAATCTTCAGAAAGATCAAAATTGTATTCTTTCTTTGAATTTAAATGTTAAAGAAAATTACTGTCAAAAAGCAGAAGCAGCATTTCTTCTCTTATTTCTATTCAGTCATATATTTAATGTACTTCTTGCTTAAGGTCTTTATTTTTAATGTACTTTTTTTTTGCATGTTATTCCTTTGATCACATATGTAATACATTTTCTGATAAGTACTGTAATTTGATAGATGTCAGGACCATGAAATATATATAAAAATGTGTTAATGTTGCACAAATCTTTTAAACTTGGAAAACAGCCTTGAATGCAAATGAGGGAACGGCCATAAAGAAAAGGTTTAATAACCTTTGTTTAGAGGAGGGGAGATCACTGTAAAGCATTTACGCCTCAGTCTAAAGCTGGCTCACAGAAGTATCATATACTAATCTTTCTCTGATAGAAATATTTTGTAATGCTTACACTAATGAGTAGATTCTTAAAAAAAGAGACCTGCTAAAAGTGCAGCTTCAGTCTTGTCCTGTAAGGTCTGCTGACTTGCACCACAGCGAAATCCCAGCACATCAGCACAAATGTAAGACCCCTTCAGAGTCCAAATAAAAGAGGTACAGCCTACAAAAAAATAAAATAAAAGCCATCCCAAAATATTTATAGAAAAGCTCCAGTTACTCATGAAATCATGTACCTACTGGAATTGTTTTTCTCATAAGTGCATATACATATACATGATTCTCAGTATGTGTCAACACTAATCACTAAATCAGACCGATGCCGCTTAATCTCCATCATCCGCACTGCGCATTCTCATAAGCTGCACCAGCAGCCACTGAAAGAGACATCAATTTTCTTTATCACTGCCCAGCTCATCATTATGTGTTTTTACTGCTGGAGAGCTGCGCTTGGTGAGGAACAAAGACACCCGACCGTCGTACTTCCTGAACAGCCCTGATTGGCTGGTTTCATCGGACCACAGCTGCAGCGAGCCGAGGCATCAATAAAGCGATCTTTAGAAATAGAATAGGATGGGAGGAATTAAAAGGCAAAATAAACCCATGGAGCTGACGGTCTGCTTTAAAATCCCAAAATGCTCACTCAGACTTATAAATATGAATATTATTTACATTAAACCACCAAAACTTTGACATCAAATTGAGATTTTTTAAATCTGATTCAAAGGTTTTATTTGTACTTGAACCAACACAAGCTTTCTATAAAGGCTTCTCCCGTTGAAGTACAACCAACCTGCAGAGGGTCCTTGTGAACTTTTAGGCCACAGAAGAATCACAAAAGCTCATTCATCCAACAGCATGCCAGCTGGACACAATGCAAAGGAGGTGAGTGTATGTGTGTGTGTGAGGGGGAGAGGGTGTAACCATCAGATTCTCAACCAAGGTCTCCTCGTACATTAAATACCAGAACAAGACAAACATTTCTGAGTAAAAAAAACTTTCCAAGCTGCATAACAGTAACATCTGAAGAGCAGCAAGAGAAAGAACTAGAAAGAGAAAAAGAGAAAATGCACATAAAGGCAAGAGCACAGCGGGCCAAGAGGGTGGGGATTACAATCTGGGCTGATTTTGGCATAGCACACACTTTCCATTTACACTGATGAGTCAACATCAGTTGACTAAAAGTGCACATATACTTGTTGACCAGCAACAGAAGGAACATAAGAAATAGTTCAACATCTGGTATTTAGGTCTTTATAAGGTCTGTTTTTAGTTTCTTAAAAGAAACCAAGACAGATTTATTAAACCAGAATGAGCCTTTCAGACAAAAAAAAAATTTTTTTTTTAATTACAGTATGTATTAAGCAAATGGCCTGGTCCAAAAGTTCTTTTTTGTGCCCAAATGCACATTTTTGAAAAAAAAAATTGTTTACTTGTTATTTTGTTTGTTTCTGGACGGGACATTAAAATGCACAAAGAAATCATAAACTTAGAAAGTTCTTTTCAAACTGTTTTGGTAGATATTTTCTTAGGTTGTGAGGGGCTGTAAGCTAGAGGGAAAGAATGTAAAAATAGGATGATGGAAAATGAGGGCAGGCTTACTCTGCCTCAATAGTTGCAACCACAACTCAGAGGTGAATTTCTTATGAACTACCTCTGCTCTGCAGAGACTACGTTCTGAGAAAACAACTGTTTTTTTTTTCATTTTGCCTTACAATGGCATGATCATAATAATAAAATAAAAACACTAGGAACACTTAAAATAGATTAATACATGACTGGAGTGGGGTTTTAAAGACATCAGGCTTACAAAAGCTATTAAAGCCAAACATCACTATGTGACATTGTCCAAGTTAGACTGTATAACCTTCTGATTTTAAAGTGAATCATTCAAAAAATTTTTATTATTTTAGAAAATCCTGTAAATTAAAGAAGATGCTTGGGGGACAAAATTAGGCTTAAATTTCGGCAATGCTCTTAAACAGTAACCCAATAGAACACCAAGCTTGGTTCTGTCACATCTTAGCAAACCCCTAATTTTACTTCAACTTTGGCCTAATTTTAGATTCCAACCAGAATGCAGACAATTTCCTGAGAATTTGGGCTAATTTATGTGCCGGACACATTTACCCAAAAGTCTTACCACAGAGAGAACAAATCTCAATGTGTGTTTAAATGAAAAACATACTATATGAATGTGTTTTTTAATCTGCCTGTGGTCTACTTTAACCCTGGATGAAGTTAAGCCAATAAAGTTTGTTTTAAATAAGGTACGGCCTTTTAGTAATGCTTTAATTTGAAAATCCACTCCAAGATCTGCTGTGGTTAAACCTAACTATGTTGTTTTAGAATTTGAAAAGGCACACTGCTAGGCCAACTTTTATTTTTTAATGTCAACATTCTGCGTTATTGTTTTTTTTAAAACCTATTTAATTTTTTTTAAGACACGATTAATGTCATCAAATCAATGCTCGCCTACAAACTTCATTAAAAAAAGCCAGGCAGTAGGAAAAGTCAACATAAACAGCAGCATTTATTCATGAACACACAGTATTCAAAAGGCAAAGAATTGACCAGAAGTCACAGAAAACTGAACAATATTTCAGCAATGTCAAGCTAGTACAAAAAGGACAAAACTTAAATCAGCCAGTTTGCTTTAATTGAATCAGACCAAAAAATATACTTAGAGTTGTTTTTGCTTCACCTTCAGGTCTCAGTTTTTCACCAGTTTGAGGAGTTTCCTCCTCTAGACCTTATTGGAATTGGAAAACAATACATGCAAATCTTCATCTTTTATTTCTAACCACCGTGTTTGCTATTTTGTTTTATTAATATTTAAAGAAACTTGTCCAAGACCCCTCAACCGAGGCAGAAAAAATGACAACACAGCAGCTGACTGCATAGTGCAAACTCAGAAGGAAAATTATGACCTGTTTGACACATCTCTTCTGCATGGCCGGCTCTAAATGTCATCCTCATTATGTTTATGGTCAACAGCAGAACTACAGAAAATGGACAGGATTTCGAAAGGAAATTGACTATTTAACGAAGAAAATGCTTACGTTTTACAACAACTGAACTCGAGCAAGGCTCCAACCAGGTTAAGTTTTGCCATCATAAAGACCTCATTTGTGAACATTTACTAGGAGAACAGTTCCATGTAGTCAATGTAGCTGTCAGTCTTTGTGCTGATAACGGCTCTCAGAAAATGGGCAAAAGCTGGTGACTTCAGGATGAGTGAAACAGTGATCATGACTCTACTATACAAATCTTAAAAACCCCCAAATCCCACAGTAAGTTTGGCTGGATACGCAAGAGTCTTACAGTCACTTACCTGTCATGTGAACACCCCATTTTTGCGAAATTGGCAAGGGGTCAGTAGGGGGCCACTGTGTGGTGAAAAGGCACCATAACAGAGTACAACTTACATAAGCCTTACAAATATTTCATTATACACATACCACAAGCACAACAATCTTACTTTCCGTTTTTCCTCCCTTGAGGTGGCTACACAACCCCCAGCTCCTGATTCGCCATATTTTGAACAAATACACTGAAATGCAGTTTTAATCCTAATTTTCTTTAAGAATGTCTTTAGTCATGAAAAAAATGCCACAAGAGCATATTAAAAACACCAAAAACAGCATTTCTATTGGAGTCTGTCTTTAACAACACCAGTCTAATGCTGTATAAGAAAACCTCTTTGTGTTTCTTTGATGCCCTCTGAAAAAAAATAAAATTGCTTTCCCTCGTTCTAAATGACGTATCATGAAGAAGTTGTTTCCTCTTTCCTGTAAACATTACCTGCTCATGTCACTTCTGATACTCATTAGAAATTTAGAGCCAGTTGGTTCCCACGATCTGTTTTTGTTTCTTAGAAAATTTGACAAACAGTACAGATAAGGGAAAACAAATATGGGATACAGGTGAAGAACACGCCACACTACTGTTGCTGTTGTGGTAGCAATGAAAGGATTGCAGAGGTCTTCTGGAACTATCCCTCATTAGCATGTAAACACAATAAATACCCACTTTTACAAACCACTTTACAAAAAAAAAAAAAAAAAAATTAAAGCAAAATGTATAATAATATAGTACATTTTAAATCTGTAATTTTTTTGCAAGTCAGTAGAAAGAATTAAGTATTCAGCACACCGTGTACATCCACTGTTTAGCTGATGATTTTCAGTTATACTTATCTATTAAACACTGGAGCTTTAGCGCTAGTGTTTATTAGATAATAATGTTTAATAGATAACATTCTTTCGACTACTGTAACTTTTCAAGCGTTTACGTAATTAAAGTAGTTGCAACTGATTCAAAAACGGAGAAACGTAACTGTGCTCTGTTGTCTTTAGTATCATAAAATGTTGGGTATCAGTGCAAAGCCGATATGGAAACATGGTTTTCGCCACATTAGATTCACATTGATCATACAAACAGTTGAAGAGTTATAATGTTTTAAAAAAACGTGACACATCGCCTCTCGCAACAATTGTAACTGTTGAGTAACTCTGTCGCTGGCAACACCTAATTATCTTCTCTCAAAAAATCTCCGGTGTTAAATCAGGAGATGTCCCCTCAGTTTACAAAAATATCTTATTTTCTTTGCCACAGAAGATATTCATTTTAGACTTAAAGATCCATTTAAATGAAAATTGTGTTTTTGCTGCTTTCAACATGTTCTTGTAGCATTTTTCCCATGATGGAGGACTGGCATAAAACTGCACTTCTGGGTATTTCTTCCGTATTTTTACCGTTTCCATTCTGATGCCTCCACTTGCAGACAAATGGAACCATCTTCATTTTCCTCACCTGAGCTGCCATCAGGCTCAAAAGTATAAGGCTGAATAGCTTTGATATTCCTTGCCATTTTTGGTGCTACGCTAATGTTAGTTTGGTCTTGTGGCATGCTTTAAGCTAGTGGGACAGTGTAAACACTGGGTTGATGGCAAATTAGCCAAAGAGTAACTTCTACACCAACAGAGACAAATTTCTAATGACATCCTGCTGCTCTGAACAAAATGTCTAAAAAAAATGAAAAAAAAAAAAAACACAGGCTTTTTGATTTTGTCTAAAAACTGCTAAACTATAATTAAAAGGCCACCGGGAATAATTTTAAAATAAAAAAATATATAGTTTGAGTGGGACTTCAGGGCATTTCGAGGAGCTTAAAACTTGTCCAATAATAATCTTGAATTTTTAAGAATCAGCTGAAACCAAATTTGAACTTTGTTTTGTTTTCAAAAACGTGTAGTTGGATAGCTTTAATGGCTTTCTGATTGGCTAACTGTTTTAAATGTGCCATCCTCACATTCACGGTGTCCTTCCAAGTAAAATAGTGTTTAGAAACAACTGGCGCAAAATTTGTAACGAACTTTCTTTGGGCTTGAAAGAAAATCCTAATCTGCAGAAAGCAGATTAAATGTTTGTATCTGGAGATTTGAGCTTTTGCAAAAAAATGCTGCATTTATGGATCTTTTTCTCACATTAGATTAAGTTTTGTTTATTCATGTTCTCAAGAGGTTTGTTAAATAGGATCCGTGTGAATTTCAAAATGCATGTCAGTGAATCTGACATAAAATGGCATATGTTTCACTATCAACCTACTATCAAACTACTGAATTTGCAGTTGTGACTGAAATGAAAGCACACAGATCCATTTCTTAAAGCAACTTATTTATTTCCATAGGTTTCCTGCATTCTTTGTATAGAGCCTTGAGACAACCTTGATTTTGACTTTGGGCTTTAAAAATCAACTGAATTGAAAACTTCATGGAATTAGAAACTTGTAATTTAAAACAACAATTCAAATATTGTAATAGCTGAAAGGAGGCTCTGAAGTCGTAGATTGTTGAACGCTTTGCTTTATTCGGTCTTTTTAAAACACAACATTTAACGCTACAACTGACGCAGCCTGCGCACGCACTCAAAAACCAGAGAGCATAATCAGGTCGGCGCCGCCCCCTCTATCTCTCTCTCTCCTTTTTGCCCCCCGCTGCTTGACCTAAGTTTTTGTACAGCAACATAAATGATGACATTACAGATTACATTAAACATAAAGAAGGAGGCAGGTCTCCTGCTGCTTGGACTTAGCTCCAAAACTGTTGCAATATTTTAATAGTTTAGTTTTTAAAATAACAAAAATGTGCAAACTCTAAGCATTTCCCTGTTCTTGGTAATTACGCTTTGTTTTTAATCCCTTCATGCCTTATGTTGTTAATTTTCAACGTACCGTTGAATCCAGTACTTCGCTTAATTTAACACCACTTTGATTAGAAAAAACATTGAAATGAACATGATCTGTTCATCATCAATTCCTCAGCAAATGTTTTTGCCCTCAGTTCTGTTTGGTGCACTTTATTAACCACTTAACTCCTCCCTCTTTTCTACTTTTCCCATTCCTATAGGACTGTTTGATAAAGTAAGGTTATAATCACCACATCCTTCATGGCCCCCATCTTCAAAGGAGGGAGATGACTATAACTATCAGGCTTTAGTGTGCTTAAGAGACGCCTCCAGCCCTGCAATGCTTCACTCTCAGCTTGAGCAAAAGATGGAAGCCTTGTAAGAATTTGACAAACAATGGGAAAATACCATCGTTCCCATTTCATTATGGGTGTGCGCTTCAAGCTGATCATAAAACTAAAAGGGCTGAAGCTAAGTAGTATCAGAAAGAGGGTTTTTCAACTACGTTTAGCTAGAAATCAAAACTGTGCAACTATTTCAGAAAAGTCCATGTATTTTTCATACGGCATTCTTATGTTTTTGGAATGCAGTCTCTTTGTGTACACACAGATGATTTCATATTGTTGCTCAACCACAGCTGAAATGTCCAGTATAGCTGTTTAATCCCCTTCACTACGTAAGGAAAAGCCTGTGAAAGACAATCTTCATGAGAAAAATCAACAGTGACCTTTTTCCTGTTTTCAAACTTCTGAAAAACTGTTTAATTCCATCATCTCGAAAAATTTGAAACCATGTCCTGCTTTCTTTGTGTCTGCATTAAACAACACTAGAAAGTCACATTTACAGGATAGGTTTGTTTTCTCGGAGACCCCCTTCCTCCATAATTGACCGTTCAAACAATCAAGTTTTATTTGTTCAGTTCAGTCAAGCAGAGCACTGACACGGGCTCTGGCTGAAAAACCTCAACTACTAGACAGGAATTTCTCTTTTCCCAGTACTGACGCCCACGTCTCTACATTGTTTTGCCTTTTTGTTTGCACACAAGCATCAGTGTCCAGCTCCCACAGGGTGGCATTGTGATCACAGCTACATCAAATTATTCTCAACCTGTGGACTAAAAAACAACTGCATTACAAAAAAGGACATTTGGCAGATTTCTGGGATTAATTAACATCATCATGGCCTTGGATTATAAAAATTACCTCAATCTGTGCCCTAACAATTGCATTTCTTTCTGACAGAAAAGTCAAGTTATGTTAGGATAGGTTCTGCTTCCAGAGGCTGCTCAGTGACGACAATAACAAAGAATGTGAAGCTGACGTCAAATCTGGTTTTGTTTGGACTCCATGTTGCCTTTTCTACTCATAAATGCTGCACTCTAAGAATGAGACTGAGGTTCAACATAAACACTGCTTGAGATGACATGAGAAGACATGAGGCAACAAGAAATGACATGAGTTGATGTGACAGCACAAAAAAGGACACAAGAAGACATGAGGCAACATGAGATAACATAAGACAACATTAGAGGACATGAGAAGACGTGAGAGAACATGAGAGTAGAACATGAGAGGACAATGTGACATGACATGAGGCAACATGAGATGACATGAGAGGACATGAGACAAAAAGAGAAAACAGGAGACGACAGGAGACAACATTTCGCAAATTATTTTGATCATTTTTCAGATTATATAAAAGCTGAGTGTCTTAGGAAGCAAGCATATGGTTTTTTTCTTTATCTTTTCTTACTTCTAACCACATTTCTATTTTTATTTAGTGCAAAACATAAAAATTTGGAGATCTATTGCTTGAAAAGACAAACTAAGGACTAGAAATGTCCTCCACAACAAGACAAACAAACAAAAGGCAGTCCTGTTAAGCTGTTGTGACATTAAAGTCTCACTCCAACTATATTTTTTTTCTATTGTAAAAGTGTTTAATTATGATTATCTTGTTTTTAGCCCAAATCAAAAACCCCATGTTGTTTTTAAAACATATTTTCTGCAGAGCTGTAGGAGCTCATCGGAAATTTACTTTTGGGTTGTGGGCGACTTTGTTTAGGGATGCATGTTCTCCATCATGAGGAAAATGCTACAACAACAAGTTAAAAACATCAAAAACACGATTTTCATTGGAGTGGGTCTTTAAATTGCTTTGGTCGAAAGAACCATATGGGGAAACCAATTAACCTAATTATTGACATTCTGATAACCTTTTTTTATGAAAAAAATAAAACAAGTACCTTTTGCAGGATTACTAATAAAAACAACCACAAAAATGTTTGGGGAAAATCCTAATTATGTATACAGTTAAATCCAAACAACTGCGTGGAGTTTGGATGTACTTGAACTTGTTTGGACCCTGCTGCTTCTCATCTTAGCATCTACCCAGATCACTTAGTGAGTACAGAGGATGTGAAAAAAAGAGCTAATGACTCTCAACTCTTTCTTTGTGTCCCCAGACGACAGCCAGAGTTAATTCATGACCTTAATGAGCTAAACACAACCTACTGTTAATAAGTTGCTTCACAGTTTGAGATGATTAAATCCTGGGGCAGAAATCTCAGCTGCACAGATCCACCCTTAGAGCTTTTGGGGCCTCTTTTTCTTTAATTGTCTTCCACAAAATGAAAAGCTAACGGGCATGGGACGGCAAAATACAACCACACACACACTGCAGTCCATTACCCCTTAACCTCCTCAAAAAGGACCCAAATCTATAATTAATAATCTCCTGATTATTATTTATTCGGTGCGGAATGGACGGAGCTCTGTTGCTAAAAGTGACCGTCGGAGCTGGTATTCCCTCAAGAGTTAAAAATTCCCAGAAACAGCTGTTTAAGCAGCAAGAGTTGTGACAGTCTAAATAATCCACTTCAGTAATGGGAGCATCCGAATTCAGAAGCTGCTTTTATGGATAGGACAAGAGGACAGCAATAGTCTGTAAAAACAGCAACAAACTTTCATTTTGAGCTGACATTTCTATCAAATGATGTCGATGACAATTTTTGCTAACATTATAATTAAGGAATCAAAATCTCAGCAGACAAGATTCATTTTACTGGATTATAAAATACCTCAGAAATACACTTAATCTCAGAATTAATGAAAAATGTTTCTCACAGCAGAAATTGTAATTATTTAATTCATTTTACTTTTCTTGCAATTGTTCTTCCCTGATATTTCTTTTTATGAAATAAGTTTTCTCTATCAGCTTTAAATTACAAGAAAATTGTAAAGCAGTATTGACAGACTTTTGGTGATTTTGTCATATTTTTGTTATGAAAGTGGTGTAAAAAGCTGCTGTTGATGACTTACCAGCACTCTGTTCTCTGTCTTGTCTCCCTTGACCTCCAGCTTGACTCTTTTCCTCAGGGACAGCTTCACCTTCCTCCCCACAGAATCCCTCACACTCTCTGCACAGAAACAAAACGATGAGCAGTCAGACTCAGGTGAAAAATCTGCCCCGAATGCATTTTTACCTTTGTAACAGAGAAGAGGGGAAACCAAAACCAGACAGCAACTGAATATATATTTTTTTGCATCATCAAACTTTGAAGTTTTTGCCAGAAGGAGCTATATGACCTCTCATAACCCGCAGATGAGGAATTCCGCAAAAATTAAAATTTTAATACAAAAAGAGGAAAATACATTTACTTCTACTTTGTGTTTATTTACTCAAAAAGATTCCAAATTATAATTTTGTAGCATTTTCAGATACATGGAAATATAGACTCTCAAGATGGATCTAGACTGACAGATAAATTAGTACATAAATGAATATAAAATATATCCCTATAGCGAATTGCTCCATACACAATGGACATGACAACACTTTTTGATACATCCTTGTAAAAAAAAAAAATACAAAAAAAAACCTAATAATTAGTCATTTAAATATTGCCATTCTGTAAAAGCAAACTAGAGGTAACAGGGAGCTCCTCTGTTCAAACATCAGGGCTGTCAACAACCAGAGAGCTGGTTTAAAGAGTTTATTGGGGTCAGCCGCCTCTTTATGCAGCTCACACACACAGCTCACACACACACACACACATATATGTATATGTATATGTATATATATATATATTTATATACACATAACAGCTGACATGCAATGAACTGTGCAAATGTGTCTGGCATATACGGATTCTATGTGCATACCTCTGAATCCCCGCCTGCAGGCCTCCACACAACACCATCAGATCAAAGCAAAGCTTATCAATAGAAAGTGTGCTGAGTTTTTCAAATGCCATCTCTACAGGTTCATGTCACTGAAACCGAGCACCAACAACTTTTTTTTTTAATTTCATTTAAGAAATTTAGACACTAACTTTAAAAAACAGAACAGGCTCTGATCCCTTAATACAGACATCTAGGGCACTAAAATGTCATTATTCTCTTAATTTACTAACACTAACAGAAACAAGCTGTCACTGAGAATGACAACGCATGAAGAAGAAATAGAAGAAGAGGGGAAAATGGGACTGTTAAAGCTCAAACTACTAACTGTCAGGCCTTTAAATCCACCCCTCTATGTAATCAACCCAAAAGCAGAACAAATTATCGTCTTTTTAAGGGTAGACTGTCAACAACAACTTAACTCTAGTTCCACATTGAATTAGAATGTACCAAACTTTAAACTTAAAGTCCAGTTATTAGTTTTTTTTAAAAAAGAACATTTCTTCCCCTTTGCTAACAGACAGACACTCTTTGACTGGGAATAACAAGCACACGTGCACTTTCAGGTCAAATGCATGAAGGAATGCGGCTGGCACACAGAAACTGTTCAGGCGGTTCAACAGTCTTCCCATTTACTCTGTTTTCAAGCAGCGTTAAACCAGAATCTGCTCAAAACTGAAAACTTAATGACTTCAGTCCTTTGTCTTTTCTCCTAAAACCAAAACCTTTCTTAGCTTTATCTAAACTATTTTAATGTTAGCTACTACATTTTTTTAACCCAAGCGTAGCTCCCACCTTTCACTTGGTTCATAAAAACTCTAATTTTATTGCATTTTTCCAAAGAATTTGTCCAGTATACCATGTACTCCTTATCAGCAGATAATAGAGAAATATCCCATCATGCCCACAATGCTGAGTATCTATCACATTTTTGCTCCATCTGTAAAATCATGCTCAAACTCTTTACTTGTACTGATGCTGAACTCAATGAGTGATGACACATTCATTCTGTTGCCGTCTCCGGGACAATAGCAGGCTCTGCTCCTCAAAACAACACCTCATGACGAGATCACTGTGACGTGCACAGGGGAAAAAGTGTGCAGAAGTGGGTCACCACGACTGCAGAAACTTTGAGGGAAAACCTCCTCTGAGGGCAGTAATCATATGTTTGTCTCATCCAATAGAACATTTGTTCAGAATTATTTCAGCGTTTTTTTTATATATTTTTTTTTTATGTTAGATTTGTAGAAAAATGTTGCCTATCCAGATGGTGACCAAGCAAAAAGCACATTACAACAAGGGAATATTAATAAAAACAGCAATGCAAATAAAAGCTTTCAAAGAGATGTCTTAAAATCCTACTCCAATCATATTTTCATCTATTGCAGAAGGGTTCCCAGTGGTCTTTTAAATATGATTATGCTGTTTTTAGCCCAAAAGAATTTCTAGGCCATAGTTTCTGTAAAGTGACAGGAATTCATCAGAAATTTGCCTCTAAATTATGGGCGGGACTGTTGGCTCAGAGTGAGCCTGCCCTAATATCCTATCATCCCTTTGTTTACGTGCTCTTCCGTTAACTTACTGCCCCTCACAACCCCAAGCTAACATTACCGGTGCAACAAAAATCAGCAGAGGCAGGGGCTGCAAAAAGGTCCGACCTACCTAACTCACATATTGTGAGCGGCAACTCAAATCTCCTGGGTCGCGACTCACGAGATTTGAGTCCGATGAGCCACCGGAAATAGGTCGGCGCTGTTTGCAGTGCCTGTTGTCTCTCGCAAAAATGGCAATGGAGTGTATTAGGGAGCTTGCGGCCCAACATTTGTAGCAGCCACATCACTGCTACAGGCTTTTTCCACTTGAATTTGTTTCATCTGCTCCTGATTCTCAATGATTTGAATAAACAAATACTTAAAAATGAAATTTTAATCTTGTTTTTTTTTTTTTTTTTACAAATATGTCCTCCCTCATCAGAAAAATGCAGCACGAACATCTTAAAAAGACCAAAAACATGATCTTCATTGAAGTAGGTTTTTTTTTTTTTAAATCTATTAAGAAACTACTTTTTCCACATGGACACATGGTAAAGTTTATCAAGCTACACAACACATGGACATTACAAGCCAAATAAATACTTGACAAAAAAGTTTTGAAATATCCACACATCTGTTTAAAGAAGGGAGAAATATGTGACTACATGACAACTCCAAACCCACTTGACAGAGCAGCAAGAGCAAAAAGGTCAGAGGTCAGACAAGGCCCACACAATCAATATTTTGCTCCCAAACTGATGCTTTAATTCAAAAACGTAAAATTCTCAACACGTCTTCAGAAGTCCAGGAGTTAACGCTAGTTTAAGTAAACCAAACCGGGAGGGATGGTGTTTATCAAAACCAAACAAAACTTCAGGGTTGTCCACATTGGAGGCTCCAGACTCAGCTCCACAGCAGAGAAGTGGCTGACCTAAGCTTTCTGAAATTCACATACTGACATCTCAACTCTGCAGCTCTTTTATCCAACTGTCTGCAGTCAGTAAACATTAACAGTCAGCGCCTAACGGCGGTGGTCCATGTTTCACAGCCTCCCTGCAGCTGAAGCTCTCTGTCCTCCTATGAAAGAATCACACACTTTCAAAATAAAAGACCGGTGGGTTAGATTCCGATTTCAAATATTTATTGTTAAAAACAGAGGATAAATTCTGAGAATGTGACTGAAACTTGTCTCAGTGACAGTGATTGTCTCTGTGAGAACACACATGGCGGAAAAATCGTGTCTTACCCAGCAGCTCTTTCGAGACCTCCGACACGTCTTCGCTCATTTTCCTGAAGACAGAATACAAAATTGTCCCGAATGGTTATCTAGCTCATGGAAGAGCCTCGAGGATGGAAGGGAAAGATGCAGAGAGAGGTGGAGGGGTGTCAGGTGGTGGTGCCTCCGCCGCTGCCGGTGTGTTATCCCGGTTACATGCTCCTGTGCTCTTATTGCAGCGTCCGCGCGCTGAGCCCGCCGCTTTCTGCCCGCATCTCCTCTGGGTTCAAATCAGCGCGAGGGGCGTAAGGGGTAGAAAAATATGACGCTTGTTAAATAGCGGCTAAATTCCTCTCAAAACCATCTTAAAGTCCCGTGTTTCACACTAGTAAAAATGGCCAGAGCTCCACGCACCTCAAACGTAAAAGCTCTGTTTTACAGTAGCAGCCAATGAAGTACGGGGCCCCTCCCCGCGCGCTGATTTTTTTCCTTCTTTTGAGAACCGACGTGACGCATAGCCGGCTGTGACGTGACGGTAGGGGGCGCTGGTGAACGTGGCGACATGTCAAAAAATTGCTTTCATCTGCGACTCTTGGGCAGCAGCGCCCTCTATTGGTGAGAGGAATACCTTACATCGATTTGGAGGAAACTCTCAAGAGACCAACTCAAATAAAAAAGGGTGTTTACGGTGTTTTCAACACGTTCTTGCAGCATTTTTCTGATGATTGACAGAGCATATCAAGAAAAAAAGCTTAAAAGCAGTTTTGAGTATTTGTATTCAAACTGTCGTGAATCAGGAACAGATGAAAAAAGCTTGAAGGTGTGGCATAGAACCTACAAAGGCAAGTTCCCTGCACCCATTGCAATGCATCCACCTGCAGACAACTAGATCCAAGTACATCTTCGTTTTCCTCATCCGAACTGGAATCTGGCTCGAAACTGAACAGCAGGATGTCTCCAATTATTTTCACCATTTTTTTAGCTGAATTGCTAAAATTAGGTTGGGGGTGTGAAGGGCTGTAAGTTGAAGTAGAGTAAAAACAAAGGGCTGGTGGGAAATGAAGGCAGACTTACTCCTTGGCAACACTGTAGAAACTATGTCCTAGAAAACGACACAGGTTTTTTTGATTTAGCCTAAAACAGCATAAATACAATTTGACAACTATGACAACTCTTTTACAATAGATCAAATGATGATTGTAATGATAATAATCATTTAATCATTCTTACTTGTAAATACTACAGATATATATATGTATATATATATATTGTATTTTCTTAAGTTTTTTTTCACTTTTTATCACAAAAAGTAAATAATTGTCAGAAATGAGACATATTTGCTGTCTTGATTAGACACACAACTACTCTTCTTTTTATATATTTTTTTAAACCAGTTTAAAACACATACATTCATTCGCAGTTTTGCACTGGCCTTGCAGCAACAATTTTAGCATGCAATCCTTTCTTACTGTAGAAAATAGTGGGCTTACAGTTTATTTGTTATACTACAGTTGAGAATGTCAAACACAGGTTGGCCGTGGTGTAGTGGTAGTCGTCCTCAAATATTGCAGGTTCAATTCCCACCTTTCCCACCCATGTGTCAAAGTGTCTTTGGGCAAGACACTCAACCCCACACTGTCTCTGATGGCAGGTTGGTGCCAGTGTTCAGCAGCAGAGCCACTATCAGCGGGTGAATGTGACTATAAAGTGCTTTGGGCCTTCGTTGAAGGTAAAAAAAAAGCACTATATAAGTATACACCCTTTAAGGACCCACACTGGATTAAGCTCATTGCACTCCCTGAGAAGTAAACCCAAGTTTCCTGCACACTAGTCCTAAATCCAGCCAACTGAGCCATCTACCCACTTCATTAACTGTTCACTCTGGCAACAAAAACATGCTATCCTGCTTCAGAAGCTTTCCCTATGTCAGTGGACACGACTCACAGGTTACTTGCACATCAAAGCAACAATTTGTGACGACTGAACAAAATCAACGTTAATATAGTTACTACTGATAGCAAAACAAATAAATAACCTGATTTAAAATCCCACAAAAAAATCAAAATCCAAAAAGGGTTTTTTTCCACAGTAAAAATCATAAATAATGTACATTTTCTCCTTGTTTTTGTGTTTTTGTTTAAAAACTAAGACACATATCACTCTTGGTCCTACACAAAACTATTATTATTTTTCAGTTGAACCCACATTACCACGACAGATGTTTTTAAATTTTGGACAGCGTCAAAGATATGCACAACTTTTAAAGTGACACTGTCAGCAATGTTTCAGCATTTTTTTTTATTTTACATTTCAGCTATTTATATTCCCAACAGGATTCCAAATAAATGATTTGTGCCATTCTAATAAGTAGCTTTTGTTCAGCTTTACACACAGGGTCACGTCACAGGTCTGACGATATGCTGTGTCCTTCCTTATTTTGTCCACTAGAGGGCAGCCCTTGCACTTAAATGTGTCTCAGTCCGACTGGTTGACACTATCTGTGTCCTGCTCTGGGAATTATATGTGTGGTCCACAACACAAAGCTAACTCACTATCTCTGCTATGAAGTTTTTGCGTGTCGCAGGTTGCACCTTCTTGGCACTGCTCATCTCAAACGTTCTCATTGTTCCTTCCAAATTTACAAACTGTCTCAAAACTCGGAAATATCTCTGATCATAAAATTGATCACTGCTGCCTCTTCAGTCTTGCTTCTCCCTCAAAACTTACCTTGGAATTGCACCAGCAACTAGAAACATGAAGTTTGTTGATAGGTGGATGTGATCACTTTTTTACTCAAAGGGATAAAGGCTGACTCGACACTTTTAGTCCTCAAGCGCTGTCTGTCTGTCCTGGGAGAGGATCCCTCCTTCATGTGGACATCCCTGAGGATTCTTATTTTTTTCCCCTAACAGACAGAGGGTCTACGGTTTAGCTTAATCTGTTTAGTTTAGTTTAGTTTAGTTATTGTTTATATTTTCTGACTGACTTCTTTTGTATAAATTCCAGTGTGAAGCTTGTGATATTGGGCTACCGGTATATAAATAAAATTAAATTGAACTGACTAAGACATTGCTGATTGGATGATGATATTCACTTTCGGTTGAAATAATGGACAAATGTCATTTATGAAGCCATTTGGCATTTTGGAAGTCTTTTATGCTCACTGGAGGAGATTTAAAGAAACAGAGCTGTGGCTGATGTGAGTCTTACTAATTCCCTAATAAACATCTTTAAGAGAAACTAAGCTTTTGCACTAATTTCAAATAATGAATAACTGAAATTTTTACTGATCTCTCAGCTCAATGGGGTCACAGTACTGCTCCATTTTGTGCATATTGGCAGTTTTTGCCAATGATTACATGCAGCAAAACAAACACTATATAGTGACTTCTCTGAAATCACATTAGATGTTTTTACTAAGTACACAGAGGAATTGCCCCAAATATCTTCAGTTGTCCAACACGTTTCCTGGGCACATCAAAGAATGCTGAGAAGAATTGAGAAAAAAAGAAAAGAAAGTCTTGATCTTTTCACCCAACTTGATTCATGCAAAGTTTATTATAGGCTTGCTGCATTTTTCACAGACAGTATCCTGCTGGGAGGTACCTGTAGAAGAATGACAAAAGTTGTTAATGAAAAACTTTACTTTCAGGAAATCTATTTTTGAAATTAAACAGCTGAGATTAATGCGTCACTGAGAATTAAAAATGTAAATGAATTTACTATCCATGTTTTAGGATGAATAATGTACATACATTTGCAAATTGTGAAACACAGGTGTTGTCCTCAGCCTTTTATTTATTCTTATTCATGTTTCTCTTAAGTGCAGTGAGGAATACTTTTGGTCTGAACCCTATGTCCAGGGGCTTGGTTCTGTGTGCTGATGATTTTGCAGTTTAAACATTTGGGCAGGTAGTTCCACAGCTTGTAGTGGTTTGCCTTACTCGGCAGACACTTGGTGTCTGCGGTGGCTGTGCAGTGAGCTGCCATGAATTTGCCTGGATCCCGGTGCTTGCAGGATACACGGTCATCCTCACAGAGGAGTGCAGGGAGCAGGAGCAGAACTATTAGATAAAGCTGTGGAGAAAAATTATCTAATAACTAATAATATAACTAATATAACTAAAATATAAATAAAAAATATATAACAGTGGAACACTTTAAGTGTCATTTTCCCATAATCCTCCATAAATTTAACATTTAGCCTCAAAAACTGAGGTTTTCTCTGTGGTTTTGACTAAATATAGGAATCTCTCAAAATAACAAATGATAAACACTTTGAAGTGTCTGCAAAAGCATGTTTTATATAAAACATGTAGTCTTTTCTACTGTTGCCCCCCTTGATAGCAATCTTACCCACACCTTGAGTTTATGGTACCCAAGCTGTGCAATGGGTCATTAACTCAGCCCAGAAGATCATTGGCCGCCCCCTTTTGAGACCATCTCAAAATCATCAATTACGTGATTTTGGGTGTTCTTGTTTTTTACTGCCCTGTCCGTTCCTGCTACTTGGCTACCTGCAATTCATTTCCATTTCCCCTGCAATTACAATACAATCTTTGAATCAGAAATTATTTGTACAGATTACTCACCACCCGCATGATAGAGTCGCACTTCTGTCAATGATCACTGTGTGATCTCGTTCATTTTATTGTACACGCATGGGGAAGTGGGTAGACGAAAGTAAAGGTCAATGTAGATACTTTCCTGTGGCCTCATGTGTCTTAACAAAAGTTTAACCACGACCGATTCAACCAATTCTGTTCCTTTTAATTTTCAGTTTTGAAAATAGAAATGAATCTCCAAAATGAAATATCAGTCAAGCTCATCAGTTCATCTGATAGATTGTTTCAAACAATTTCTTTCCATTTCTGCTCAGCTTTGACTGATGATTGCAAAAGTGTATTCAGAAAGAATGCAGGACCTCCCACAGTCTGCACAGTTTTGATGGAGGATCATCAGTGATGACAACTATTTCATCATAGTGATGAAGAAAAGTACATTTCATGTTTTTATTTTGTGAGAATGCCAGTCAAGATTCATGCATTCATCTATTAGCCCACTGAAGTTCTGTTATTTTAATTAGATGGGTTAGTCAAAGACAATTCTTTTGTAAAAAATGTGAAAACATTCACTAATGTAATAATTTGCCAGTAAAACATTTACAAACAACTTAAAATTAAATCCAATAATTGAAGGAGTTACCAGGTTTACAGTCACACATGTCCTGTTCCTGGTGTTCTGGGAGTATGGGGTCCAGGGATCCTTACTGAGGACTGTTTGGTCTCTGCATGTCCGGACCAGGACATTGGTCTGCATAGCTGGCAGTAAGTCAGACCTGTTCCCAGTGCATGTTGGACTCCGGCAGGGCTGCCCTTTATCACCGGTTCTGTTCCTAATCTTTATGAACAGAATTTCTAGGTGCAGCCAGGGTCTGGTTTGGGGACCACGTGATTTTCCTTTTAGTTCTTTGCAGAGGATGTTGTCGTGCATCAAACAAGGACCTCCTGCACGCATTGGAGCAGTTTGCAGACGAGTGTGAAGCTCGGATGAGGGGAGTGACCACCTCTGTGCAGCAGCCCAATTAGCTCATTTCATGGCTGTTGTAGATCCACATAGCTCTGCAGTGACAGTAGTCAAATAAAATGTTACCGTTTTAGTTTATCTAGTTTACATCACCTCTGGCATAATATAAACAGAAAAAATGTGTGATTTTTATGTACTAAAAAAACTCAGGAGAACAAGGAAAGCCCTTGAAGCCAGAGAGTGAAGTCCTCATTCTTTTCCTTCTCAGAGTGTGAACTCTAGCATTTGCTCCTGCCTGTCAAAGTAAAGAAAGCTGCATTTGTTTCACAGAAAGTTGAAGTTTATTGTTTGCATGCAGCATTGGTTCACTCACGTTCAGCCTCCAGGTTAGTCAGCTGTCTTGACTGTTCTCTTTTTTATACATTTACTTCTATTTGTTTCTGCATGTATTGTTTTATGGCACATGTTTGATTTTGGACAGAAAACTTGCAGGTTTTTATTATGAAAACAACAAAGTATCTTACTTTGTTGTAAAAAAAGATACCTTGAGCTTTTGAAAATGACAAAATACTTCCACACTTCAGTATTGTTTGTAGGACAAACAGTTTTTATTACAAAACAAGGGGGAAGTTTGAACAAATGTTAGATATTTACGTCACGTTGCACCGTTCTCTATGGTGACTTAAATTACCAGTATGACACTCAACCTGGGTTACCACTTTATTTATGTCTGTTTTTCTGATAATAAAACCATACAAAACACATTTTTCATGAGCTGCTCAAAAAGAGGTAGACTGTAACTTCAGACTGTAAGTCAAGGAGGAATATTGAATTATCATGGAGAAATTAAACTACAGTTGGGGCTTTGGTGCTTTATTTCATGAAGCCTTGCTTCTATTTTGTATGCCAGGGAGGTGAGCTTGGAGTTCCTCAGCATCTGTGGGACCTGTCTGAGCTTCTCCGATGGAGAAATGGCCAACCAAGCTTGGATTCGCTCTCGAGGACTGACTTTCTGTTGGTAACGAGTCATTCCACTCTTTCTTCCTGACCCACGAACAAACCTATTAAAACATTAAACAGTTATTAAGGATTTTTTGGTAAGAAAAAACATGTTGCTTTAAGGATGAAAGATATTCCTACTTTGCCACAAATCTCTTCATTTTTCTAACCCCTTTCCTGGGCACATCAAAGTATGCTGAGAGGAATTTGCGCAGTGTTTCACCTGAGAAAAAAGCAAAGAAAATCTGGATCTCTGCACCAGGGAAGATTCAGAAAAAGAAGATTCAGGCAGAGTTCACTGGAGGCTTTATGGTTCCTTCATGTTTTGGTTGATTCCAACATGCGTTCAAGCAGCCACTTCCAATGAAAAGTCAATGTAAACATCCGTAATTCGATCTTTCACCCTTCTATATTAAAAAACTTGTGCATTAACGCGTAACTACCCACATTTTTGGACAGTTTTGGACGTACAAAACTGACCAAACTGAGATTTGGTAGGGATGTCCAGTGTGAACATCAGGGCTAAACATGCGTTTCCTGTACACTTGTCACACGGCCAGTGTGATTATTGCTTAACACTCACTGTACTTACTGTCATTAGCAAGATCCTCGCAGGAGCCACACAATGTGTCGTGGTACACAGATCCAATGAAGAGCGGCTGCTGCCCGTCTGCGCACTCCGTATGCTTTACACACACATCCACCGCAGATGTGGACCTGGAAAAAAAGCCATCTGGGCATTTTTCACAGATTGTATCCTCCTGGGAGGTACCTGTACAAGAATGACAAAAGATACATTATAATATCAAATATATTATAAATATTGATAAATATCTACATACATTCGCAAATTGTAAACTATAGCTGTTGTCCTCTGCCTTTTATTATTTATTCTAATAATAAATTGCTGATTTGAGATGTTTCTCTTAGGTGCAGTGAGGGATACCTTTGGTCTGAACCCCATGTCCAGGGTCACATTCTGAGTGTGTGACACAGAAGTCGTTCTTCATGTAGTAACCTTGTTTGCAGCGGCAGACCCTGTTGTTGGTGGCAGAGCACTCGATCTCCACCTCTTGGTTCCGTGTGCAGATAGTATTGCAGTACAAACATTTGGGCAGGTAGTTCCACAGCTCAGTGTAGTGGTTTACCTGACACGGCAAACACTTGGTTTCTGAGGTGGCTGTGCAAGGAGCTGCCATGTATGTGCCTGGTTCACACTTTTTGCATGTGAGATCCTGGTGCTCGAAGGTGGGCACAGAGTCCGCCTCACAGAGGAGTGCAGAGAGCAGGAGCAGAGCTGCCAGGTAAAGCTGGAGAGAAGACCAAAGTTTGAAGCACATTTCTGCATCTATTTGATGGCAACTAATATATTTCATATTTAGGAAGACTTGGGGTGAAAAACTACTTTATAACAAACAACAATGCGACAGTTTAGAGGAATTTTTCTGTAATCCTAAAAACAAATTTTACATTTTGTCTTAAAAAACAGAGGTGATCTCTGTGGTTTGACTAAAAATAGGAATCTCTCATAAAAATAACTATTGCAAACGCTTGGAGGTAACTACTATATATATTTTTACATGAACATTTTTTGCAATTTTTTACCGTGACATAATCTGTTTTGAAGAACTCTATTACAATTTAACACATTTCCTTTCATTTGTGTATTTTGTAATCCCACCTTCTACATTCTGTTTATATTTTTCTACAAATAATTTTCAAGCTAACAAAAAAATGTTAAATGTATGCCATTTAATAAAAAAAATAAGTGCTTTTTTCTTAAACATTTTCTTACTAGCTCTATACCAAAAAAATATTTAATAATAATAATTTTTAATCTAACACAAAATTTGTACAATTTATGCAATTTTATTTTTGTTAAAAAGTGCTTTTTTAGCATTTTTAACTAGCTCCAGCAAAAAGTACATAAGCTAATCTGACAGAAAGTGTTGTGCTGAAAACTCACCACAGTCATGGTGTCCTCACGTCTGTCAATGAGGGCTTAACTGTGTGATCTCATTCATTTTATAGTACACGAATGGGGAAGTGCGTGGGCAAGTAAAGGTCAATGTAGACTAAAAACAGAAATGCATCATGTGTCCGGCACTGCCTTAACCATAGTTTAATCACACGCACTTCAAATCATATATTTATAACCTACAGTTATAATTAATTAAGAAAAAATATTTGATTCATTTTTTGTAGAAACAATCACCAGGTGGACACAGCAGGTTAAAAAATAATAACGTTTTCCCAAATATGAAATCATTAAATGTTTTATTTAATGGGATGTTCAAACAAAAGTTTCCTAAATACTTCAGTTCACAAGATTAAAATTAAGCCACACGACATATTGCCAGTGTTGTAGTTTCACTCAGGGTTGCTGAGAAATCTACTAAAAAACTTTTAAAAATGTCTGTTTTTGCACAATTACAAAAAAAAATTGGTCTTTATATTTTGTCAGTTTCCGAGAAACGCTTTCTCACTGAGAGCTGCACATGCATGTGTCAAAACCAAAATTGCTAAATTTTGCATTTCCACGAGCGGATTGATTTTTTTTTTTAGAAGAAAATGTCAGTGAGTCACTGAGTGTCTTATGATGACTTGCTGGTTTAGGACAAGAGTAAAAAAAAAAAAAAGGAATCAAAACATCTTTCTGATCTCTTCCTGTTTCCCCAGCGCAATGATCCAGTTACCTTTTTAGTTTTTTGCATCTCCTCTGGCATAAAAGAAAGAGAAAAAATTTGTGCTTTTTATGTACTAATGAAATATTTCCAGACTTTTGCTTTGCAAATAAAAAAAACCTGAACACTACTTAGTTGTTTTTTAAAACTACTTAGTAAATCCTGCAGTTTCTCTTAGCGTTGATATACCAGTGGCTTGCTTTCTGGTTTGAATCTTTAGTGAAAAAAATGCAGAGGATTTCTTCATCACACACCAAATAAAATAATAATTATCAAATTTAGTATTTAATAAATAATACGCATATACTTACTTTGGACGAATAATTACCTCCTGGCAGTAGCCAAAGTGAACAGGCGATTGTGAAAATAAAAAGTAAAAGCAATTTGTTGGTTCTTCTTTATCCATGTGAAGTTCTCTTGAAGTTGAATCATGGCATATGAACTTTAAATCTCCTTTCCTGAAACATGTCACCACTCATACAACTGCTTTATACTGGATGATGTCCATCAGCTGTCCGTCAGGCAAAGCCAGTTGGATGCTGTGACTCAACTTCAAGACACTTATAATGCAAATGTACACAATAAAGAGAAACGTGTCAGAGCTCAGAGAGCTGATGTTCAACGTTGTTCTATTTTTGACACATGAGCTACTCACTTCCCCTTTTCAATAGAATTCTTTTGAAATGGATCTGGAAATGGATCTGTTTTTAGTTGTGGGCTGTGATTCACCTGATCAAAGGTAACCCACAAACTTCTGTGTTAAAAGCATTTTTCTGGTCGGCCACCACGAATTTATAGAAAATTGATTTACATTTCGCAATTGCTGTTCCTTTTTTATCCACAGATCATATATGTTTGGCTTTAGGCTGAAGCTCTGAAATGTCTCCCACAAGGGCTGTCTCCTCTGGACCAATGCTGGAACCTGGATCTGAGATCTTTGTTCTCTGTACTGACAGCGCTGCTGGACTTTTTCAACATTTGGATGATGATCCACATTTTTTCTGTTGCATGGACTCCTTGTGAGATGCAGTAAAAAAAAAAAAAAAGACTCAGGAGAACAAGGAAAGCCCTTGAAGCTAGACAGTGAAGTCCTCATTCGTTTCCTTCACTGAGTGGGAACTCTAATATTTGCTCCTGCCTGTCATAGTAGAAAAGCTGCATTTGTCCCAAAGACAGTTGAAGTTTGTTGTATTTTATTTATTTAAATTATCTGTCCTTCCATTTTCGAAACCTGTTTTGTCCCTTTGAGGTCACGGGGCTGCCGCAGCCTAACCTGGCCACTCGTGGGCGAACATCGGGTTAGGATACACCCTGGACAGGTTCCCTGTCTGTGGCAGGGTCAGAATCACACACACATACACACTTTTCCAAACTAAAAGTTTACTTTTTGGTTATACCTTAAGCATGATCAGTAATTTTCTGTTTTAGTTTAGTAAGCTTTAGAAACAGATTAACACATCTAAAGCCATTTTAACATTTGAATGCAGCACAGTACTGCTGTACAGCTGACAGGACTCACATATGCGACCAGTTCTTTATACTTCACTGTCCTGTTTCTCTGCACCGTGCACAACCAGTTTACTGCTAACTTATTGCATTTTGCTTTTATTCTACTTTACATTTCAATTGAGTGAATTCTCAGTTTTTTATATCCTGAATTCTGTGTCTTTTTACTTATTACATTTATTAGCTGCATTTCTGTGTATTTGTTTATATGCGTCGACACAGGGTAGATGACAAAGCAAAAATGTAATTGCACTGAGAACTTGGCTTCCTTGTTGCGTATGACAAGAAACACTTAAAATCTTGCATTTTTGCGGCTTTTACATCATTACCTGATAGATGAAACTCCTAAATTTCCACACCTGGCCTTTAATTGGATCTCTATTGGTGTCACTCCTCAACAAAGAGACTAATCTTCTATTTCAACAAAAAAATGAATAAACAGCTAAATCATTTTTGCACAAATACTACAAATATGATACAATTTAGCAAAATAAGAGCCAGCATTTTATAATATCATCTTAAAAAACAGTCCCTGGTGGTAGAAGTGTTGCTGTAAAAAACAAAATATCTGCACTCCACCAAAAAAGGGAAACTGTTTGATCCTTAAATGCTGCAAGAGTCTGAAAGACTGAATAACGGTCTTAAAAATCAAGAGAGTACATCTTTGAATGTCTCAAAAACTAGAACAATACTGATTTTCTCACACATAAATAAAATCAGGTATTTTTGGAAATCCTTTCAGGTAAATAAATAAAATCAGGTATTTTTTTGAAATCCTTTCATATTTTCTTTGATTTTCTTTGTTATTATCTTTGTTTAATAGTCTAGTTAATCAAATGCATTTTTAAAACTCAAATGTTTAAACACTCAAGACAGATTACAGCTCCACTGAATCCTAAAATTCCATCTGGCCTTTAGTTATTACTTGTTTTTAGTTATAGCTTGTCAGTTCATAACTTGCGTCATCTCAATAAAAGAACCAAACAGGCAAATATACAAAACAGACCATATATTTATAATGAAAAAGCCATAAAAACCAAATATAAAAAAACCTCACTAAACAAACTTGCAGCATTTGAAATCCAGTATCTTTGATAAAAAGTTATAAACAATTTTGTTAACATATTTTAGAAATAAAATAACATTTTAAATAAAAACAATTACAATCCTTTGTACATTCATGAGAGACGAAAGAAAAAAAAAACACACTAAAAGAGCTTTTCAAATCAGAGTTCCAGAATAAAGAACAATGGACACCTCGGAAAAATTCATGTATTTCATTATGAAATCAAATCTCTGCTCTCAAACTGGGAGAAAGCACTAAAAGAAAAAAAAACAACTCAGAATCTGTTGGCCAACTCAAACAAAATGGTATTTACATCTTTAAATAGTGTTTTTTTTTTGTTACAGGTGACTGTCAAAGGTTCCTGGGAAACAGATCTGTGATTGGGACACAACTGTGATTCTCCTTGTTCTCATCTCAGTTTTTTCTTTCATTTCTTTGCATAAATCAGAATACAGGACAGAACAGCATCTGATGTTACCTCACAGGATTGTCATCCTTGTTTTGTTTAAAGTTTAGATACAAAAGGATTTACATTCTTACTCCCTTTCATGATACATTTCATTAAAATCATGCCTACATGCAGAATTTTCTTGAAGAAAACTTGACATTATGATGTAATCCACATCCGTCTCATGAATTGCCTGGCCGTGTGTCATGCATTAGTGTTTGATTGTGCTGCAGACTGCAGGTTTGAACACTTTGGTGCTTCATTCATTTAGAGGCTTGTGAGGTTTGAAACACAGCTCATCCTGAAGCATGCTAACAAACATCTTCTCATACATCTTGTATGTGGACGTTGTTTCTATGATCCTGCTGATCTTCTTGAGACCTTTCAGGAGATAACGGGGCGCCCCCTGGTTGCGCAGCACCCTCAAACTATGGGACAGACCCTTTGCCAGATCGATGTTGTTGTTTGCTGCTTTCCAGAGGTGGAGAACCTGCAGGATGTGCTGCCTGGGCAGGCAGGTGGAGAAAACCGCCAGCACATCTACCTCCTGAACTTTTTTTCTCGGCAGGCTGTTGGCTACCTTCATGAGGTCCTCAAAGGTGACATTTTTCAGGCCATTGCAGCGGGACACTTTCCTCTCACAGTGGTTCACACCTAAGGATGAGATATGCAGCTATTAGTAAAAATTTAAAGAGGAAAAAGGGGGAGATGTTATTTTGTCTCACCTTGCATGATGCCATTCAGCTTGTCGTGGTCCTTATTTTGCTCCCGCCACATCCGCAGCAGGTGCAGGACCTGCTGCTGAGGAGAGCAGACCTTCTTCAGCCTCTCCAGGCTCTTGTGATCCACCCTGCGTCCAGGAAGACTCTCCAGAAGACGCTCGAGGGGCACTGAGGACAGATGCAGCGAGGCCAAGGACTGGAAGAAGGCCTCCTCACACAGGGTCACATCTATGGGAAATATGGGAAAAAGGTCTATTTAACTAAAAATTGGTTATACTTCACATCATGATTGCCTAGGGAAAGGAGAAGGAATTTCTCACTCACCTGTAGTAAATTATCACTTTACTTCGCTTAGACTACTTTGAAAACTGTTGATTTGTTTGTAAGACAATGAAATGTCATCAAATCATAGTAGTAGTTAAAAAAACATTCATTAGTTAAACCTTAATCCAGTTTGGTTTAAAAAGTAAAGGTGTGTTAAATAACAAAAAACCTCTACAACAACCTACACAGGTGGACTGCAGGAAATGTTGAGGTCGAAGAATGCTCTGTGAGGCCGTAGTGTTGTGCTCATGCACATTTTATTCTACCGACATACTGCAAGTGACCAGTCGTAGTGAATACTTATACAATATGCAAGAGTAGGAGGTGAAGAAGGCGAGACACAGGTGTACTGTATGGATTTTTCATTTTTCTACAATCTTACAAATACTTTCAAACACACTCAGGCCTATGACACACATGGCAATCCTACATTCCATTTTCATGGCGTCCCTTAAGGTAGCCGGACAACCCTCAAGGGAACACCTCTGCCCCCTTTAAGATGCGGCCGGACCTGTCTTCTACCCTCCATGGGCCAACCAAGCTTTAAGTTAGCAAATCATTTTTTTTTACCACATTATTGCACCATTTACGTTTTTTTTTTGTAACTCTTAACTAAAAACTAATTTACTAAAGAGCAAATTATTGACTTGAACAATACTAAACAGTTTCAGCCAGGTTGTCTCTAATTTTTTAAGTTTTTCAACAAATTTACAACTAATACATTTCCTTTTTTTTTTTTTTTTTAGTTTTTTTTTTTTTTTTTTTTTTTTTTTAGTTTTTAAAGTCAAAGTAAATGATAGCTTTACCAAGTAAAGTTTAACTACTAATTTGGGGTTCAAGTTACCAAACCCTCTTTTTGTGTACTTGATGGCTTTTCATTTGTTTCCTTTTTCTTCTTTCTGGTGTCTCTATAAAAGCGAGTTAATGAGCTCAGTGATAACATTCATTTCCACATCACACATTTAGGCTATATTATCATAAAAAAAAGCAAACTTTGCAGCAGCATTTTCCAGATATCTATATGTTTTTTAAATTTACATTGATTCTCACGCTAAAAATCCATTTTCATCCCAATGAAACTAGTCTCTGCCATTTTTTTGTTGTTACCTTAATGCTGTTTTAACATTTTGGCAAACTTTTGGGTATATTTTTAAACAGCATTGATAATTCTTCTATTATATTGGGTTTTAGATTTGCACAAACAAAGTAACAATCGTTCAGTCTGTGCGTTTTTTCTTATTTGTATATGTATGAATCCTTTGTTACATTTTAACCAGTGCAAAGAAATCTCCATTGTCAGTTCCCCACGACTGACGGCATCAAACCGCCGCTGTCGTCAGACAAATAAGCCAAACTAAACTTCTGGGTATTGCTCTTTTCCAAACAAAATACAGTTTTCTTTTTTTCCTCCTGAAGCAGCCCAGGCATGCAGAGGTTTCCTTTAAAGGCAAAGTTATATTTGCAAAGAACAGAAGCACGGTTTCAGGACTAATCTTAAAGAAAAGCTTTGGATGATTTTGGATTTACAGTCTACAGTCAGGATAGTAGGTGCTTTGTGAACATTTTCAATGTTCAAATGAATTTATAGTTTTGTTACTTAGTGATTTAGTTCAGTCAGTCATGGAGGACCTCTGTTAAAAAAGAAAGACCTCAGATAGTTGGACTGAAGCTGCCTTGATGAGATCTGATGAAGTTTCATTTTTGATTTATTTCCCTGAAATGTTAATGACGCAACTGTGGCTTTTTATGACTGACACAAACATCCTGGTGGTTTGTTTAGATTCTACAACGGTGGAAATTCCGCCGCTTTCATTTTTGCATATTTAAAAAAAATCCTCTATAGGTGGATATACTGTGTGTTATTTGAGGTCATGTCAGTAGCTCTAAGACAATCAGTGAGAAAAAAGCTCTTTCATGTGAGTCATCAGCTTCATTTGCTTATGTGTATTTCTATTTTCAGTGTGCGTATTGTGCTTTACGGGTCTGTGCATCATTGTGTGAACTCCTGAGTTCCTAAGACTCTAGGAATGTGGTGTCATAGTTGAGGCTTCCTCTTCTAAATGATATTTCAGCATCTGTTATTGTTCAAGTCTGAGTAATAAAGCTTAACCAGTTTACTTTGTATCCCACTGGGTGCTTGACTCATTTCTCTTTGTTTTTCTGTTTGAAGATGTGAAATATAAAAGGGTAATTGATCCGTTATGGGTCATTTTGAAAGCAGAGCCATAAACAAACATTTCAGCCTTGAGCTTTTCTCTCCTGTGATGGTTTTAGAGCATGCGAGAATCTGGAATAGAATGGAATGTGGACTATGAAGCTGACCAAGGAAATCCCCTTCTGTGAAAAAGACCTCATTTTTGTGATAATTATTTTTTCTGATTAACTTTACCTTGCTGTTAATTTGGATTTATCCCATCAATAAATGCTGCCATCTTACACTGCGTTAGTCCAAAACCTTCCAAATGTTAAAGGCTATTAGAGGATGCAGTATATTCTCACCCGTATGGCACAAAATGTGATTCTGAGAACAGTCCAGAGTTGTTCTCTTCTCTGGTGAGCCACAGAGGCTGTTAGAAGTCGGTGTTCCCCACTTGAGTGTCCACAGGCCCAGTTCCGAACAGTTCCTGTGGGGTCGACATGGATCAGTGGAGGAACCTCCAACGGAGAAATAACCGTTGGGACAAGGTTCACACACGGTGTCGCTCACTGGAGTCCCTAGAGGAATCAGTTAGAAAGGAAATCAATCAACATCTATGTTTTTAGAACAAACTACCAGGTCTCTCTACTGCTAGCTTACAGCTCCTCACAACCCCAACCTAACATAACCAGTGCAACAAAACTGGCGAGCAATTTCTGAGCTATCCAGCCGTACAGTTTGAAGTCAGATGTCAGCGTAAACAAAGATGTTCATGCATAAGAATGGAGTGTGGAAGGGACCTTGTGGTTCTACATCACACCTACAATCTACTACTGTACACACTACATTTTTCCATCTCCTCTGAACGATTTGAATAAAGAAATACTCAGAAATGCAATTGTAGCCTAATTTTCCTAATATATGTCCTCCATCATAACAAAAATGCAACAAAAACATATAAAAAAACACAAATTTTAATTGAAGTGGGTCTTTAATGAACATGCATGAGCATCACATAGAATGAAGAGCTGAGTGAAAACATATTTTACCCTGAATTATTTAACACTCACTAACAGTCAGTCACCTGGTGAACTCTTTCACCAGTTTCCAGACTCAGTTATCTGTGTTGGGTAAGTAGTCATAGATTAATAGGTAAACATCAGCACATGCTTCCTTATCACTCATTAAACAAAATCTTCTCATCTGTGCCAGATTTTTCCCTCCAATACCTTTTATTTCTGTTGATTACGGAACTGCTTTGCAGGGTAGTAAAAATATCTCGTGACAGGCTGGAAAAATTAATGAGATTATTAGTGTTTCATTCTCTGACCTCTGCTGTTCAACCTGTATGTACATGTTCCATTTGGGTCGGATGCATACTATCATGCTTTATTAAACTGCTATATGGTTCTGTGTTTCACTGGATTCTCTGCTGCTTGGAGAAGCTGAACTCCGAGATTCAGTCAAACTTTTTCTATAAAAAAAAAAACCAACAACAAACAAAAGTCTATGTGTTTAAAAAGATGAAGAATAGTGAAGGTCACAGAGTTTACTTTTGGAAAAATAAAGTCAAGTTAGAAATTTATGTTCGCACGTGTGGGAGGAGCTACCGGCTAATGTTTCTAGGCTGATCACTACATGAAGCGGTGTCTGTGTTTATCTCATTTAAAATGCATGGAAGACACGGTTGATGTGTAGAGATCAGTTTTCTTTTTTTCAAAGAGCTTTACGGAAACATCGGTGATCACGTGGCCATGTAGATCATGGGCCATCAAATATAAATTTACGAATATATAAACCATCTACCCACAAAAAGAAAAGAAAATTCAGTCAACGATTCCTGAAGTATAGTTGCATTTTATTAAGCATACAGAACACATGATTTTATTTTTGAACTCCTGTGAACATCTATTTAAAGGCAACAACAAATATTAAACCAAGGGTTTCATAGATTACATTTATTTGTGTTAACTATGTACTATAAAAAAAAAACAACTCATGGCTATAACAAAACACATTCTTATGATGTTTAAAATCTAAAGAATTATCCTGATGTTATTGATTAATATTTATAGCAATGTGTGTTGAGTAATTTAGCGAAAAAAAAGGAAAATATACAACGAACTACCAAAACCGGCTATGGGATTTGAACCTGGAGTCTTTTGAATATTAAATATAGTACACATTGGACCTCCTACAGTCACTGCAAGTCCGCTGCACTGGCCACTCAAATCGCGCTGCAGAACCTCAGATCAGAGTGAATGCACCTTTAATATAATATTGAGAGTCTGTGATCTTATGTCCAGCCAAAATTGAGAGAACCTGATTGATGTCCTGCAGGCTGGACGATCTTAAGAGCCTTCAGCCCCTTAAATTAAATTCATTTTAAAAAGCTTCTGCTAGTTTAAGATTCAGTTAGTAAGGTGAAATTCAAATTCTTATCAGGTCTTCCAAATCAGATCCCTGGGATCAACAGGAAGCAATGAGCTGGAAAAACCCACAGTCAAAACCAACGAGGATGAAGCTGTTTTTAGCTGCTATGCTGCACACAGGTGGAATTAACTTCCTACAGTATATTCCTATATATTTAGGTCCAAAATTAAGACTTTTTTCTTTTTGTGAGTCTTTGCTCAAGCTGCTGCATCCTTATCCCTTTTTTGGTTCAAAGGGATGTTCGGTTTTAAAGCAGCCAAAGCTGTATGCTTCTTTTAAAAGCGCTTGCAAGGTAGTTTCTTACGCTTCACTAAAGTTCAGCAGTTTTTCGGTATGTGAGTATAAGCGACTTTTTATTATCGATGGGATTCTAAGAACTGTAACCACTGTCACATGTGAAACCTCAAGCGTGACAACTGCTTTGAGTGATCTCAGAATGACTCATGTTTTGGTCACTACACCCACATAGTTCCTTTGTTGTGCTCTGTTATGAAAGAATCTGAATTACAAGAGCATTTTTCTGGCTAAAAGTTACATCTGACTTCAACGTGATTCTTTACTTCTGAGGTTTAATAAAAACAGAAATATAACCTCTGCTTGTGGGCTGAGAAATTACAGAGAAATTACAATAAGTCCAGCTTATTTCTGGCATGACAGTTCAGGTAGTCGACCATGTGTTATCGCATCCTCATTCAGTTTTATACAAGTGAGTTACAGATGTGAAAATGTGTGGGAGGATGTTTGCTGATTAACTCTTTTATCAGCTTCTCGCTCTACGGGCACAACGTGCGCTTTCTTTTAACCATCTGGCAGAAAACAAACGTCAAACTTCTGGTCCACGTGCGAATATTTCCAGCTCCTCTGATGACAAAGCACTGACAGTACAGAGTCATAAATTTGTCAGCACATCCTAAAAATATGCTGACTTCAATCAAGTTAATGTTTCCAGGTTTAGTAATGTAAAAACCGCTTTACTTTGCATTATTAGGGTAGAAAGGTAGATTTTTACAATATAATCGAAAAACTATATAAGAAAATGAAAAATTAAAAAAAAGACTTTTTAGGAAAGCTACTCTTATTTTTGTTGAATAAAATAATTTTAAAAATTTAGACTTAGAAGCTGTAGAAAAATAGCTATGTTATGTCTTATATATAAAGACACCCAGTTTTAACCCTTTATTTATTATTATTGTTCGCCAATAGGCCAAAGCCCATTAATAGGTCAATAGAATTTACACACTAAAATTACAAAAATATATAAAACTTATATAAATATGCCAAAAATATATAATAAAACATTAAACATCCTCCCGAAAACTAAGGAGAAAAGTGATTTTACAATTTCTGTTATTGTGTGACTTCTCTATTTGGGCCCTAAAAAACATTTTACAATTTAGTTTCAAAGAACAAAATATTTGTTTGAATTTCACATGTCCATTGTAGAGGACAACAGGATAATATCTCTGTAAAAATAGAACTGAATTTAGAAAGTCAAATAAAAAGTAGCAGATCGAATATTTAGAGTGATGTAATAAGACATTGCAATGTTACTGTGATTTAATTTTGCCAGTAACTGTGTAGCATAACGAAATATAGCCCTAATTTTGGTAATTAAATTACAATTACTGAGCTACAAATATCCTCACTATTTTATTATTCACATTTTAGTGCAGTGAAACCATTAGTAATAAATGAAACAAATTAACTACTACTACTACACTAACTACACATTCCATATTCCTCACGTTTTATCTTTACAAATAATTTTTAAAACAATATTTTATTCATACAACTTTTCAGAATTTCATGTTGAGCATTTCAAACTTTTACCTCGACAAAAGAAAACATGTCTGCTTTAAAGCAGTGCCAGCAACTCTCCTCCTATGATTTTCATCTTGTGAGGTGAAAACAAATAACTTCTGTTATGCTCTCTGAAAGTGAAACAAACACTGTCTCTCGAGCTTTTTTGGACGTATCAGTTATGTTATGTCCAATGTTTTTCTCTTCGGACTTGTCTGAGATGATCTGAAGAGAAGATCTGGTGAGCGGGTTGGGCTGAAAAAGTTATTCAGGTATCAAGGATGATGCTCAAGTCGCACATTCACTGCAGGGAGGAGTTGTTAATGTGGTATGTTTGGCAGATGGGAACCTTTTGGAGAGTAATTGTGAATATTGTGCATTTTGTGGGTTAAGTTTGAAGTTTTTTATTTCAGTCCATCTCTTGTTTAAGCAGCTTTTCCAAGAACTATGTTCTTTCCAGCAAAACATTAGGTATAAAAGCCAGAATGTGACACGAAACTGAAATGCTTAAACCTCAGATTAAAGCAAAACAGAAAAAATAAATCTAATATGTTGGGCACATTTTTGATTAAGAGTTCAACGGAGACACTGTTTGTGGCCTTTGGTAATTTCTAATGTCATAACTATTTTCTAAAGTTACAGAAAAAATGAAACAGCGTCCAAAATGTCAAAAAAGATATGCAGTTTCATTCATTTTTGGGTTGCTTTTATGTCCCACGGATGTCCATTCAGGACAACTTTTGGATCTGCAGCAAGAACAATGTTGAGTGGAAAGCAAAGGCAAACTAAAAACACTTATCAGTTGATAAAGAAAGAAAGAAAAAATACTTGTGTTTTTGGAAAAGTCAAAACCGCAGCTTGAGAGCTTACATAATAGTAATAATTCCTTTATTTTTTTAAGATGTCAGGATTAGGGGATTCCCTAAACTGCTGTGTCATGTCTGCTAAACTTCTTCTAATCATCTGGATCCGCTGGATCCTTATGGTAAAAGTTAACATTTCTGAGCACAATCAGCACCAAAGGGGTCAGATGATAACCGCAGTCGCTGGAAAAATATGATTTCATCTTGATTACGGCTTTATCTTGGTCTCAAACCAAAGATGAGCTCATGAAAAGCTCTCTGCCAGTTTGTGTTGTGGTCACAGCAGGCGTGCCACATTGAGTTCTCTACAACTTTGAAATTCAGCACCATCCTCTGCCTATTTGGCTAACAATCAGTGGTGACACGGTTCAGAAAAGAATTTTGGAGAAAACATCAAACCAACATTGTCTTTGAGCCCAAACTGTCAGAATAAAGGTGGAAGATTCTTTGATTCCTCGCTAACACAATAAAAGTTAATTCTGCTCACTCTTCACCCATTGTTTGCTTGTTTAAGGAGTTTACAGTAAAAGTTAAAAGAGTGATTTAAAAAAGAAATTCAGAAGCTGAACTGTTATTTTTTTAGTTAGATTTAATTAAAATTACTTAATCACAAAATTAGAAATTGAATTCATTTTATTTGTCACATACTTAGACACATATTGTACAAGATGCAATGAATGGTGTGATTGTGGAGTAGTTGAAAGGCAAAATAAATCATTTTGAATTGCTTTTATGTAGAGAAATTATTGAACAAAAAATATATTTTTACGTTTTAAGATTGAAGATCTGATTGTCTTTTGTTGTCATTTAAACGAAAAAAAAAAAAACTATTAGGACATTAAAAACAATGCACTAAAGTATAATAAAATACACATTATTGTACCCTAACATTATAATTTCAAGCTTCATTATTTTTTTTTAGATAACATTTTTTCCCAAATATTTAAAACTAATTTAAAAGCATTGGGGAAGCATTATTTTGACATGATAAATCCTTTTGAAATGCCATTTTTTCCCCTCTGTTAGCATATATAATTTCTTCTGTCTGCATTTACGGTACACTGCAGATATACAGCTCATGCAATACAGCATATTGTATCATTTCTGTCTCTATGTTTCTGCTTTTGTGGACTGATTCTCTGCCAGGAAACACAGGAAACACAGAGACAGGAAATGTAGCACTTAAACCACAGGATTATAACTCATCTGCATGAATTTCTTATTTCCTTTAGTCTTATTTTTTTAAATACCAAGTCATATCTCGATTTACAAGAAAAGCCATACTGGCTTTAAAGGAATTATCTGTTGAAAATTAGATCTCAGTGATCTGGAACGAATTGGATTAGAACAAACATAAATATTAAAGCTTGGTTTAGTGCTTTTTTTGTCTTATGTGCGATAACATCCTTTGGGAATTGGCAGAACAATGAGGCAGAAGCTTACCTAAAGCTGTCACTCCATGGCCAGGTGGGCAGGTACTGTGTGCAATGCAGAACTCCACCACTAGATGGAAACCTGGAGCACACTCACAGATCTGGTCATGGGTGCTGTTACAATGCTGCTTCACCAGCTGTCTCTCCTTACACACCTACAGACAGAACACAGCAGGAGCAGAGAATTATGGGAAGCATTGTGTAGATCAGGGATAGACAACTCCAGGCTTCAAGGGCCACACTCCTGCATGTTTTCCAACATACCAAGCTCTGGCATGTTCTAATGAGCTGGACACACCTGAACCAGGTAATCAGTCATGAGTAGGGGTTGGATATCTGGGAATCATGCAGACACTGCAGCCCTTGAGGCCTGGAGTTGCCTATTTCTGGTGTAGATACATTTATCTTCATTTGCAGACTACAAAATAGGAGCGTGATGAAGACGTGGCCAGTCATAATTTGATGACGAAGGCAAAGAGGGAAACACTGTGCAACAGGCAGGTTATGACTACTAGCTCCAAAAAATGTCAGCAAACGTCATCAAAAGTGTATGAGATGCTAAATCTACGTTATAACTCACTCCAGCTGTTTAAAGAGAAGACTGAAACTGCCGTGGGTTAGCACTGCTGTCATACGTACCGAGGTGCAGTATTGGCAAGTGTCACCCCAGTGCCAGTTCTCTGCAAACTGCCTCTCGGGGCAGGGGTGACACTCTGTTGGGTCATCTTTGGTGCAGTGTTGCTTCACAGCTGTGCCAGGGGGGCACTGGCTGCAAAACAAGAGATCGGATGTCACAGGGTCTCTGTGCAGGTACACTGGGGGCATGGGTTGTTGCTGATAAGCCCAGGAAAGAGATGCCGTGAAGAGCTGCAAAAACAAGAACATCAGCTTAGCAGTGACATAACGGTAGGGACTAATCGCAACTGAGACCCTTGTCCTCTCCTTTCCTAAACAAATGCAGACGTTTTCATGCTGCTTCAAACTCAACGCTTTCAGCTAAGAAGTGTTTATGAAGAGGTCACAGTAGCACACAAAGTTTCAGGTGGACAGGGTTTGAACTTGTCCAGCTAAAGCAAGTGTTCAGCTACGTTCACACCGCCCTCACCACTTCCAATAAAAAGTCTATGCTTAAGAGTTCAAAACTCTCACATTCACACAAACCTATGCAAGTTTCTATGATGGCTTTTTGACCGATTTTCAATGTTTATACAGAATGAAAAGCACATCGCACCCTTCTGTGCTTGCACACACACAAACACGCCCACTCAGTGCGCCTCACGACTGTAAAACAAGTTCGTGTACGACCGGGTAAACGATTGGAGACAAGCTTTGGTCAGACCTAAAATACCAGACCTGAGTCCAAAGTACTAAGTACTAAGAGCAGGATCAATGTCTCACATAAGAATGTATGGAATTCAGAGATTCATTATTAAAAAAACAGGCTTTCCTATTTGTCACATTCTCTCTACTTGGACAACTAACTAACAATAGATCAGGCCTGCACTGTGCATGCCACCTTTTCATGTTTGTGCATCTTAGCAAAGACAAAGTAAATCATCTTGTGTGCACAGGCAGGAATGTGTTTGTTGTGTGTCTGCATATTAGTCCGTGCTGACGTCCTCGGAGTTGGTCTGCGTGCACAGCGGCCTCTTCTCCCGGTTGTTGTGCAAACTGAGAGCTGTTGGAGGTTACTGGGCTTTCCCCAATCTGCCACCAGAGAACAAAACCCACATACCCCTTCTCTGTTCTGCATTGTATCACATCACACTCCACTGATCTTCTTCCTACTTCTATTTATTTGGAGTTTTGATCTGATTGATCGTGCAACCACAAGATTCAGTGCTTTGATTTGAAAGGTGTTTATTTTAGGGGCCACTGTACCGTATAGAATAAGAAAAAAAAATCTTTGTGGGTGCAGGGATGTTACATACGATGAACCACATTTCTTCTGAAGCCACTTTGAAGCTGCCAATACTGAAAGAAGTTGTGTTTTTCCCCAATGGCTTACTATGTATAAACTCCAAATACTGTATATTTCTGTGATGAAAACAGTCAACTTTTATCATCTGCTTCTGGTTCTGTTTGGGATGAATGTGACTGAAAATACAGTAAAAATAGATGATGGGTTGTACATGCTATAATAGAACCCTGAAGCTTCAAACAGCTGGGCGAACACGGCGGTTTTCCCGGCAAAACCTTTCGACCTCTGAGCTCTGCGTTTGAGGGAAGGCTTTCATCTGCAGCGACTCGCCAACAGAACATGAGCCAGATTGTTTGTAGCGTGGGTGGCCTCATCAGAAATCAAACCCATAATCACAGCCTTGCTCTTTAAATTAAGAAGTGTAAACATGTACTATTAAGAAATGAGGCCACAGCCAACCAGCTTAAAGACATCAGGAGGGTGGAGCTTGATGGATTGACAGAGGGTCACCTGGGTTTTTGGTAAATCTGGATGTAGTTAAGATTCTTGTTTTGACATAAATCAAGTCAAGATCATTTCACTGACAGAATGACACAACATGACAAAAATAAATTTCTTTGATCACACTCTTGCATTAATGGAATTAGACCATAGCTAACTTTTGTGATCTAAATCGTTTTAACAGTAACAGTAACTTAGAATGAGGTTTAACCAAATGCATGTTTTTCTTTTTACTTGAAGTCTCACTCCAATCATCTTTTGATCTATTTTAAAAGCGTTCCCAGTAGTTTTTTTTAAATACGATTACTCTGTTTTTAGTCAAAATATAGTTTTAAAAAAACTGTTGTTTTCTAGGACATGGTTTCTGCAGAGCGACGAGGTTTTGTTACACATTTGCTTTTGACTTATGCGTGGCCCTGTTGGTGAGGGGTAGGCCCACCCCCATATCCCATCATCCATCTGTTTACACACTTTCCTACAAGCTTACAACCCTGAAACCTCCAGCTTAAAATTACAAGTGCAACAAAAAATGGCGAGCAATATTAAAGCTATCCAGCCGTACAGCTTTGATCCAGATTCCAGCTCAGACAAATAAAAGCATACATGGATCTATTTGTCTGCAAGTGAATGCGTCAAAATGGAGCGGAGCATTTTATATATCACAATGATTTCTAAGAGAAGTAATGTTTTCATTTTTCCTAACTTTAAGAGAAAGTTTCACATTTGGGTCTGTTTCATCTATTAAAAAAATATAAGTTCTAACAAGCAAATTAGTGGTTTTTTTTACTCAAATCTGTCAAATATTAGCTTTATTCTCTTTCTAAAGAAGCCAACTTGTCAGTTTTCATCCACAAAAAAGACGTCCTGTGGTCTGTTTGAGTTTGTCCATCAGCAACCAAAAGAGATATTGAACTTTTCACCTTCTTTGACGCCTTAGAAGCCGCAGCCTGACGACATCATGGATGACCGCTGGAAACCCAAATTATACAGCAGCTTGGGGCAAATGGAAGCCATAATTATACAGCATCTGTAGAGCACAACTCCACAAGAAACAAAGCCTTTAAGGAGCACAGCCAGCTGTTCAATGTGTGTGTGGAAGGAATGGTCAAGAATTTCAGCAGACAGTTTTGAGCAAGGATGGACAGGTGCAACCCAAATCCCTGCAGGCTGAGATAAACTTTGCCTCCACAAGTAGCTTTTCTTCTTGGATAAAGCTCCATCAGCATTGACTTTAGTATATTAATTAACTACATTGTTAAAATGTGTCATTTTGGCTTTGATATTTAATTTCTGTTTTTGCTTCATAAGTCCTCTGTCAAATGGAAGAAGCCATAACATATTTTTATGTCCATTTAATAATAATAATACTTAAAATGCTCTATAATTTATTTTGTAAATGAATTCTTGCTTTTTAAGCATCTCCCATTGTCTATAAGTTGAGCTAATTACCCACTAAAAAAAGACCAGGTCAGCTCTGATTGGTGAACTTAAACGACACAAACCTCTACATTAATGTTGATTGGCTTTGAAAGGGCCCATTGTCCAAAATGGACATGCACGTTTTCTCCATGCACAGAAACACAGACAGTGGGGGAAATTTGTAAACAGACAGACATGATTGGGGCTATGAGCTGTTCTGCAGCTGTAAGTGAGACTATTTGACCTCAGCTCCTGTAGGCTACCAAGCCCAGCTTCACACTCAATTACCAGTATGTTCAAAACAGTGTTCACTACAAAGTAGGATGAACAAACAAATATTTTGTATTTTTCTGGGAGAGAAAACTATGCACTACCACCTTATAAAAGTATTTTTGTAGAAAAAATATTAACTCAGCAAGCTTTCACAGCCATAACACCCTTATTTAATTCAGTCCTGTAATCTTGATGAATCCAGAAAGTTGTGGTGCTTTATTATTGTACTGTTTACAATAAAAATAAAAAGTTTTTACTCATATCTGCCTGATATTGTTTTAAAAAATATTTAAAATTTAAAGCAATTTGTCTTTATTAGAAATGTCTCCTTATTTGGAGGTAAATTCTGCCTTTTCGATTAAACTAACAAGTCATATTGTAAATTGTAAAAGTTGCCCCTTTTTGTTCAACTTTATTACCTGATTGTGCTAAAAAATGTAATCAAAAGACAGATAAACATCTGTAAGTGGTTTGACAAAGATACTCAACTCCACCCTGTAAGCAATGCAGCAGATTTACTTCTCAACTGCAGCAGGTGAATCCTGACACTACCAATCCTGTACTGCCCTCTGTGCTTTATCGGGTGAATTCCTGATGTCACGGTTTCAGAAAAGTCTCTAAAAGAGCCATCTAAATAAAAAATAATAAAAAATTAGGATGAGCAAGAGGGAGCAACCGTCACAAAGTTATACTTAAAAACTCAGACTTACTGCAAGTCCTTCACTAAATGCTTATTGTTAATACATAGCGGGGGTCGGCGACCTTTAGTAAAAGACAGTGACACACATGGGTGTGACAACAATAGGCACTTACTCTGTTGTCGTATCAGGTGATTGGTGCCCATATTTTGTCATTTCTGCACATGTGACATAATGGCAAATATACACAGTTACGCACAAAATGTATTATGAGGTAGGCCTACAAACTGAGAATCATGCACACAAATCCAAAGTTACACACAAACATACAGACACAAGTTACAAATCAAGAATTACGCACACACAAATCAGATGAGTATTTTCTCTCTGCCTGTGGATGGAATGTGAGCACGTTTTAAGAGTGCGACGCTGATCTGCTAGCACAGCTGTTTTTTTGGTCATGTTTTTGCCATTGCAGTGGCTGACGTTCAGGAAGTTATAAGCTCAGTTTGTTCAATAATAACTAAACAAAGTCAGATTATACCTAGACTTCCCTTCTGTTCTTCCAAATGTCAATATGAAATATGAACAAGTTTTAAAACTAGTACTACAGCTGATCGCCACCCCAGTCACTGGAGATGAGAAAAAGGGTAATAACACTGAACAATTGCCAAAAATGTCTTATTACTATTTCTTCATTATTTAATTATTTAGGACTATAATTGGAAAACTAACAACAAATAAGGGAAAACGTGTATTTTTACTTGCAATAAAAGCATCATCACAGAATTAACTTACATTAAGTTTAAAGTAAGTAACAAAAGATGAATAAGCCAAAATACATTTATTTCTTTTTCATGTTAAAGGTTGTGAAGTTCTTCGAAATATTGATGGCGTTTTGTTCTGACATATCCAATCCGAATGCTGTAGGTATGACATGACACAAATGCAGTACTTATGGTTTCTAACGAACATAGTTTCAATACTAATTCAACTTTGGCTGATCTTCCTTGTTCAATGAAATCACTTTTTTGAGTTATTGCCAAAATATGTCTAAAAAACGTTTTGACCTGCTGTTTTTTAAACATATTTTTTAAGATATGTTGGAAATATTGTTTTTTTTTTAAATCTGAGTTGACATTATAGTTGGCTGGGTGTATGACTGCCTCGCAGGACATCTGAGTTTGCGTCCCAAGGCGGCAATAAGCTAAAAAAACCCAGTGTGGGTCTTTAGACAAGACCCTTCATGCTGCTGCCTAACTGGGTCTCTCTGTGCCTTAAAAGTCCAAGGTTGTGTCAGAAAGGGCATCCATCATAAATACTCTCTCCCAAACCACCTGTGTAAATCAGTGAAAATGCTGAAACATTGACTCATAGAGACTGAATAATCGATAAAACTATCTTTTTATTTTTTCTTGATTAGCAGTGTGTAGTGATGATTATTGGATTAAAGTAATAATGTATTCTGATGGCAGTCAGTGAGTATTACATATCTGTTCCATGCTATGATCCATTTTAATGTTGGTTTACTGAAATTATGTAAGAATGTTTTCTGAGAATAATCAATACTCACTCCATTGTGTTAGTTGATACATAATCTGCTATTGGTCTGATAAGGAAGATAGTAACTATGTACATTTCTTATATAAAGAATAAAACGAAATAGGGGTAAAATATCTAAATGTGCTTCTTCCCCCTCCCTATCAAGCAACACATTAAAATCTAATCGCTTTGCTGAATGATATGACTGTGGTTTGTGTGTGTTCAGAGTGCATTACCGCAACAATGTCTATTCATGATTATGAATAATTACACTGTCTAGAAGATGGCATCACCTTCAATCATCTTCGGGTTCTTTTTCTTTATTTTTTTAATCAATGTATTACTTCATATCTTAAAAGGATTTCATATATTTCTGCTTTGTAAGTTTTTCTGTATTATTCAATTATGTTAATGCTTGAATTCAACCAATAAATCAAATTCAATGTATAAAACCTGAAATGGCAGCGTTAAATCATTGACGCATAAATTCGGCTAACAACTCAAATACGTTTCTGTCTCTACTCCTCCCATCTGTACAACGTGTGATACCAACCCAGTACAGTGTGAGTCTGCATTGGGTTGGTACTGAGTTTGGTTTTCCAGAAGCCTTTCATTAAAGCCGATAAAAGATCTCCTTTTGTCTTTAGATGTTTTGTTTTTTGTGCAACAACAAGATGGATTTTGCGACAAACCTTATTGTTAAGTTTGTGCATTAGTATGTGTTTTGTTACTTTTGAGTTTTTCAAAATAGTAAAATGTAAATTTTAGCTTTTGTTGTTTTGTGGGCTTTGTTATTTTCTGCAGGTCCTTTGAATAATTGTACATGACAGATCCAATACTGTCCACAAAGGGGCGCTTTAGAGCATTGTTTTTCTGAGTCGATTTCTGGTGTATTAATACTGTTTGGGTTATGACAGCTTAGTGAATCACATATTTATGTGCTCCTCCAATTATCTAATTGTATTCTAGCTGTAATTTCACAAAGTCTTCAAAGTCTATTTTATCTTTGATAGGAACTGGAACAGGACCAGGGTTTAAAACCACTTCAGTGCAACTGACAGTTTGTGTGCCTCATCCTCGAACAGCAGCAGTAAAGACATAACTGACATGCATTGGAACGCTGCCAGCATCCATGATGGAGCATGAACAAAGAAAAACAACAGGTGGAAAACAAGATCCATGTAGAAAAACAAACAAAAATGAATAAATAAATGAAAGGTAGCAATAACAGAAACAAAGAAAAACTTTATCTATTCCATACAACACAATATAAATTGAGAGAATGGGACATCAAATAGTTGATAGCGACACGTCACGAAAACCGTAAACCTTCTGAAGAAGGCTGCAGGCCAGTGGTCAAAAGGTCAAGGTAAAATATATCTCTGTCTTTGATTTTTCATTCAAATAACTCGACATGACCTAATATAGTATATCACTAGTCATGGGCTGCTTGAGGATGTGGTTATCAGTGACACATCACAGCAAAAAGCCTCTGGTTTGAATCCTGGCTGGATTCTCTGCGTTCATTTGTTCTCCCGGTGCACGCATGCTCTCCAGCTTCCTTCCACAATCCAAAACCCTGTTTCACATGTTGATTGGTGACATATAATTCTCCCTCAGTGAGCAGTGAGAACGTCATGAGTGTGTCTGCATCCGTTTTTTGATTTCTGGAAATTCCTTTAGTATTTCAAAAAGTGTCATTTTTACTTTGTTTTACTTATTTTTTCCTATTTTGTTTCGATGTCTGGAATTTTGTTTTAATTTCTAAAATGTAATGTTGCTTTTTAGTATTTGTTTTTCTTTTTGAATTGCTGTTGTGATTTTTAAAAAGTTGAGTGACTTGTTGGTGTGATTTGCACTTTGACGCCACCGTACCTCAGCAACCTTCATGATCTGATCATCAACCACACGTCTTTTGACTTGTTTGAAGACATTGTAGTTATAAAATTCATATTTAAATCACATTGTGATGAAATAACATCCTTTGTCTAAACATATGACAGAATATAAGGGAGATATGTGACTTTTATGACGTCCTTTTCAAAAGAAGAAGGGAATGAGGCAAATAGATGAATGAACTTCAGACAAGTTGACATGCCAATTCAGGAGAGATTCCATGTTTGTCAAGGTTAGTCTTAAGCCATAGTACAAAGGGACCGAACCACGACACACCAGCTCCTCCAAGAGCCACATGGATTCAGTTAACTGTAGAGCGCAGGTGGTCTGATGGGGGATTCCAGCTTACCAGTGTGTGTGTGTGTGTGTGTGTGTGTGTGTGTGTGTGTGTGTGTGTGTGTGTGTGTGTGTGTGTGTGCATGTGTTATTTGAAGTAAATATAAAATCTGTCTTGTGTCACCCATGCAGCAAAGCACAGAGTTTGAGGCACAATGCCATGCCACATCACAATGCAGGGCTGCACACAATTTTCTGCCAAAAATCCTAAAAATAAGAATAGAAAAGCTCTCGAGTTGTTTAAGCACATGACAAATGACTTTCTGCTGATTCTGATGGCCATAAAAAATGTCTTTTGTTAAATATAATATAAACTTAAATATCTTTCCTTTGGCTTTAAGAGTTTCCAAACATTTGTTTCAACTTGGAAACAATATTTGTTAATATAAACCTTATTTAGGTTGGCAAAAGACGGAGGATTTCATGTTAATGTATTCTAGGAATTTGGATGAAGACATTTTTTCTAACTGTTTTACATAGTTTGGGCTCAAATGGGTCTTCTCTTTTCAACCTAATGCTCAGATGATACTTGGAATACATAGATGTATTTTTTGTGGGCTTTTTTATGGACTTTACATGGAGTTGGGAAAATACTGTACTTAGATTCAAAGCAATCTATGGGTTTCTTACAATTGGGGTTAATGATGTGGTTGCTGCCTTAGCCAAGCACATTGAGTGTCAGATCTGGGCATCTGAACAGACTGATCCACAGCCCTTACAGCACAAAAACGTTGATACTACCCAAAACAAATACAACAGAAGGAGCACATACAGTAACCAGCCATCGAGTTTATGCAAGGAGATTGTTGGCATATTTGCTCAAACTCCAAACCTTTGTGGCTCTAAAACTCTTTCTCATCAGTTAATTTCTTTCACAAGCATGCATTGAAATCAATCAGTTCTCTGAAAAACTGACAAACATCCACAAACGCATGCTCACACACGGGTACTACTGCTATCAGAACTACTGTTGGTGAAAAAGGGGAAGTTAGGTGCACGGAAGCAGCTTGGACAGGTGATGGTGACCTTTTGATAAACAAGTCAAGATAGCCATCCATGGACCACACACCTTCTTTATTCTCCCCTTTTTCTCTCCTTCTCAGTTCTGCATTCTCTCTTTTATGGAGTAAAAAAAAGGATCAGTCATTTTTTTTTCCCTTGACGTCTTCAGGGTCAGTATTCCATGTGTGTACCTGTCACGAGATTTTTAGGGAAGTTGGCGGGGCCACAACTAACAGCCACAACAGAGGGAGCAAAACAGGAGGCATAAAGATAACGACACAGAGATAATAGAGGAGAGGTAGCAAGGAGGGGATGTTCCAACTCCTTTATGGGGACATAAATTGGAATTATTGGACTTGATGTCAGGACGGTTGCCTGTCTGACTGCCTGCAGCTCCAATAAAGACACATTATTTCTTCTGCTCATAGAAAAACATGTAACTTATTCAAAGTGAACACTCTGGCAACGTTAAATGTTCCACTGACCTCATCCAATGGAAGAGCTGAAACGAACAGAACGTGCCAAAGGCAGACAGAGCACACAGGTGCAAGAGGAACATTTAGGACAAAAAAAAGGAGTGTTCTTCCACAGCCACAGAGGGCAGAGCTGGATGCAGAGGGGTGCCGCTGACTTACAGTCTGACTATGAAGATGGAGTGAGCTGACAAGTGAGTCAGTTTTTTGTAAAGACTAACATGTGATTGCTTGAAAGACGGTCTACAGTTAGAAAAATTACTCAAATAATATCAGAAAAATCCGTGAACAAGCAGTAGTTCCATAAAGGAGAAACATAAAATGAAGGCCAAAAATTATTTTCACAGCTTTTATTCAATCAGAAAGTTTCTTCTGGGTTGTAAATGACACACACTTCTCAGAAGGTAATAAAAGGATGTAAGTGAGGATATCATCATGTGAAAAAAAAAATCTCAGCTTTTATTTACATTGAAGCCAATTCATTATCCATAATTGGCCAGAGGTATGACTATAGGTACAGTAGCCTCAATATAATCAAAATTCCATGCCAAGAAGCAAAACTCGTGTGTGAGTCTTATCACACAAAGACAACAAGGCCAGATAGATGACGTAGTGTTTAGGACTTCTGGATTTTGTATGTACCCTGATACCCATCAGTGCATTAACATATGCAAAACCACCAAAGGCTCCAATGCAGCACCCCATGCAAAACAGAAAACACCAACATCAAACCAGTCGGTAAACTATTCTGGTTTACATGACATTTAGACATAAAAACGTGCCTGTGACAGAGAAATTTGTTGCAGAGTGAAGGCTCATTTAAGGTTTGTTTTCTTTCTTTCCTTCTCTTTCTGTCTTTCTTTCTTTCTTTCTTTTATAGATTTGAAAAATAAAACTCCAGTTATTGCCAAAGTCAAACAATTCACATATTATTATATTAAAACATTATATTAAATACTGGGAATCAAAACTTGTATTTTCTGTTTGAGTTTACATGAAATTTGGCACAGTCATCCTGCAAAACGCGCACATAATGCTCCCCTGGATGACTGTCGTTCCTATATACGTAAAAGGCAAGAATTAATACTAAGATAAAACACGAATAACCTTAAATAATAAGCAGATTTCGTTAAATTTTCCATCTCTCTAACTTTCCAGCTGCTCCATACGTGGCCACTCTGCCAAAGACGCACCGTGCACTCTGCAAACACAGGTTATTTCGGGTTTCTATCCAAGGCGAAAGTGAGTCCCCGAGTTAGAGGACAACGCAACAAAAGAAAAAAAACATTTTCTTTTGCTTTAGGAAGATTCTTATAGAAGAATCAGGCTGAACGAGAAGCGACTTTCACTCACCACCATTAGTTTCATGCTCGGGTTGGATTGCGCTCTGCTCATCTTTTCTGCGTAAAAGCGACGTGCGGTGTGATGGGGTCTCCATATCAGATCCGTTCTTATACTGGAAGGAGCGCGGGTGTGTGCCCACCCACCAACCAGAAAAAAAAAAGTTGTGCTCCAGTGAGTTGTGTAGTTACGCAAAAAGAATGATGTAAAGCAGAGGGATGGAAGCGCGGTTACAAGTCCAAACGCAGAGGATCGATTCATTCACAAGTTTGGGCTGGAATTTTGAAAATAAAATATAAGAAAATATTTGAAGATTTTTCAATGTAAAGAAATACCAACAAAGGTAAAAGGAAAAGATGAGAAAAAAATGACTATTCCACATCACGTTTTCCATTTTTGACAGATGGATTGAAAACACATTAACCCTTGAAAGAATGTGTTTAAACTATTCTAACTTTATGAGCGTTTTTGTGTGTTCATAACGTGGTATACATTCAGCAACAGAACAAAAGAACACTTTAAATCAATAAAAAAAAAAAAAAAAAAAACAATTTAAAGCCTTTCCTTGTGTGCGTGTGTTGTTTGGGACGTTTGTGTAATCGTGCTGTCAGATTGGATCTGTGAAGAACTCCTAAAAATGAGACTTTTGTCATTTGGGCACACAGACTTAGAGCAAGTTACATTTAAGTTTCAAACAGTACTTTCCCTCTCAGTTCTTCCGTATGCATCCAGTGTAGGAGTGGAGCAAAAGAAGAGCATAACAACACATGCATTACTCAGGTAAAGTAACACAAACAATCACGCCAATTTCAATCACTTATGGTGAATGTATTTGCTTTTTTATTTACCTTTATTTAACCAGAAAAAAGCCCTATTAGGGTGACCAAAGTCTCTTCCAAGGATGTTCTGTCCCAAACAGCATGACCAATCAAAGCATTAAAGGAACACATTCTCGTTTTCTCAGTCTTTGCACTTTACGAGGAAGTATGAAGTGATCATGTATGTGTGCACAGAAGAACAAAACACACCCTGTGAAGAGAAAGCCCTTTAATTTGTTTTTCTGCAGCGTTCTTGGTTTTGGTCATGTTGTTTTTGGTGTTTTCCCTCTGTCAGTCACACCAGGTTTAGGTTGCCAATCGTCTACAGCTGTCGTGATTAGTGTTTAAATTCCACTCTGATCCTCTTTTGATTTATTTCAGAAGTGTTCCCAGTGGTCTTTTCGTTCACATTATACTGTTTCTTTCCCCGTGTTGTTTTCTAGGACATAGTTTCTGCAAAGCTGCAGTATTTCAGTAGAAATTCACCTCTGAGTTATAGGCAGAACTGTTGGTACAGAGTAAGCCTTGTCCCACTTCCCATCATCCCTTTGTTTACACACTCTCCTGCTAGCTTACAACCCCAATATAACATTACAGGTATGAAAAAAGGGAGGAATATTGGAGCTATCCAGCCTACAGTTTTGAGCCAGATTCCAGTTAAGATGAGGAAAGTACTGTGTATTTAAGTCTGGTTTTCAGTTTGTTTATTGTCAAGTCATCTGCTTTGTCTCTCTTTTTTTCAATTGATTTTTGGCATATTCAAGTTTCTTTATTAAGTTTTTATTCTTCTGCCACCAAGCCGGCTTTCCTGGATACAGGGTCTTACTCACCCGGTCCTGACAGATCCCTTAAGAAATGCAATCTAGAGTGTCTTTGCTACAAAAAATAATAATTGTGAGTAAGTGGGATGATTTAAATAACATTTGTTATTAAAACCTATCAAATAACGGTGCTTAATAAACAAGAGAAGGATAATCTGGTTTTCTCACGTTTTTCAGTATCATGACATGCTTCATTACTAACATTCAGTATCTCTACAAATCATATGAAGGATAGATATAGTAAAATTATTTTTACAACAAAAAAAACAAAATATTTACTTTCACACCCACAAATATTCATTCCCCTGACATTGATCTTTCTTCAAATGTTCATGAATGCTGAGATTTATTTTCTAAATGCCTTTTGGATTTCATATTTATGTCTTCAGTGAAATGTCTGTTGAGTTCACTCAAGAAGAAACTTGCTGGTTGAATAACAGAATTCCAATATTGCCAGATGTATGAATAATTCAGAACTTGACTGTACTTCCAAAATTGTATTTGCATAAAACTGCAAGAGTTTTCAAATAAAGCAAGTTTTTGTTTTTTTATTTTTTTTACATTTTAGAAATTATAACAATACATCTGAGTATTTTTGGAAATAAAAACATGTATGAAGTGCAGAAAAGACAGCTCACAAACTCTTTCTCCTGCCTTTAATTTTGCTCTCAACGATTTTAAAGATTTTCTCTCCATTTTTTATGATTTGACTGAAAGCCACAAAGAGCTGCCATGACCTTAAAGCTGTGTTTCATATTCATTTCATACTCAGGTTTGAACTAAAAATAGAGCCACCCACATTTGGGTCAGACTTCATGAATAGCACTCTCACGCCATGATTCTAACCCTACGATACTGATGCGACATGTTTGACGAAAGAGCTCCCACAACAAACTTGACTTTCCGTCAGACTTTTAACAGCAGTCCGGCCCGGCATTTGAAGACGAATGACCAAAAGTCAAACAAATATCACTGAAGCGCACGGCCTCCGAGTAATCACAGAGAACACACACTCTCTAACCAAGCTCAGAGGGATGAGAGGGGACTGCTCGTGGTGAGCTCAAAGCGAACCACAACTTTACTGGACACACACAAACAAGGCCTGGGACAGGACACATCTTTCATCATTATGTTCAGAGTTTGCCACAATACAGGGACAACAAAAGTTGTTGACCTCTTAAGCAATTGTCACACATGCTTGCATCAGAAGACATTCAGGAAAAGCCTGTCTTGAGGTGAGACTTGAAGTAAAAGACTCGATTTAGCTTGCCAGTAATTATTTTTAACAAAACCAATGCAGGTATTTTATTATCGAGTCAGAGAATTTTTTATGCACTTTCCTTGGTGCGTGCACACACCCGCACACACACACACACACACATAAAGTAAGCAAGGGGATTGTAGTGGAGACTCAAGCATGAAAACTTACAGAATAATAAGAAAAAGTTATTGCAGTTATGGCTGTGTGTGAGTGAAAAACAACTTCTGATTGAAACGCATTTGCACTGAAGTGAATATTACATCTTTGTTCTGTTTCATAATCTCATTTGCATACTACTGGAGGTGTGCATATAAAAAGCCTTCTTTCAAACTGAGTGGTTCCCAGTTTTTTTGTTTGCATGGTCTTTAGTGAGTTAACCAGTAATGCAACCCACTGCCTCCCACTCATTTCCATAACAGATGGCAAATATCAACAAACAGAAAAGGGAACTAATAACTGCTTTTGTGTTGACACAAAGAAACATGACAACTTGTTTTGCTCCTTGTGCAGCAGTGACTTACTGTGAAATTTGCAAGTAAAATGATCAAAAACTAAAATACAAAAATAAAAACCAAACACAAATAATAGTGAATTTGATCGAAGTTCACCTTTTTTGTAAAATGAGCAAGTACAACAAATAATCAAAATAGTTAATAAGTTAATTTATATTTCTGCGGGAAGATGTTCACTGAATTGACCTGTACCATTTTAAATTATTTTAAAATGAAAACAATCAATTATAATCAATGTTGGAAAATATAATTTGGATTGAAACAAGATAGGTTTATTTTTATGTAATGCAGGGGCGATGCTTTAGGGTGTGGGCCAGCGCGTGGCCCTGAGACAGTGTTTGTGGGTACATGCACCTTACCTGCCAATTTTAACTGCACCCCTAATTACAGACACACATCCTTTACTTAACAACAAACACTCTAACACACACTTACACACAAACACACACACACATTACACAAGGAAGGTGGGACCTCAGATCTTCTGTCTTACCCCACACCTGATGGGGTACTGGGCAACGGTGGCTGTGTCTCTTTGGTGCTGACCTCCTGATCCCGCTGGCCCTTCTCCACACAGAGAGAGGGATCCCTGAGTTTTCTGGCAAGACAATGAACCAGGGATCACATCACATCCATGTCCCTGTGGTGCTGGTTCCTGTTCTTCCCCTTAGGTGCTGGACCTCTCCAGATACCAACAGAGGGTGAGCCTGGTCGGCACATATTCTCAACATTATTTGGGGACCGTTTCTCTTGGGAGTCCTCCTCCTGGTTAGGGGTGGGTGGCCCGGATGGCCCCTGCCTTGCTCTCTCCTGGACCTCCCATATGGTGGCTGGACAATCGCTTGGAGCATGGGGCGGCTTTTCCTTGGGGGTCCTAGCTTGTGCCTGGGGTGGGACAAATGGGAAGCTCAGAACTCCCTGGAGGTGTTGTGTTGCCCCTTTAAGGCTGAAGGGGGAGCGCTCTCCAGAGGTGGGTTCCCACACTTGTCCCCCTGGTGTGGCGGGGGACTATTCTTCTGGCTTGGCTGGAGCTTGCACTCTCTGCGCTCCTTTGCCTCCCAGTTCTAGGGTGTTGGGGGCCCCTGTGGCGGTCCCGCTGGCCCTGGTCTGGGTGGTTGACAAGATTGTGTCAGGGGGCCCTGGCTATCACTTCTGCTCAGCGTGGGTCTTGGTGTGGGGGTGACCGGGTACTCTCCCTCTTTTTACATTCCATTATCCACCTCAGTAGAACATAAACACCTGAGCACAAACAGTATGCACGACAGAACAAAATGCTTTACATGTGTTGGTGTGTAACATTTCAGTGTTTGTGTGGACAGGCTTCGCCCTTTAGACTAATATTTAAACTTGACAGCAATGATAATAAACCTACAGCAGCTTGTTGCTTTAAGATTTTAACACCCCACCCCCCCGTACTTGCTTAACCCCTTTTTCCCCTTTATTTTGTGCCCGTACCCACCATCTCTAATCCCTCTCACTCATCCTACTCTCTTCTTCTCTCCTCTTCATTTCCGTTCGGTCCAAAAAAGTATAAAAACATAATCAAAATAAACAAAGTTTAGCCTCTAATACAAAAGAGGTTTATACAAATGTACACCTTGTGTTTCAGAAGATTTTTAACCCCCGGTTGTAACAGTAAAATCTGTCCAACACAAGAGGCCTTCAGCTCATATCTGTTTGCTCAGCTGTTGGACAAGACAGGCTAAAGTAGAAAAAAATAAATAAATACAAATAATGTAACGTAAAAAATGACTAAGAGCATGACAGCGGACAACACACACGTGATGCAGCAAAAAGTGATCAAGCCGTCATTGCAGTCCAATGTGTGAAAACTTGACCATACAGTGTAGTATAATGTTCTAATAATGTTTAGTTTGTATTATCTTGATGTGAAAAAACAACAGTGGGCTGAAATTGAAACTTAAATGTGAATGGATTTGACATTAATTCTTGTTTACATATTTGTTTGTACACATATTTAATTTACACTTGATTGTCTAGCAAGGATTACAAGGAATCTGGGAACGTTCACCTGCACTGTTCAGGACTCAGGTATTTATCTCTGAGTCATACTGGTTGAAGCATTAGCTAAAGATGTCCTGGGTTGATTTTAGGTCAGTGAATTGGATCAAATCGTTCAAAATCCATCGATGTCGACTATGAATCATCAGCAACCACAAATTATGATATGATTCAAATTGTTGCTAATATGAATCATTACACCCAATTAAAATGATGTGTTTGTGAGATGTTTTAGCCCTCTTTATGGTACTCAAGTGGTAACAATGTAAAATCTTTGTGTTTGGAAAGGCATTTTCAAAATGTGTCTCTAGAGAGCCTCTGTTGGTGAGGGTACTCAACAAATCTATGACTTTTGAACGTTTTTGTGGTTCAGGTCTAGTTGATGTTGTTTTATCTGCTGCTCAATTTACTGTAAGGCCTAGTTATCTAACAATACCACATTATCACATTTAATTGGTCCATATACCTTCTTTAATTACTTTTTTACAATTTGTAACCTTTTGTTTTCTAATGTGGTAATAATCTTGGTTCTGTTTCAGAAAAATTCTTTTGACTTCTTGTCTTTTTTAAATCAACTGTCTTAGTCTCACATTTTTGGAATCTTTGGACACCATTGTGATAAAATTGCACAAACTAATAAAAAGCATTATGGTCATGTGAACCCATAGGGGTCACAGTCCAGGTGCTGCATGTTTTTGGGTCACTGGAGGGTTGTAGAGAGGAGCAGAAGAAAAATGTAGACTCTGTAACATCAAGGTTTTTATTTCTCTTTGTCATAAGATATTCTTAGTGTGAGGGAGAAAATTGTTAAACTTTTTAAAAATATGATGTAATGTTTCATTTTACTTTAATTTTACTGAATGTGTGATTTCCCTCATAATGGCAGTGGCATTAAAAATAATGTAGTTGTGAAATCAGTTTTTGATCAACTGGAAGTCTGAATCTGCAAGATTCCTGATCCAGTCAGCATATGATGTTTTCTCAAGTCTGCCACATCTTCACTCCAGGGGGCTGGCAAAAACATCATGTTCACTGCGCCCACCACTGAGATCATTTTGAACTGCTACCCTAAAGCCCTGGGCCAGATGCTAACCAGGTGCTGAGGACAGTAGCAGACACCATCTGCACCGCAATCCAGCAGTACAAACATCATCTCCTAGTCAGGAACAACATCTCTTTTGTAAGGGCAGGGTAGAAACCTAGACAGGATGTAACACCCGAGCCATACTGTGTGCTATGACTTGTGACTGGCAGTGACAAAAGGACCTCAGGAATCAGCTGAAGTTCCCAGAGTACACTGCAAGGGCATCACTGAAATCAGTCTTGGTCCTAACATCTGACTCATTAAAACAGGGATACTGCTGGAGCAAAACAGTGGGTACAGTGGTAGAGGCATGGAGAGAAAGAGGCTGGTGGGCCTGTTTTGAGCTAATTGAAGTGGCCTGTAGAAGCTTTCTTGGATCATTGGTCCATAAGGCCTTTAGGTTCCTTGTGATCAAAAGATTGCCAGAAAGATGGGCTAATAAAAACATCAGCAAGGCTGTTGAAAAAGCCTCAAGGTGGCTGTGGATTAAGAGGGGAGATGCACGAAGGAGCACACTGCTAGGACACAAACCGGGACCTGATCGTGAGGGTACTCAACAAATCTATGACTTTTGAATGTTTTTCCGGTTCAGGTGGAGTTGATGTTGTTTTATCTGCTTCTCAATTTACTGTAAGGCTTATTTATCTAACAATGCCACATTATCACATTTAATTGGTCCTTATGCCTTCTTTAATTATTTGTTTTACAATTTGTAACCTTTTGTTTTCTAATGTGGTAATAATCTTGGTTCTGCTTCAGAAGAATTTTTTTGACTTCTTGTCCTTTTTTAATCAACTGTCTTAGTCTCACATTTTTGGAATCTTTGGACACCATTGTGATAAAAATGCACAAACTAATAAAAAGCATTATGGTCATGCGAACCTACAGGGGTCACAGTCCAGGTGCTGCATGTTTTTGGGTCACTGGAGGGTTGTAGAGAGGAGCAGCTGCATCTTCAGAGTAGCGAGGAGTGTAAAAACATCAGCAAGGCTGTTGAAAAAGCCTCAAGGTGGCTGTGGATTAAGAGGGGAGATGCACGAAGGAGCACACTGCTAGGACACAAACCGGGACCTGATCAGCCTCAATTTGGTTGCCCTAGTCAGGGTTTCTGAAGATGAAAGTTTCAAAATACCCTTTGACAATGGATTCTTCTCTAAAGATGTGTTCAAACTGCACACTAAAGGTGGTGTGAAAAGCTAACAAATAGCACATAAAAAAAATTTCACAATCCAATCAGCTTTTTTGTGAACCATTGACACATAAGACTTTAAACTCCCTCAAACCCAATACATCCATTATGAACCAAGAGTTCTTAGGACTTTCTGCTTACATCACAAAGAGAAAAACACAACAAAAACATTTGAAAGTATATAAAGCAAAACATAGTTTGCTATTTTGATCTATGTAAAAGCAAGGAAAGGGTGTGTGGCTGAGAAGGACACGGAGGAGCACAGTACAGTACAGTTGCTGCTCTCCATCAAGTACCAAAAATCCTCATGAATAAAGGATGAAGGCGCTGGAGGACTGTGCCATGTGTTGGATGTCTTGCCAATCAAAGCAGTGAGTCACATGCGACCTTGTGAGAAGAAATAACAGCAGAGGGATCCCTGGATTTCCACAGCAGCTGATGTGGTCACCTTGTTTTCTCTGGTGAGGTTTCTGAAAATGATTTAGGGGAAACTCTTCTGGGCTGAAGAACTGCAAGCCATTTGTGGGTGACACATGCAGCGAGGCTCATTCTCGGCACTGTGTGCATTTGCACATCTTGTTGATGCAGAGCTGTTACTTTTAGAAGGCTCTGTATCGGCTTTCCTTGTAATGAGATGATGAAGGTATTCACCTGTTTTTATGAGCACCAAGTGCTGTGTATAGGTTTATAATACCACGTCAGAAAAAAGTGGTGTTTTCATATGCATTTTGAAGGTAAATTATCTGTATGTTCCTGAATGTTGTAGTTTGTTTGAACTTTTAGAAGCCTGGACTTGTTAAATATACACACGTGGACAAAATTGTTGGTACCCCTCAGTTAAAGAAGGAAAAACCCACAATTCTCACTAAAATCACTTGAAACTTACAAAAGTAACAATAAATAAAAATTTATTGAAAATTAAATAATCAAAATCAGCCATCACTTTTGAACTGCTGATTAACATAATTATTAAAAAAAAAAACTAATTAAACAGGCCTGGACAAAAATGATGGTACCTCTATAAAAGATTGAAAACTATTTGACCAGACTGACATGATTAACTCAGGTGTGTCCTTTAATTGACATCACAGGTGTTACCAAACTCATAATCAGTCAGTCTGCCTATTTAAAGGGAGACAAGTAGTCACTCTGCTGTTTGGTGAAAAGGTGTGTACCACACTGAACATGGACAACAGAAAGCCAAGGAGAGAATTGTCCCAGGACATCCGAAACAAAATGATAGATAAACATCTTAAAGGTAAAGGCTATAAGACCATCTCTAAACAGCTTGAACTTCCTGTGACAACAGTGGCTCATATTATTCAGAAGTTCAAGACCCACGGGACAGTAGCCAACCTCTCTGGACGTGGCCGCAAGAGGAAAATTGATGACAAATTGAAGAGACGGATCGTTCGAATTGTATCCAAAGAGCCCAGAACAACCTCCAAAGAAATTAAAGGTGAACTCCAAGGCCAAGGTACATCAGTGTCAGATCGCACCATTCGTCGTTGTTTGAGCCAAAGTGGACTTCATGGGAGACGACCAAGGAGGACACCACTGCTGAAAAACAATCCTAAAAAAGCCAGACTGGAATTTACAAAAATGCGTGTTGACAAGCCCCAAAGCTTCTGGGAGAATGTCCTTTGGACAGATGAGACCAAACTGGAGCTTTTTGGTAAGACACATCAACTCTATGTTCATAGACTCAAAAACCAAGCATACGGAGAAAAGAACACTGTCCCTACGGTGAAACATGGAGGAGGCTCAGTCATGTTTTGGGGCTGCTTTGCTGCATCTGGCACAGGGTGTCTTGAATGTGTGCAAGGTACAATGAAATCTGTAGACTATCAAGGCATTCTGGAGAGAAATGTGCTGCCTTGTGTCAGAAAGCTTGGTCTCAGTCGCAGGTCATGGGTCTTCCAACAGGACAACGATCCAAAACACACAGCCAAAAACCCCCAAGAATGGCTGAGAGAAAAGCGTTGGACTATTCTAAAGTGGCCTTCCATGAGCCCAGATCTGAATCCCATTGAACATCTGTGGAAGGAGCTGAAACATGCCATTTGGAGAAGACACCCATCAAACCTGAGACAACTGGAGCAGTTTGCTCATGAGGAGTGGGCCAAAATACCTGTTGACAGCTGCAGAACGCTCATTGACAAATACAGAAATCGCTTCATTGCAGTGATTGCCTCAAAAGGTTGTGCAACAAACTATTAAGTTATGGGTACCATCATTTTTGTCCAGGCCTGTTTCATTAGTTTTTTTTTTAAATAATTCTGTTAATCAGCAATTCAAAAGTGATGGCTGATTTTGATTATTTAATTTTCAATAAATTGTTATTTATTGTTACTTTTGTAAGTTTCAAGTGATTTCAGTGAGAATTGTGGGTTTTTCCTTCTTTAACTGAGGGGTACCAACAATTTTGTCCACGTGTGTATGAAGTACCCTATAAAACACTGAGGTGAATCTATAAAGGATTAAAAACAAAACTCAGTTTTCTACTATGATGCATCAGATAATTTTTCTTAAGTAAAAAGAAAACAGATTAACAAATAGATTTAGCAGAAAATTAGACCAAAGATAGTTTTGCAAAAGGGAAAGTCATGGAAAAAAACAAATTTCCTGAAGATCAAAGATGAAGATTCTGAGATTCTCTTGGGGAAAAATCCAAGGAACCCCTCATGTGCAATGGTTTGGAGATAAATCAAAGAGGAGCTTCTTATATATAGTCGAGGAAGACATGAGGCATTAATTCTTGTGGCGATTTACACTGTGAGCAGCCTGAAGCCATAAAGAAAGTATATATTCTTAATTAGAACTTTGAGTGATTGTGCTTTTGGAACATCCAGAAGTTGTTTCTGACCCAGATGGTATGATGAATCCTTAAAAGGTGCTTTACTACCTTTTTTAAAGGCCCAAAGTGCTTTACAGTCACATTCCCATTCGCACACACACCCACACATTCACACACTGATGGCAGACCACCAGGAGCAATGTGGAATTTAGTGTCTTGCCCAAGGACACTTCAGCACATGGGCGTGCAAGGCAGGAGCCAAACTTGTAATTCTCTGATCAGAGGTCAACCCCCCTATCTCTGCATCCACCACGGTAATACCACTGATAAAGTCTCTTGATCACAGCTGGTCCAGTGGAGTTCCTCTGTGACCACAGACGGGTTTATGATTGTACTGATCATCTGATGGATGGAAAGATGGACAGATCTCTTTTTGTCTTGGTGATTTATCTCCTAAGTTTCTTTTTGTTCTTAGTTTTACTTTATAAAATAAAGATGAGAGAGAGTCCAACACCCCCAGAACCCTCGGTAGGTTGGACAGAGACAAAAATCCGAGCAATGTGAAGTAATAACAATGTGGGCAGTGTTTGCTTCCATAACCCCGGAGCTCATTACAGATATAGGAAAGAACAGTTGAAGGAAAACTCACGCAACACATAAAAAACAGTTTTAAATGGTCATTATCATTTTTTTTTGTGTGTTTTAATACTTAGAATATGGCTTTCCATTCTCCGTTGGTCCCCCCGCCCCCCCTCCACACACACATCACATCCCTGACATGCTAAATGTTTGCTCAAAGGTAAGTTTAATGGACTTGAGTTCACTGTTTCCTTTATTTCCAGTTGAGCTTGTCACTCTCTTCCAGGCCAAAGCCCTTGAGGGGTTGTGTTTAAAGCAAATGAATCAAATTCCCCTGCCAACCTGTCAAGTTAATGTGGATTTTCTGCCAGTATCATGTATTTTAATAAATCACTGCCAAGAATGTGTTTCCCATTCAAGCCTCATAGCATCAAAGGGAGTCAGACACAAGCAGACAGAAACAAAATGCATCAATAAGCCAGACTGAAGTTACAGGAACAACTGAAGGATTGTAAGGGAAATTCAACCTCATGAACTTAATTAACTGCGGTAGAGCAGACCATACACCAAAAATAATGAAGATGTAAAGAAACACAGTAGTCAAGGCACCCATAAGTTCAGTTGAGTTTGAACTTTTGCATGTAAAAGACAATTTACTTTTAGAAATGAATAAAGTTGTTTAGGGACAACCCCACACTGAGACTCCACTTCCTTTCAAACATGTTTCTAATAAACTGTCACAGCAAGGATGTATTTGAGAGAGGATGTATTTGTCACTTTAGTTTTCTCATTTTTCTCATGAAGAAACTCTTCAATTTGTGCTTTTAGAAGACTAAACTTTGCACTTGTGCAAATGTTCCCTATAGTCAAAACCAGGGGGGCACTTCTTTGTTTACTGCAGTATACATCAAACATGCTCAGATTCTGGCTCCAAAGCATTTTCAAAAGATCTGGGATGAGCAACGACTGGCTCTACTTTACACAAACATTTGAAAAGGTCAGTCATACCGTGACATTCTATAACTAACATTTTATCACAGGTATAAAAATTCATGCTTTTTTGTTTTTTGTACATTTTTCTGTGAAATGGGCAAAAAATTGGTGAAAAAAGGTTTATCTACACTTTTATTGGAGAAGGTAATTGCCAAGTGTGAAAAGCCAGCGATATATAAAAAAAAAAAGGTCAAAGCCATCTGAGGAATATGAGAAGCAAAACAAAAAAAAGGGTATGTGCTCATTGTTAGGGATGCACGTTTTCTAGTGCTACCTGCCACAGTAAAGTTGACAACCAAAACTTCTTTTGGTCAATGACCAAGACAGAAATGGGCCTAAATGTTGGAATCTAATTATTTGCTTTTTATGCTGTTATTTTATTCAAAAACTTTTGCTTTACCTTTACATGCATTGACAGCTGTGTGTAACATTAGTGGTAACCCTTAGCGTATCATGACTCATGTGTCTGCTGTAACACAAAGGTTTTATAGTATAATTAGTTCATAATGAGCTGAAGTGAAGCATGCTGCTGCGATAAGATACTAATGGGACAAATAACTTGTGAGTAGTCATTACTTTAATAATCATTTATGGCAGCCTTAACATTTTCAGCATTTTCTTTAACATGATTTTAACAGCTACAGTGGGTTAACTGTGAGCCTCCATGTATTATGTTTATTTTTATTTATTTTCATCATGTTGGGCTCTATAATTAGGCAATGGAATTTTCATAAGTCTGTAGGTAGTTTTAAACATGAATATTTCCTATTTATTACAACTCTATTGTGACCAAAACATTACTTAACCATCAATTTATGGATGTTTTTTTAAAGTTTTTTTATATATAGTTTGTTTTATTTATTTTTATCATTATCATTATTATTATTATGAACAACAACTGGGTCTCATACTTCTGCACCAAACCTGCCACACATTTTAAAGGGGCACTATGGGAGTGTGGTTTAAAAAAACAATTTTTTGAGACATTAATGCCTATATTTTGAAAATTGAGGGGGGCTGCAGAGAGGCCAATGAATTTGGACATCAGTCACCAAAAAACACGAGTATCTTCTAATAATCATTAGTGCATTGAACAGGCTGAGTCTGGTTTGTTGATTCTCTATGCTTATTCTGGATAAGTGATATTGATAAGTGTAGGTGCATCCCAACCATGGCCACAAGACCACATCTATCACTCATGATGGGTTGTCTGAATTCAACATATTAAGCTTTTGGGTTGTCAGGTTCTCTTGGCACTTTTCATGGAATGATGGCTTTCATCCTGACTGATTTGCAGTGGACCACGTTTACTTGGAGAATTTTATAGTACTGTATGTGACAATTCTTTTCAGGAACATCTAACATGCTAAAATGAAGTCTTAAAACTGAGACAGGCCAATCCTAAATTGAGCCCTCAAATTGTGAACTATTTTCCACACAGATCCAAAACCTGGGCCTTGTCATTTCTGCCTACATGGTGTCAAACTAGTTCAATTGAACTCTTTTGTATCTAGGTTGTGTCCAGGTAAGGTAGGCACGTGCCTCAAGGGAACTGCAAGACTCGATTGCACTCCCGTAATGATGCAGCTGCGCCTGTCTGCAACCCTCCACGGGACCTGAACACCCAAAAAGCCTCAGCACCCATATGAGTCTAAGTTGATTTTCTTTAGTATGATTTTGTTTTCTTTTAACGGGACGATGAATATCTCTGAAAGCGGAACAGTCACCTGAGATACGTGTTCCTCTTTTATTTGCAGCAAATGCTTTCAAATGCAGGGCCATATGCAACATGTTTATGATGCCTATGTCAGAAGACAAAGTTTGATGTGTTTTTAATCAATGCTTAGGTTCGACCTTTGTGTTCTTCTTTTATGTTTTCTTTACATGGCTTCTGATTTTCCAGCAGGTTTCCCTTAACCTGTGGTCTTGAAGTTGAACTTCTGTTTTTCCCAAAATTTAACATGTTGTGGTCTTTGAGAACCTGATTGCTGAGCTTAATTCCAGTTCTTGGATCAACACATTATTATCACAAATACAAAGTCCAGCTGACTGCTTCTTCACTACCTTGCTAGAATTAACCTGGATGACTGAGAATCTACACAAACCAGGACATACCAACTAGAACTAGCAAACTTTATTGGCGTAATTAAACATGTTTTGTTTGTGCCTTAGCCTGGGATTCCATCTCTCTTTATTTTTGTAGGCAATCCCCGTTTCTCAGACCAACAGTCACCCCATAATTTTGGAGTTAGCGTTGAACATTCTTGTTCACAAATTATTCAATCAGAACTTGACCGGGTTTCCACTTGAGTCAACGCTGTGGTGCTGTTGTCTTGTTCCGTTATTACCTCTGCAAGTATTTTCCATTGAATTAATCTCCTACGGCCATGGTTAGCCTGGAAAAGATGAAAAACAGGCTGCAGAAACAGCAGCATGTTTTCCTGCTCTCTCTGCAGGATGCCACTGGCATGTAGGCCACTAGGCTTTCCCAGCACTCGCCACTTGCTGAAGGAAAAGGCCTGTCTGCCCTCGTGTCTGCGTGCAGTATGTGGGTGGGCGTGTGTGCTGTGCAAGCACTGCCTAATGAGTGAAGATAATTACCACAGAAGGTGAACAGTATGCACAGTGTGACAGTGAGCAGAAAACGGAAACACTCTGTGTCTGTTGGCCTTTCTCCATTTATTTTAAAGTCTTTTCCCTTCTCATCTGTAAATGTAAACATGTAGTCTATTCCAGGATCTTCTGTACTTCTCATCACAGTCTGAAGTTAAATATTTATGTATTTTTCCTTTATAAACAAGATAAAGGGTGACTTTTTAAGGCACTCAACAAATTAATCATTTTTTCAGACCACAGCAAAACTAATAGTTTCCTGATTTTATACTATAACTATGCACTTGAGTAATGTCAACTTTTAATACATTTTACTCAACAATTTTTCCAAAATTTGAAATAAAAATTATTTTTCTTTGTTGAAAAATAGCATTCAATTTACATCAGCAGCTATTAACTGGCTTTACATGTAAAAAAGGCCTTTTTATGTATCTTTAGCATGTGTGAAGGAACCCCACACCTTGTACCTACATTTCAAACCTTTCTTTTGACCCCCAGCTGCCATTTGTCATTCATTTTCTAGATCAGCAGCGCCAAATTGGGGAGTGACACTTGAATGAGCTGCTTTTCATCCACGTTGTTGAAGAACCACGTTTGCTTTGCTTTCATGACCTAATTTTTATAGAATGTCATCTTAAGCTAGATTCACACCTGCCCTGTTGTCTTGAATTTAAGCGACGACTTTCAATGAAAAGCGCTGGAAGTTCAACAGGTCGAAGTTCTTGATGCTAAATCACAACAATGTTGAACTGAGAGCAGTCAGGGACTCGGATTTGGTAGTGATGGACAAAGCGTTCCCAGTGGTCTTTTACCGTGATTATGCCATTTTTAGTCAAAAATGTATGAAGACGTATATGGATCTAGTCGTCTACAAATGCACCTTTGAAAATATTCTGCAGCAGCTTCTGTTATGCAAAACATACTGAGATGTATAAGCTTCAAAATAAATGTTCTCTAGTTCTCTGCTAAAGCCAATTTGGACACATTTTAAAACAGAGCTAAAGAACAAACAACAACCTTCTGCAAATGAGGTTTCACAAATGGTAAAGACATGCAGTCCGTTTTTTAATAAACTTTAGCTGCATCTTTATACACATCTAAATATCTTCTCCTGGTCTTGAGTAGTTACCACCCTGCAGGTTTTTAAGCTTCCTGCCCTACTTCTTTCCTAATTACTTAAACCGAGTGGAATTAATTAATCAGAACCTGGAATTATATGATCCAGTCAATCAGCAACAAGTAGGGCAAAAAAACAGGGTGGCAGATCTTCATGTCTAGGGTTGGGCAGCTTTGTGGTTGATCTATGGTGCCATCAAAGTCATCATGGGTAGGGCCAGGCTAGAAAAGCGCACATGACTAACCTGGAGAGCCTCAATGTCAACAGGACACCCTGGATGATGTAAAACTGATGGAAAGCTGTTTGGTGCCGTGACAACGCAATGTGGATGGTGTGAAAAAATTGTGCTGATGAGAAAAAGAAGAAATCCACAAAAATTGAGCTTACAAGGTGCACGTAAAAGAAAGGTGTCAAACTACCAGAATACGTTCTGAACATTCATAGTTTATTTGGGAAGTTTGGAAGTATGAGGGAACTTGAGGGGGAAATCAATCAAAATGTAGTGAAAAGCAGATCATGAAGAGAAAGCTAAAGAGAGATGAGTTTATTGTGACTCAGCTAGAAGACAGCAGTTTTGTGTCATGTGCTCCTGTATCATTCAAAGAGGGACATCAAAATCATCACTTTGTAAGTTAAGAATGAAAACTAATGAATGGGACCGGTCAGTCACACGAAATCTTGTCTCATGTGAAGCAGAACTATATGCCGTAACTTTTAATGGTGTTTAAAATGGGCTGTTTTGGATAACACAGACTGATGCAATGATGGGGTTTGTTTCACAGCCTGCATGTCTCACTACTTGTGTTGGATAACAAGCAGTGTTTACCCTCCCAGAATCCCAGCACTTAAGTTGGTGATTAAACATCATAAATGTTAGAAAAAGCATGAAAAAAACAGTTGAAATTGTAAGTAATTTGGGAAGTTTTCCTCATTTTATATATTTATTGTTTTGAAAAGCACATATTTATTTTTGGAATACTCATCAGGCTCATGACTTCCAGTCAACATTTACAACCAATTAGACTTGTTTGCTTTTCTGATTTACTCAGTTCTGTGATGTTAAAAACCCTGAGAGTGTAGACGGAGGACTGTACAAAACTGCACTGAAATGCACAGACAGGCCTTTTTAGTTTTGCATATGTGCTCAATCACCAGCCAATGAAGAGTGCAAGGAACATCCAGGGAGACTTCTCACCACAAAAAGAGTGTTGTAACTGTACCCGTCTGCACGTAAGCCTGAGAGACTGAAAACGAAAAAGGAGAGCCAGTTTGGAAGTGGAAAACTGATGGGTGCGCTGATAGAAAAAAAGCCACAAAAACAGGAAAAGAGAAGCAAGAAGAAAAAAAAACAGAAAAGACATCCTGGGGGAAAAATAGACAAAATAAGTTAATCTGACAGACGGATCTCAGCTCAGAAATGACATTGGGAGACCTGGGGAGACATTGAATAATAGATATCAGTGAAGTGTTCTTTTGGGGCTTAAAAACGATTCCATATTTGTTTAACAGAAGTTGTTAGGAGGGGAAATTTGGATAAGTGTTATCCAATCCATTCATGGGAGGTTTTCTTTTCAGCAAGGTCTCCCTCTTTGACCACAGCAGTGGTGTGCTGACGGTCACATTGTGGCCAAACTCTGGGGCTGCCTGGCTATTTTGGAAACATCATTAGGACCACATGAAGAGACGTAGAGAGCACCGTACTACTCTTATAAAGAAAAAGAATCTCAGCAGCCGTGTGGGTAGGGCAGGCAAGAAGACCCTATGAAAACACATATAATATACAAAATCTAAGAAGATGTGACCTGGCACTGTAGCAGCAAAAGTTTGGACGAAAGACACCTATCCTCGAATTCATTTTGTCTTTTGTGTATAATTGAAGAGGTGTGTGTTGCAGGTCTAACTAAAATGAATTTGTTGATTGTAGGAGTGTTACTCATTTGATATTGAACCTGAACTTCACCGACTTTAAACTGGATATTGTCGTGGTCTGACCCGGTCCTGAGGCAATCTTCTGCTGATGCTTACCACCTGTGCCCACGTTTTAAGAGCCAACTCCTGCGGCAGAGTCTTTGTTGTAATGTCTCAGCTCACTAGCGTCAACAACCAGACTCCTTACCTGTTCCTGATGTAATCTTCAACCTGCCCCTCTGTGCCACACCTCTAGCATCGGATTGGACCCTGAATATCAAACTCTTTGCAACTCTTGGTACTGGTTTTGGATTTTGAACAATCTTCCCCTGAATTCAGTCCTATTCCCTGCAGATTCCCTCCTCCTCTCACTTTCTAGCTGCTCATCTCTGCACTTTCCATTCATCTTCCATGTTGACAGAGAATTGCCACTTCATCGTATTACAAGCTTAAACGCTGATGTCATTGTGGGTACGACTCCAACCTCTACATAAGAGAACTGCGCTTTTGGGTGGCTGGAGGAAGTTTCTTTACTAATTCAAATATTCCAGTGAAGGCTGTTTTCTTAAGTTCAACCAATAAGTCATTTAGTCATTTGCTCCTGATTCTGTTCCCTGTTGGCATGTCCTCAAACACTGATAGACCTATTTTAAGAAAAAACAAAGTATTGACCTAGGATAAATGCATTCCAAAATAATATTATTTTATCAAGCTTTTTTCATGAGGGCTTCAAACTTATCTGGAGGAGGGCCAACAACAATACAAAAAAAGAAGTAAATTTCCACCTTTAACCCTTTAACATCGGAGATGTCACCGTTGACATCTGAAAAACACAGGCTTTTTGACATACTGTAAGTCTGCGATCGTTTACACGATCAATGTGAATTAGCTTATTCTGACATGTAGAAAGGCGGCTTTTCTTGCTTTGCTCCATTATGCAACACAGAATCAGAGGACTTCTGTTGATTGCAGTCAAACACTACACTGTTTTGTCAAACAGTTTTGGCAAAGATTTAAAGACCAGTTCCAATAGAAATAGAGTTGTAACATGTCCTGGTAGTATTTTTTTCATGATGAAAGACATACCGTATGTCTTCCAATAGTAACCGGGCTCTAATTGACATTGGTCTCCAATAAATTCCGTGTCTAACAGATGTTCGTTACTTCAGATGCCGGTCTCTAATAGTGACTGGGCTCTTTTAACCCTAACCCTAGCTAATGATGAGGGATAAAACTGGAGATATGAAAAGCAAACCCTCAAGTAGGTCTTTCTGTATTACACTTCACACGAAATGAAAAACAGACAGAAGTAAAAATGGTTGATTATAGTCTCACAAAATCTACCACTAAAAGTGAAAATTTCCCAACATCTGTAAAATAATCCAACTTCTTTTCTTAACTTCTAAAAAGAAAAATTAAAGATTTTTTATGGTTTTGGTTTGGTTGCAACTGTCCATCTGCATCATTGTTCAACACTTTTTCATTGCTTTCCTCAAATTCTTGGTCAATGTTTCAGTCAAATTGCTTTGAAACTATTTCACTTGGTTCCAAGTGTCAGATAGCTCACCACAGGTCTGTCACAATATCTTTTTGGAATTTTTGGCTCAGTTTGTCCTGACAAAATGCAGGCGATGGAAACAGTTTGTGGGCCTTTTTGCTCGCGTCTTTTTAGAGCTGTCCTTGTAGGTTTTAATTCATTGTCCTGCTGTGGCCACTAGCAGGAATAAGGTAAAATAAACAGTGCTTAGTTAATTGTTTCCTGGCAATATTTTATTCCAATGTAAAATATCCTTTTTTTTCCTTTTTACTAATGCCACAAATCTAAGAAACATGCATTTTTAGGCTGAACTGATAATACATCAGCTGGATTTGTGGTTTGAGCCACTGGACATTTGTAAAACCTCAGTAGTTAATGCTTAACATTTTTTTAATTGTCAACACCTCATGGGGAGATTGGGTGGGCTCCAAAGATTTGGTGCCAGGTTTAAATGATCTGGACAGAATCCTTACTGTAAAGCAATTTTAAGCTGGTTTGCAGCTTAATGAAGTTGAAGTATTTTTTTGGCCCAAATGTCATTTAAATGTTTTATTTGACAGAGATTGAAAAACAAGAACACCTGGAGAACAGCCTCTTATGTTGACCATTTTCACACCCTGTCAGCTCATTGAGGTACAATTTTACAGTTTTAGAGGCCGATCACATACGCTCCTTGTCCCCCAAATCCATTCTAAACTTGTAAAGAATTGGCAAACTTTTACTTTGGAAAAAAGAAACAAGCAGCAGCAATCTCATCACAGGGATATGTCAAAATAGGATTCTTCAACCACTGACACTCCCTTTTCTCAAACGTTTAAACTCTAACATCTAAGATGACAACACACTTCTTAAAGGAGCCGGTTATTAAAATTATTGTGCAAATTGTAGTTCAAGCTCTAAATTTGGCTTTAATGCACCTTAGGATCCCATTTTTCACAACAGCATATCAGCCACAAGAAAAAAACTAAAATAATAAAAATATATATATGTATGTATATGCATATATATGTATGTAAATGCATTGATATACGGCTGTCAATGTTAGCGCGTTAATATTTTGATTAAATGATTAACTACACGGTTCAGGCTTTGCGGCATCCGTCAAGTTTTGAATGCCCTTTTCATCGAGTACAATAAATATTCAATTGATTTTTAGTACTTTAGTCTTGTTATTATTTAGGTTTAGATCATATTTTTCACAAAAAACAGACTCTTTGATACATAATACAGCCCGTTGTCAAGGTAACAAGTCAATGTGTCACTGAGCCGGCAAACCTTGACTGCAGCGCCAAAAGAAAGCGATTTATATGCTGATCATCACGATAGGTTCAATAAAGCATCCGTTCATACAGACATTTCACCTCTTACCACTTGTTTTTGTCAACATCACGAAGGAAAAGTTTGTTTTGAAGAAACCTGCACATATAGAACATTGTAATCACAACTTCTGCAGAAACATCCAGCAGCCTGTCAGAATAGAGTATTCACCCGTACCATTTAAAGCGCAAAAACTAAATGTTTGTGTCTTATGTCTGTGTATCAGCGTTTTTGTTTTCTTGGAGTTATACATTAAAGTGAGTCGTGAAGAAGATAAAGTGGGCTGTCAGCAGGAATGACCAAATGAACACTGTTGTGACCAACTTGGGAACACAGTTAGTGCCAGGATGACCAAGAAAACTCTGCTGGTTGATGCCATCCCACAATCATGTGTGACCAAGCTGGTGACCAGCACAAGGAGGAGCTGCTAGACTGCTGTGGATATGCTGTTTTCACACACTCCTGTATGTTTGATAACCATTTTGTTCTTGTTGTTCACAGAAAAGGTTTTAACCTTTTAATCCACCAAACAAAAATTCTGCTGTTCAAATATGTTGAAAATGTAGAATTCTTTGTAAGGATTGCCATTAAGCATCACTACAAAAAAGAAACAAAATGCCTAACAGAATTTTTGTATACATTTCTGTTATGTTTCATCTTGATTAATCATTTGTCTGATGTATTTAATGATCCAATTTATCTATACCTTTATGTTCTTTCATTGAGCTGTTGTTTTTTTTATTTATTTATTGAAAGTTTACCATTTCTTCATCATAACGATACTGAATCCCACATCTTTTACAGTTAGAGGTGTGTTTTCTCTAGATATAACACTGGTTCGTGTGACAAAAGTTCACTATTAGTTTTATAAGCTATCCAGTCAACCACCGTTAGTGGTGACTGCCCTGTTAGTCCCAGCTGCACTCTGTTTTCAGACTGATTTTATTTTTCTTTTATTCTGAAGTGTCATGAGAACACAGCTGTTAAGGTAAGTTTAATGAAAATTTTCTTTAACATCCACTTAAAATCAAGTTAAATTTATCTATAGTATTAGTGTAATGAAAGAGACAGTGGTGTTTTGAGAGGGTAAGCTGATAAATTGCAATGTAGTGCAAATTCAGCTAGTATAAATCAAGAAAGTTAATTAATATAATTAGACTCAGCTGCTGCTGTTGCACTTCTTGCACACTAACATGAAAAACACGGATGAGAGGATGGTGCATTGAAACAAAAAAGGAAACTGCCCACATCATCAGCACTTTTTTTCAATGATTGTCTTTTTTCTATATCAACTAAAAACACAGGTGCACTTTTCCCAACTCTATTGTAATACACACAATGTGTTTAAACTCGAGATTAGGACGTTGAATGAGATTTCATTACGCGCATAAACTCTGAATTTGGAAAAGTATAGATTTAATCCTGTAATTGCAGCTTAAAAGTGGTAGTCTGTCATTTTTATGTTAGTTATGAGAAATGTATGCCTTTTACAGTAACACAGTTGTCACGCCAACCTTTATTTCAAAAGACTTTAGGCACCCTGTAAACAAGTTGCATCATTTGAGCTGCATCAGTTGAGCAGAAATGAATGTTTGCCAATTTGTGTTTTCAAGTGTAGGAGGTCTGTAATCATGACATTTATTACAGCTTTAATAATATGATAAACTTCTTTCTGGTAAATGTTGTTATAAATTTCAACATTGTTTGACAGAAAGCGTTAATAAATAGTTCTAACATGTGTAATCTTTTTTTTGTTTTTTTTTTATGAGAGATTGTCATTTAGGACTACTGTCGGGTGGTGCAGAGGTAGAGTGGTTGACCGCTGATTTAATACTCAATTGTGTCATTGTGTTTTTTGGGCACAAATCACTGAGTCCCAGATTGCCCCTGGTGGTCAAGTTGGCACCATGCAGTGTCTGAATCAGTGTGTGTGACTGTAAAGCACCTTGGTCCTTAATCAAGACATTCCTAAATGCTTTTTTAAATTATTTTTTGATTGATTCAATTCCATCCATCCATCTTCTGAACCCTCTTGATCTCTCTTGAAGTCACAGAGTTGCTGGAGCCTATCCAAGTCACTGTTGGGCAAAAGCTGGGCACACCATGAACAGGTTGCTAGTCTGCACAATCACACACTCCCACTAAAACCTATAGAGACAATTTAGAGTCACCAGTTAACCTAAGAAGCATGTGTTTGGACTGTGGAAGACAGCCGGCTTAAACCCAGAGAAAACTCACACTTCTACTGGGAGAACATGCAAACTACACAAAGAAAGGACGTAGCTGGGATTTGACCTAGGGCCTTCATATTGTGAGGTGAGAGTGCTAAGCACTACATTGCCATGCAGCTCTCTACCCTTTCTACCTCCTGAAAAATGCTTTCCAGACAATCTGACTTAAAATTTCACGTGCAAAAATGCAAAAAATCTTTTAGATTAGAAAGCCTTTTTGAGACATTTATTTACAACAGAGTCAATGCAAAAACTTAATACTTCAAACTCGGTAAAAGAATTTGAACTGGTACTTTTTTTCTAAGCCAGCAAAAACCTTAACTCCTCATGTGAGCATAAACTGTGACACCTTTAAATAAAAGATTTAAGTATAAAAGCTTTATAGTTTTTTTGGTTTCACAGTTTCACAGACAATAGTTATTTCCTGCCTTTAAGGTTTACATTGAGACTTCAAAGGACACACAGGTATGCAGGTTATTTCTCGAAACGCGGTTTCATTTCTGTTCAAGCCCACTACGATTTGAGGTTATTCAGCGCATTCCTTTTGAGGAATATCACCATAATTTTATTGTTTTGCCATCTATCCTGCCATCTCCACAGACCACGCAATAAATACAGATGTTTCCGGGAGATTGTGGGGGAACACTGAATAGCTATGTATTTGTCAGCAATTTCCTGTTTAATCCTTGAGTTTGTTGAAGGATTGCAAATGATGTGTCTCAGTTAAAAAAAAAAAAGCAAGAACAGGGAAACAAGATTACAATTTAAAAACAATTAAAGATATTAGTCATGCTGAGATGTAAAATTACACAGTTTAAGCTATGTTAGTTCTGTTTCTAGGTAAACGCAACCTTATAAGCCATAATCAGTAATGCTCTGATGATGCCTCTAAAAACAGTTTATGTAGGGCTGTCTGGCTGGAAACTATTTTATTCCACAGTGAAAGGCCGAAGGAAACATAGATGAACGTTTCCCAGTGTAATCAAACAGTGGCTCGATGATGGGAATGCTGTTTGAGGGAGCCAGAACAGACTCATCATTACTGGTAATGCTAAGAATTGGGTGGTAGAACGTTTTAGAGCGCTTACCAGTCAGGGGTGAAAAAAACAGTGAGGTCTGATGCTGTAATGGTTGGCACAGATCCTCCCAGTTAGAGTCAGATTTTATTAGCTGTAAAGCATCAGAGGCTAATCTACTTGTGATTTACTGCAACAAGAAGCAAGTTTTTTTATCTTGAGAAGGAAGGATTGTGTGTGTGGACATGTGGTAAGAAGAAAGACAAAAATAAAAATGCTATAAGATGCTACCAAGATTAGAAAAAATTAACATTAAAAACACACGAAACTGTAACTTGAAGTAAGACAAAAGAGACAGAGATAAGTCCGTCAGTCAGACTTTATTAATTGCTTTCATAGTAACTCTATTTATTTATTTGGTTATTGTGTCAATTTTTCTTTGTTACGACCCCATTCTGTCTCCCCCTAGACCTGAGTCATATTGGGGTTGTAACAGTTTGTATTAATGAGTTTGTGTGTGAACCATTAAGGGTGAAACGTATATGTCCGGGAAAATCTGATGACATAACTCTAGTTCCAAACGATTCTGGTTTTAGTATTGCATCCCTATGTGCGAGCATCGGGTATATACGCTAGCAGCACGTTCAAGAACCTGCATTCAGTGCATTCTTGAACACGCGACACATGCTCAATATGAACGTAGCTTAAAAATTACTTCACTGCGACTACGCCAACTCCCAAGGATCACGTAAAGCAAACACAGTCCAACACCGGTACTTGTTATCCGCATTCGCATAATTACAATAACATCCAACCCTGTTTACGACTCAAAAAAAATAATAGACTGACATTTAGACAGTGCCATATAAGTTTACAACATTTACCATTTGAATGCCGTGACCCTCTCAAAATTGCTTCAACATCAGTAAACACAACCAGAACTAATCCATATATAAGGAACTATGGATTATAGGGAACATTTTTGTTCTTTGAAAACAAATTTGGCTTTTAAATGTTAAATGCATTTTTTAAAATGCTCTTTCCAAATCTCAGCGCTTCAAGAGTAAAAACTTGAAATAAAAATTATTTACATGGCTCCAGACATGCAAGCATTGTGGAATATCAATTACTGTTACTGACGTAATCTAAAAACAACGCTCATGTAAAATGACTCAGCTTTAATCAGAGTTAGCCTGTAAAGTGCATTGGGGAATGGCCTGCTGTGATTCCTTTGCAACTTATAAAAAACTGAGAGAAAAAACTCTGTAGAGCTAATTAAAAAGTGGTTGCTACTGTGAAAGCAGCCAGAGATGTTTGGTCTGAAAGTAGGTTCTCTCTGTGTTGATAAAACTACACCACAAGGCATTTGTTTGCACTCCCGCTGTTATGTTTACCTGGACAATACCCTGGATTTTCAGGCGCCAAGCTCATGGTGATGTGGAGATCTTCTCAGATCTTGTGGGTATTTAATGACAAAAAAACAGCTTTTTCAGTTTAAGCTGACTGAAAGCAAGTTGTAGACGTAGAGACATTAAGTTTGAGTGTCTGGCTATACTGCCTATCCTACTGCATGTTTGGTTCAGTGAGCACTGTGCAGACTGTGCAGTTTAATTTCATGTGGAGAAAAACCAACATTTAGAGTCCAGGTGTAGGATGATGATACCTTGAACCAACTTTAATGCTAAATTTCCACTCCAATCATCTTTTGATCAATTGAAAAATCCTTCACATTGGTCTTTTAATTATGATTATTATGGTCTTTTAAATATAATTATGACAGCAAAGATGCTTTGTGACCTTTTCACAAATGTGCTGAAATTAATCTCAAACCAGCAGATTAGCAGTTTTAGCAGTTACACTTTCTCCATGACTACTTTCATAACAATAGTTATTACTGTGGTGTTATTTGTATATTTAAAATAATAGGATTGTAAATAATAGAACAGCTCTTTTGATGATTTTTTTGTTAATATTTGCCATTTTTTGCTCAAAAAGCATCATGTGAGTAATGTCATGTCATTAGGGTTGGTCAGGTTCCCTTAAAATTTCCTGCAATCAAAAAATAGCACTTGAAAGTGATTGGAGTTTTTGTTTTTTCCTGTTTTCAGTCATCTCTGGTGTTTGCTTAACTCAAACCAAATGAGATGAAAGAATGCTCTCTTACAAAACAAAGACCTAAATACAGTTACTTGTTATGTGCATTGAAAAACATGAATAAATATAGTGCAAAATAATAGATACCAATAGTGTAATAAAAAAATAAATAAAACGCGTACATGTACTGTTTTTTTTTTGTACTGTTGGAGTCATAAATTAAAGAACACAAACCCAGTTAAATTATGTCTTTTAGGAGACAGTTGGATAATTTAGTTTACACTTTAGACCAACCATATTTGCCTTTAAATCTTACATTACTTTTAGTGCCTAGCCTAACTAGTAAATTGCCTTTTGTAAATGGAACCAGATGGAAAAGAAATCCACAGTGCAGTTTGTGAATGAATGTAGAAATTCTTCCACATGCCGCCTGATATTCAAGTCTCTTGTTTGTAATTCCTGGGACTTTGTCCCACTTGTCATGTAGTTATGACTTGGAGGTTTGTATTGTTTACACCAAAGTAAAGTGTGTAATAATATCTTGTTCCTCTTTCAACTTCAAACCAAAGACTTTGGGAGGATTTTTCATGAACTGTGTCAGGGCATATTCAGAGGGGATACTCAGTGATGAGAATTAAAGCATATTCTCTTGGTTTGGTTCCATATTTGTTCTTTTATTAACATATAAAACCACAAGGACAAAGTCATAGAACAACAGCTGTAGTGGTGATGGAGTGGAGGGGGGCTCTACTGCAGGATAGAAAGCAGACAAGAAAGAGCAAGAAAAAGCCCAAACAATTGACAAAACCTGGCATTTTGCAGATGTGCTCATAGCTTCAAACTTAAACCATAGGTTTCAAACATTTAAATCTTGAATTCTTTATCAGCTACAAAACACCAGGTCAGAATAAAACTTTCTTTTTTTTCATTTACAGATTAAAGCCATGGACACATGGATCCGTATGGGGGTTTAACCCATACAGGTGCTACAGGTTATTGGGTTGTAGACAGGTGCTGCTGCATCCTCAAGAGAGCCTACAGATGTGTCTTGTAGTACTCTTGTGGCCAACTAAAGCGACGTTGTAAAAATGAAATGTACCATTGTCCTGTGTGCAGTAAATGCATTGTGAAGTATTTGTGAGGATAATGGAAGTTAAACGTGCTTATGACGTAAGGGTTATGCTTTTGTACCAAGTCATTAGTAAGGTGTGTGCACTGGCTCCTTACTGATCAGGCGCAAATACCTTACACGCGGAATGTGCACATGATACGTAAGTGCCCATGAGATGCCGGTAGTTTGTCCACACAAACTATGCTCTGCTCAAAGAGCAGGCACCTTTCCCCTGAAAAGCACTAAGGGGCTCCTTGCATAGTCCGCAGGATTTAGGGGATAAAAAATTGGAAAAATCTGTGTGATACACCTGTGTCTCACCTACTTCTCCCTTATCCACCCTTACGTATTGCTAAAAGTGTCCACTACAACCTGATGCCAAACAAAAAAATGTGCATGAGCATTTTCACCTTACAGGCTCACTGGGTTGTCTATGATTGTAACATTTTCTGTGGGTCACTTTTTTGCCCCAAACAGATGTACCCATCTTTCACTTCACATGGGCAGACAGCCCATATTAATCCATAAAGTCAGTTGTGACTAATGGATTACCAAAATACAAAATCACCACTCAGCAAAAAAAGAAAGCAGTCCTTTTTTAAATAAAAAAACTTCATTCAGGTCAAAAGTACGACTCAGTTCAGCTCATTTAAAAACCCTGACCAAAGAAAACGTATTTTTGTAAGTGATGTCTTGTTATGTCCTAAAAGTTACTCCAAACGGTCCAGTTAAGAGCACAGGTTGGTACCTGTTGTGTAGAAAGCTAGTGTAATGACCAACATTTTTTGAACTTGAAATTGTTTCTCTTGGAAAAGGGATGAAACACTTTCAACTTAAAAAACTGAGTCTAGATGACTGTTTAGAAACGTTTTTTAATATGCCTAAAAAGGAATATTTTCATAAACTTTCACCAAAATTAGGATTTGGTAAAGCTCTGTGTTTGTGTTTGCACGTGTGCAACATAAAACTGAGATTTTTAGTACTCCGATGTCACAGCATGCCAGAAAAATCATAGATCGATGTCAAAGAAGCAACAGTGTTGTGTTTTCTTGTTTTTGACATTTTGAAATACCTGGCCATGGGTGTAAAAAACCAAAGGTGCCTGTTATCGCATTTATACTATAATATGTGCAAGTGCTAATTGAAATGATTCTATGTCTGAACAGCCGCATAAATAGTGAGCTGCAGCAGAGTGCTTTCACCAATGTGGCAGAACTCTCACTTTTGTGAAGCCTGCAAGAAAGCATGTGTGAAATTGCAGACATGTGCAGTAGATTCTTGCAGCTCTTTAACTAGGCCATCTGTGCTCCAGAAAAAACACACAATTCATCTGTAAAATGTCTGACATGGTCCGTTTATGAAAACCAAAATCCAATTTGACATTTTTTAACAGCTCTCGTGTCAGGGTGTGGCTCCTTCAGGGTGTGGAAACCAAAGCTAATATCCGAGTGGCATGATTCACTGACACAAACTCACTGATATTTAGGGCACATTCTTTGAAGCAAACCAGGCAGGATATCCTTGGTCTATGACGAGACCAAGATACCACATATTTACAGAATGATTCACAAGTTCCTCTGAGGCTAGGCTTTTTCTCTCTTTGATGTTAACCCCTTCTTTAAGATTTGTTTCAAAGATGTTAGTCTGTTAAAAATGCTGCATTTGCTCAGTTTCACTTGAATGAATCGTAAAAACCAATCGCAAAAATCAACAACCATCAGTTATTTAAGGAACCAGGAGAAAAAAAGAATTGAGAGGTGCAAAAGTAAACCTCATTAATGAGGAAAATAAACTGGAATCAACTTGAATCAAATCAGTCTTCTTTGTTTACCTTCAAGCTGTAGACCAATAAAAACATGGTACAAAATACATAAAGTTTTGTAATACTTTAATATGGTGTGCATCTACTGCTAATGAGGCAGCTGCTCTGGGTAGAAAACATTCAAGATCCACTTCAATGAAAATCATGTTTTTGTGAAGTTCTCAACATGTTCATGTAGCATTTTTCTCATGATAGAGGACAAATTAAAATAACATTTCTGAGTATTACTTCATTGAAATCATTGTGATTCAGATACAGAAGAAAAAATGCAGTCAGAAAAAGCTTTTAGTTGTTACATAAGATCTACAGTCGGTAGGTCACAAGCTCCCTACTCCATTCTGTGTGAGGGGCTGTAAGCTGGTGGGAGAGAATGTAAACAGATGGGTGATGGGAAGTGGGGGCAGGATTACTCTGCACCAGAAGTGGGGCCAAGCAAATGTTTTTTAAGTCACAAGTAAGTCTCAAGACTTGTCCCCAAGTCTGAGTCAAGTCCCAAGTCAAAAGCAGTTAAGACAAGTCTCAAGTCGAATCCAGGTGTTTGAAGTGTTTTTTTTTCCAAGTCCTTTCAACGACAGAGTATTATTATTTACAGACCATGTGTGCTTTTTGAAACTTTATTTATTTATCAAAATGTTGCAAGCGCATTAGTTCAATTTCTTCTTAACTCATGCATCCGCACTACAAAAACCTTGTTTACCTGGTTTACAATTGCAGTAACCCAGGGATGGAAAGGAATCAAAGTAAAGTCTAGATATTATATCCTCTCATTACAGACCAGTGATTTGCAGATACGTCTGTGGATGATAAGGCACTGACCCTTTCAGAGTCAGATTCCTAAAAATATGAACCCAAAATATTTACCAACTATGCTACTAATTATGTTCCATATCTCATACCAGCATCTTAAGATAAGATGTTTAAATATTAGAATGAGGAAGAATGTAAAATGTATAGCAGTTCACTATGAGTCCAAAAAAACAAGCAAAAAAAAAAAAACCCAGAATACTACATTTTTAGTAGAGTTGTAAGTACTAGGATACTCACAATCTGCTACCAAAATTCAAGTACGAAAACTCGAGACGTCCAAGAATTCTGATTTGCGATCTTTATAAATATAGTAGAGTGTTGTTAAAATATAATTCGATAACAATGTATTGCTCTGAAATGCAGAAAATCCTGAAGAAAACCAGCCTCGCGCTGATATGTAGTGCTGCAAACTAGTGAAGTGCGAATGTAATCAACATGAATCAGCTGATTCTGTCACGGAGAAAAGCAACTTTAAATACCGGATTTGCAACATAATGTAATGCTTGGAATGTAAAGTTTTGCAGAACTTTGAGGATGGAAGAACTGTGGAGAGCATTTTTAGGTTTTGCTATTAAATGATCCCAAAACAACAGTGATGTTTATGTTTAAATGTTGGTTATGTTACCGCTGAACTTAAGCAGAAGGTTGATGAGGGATAAACGTGTAACAAACGCAGTTTCTGTCTATCTAAATCTTTGTACTTTGTGTTAGTTTTGTTTTGACCCCAGAAGAGAGAATGGGGCTCTTTATCAAAGCACATCAGAATGAGCAAATCAGAAAATAAAAAGAACAACTCATGCAGCAGCTCCATGTGTCAGGGTTGACGTGCGGACACAAATGCAGACGGCACTCTTAAATGAAAAGTCTTTCATTTTTTCACAATAGTACTCAAAAAACAGTAGAACATTCCAAAAACCACCCGACAACCAGTGCAGGGGAGACGAAGACTTATAACCACGAGGAGGGGATGAGGTAATAGAAAACAGGTGTGCCAATTAAGGAGGGAGGGAACACATACTAGGAGGGAAGTGTCAAGTGACCTGAAAGAGCAGAAGTGAAACACAGGAAGCACAACCAATAACAAAATAAAACAGGAAGTGACATCAAACACAACAACAACCAATGTCCTGGGTCCATAACCCCACACCATGAATTGTGTATAACGTTTCTTAGATTTCTATCAGGAAACAACCGGGAATAACCAATCCTGGTGAATAACCAATCCATATCTCAGTGATTTAACTCCAGCTAGCTGTTAGCCGATAAGCTAGCAGCAGTTTTCACAGAACTTACTGGTCTTTGTGGCTTCAAGAGTCGGAAGAAGTTGGCCATTACTAAGTTTCTGTCTGTAATCCTTGTATCCGCATGTTCTGCAAACTGCAAACCATATTTTGTTGACAACATTATAACTTTTGTGCCGGGATGTAAAAATAGCGGTAAACAGGAAATCTAGCAATGTTTTTCATCAATTTGATTGGTTGGATTGTCAGATCAAACCAACGTGGCCCAAATTTGATTGGATGTCGTGCCGTCATCTCACGCGAATGTAAAAGATAGAGAGACAGCTGCAATGGCTTTGTCAATTTACTTTTTAATTTTTGGATTTATAGCAAGTCTTTTCGAGTCAGAAGGCTAAAGTCCGAGTAAAGTCACGAGTCAATGCAGTAGAAGTCCAAGTCAAGTCTAAAGTTGTCAAATGCATGACTCGAGTCTGACACCTCTGCTCCGCACTATCAGTCCCACCCACAATTCAGAGGCGAAATTTTTCAAGAACTACTCCCACTTTGCAGAAACTATGTCCAAGAAAACTACACAGGTTTTTTTTTTTTTTTAATCTTGTCTATAAATGTCAGAATCATAATTAAAAGACTACTGGGAACGCTCTTATAATAGATCAAATAAGGATTGGAGTGGGATTTTGAAGAGCAAGACATGAATTAAGGATCATAATAAATAAAAAAATATGCCTGTTTGTATGAGACTAATGTGGACAGCATCCATTAAAACACAGTCAAACACGTAATGGTCTGCTAAGGAGTATCATTGCTGCCAGACCTGGTCGACATCTGGTTAACATGTGTGCCTTCCCATCAGGCTGGAGCTATGTGAGCTTTGTGAGACTGCTGACCTCACATTTTGGCATCAGTTCAGCTTAGCTGTAATTTTACTTGAGTAAGTACCAGAAAAGGTATAATCTCTCGTAGAATATTGGTTAAAACTGTACAAGTAGACCTACAGTAAATAGGTTCCACTGGAGAATAAATAAATGTGTAGTTTTCTAAAACATAGACATGTTTTGTTGTCAAACATAGTATAAAGCCATGCACAAACTCAACTATGTGTCTCAGGCAGAGCCCAGAATACTCTTTGTCCTGAGCAGTTGTGTTGTTGCCCTGGGGTAAAGATGCATCCGAGCGCTGACTCCCTAATCCAAGGTCTTTCTTTAAAACAAGTAACCTATGGGAGGACAAGAATCCAGTAAAGGGGCATTCCCCGCATTTCTACAACCTGCCACACTACAAAGAGTTTTGTTTAGCCAAACCTCAACCAATATTCAGCTGCACTCTGAAGGCAACATCAGAGAGCTGTGTGTGGTTGCCAGTGGTTAACCAGTAACCATATTATGAGCTGAGCTCCTAAGTCTCATTCTGAACCTTCTGGAGGTTCAAAGCAGAAGTGGGGTTTGGGTAGAAGGCCAATCCATCATGCTTCCATTCAGAGTGCTGTTGGCCACAGTGAGTGGATAGGCCAAACTGGGTCTATAGTTTATCAATGAACATCTGGAAACCGGGTCTGCATGTCAAAGTCAAATGGTCAATGATGGTCTCATACAATCTTTCAGTCCTTAAGTACTGATGGGGGTCTTTGTGAATGAGCAAAAGTTTGAGTGGAAATTCCAAAGCTGATCTGGTTTCTGTTTTATCTGGCAGCTCTGTAACAAACCTTTCAAAGAAAGACAAAAGCATTTCAGCTACAAGAAGGCAAACTAAACACAGAGCTCCTTTAAAAAGCAATCAGCCCATACTTTAATGTTGGAACATTAGTAAACACAAAGAAACCCTTGTGTGAGGGAGAATGGGAGATTGATTGTGAGGTCTTCAATTTATATCAAACTTCTTAACAGTGTTGTTTCCTTCCAAACTACATTGCAAATTAATTGGCATTATTATTTAAATGTTTTAAACAACTTTACAATCACCTCTGCCTTCGATTTGTAACCCAGTACATTTGTCCTGAGTTCCTTTTAAGTTACTCTTTTTCACACCACCAAAAGTGCAAAAGAACGACTTTACAGTTTGATAGTTGGAGACACATTTTAACAATAATACTAAGAATATAGTTCACTTTTTGTAAAGTGAACTCACAGAAAACACCTTCAGAGAACCAACCCTCAACTTTGGTCCAATTATTCCATGAAAATGAAAATATAGACTATTATCTTTATGAAAAGAGAAAACCTGAAAAAGAGAAAACCTGATGCACACATTCCTGGGAAAGGCTAAAACATAAAAAAGCTACTCAGAAAAAGCTGATTAAAATGACTCATGAGCAAAAGAACACATAGATAGTAGCTCAGTTAAAAAGGAGAAAACCAAACACAATTGTTATAAACACAAAATGGTCAATAATTTAAAATGTAAGGGCAGATTTACTCCATAACAACAGTTTCGTCTAGAACTCAAAAGTGAATTCTTAATGAATTCTTGCCGCTCTGCAGAAACTATGTCCCTGAAAATGACACAGGTTTTTCGATTTTGACCCTAAAATTGCATTATGATAATAAAAAGAGCACTGGGAACACTTTGAAGATAGATCGAAAGAGGATCCGAGTGGGAACTTAAGCTATTTACCTTTCACTGCCACTGCCCCTTCTTTTATTCTAGCGTCTTGCTTCTCTGCCAGATCAGCAGTGATCATATCATTATGTTGTTAAACTTCTCAGTGTTAACATAGTTGCTGGTAAAAGTAGGAGACATATCCAGGAAAGCTTCTCTCAGCCATTTGTGTATATAATCTTTGACATGTTCCAGTCATGAAAGTTTCACATATGTGTTCTTGGGGCTTCCTGGAAGTGTTTTGGTCTCCTCTGTGTACATACACGAGTTTGTACAGACTTCTGTAGGTGTGTTGCAAGTCTTTTTGTGGTGTCTATGCGGCCATCTCTTTTGTTGTAGATTCCAGTCCATCCTAAAAATGGTGCCTAAATGTCCCTCTTTCCTGTCACTGTGTACTTTCTTTCCAAGTTTCTGTTTTGGTAATTGACTCAGTTCCCCTTAGCCATTGTAAGATGATTGAAATAGCTGCAGAGAAGACAGAAATATCACTTTAATTTTCCTTTCTTTCCATGTGTTTTCTTAAAGTCAAAATCATTTTTATGACTCAATGATCAGTTGGTTTCTGTTAAAATGTTAAACCAATAACACGTAAACGGAACTTTGCTGTGGACTATTATGCATTATCAAGCTTTTTAGTGAGAGTTAATGTTGAGAAAAGACTACTGAGGCGATTCATACTTGGACAAAAAAGGTGGATAAGTAAGAAGAGAAGAGAAAGTGAGCAGAAAATCAGATTCCAGTAGCCTTCATGAGTGTGACACACTCCACCCACATCCCTTGAACCCTTCACGGCTGGCCAGGCTGCTTGCGAAAGATGTATCTCCAAAAATCCCTTTTGTTTTCCTGGCTTTCCCCTTCTTTTTAGTGGGGCATATTAAAGACATCTACAGCCTTCTTGTGGTCATGCAGTGTTCCAATTTCTTTCTCTTCACTAAGAATCCACCCTCCCACCCCTGCTACTCATTGTCGTTATTCTGCCATCGAATCTAACAGCCGTCACGTCAAAAACAAGCAGTCACAGATCATTGTGGCAATACGGTTTCCTTGGAAATGTTTTTTTTTTTTTTTACAACGATAGAGGAAGGTGGGGCTCATCTACATTCACAGAGACCTAGCTTTTATGTAACGACAGGGCAATGTTTGTGGGGATCAGTGAGGTTTGCTTTTCAGAGGAATTGTTTGGATTGGATGTTTGATTTTCAGTATTTTGGTGTTTCTGTTCGGCTTTTTGTGTTATGTTGACACCTGGCCTGTGTGGGACATTGATCATAAACAGGCACCAAATTGGAGCTGCTGTATGACCATCAATGAGTCTGTGCACAAGTGAAGGCTCTAAAAAACAAACCACAGGGAAAAAAACAAGATATTACATAAGGAAATTGCGTGCAATAAGCTCCTGTATCAATACGCATTAATCTGTTTCCTAATAAAATTGTTTCATTGTCATGCTGTATAAACAGAACAAAGATCTGTAATCATTTACACTATTTTTTAAAAAAAATAGAGCATTACATATGGACATGTTGTCATAAAACATGTCAGTCACATATTCAAACATGTGGAATGTGGAAAATAACTACATAACACACTCATAAGCTTGATGTGGAGGAAGGAACGTGCATTTGCAGGATGAGAAGCACAGATAAGCATCTGGGTTGTACCCAACAAGTTACCAAATGTCCTAAGTTGATGCCAGAGCAGATGGGGCTTTAGACTTATGTCAGTTCTTTTCTGCAGCTTTTTGTGTGGTGAGTTATTCACAGATATGAGACAATATGAGACATTCAGAGAGAAGGTTTTGAGGAGAATCAAAGAACAGGCCCTACCCACATCAGCTGACTGAACGGGGCAGACCCTGGACCTATGTTAAAATCTACAGAAGAGTGGTCAAGGGACCAACAGGCAGTGGGAACCAATCAGTTGCAACTGTTGCTAAAATTAATAAACTATCCATTCTTGCTTGTTTATCTGCAACTATTGACCAAAATCTAATTTTCTAATTTTTTTCTAATTTTCTGTGGTAAGAATGTGAATGTGAGCACTATAGTTCATGCAAAGAAAAAAGTAAAGAAATGACTGATGTCAAACACATGTAAAGCATTCTTAGGCTGAATCTGAATAAATAAAATACTTATTTAGATGTAAATGTATATGCTTTAGAGCACACCAGCGTGAAGAAATGCATTTCTCTAACGCGCCACAAACGTGACGCGGATCACCCTACCAGTGGAAGCCAGCCTAAGTCCCTACGACTCCTCCTTAAAAAAAACTTTCAGACACCATTACAGCTTTAAATGCCCCTGCAATTGGAGCAATAGGGAGGAGCCAGGAAAAGCAATTTGGATTGGACTGGTTTCATTTTGGCACCATGAGTCGAATAACATTTAGACGAAGCAAGCCTGTGTGGCCACCCCAAACCCAGGAGGTTCAAGATAAAGGCAATGTAAATAAGAAACTGATGAAAAAGAAATGAAAAAGCAAAAAAAAAAAAAGTGTGTACAGTGGATATATTATTTCACCTTTACTTCCCCCAGGACGTGAACTTTTAGACTGACTATTCAAATTCACCGATAACTGCAAATGTATACATGTAATTTTTTTCAAGTATTTACAGGCCTTAGCTATTTTATAGGTGTGAAAACCAGTCTATAATGTCGTATGAAGCTTTGCATGGCAGACACTAAAAACCAACTGAAGTCATTGAAGTTGGAAATGTCTCTAAGTGTTTGAAATGTGACAGATGAACTTGGCGAGCAAGATGTTTATGTGTCTCGCAGTTTTCCAGCATACACTGTGCGAGTGTCTGACAGTGTGTGCTTAGCTGTGACAGGGGAGTTTCCAGACTCTACGCTCCCGGATGAATGGGTCGCTTATGCGTGTTTCCACTGGTGTGATCAACCTTAACATTTGTGCACTCAGTTTCACATCAATGCAAAGTATTGTCAGAATGATGTACCACACGGACACACACAGCGTGCTTGCTCACCGGTGTCGCACAAGATTTCACAAGAAAAGTGATTCAGAATAAGCTTGTTCAATCGTAAGCAAGACGTGCCTTTTCCTGCACCACCGTGGATTAGATATGATCAGAAAATCATCAACGATTTGATGACTCACATCTACCAACAAGTGGCAGTCGGCTCAGCTTGCAGACACGCGACCATGACTAAATATGAAAGAGGCTCCAAGCTACTGTGGCTACTGAGATTACCTAAAGGCATAAACCCTCAAACCCCAGTCAACTATGATGTATTGGTGCTAAATATTACAACTGTCTTGAAGGGATGGTGCCTGTTTTCAGTGAAAACCACATGTGTGTGAGAGTAGGCTTTGATCCGGCCACTAATGATGAAAACCAGGTTCCGCTGTTGCACTGCAGGACTATATTTGTATCAGCAGTGCGGCGAGAGCTGATGTGTCTACTGTAGTTCATGGCACGTGAAAGTAATTATTAAAACCAGCTCTTTGTATTCAAAAGCCTTGTTGCAAAATCACTTTATGCCTGCTTTACTGGAAATGGTCAGGGATTTAGCCATGTTTACCTTTGCAGTGCAGAATTTCAAACCATTCCAAGAAATGTGCTCGTCTCGCTGCAGACGACATGCAGATGACAGGCGTGTGCAACTGGGTATTAAGAGTGGAGCCATTGTTGGAGTCCCTTCAAGCGCAATGCAAACATGATCTCTTCTTCACTCATTTGCTCTGAATCCTAAGTCAGTGTGCATCGTTTCGCTATGAAATTCACAAAAAAACTTTTGACAGAAAATTGCTTTTTTACATTTTTTAATTGTACTCTTTTAGATGGAGTGATTTTATAGACCGATTTCCTTGCTTTTAATGTCTGTCTTCAGTTTAAGACCTTTTCCCTTATAACCTTTAAAACCATTTGTATAATATTGTATCATGCCTTTCTGAGACCCCAATCTCATTGGCGTTTTCAAAACTGTCCTTTAAAACCCATTGTGTTTAGTTTGGTTTATGCTATCTGTCCTGTAGTTCATAGTCATTCCACTAGGGGCAGTAGAAGGGATTTTCCTGCTAAGTTCCTGCTTCCATGAAATCTCAAAAACACTTTTGGTGGGAAAATTTTGGCTACTTTTAAAATGGTATGGTGAGAATAACTGATCTATTGTTATTCATTTATTTATATGTCTGCCTCATGTATTGAAAGAATGCAAAACTATATTGATAATTGATTATTTATTATATCATTCAACCTTGTTAAAAATATGTGAATCAAATTTAAGACAGTAGGTTAAGTTGTTTTTTTTTCCTGAACACATGTGAATATTTTTACATCTTGAACTATTTTGTGAGCAAAAACTTTCTATATAAACCATAATTTATACTTTCTTTTTCTTTAAAAAATAATGCTGGAAAAATTGTTTTTGTGGATTTCATCAATGGGTTTAAAAACATCTTAATTCCCCCCAAAATTAGAATTTTCTCTGAATTCTTTCATATAGTAGGTTTTGTAGGGTTAAACTGTTACTGTTTATACTTTGAGATTTGATTTGCTCCAGTGTTTGTTTTCTCAGGTCTTCCACTTCATTTAATGTGTAAAAACCTGCCTGAACTCTGTTACTCTGCAAATCCAGACCTGCTTAAGTTTGAGGGGCTCTGTTCACGCTCAAAGGAGCTCTGGTGCGTGAAAATCAAATAAGAGGAAGTGACAGTGTGGCTTTCACTGTGGTAAGGAAAAGGAAACAAAACGGAAGAAACTGTGAGGGACTAGGAGGGCCATTGTAATAGTCACACAGATTTTTGATCTTCAGTAATGTTACGGCTGAGGCCGTAGCTTCGTTTTGGTGGTCTTTTCGGAGTGTTTTTCTGTCTGTTTTCTGTGGGAGATTTTCTCCTCCTGTAGTTGTTGAGTTTTTCTGTGATAAATTCCCAGCTTAATTTCAACCTGGGTTTGTTTGTGAGAGTTTTTGAGTCGTTTGGGCATTTAATTTCCCTTTTTTAACTTTACCCTAAATTCTCTTACCAGCCCCTAGCCAGGGGTGTAACAAGTAAGTAATTACTAAAAAAAAAGAAAATACCAACAATTATTTCTAGTTTAAAAATGACATTTCAGTTCAAACTTTCATAATATGCAGATTTAAACTAGCATCCTGCAATCTTCATCAAACAATTGCAAAAACTGAAAGAATATATTTTTAACAAAGCCAACCAGGGATGTTTCATATATTTTTGTTAAATATCTATCTGACTCGTTGATTGAAGCAAAACTTGAATAATGATGTGAAGCTGGGTTTTGCAGGAAGATGACAAAGTGAAGCTTTGTGTGTGCATACGTTTTCACTTGAAATGAAACTGACGTGGTATTGCTTAAGTATTACCAAAAATCTGAGACAATTTTATCTAACAATCTTCTCTTGTACATATCGAAAATGCCACGGTCTCATCTGGTTTCATTTGATAATTATTCATTTGAATTTCCTTATCTTGTTTTTTCTTCTTTTATTTAATCTTATCTCATATTATCCTTTATCTCTTATATTATTATCCTCAGTGTATTTCAGTATGCAATTTTCAACACCACTTTGTAAGATAATATTCTGCTGTCACACTTTTGATGCTCTTGTCTTGCAGTTTGTTTATGTTTAAGTTCATCAAAGTTTGTTTTTAAGTTCCTATCAAGCCTGGTTTTCTGCACTTTGGGTCTTAGCAGATATTGTCGTATTTAAACTCCCTCTTAAAGGATGCTTTCAATGTGTCTGAAATTGCTGCAGACTAATAAGATAACAGCCAAAACACTGACAAACAGAACAAATTCTAAGTAGTTGTGGAATGGTGGAAGAAGCAGCTAAACACCATATCTGTATTTTGTGCATTCAGGGTTTCTTTCTTTGTATTTTTTCAGTGTGTGTTTTGCCATTTACCACAACTGTCTCTTGACAGGTAATTCGCTCCTAATTTAACTTCAATCATTTCATTATTAAGTTGATTCTTTAGTTTTAATCATGTGTTAGACTTAAATGATTCTATGTTTTTGTTCAGGTTGCTTTTGGTTTCCAACATTTATTTCCTCCACAAACCCCCATTTGGACATTTAGTATCAACATTTCTGGCATTTACAGACAGATTTCTACCATGGGAAGGATCTGTGTGGCTGTATCTTATTTAGGCAGATGTTTCTGCAGCTCTGTTTCTCAGATGGCAAAAATATAAAATATTAGTACTCAGGTGAAATTTTTTACCAAGCAAAAAAAGGCAACATTTGCAGATGATTGCCTGTCACTCTTTGATGAAGTGTGGTGCATGAGAAGACCCATGATGCTTCCAGAGCACATATACCACAGTGTTGCAATGTCTTTCCATGCTGGTAAATTGTTGTAGGTGTGTGTAACTACACTGAGTGTATAGTTCTGTAAATTTGTTTATGTGAAAATTCAAGGATTTTTTTATAGTGAATTAATCACATTCGAAGGCAAGCTGATAAATCTAAATAACAAATGTTAACTTAATTTGTATTTTAAGCAAAATAATGTTTTTATAGAATCACCAATGCTTACCACACTCTTGCTGTATTAATGTCATGATTTTGCACCATAGTGCTCTTCTTCTCCAGTCAAGCTGAGTGTGGTGCTGCCAGATCCCGGTCTGCTTCCACATCAGAGCTTAAAAGACTTGAAAACAGTGCTTCTTTCTCCTCCTGCTTCATATTCTGGTGCATTTATGGCTTTTTTTCTTTACCAGGTCAGTGAAGGATTGAAGTGGTTTGACAAGAAAAGCAGAAAACCATCCACCAGGAAAGGTTGAAACAACTTTTCCACTTTTACAGGATAAGATCGGAGTCATTCGAGACTGAAATCAAAGATTGATTTGACTTGCAGACATAACTTATGCACTTCTAAAGAAGCAAAGCAAAAGAGCAGAACAGTCACAATGAACATTCAGGTGTGATTGGAGGCTTAGGATGAGAGCCAAAAAAAAAAAAAAAAGACAGCAATAAATGATGAAACCAACCAGTTTTTCAAAAGTAAAAACATGACAATGGTTTTGATGTCAAAATAATTTTGTTAAGCTTCTCTTTGTGTCTACATTAAGCGGTGAACAGTTTCTTTGTAACACTTCAAAGAAAAGAGACTTTAAGTCCAGATGTGATGATTTGAATTTGAAGACATACAGTAGCTTTTGAATTAGAAACAGCAAACCCATTTTGAACTTCACATGTCACACGTCTTTTTTTTTTCTTTTTAACAAGACTCGTGAAGACTTTTGAAAAATGTTTTGGGCTTTCTTTTTTTGAAAAAAACAAAAAAAACAGTGCGTTTTTTAATTTTAAAAGTTTACATATGTAGTTGCCTGGAGTTGCCTATCCCTGAACTAGTGCATGAAGACCAAATGATTGTGTATGTGAAAAAAGGATGTCAAAATGTCCATGATTAAAATATTCAAAACTATAGGCCAAACAGTTTTTGAAATTCAATTGAACAATTTCATAAGGCAAGTCTCCTTATTACTGCCTAATGTAGCTTTTGCTTTAAACTGTTAGAACGGTTTAAACCAGGGGTGCCCAAATCCAGGATTTCCAGAAATCCTGCTGTTGATTACCTGGAAATCCTGGATTTGGGTACCCCTGGTTTAAATGGTAATGGAAAACCAAAGAAAACATTCTTATAGCATTTCTTATAGCCCTTATTAGCATTATATGACTACTTTCATAATGATTTCAATTAGCTTGTTCTTCTTTCCGTTTTCGTTTCTTTTATCCTTAAAGTTTCTTACATTTTACACAGAGCAGAATTATGAAAAACTCATTTCAAAGCATTTTTTTCTCTTGGATAAAGAAGAAGGAGAAAACTAACATAGGGCAACAGAAGATAACTGTTGCCCTATGGCTTGTTTTTTTTTTTTTTTTTTTTTTGTGGCGCTTTGAGACATTGGTCGTAAACGATCCCTCTAGAATAAAATACTTTGTATTTAAAAGAGAATCAAGAACAAAAGCAGTATTTCAAATGTACAGTGTGACAAAATAATGTTGTTTTAGCCTTTTGAGCAAACTGTTTTAGTTAATACCCACAAAGAATTATTCATTTAGAGATGATAAATACATATTTTTCTTTAATAAAACATTGGTGTTTATAGAAAAGATTTCCTTCAAATAATAAAAGCACTTTTTAAGAAACGTTTATGTTTAGCACTGGTTGCAGTAAGGTAATGTAACTCACTTTTTTTGTTGTTTTCTTGGTGCTGGAGATCATGCGTTTTGGAAAAAATATCTTAAATTACCTTTTAGCTTTCAGTGCGCATCCTAATAGTTTAACATTTTATCTTTGACGACCTAATACGGGCTTTAAATCAAATCTTTAAATGGGAAAATGGAAATACACCAATCCCAGTTGAAGCACCTTAGGTTGGAAACTTAGGAAAGTAAAGGCAACAACCAAGGATGTCAAGATTTTCATTTACACCACATTTTGGGAAAATAAACAGATAATTGTAATAATTTAAAATGTCGATGTATTTCACTGAAAGTTACACTTTTGGATTTACCTAACCCTTTAAAGCCGAACGTATGACATTTGATACATGAGTCTGTCAGCCCTCCACATAGCAATGGAATGGAAATACAAATGTCTTTTTTTTTTTTTTTTGAAAAAAAAAATATATTGGAGCTGTGTGACCTGATGTTTCAGAGATGATACAAAATTAAATTTCTATCCAAAAATTTCTACCTAAAAATAAAAAAAAAAAAAATGTTTTAGCTTGTTTGTTCAGAGGGACCTATAAAGGCTCCAAAACCAAAGAATTTGAATTTTCTGTCAATTATTTAATGGTTCAAGCTTTACATGGTTAAACAGAAAATATTCTTGCTGTTGTATCATTTGTTTTTAGTTTTTCCTCTCACTATAAACATTATGCATAGTTTTCCAGTGTCAAATCAAACTTTAAAAATTTTAATTTACATATGGAAAGAAAGAAAATTGTCACTCACATTGGTTGTTGAAGTCCAAAGTAAAACTTTTCCCCTTTATTAACAGGACGTAACAATTTACGGGCTGCAAAAATGTCAATCCTCTATCACCAGACTTTGTTCTGTCAGTTTATTCCCACAAAATTTCCCCTTCGCGACAAAAGCGTGAGAACACTTAGACAAAAGCGGCAGAACACTTAGACTATCTGTGGTGTGTTAGGAGGAAAAAGAAATGCAAACTCCAATCAAAACGTTCTGATGAAGCTGTGGCCAAAGCTTTTGCAAGCCTTCAGACAGTTGGCTGTGCATAATGACTGCATAATAGATTAGAATAATGGTTTTCTGCAGCTCTGTAAACACCAAGGTTAGAACTAAATTTAGGTCACTGCCTTTAATTGAAATAATATTTCACAATGTGAACACTCCTCTCTTTGGGTGGCCTTAGGTCTTCATTATTTTGAGACATCTTTGGTGGTTGTATTTCTTACAAAATGCTGATGCAAAAAAAAAAAAGTCTGAGGGTCTCACTGTATTAGAGAACACATTCTGTATTGTTACAAGAGGAATCATTAACCCCTTTTACACTGGAGCTTTAGTTCCAGTGTTGACATTCTTTTGACTACCGTAACACTTCAACTGTTTACGCAGTGGACATAATTCCAGCGGATCCTGAAATTGAGAAAAGCAGCTTGATGCTGTTATGTAATACTGCACAGTCGTGAAGGGCTTACAATCAGCGTAAATCAGCTGATTCTGTCAACCCGTTATGCAACACTTTACAATAGTTACATAGTAATGTGTTGCATATCGGTGCAAAGTCAAAATACAAAGCCTTTTTTCTTTGCATCTGATTCTAAATGGTCAAAGAGTTGTGAAAGTCTAAGTTGAAAAGAGGAGTCAGAAAATCAATATGTGTACTAGTTAATTACCCTTCCCTTAACAGACACAATTTGTCTCGTATTTACTGTGCTGCCCTTTCATTAGTCCCAAGTTAAATCAAATCAAACTTCATTTGTATGGCACGTATTCCAACTCATGTCACTCAAAGTGCTTTGCATAAAAACATAATAAAAATTTAAAAACAAAAGGCACAAAAAAACCCCAAAAAGTATCTATATAACCCATACAATGCCCACAACGCCCCCTCCTCCACACAAACACACACACGCATATACACATGCACACATGCGCACACTATTGTAAAAAAGAATTCACTAAAATGATGCAAAGTAGAAGTCTGGCTTTGTACTGAAGTGGGGAAGCTATATTTTAGGAACCTGTCCACACCAGTAACCCCCCACTCAAGTTCACAGAATTCGCCACTAAAGGACCCCCAGATCTTAACAAAGAGCCAGACCCAGGACTTCCCACCGCAGCGACCCCATTCACTGACAAGGGTCAATCACTGATGTGGAGGATCTCTCTGAGAAAAACACTGGAGTTAAGACTAAAATTTAAAAGGAATAAAATATATAAATACTAAAACAGATATAAATAACCAGATAAGTAAATGAATAAGCCTTACTAGATACACATAAATAAGTTAAAGTAAATTAAAATATCAAATGAGTTAAAAGAGAACATGAAACAAAGAAATTGTAAAAAGAGTTTCTAAATTTCAACGAAAAGCCAGATTAAAAAAGTAGGTCTTGAGCCTTCCTTTAAAAACTTGTGGTTCTCTGGGAGGCTGTTCCACAGATAGATATGACGGCCCAAGACAATAAAAACATTTATAAACCAGTAAAAGAGTTTTAAAATCAATTCTGAATGGCACAGGGAGCCAATGCTGCGATTTAAAGATTGGTGTAATGTGTTCCTGCCCCCTGGTCCTCGTCAGCACACGTGAAAAACGACCAAAACTTCTGCATGACCACACCCAACGACGCTATGATGGGACTAGGGGATTACAAGAAGAAAGGTGTATTTTCTGGTTTTGTTCATTTGTTTCACTGAATGAGCCATTAATTCATTTCACTCAGACTGATGTAGGCACTTGGATGAGTGGCGAAACATTTTAAGGATGAAGTTTTTAAGTCCAGTTGCTATTACTCAACTTTAAGACATCGCCACCTGCATGACTGAGAACTCTCACAAAGATTCGTCAAAGAGCGTGTGTTATATAGGTGTCACCAGAAACATCTCTTTAGTTTAAGGGTTAACCTTTCCATGACAGTATGAAGTCAAACAATTAGATCAACAAGGCACATTTGTTCCAAAAACAAACAAAAAGGAAACTCCAGCATGGAGGCAATGGAAGGAGACTGAAAATATTAATTTATGTCAGTGAAGTTACTGTTTTACTGCAAAATATTGTTGTGTAGAGACCTAGTCAATCAATTTCTCTTGAAAAGCTCTGATTGCTTCACACAAAATGTGAGCTAAATCTTTAGAAAACACAACAACTGTTACCTGTTTTCATGTTAATGTTTTGTTGTACAAATGTCTCACAGACTCACGGCATTCGGGCCGTTGCAAAGAATGACAGGATCTTATCTTTATCTCCATTTATTTACATTTTGTATGGGTCATCAAACTGCAGGAAGCTTCGTCTGAGTAGCACAGATGATGCAGTATTTTTTGATCTCCACAAACTATTTGGGGCACCAAAGAACCTACATGAGAAAGCTCTCTGTTGATTAAAGCTCAGCTTTTAATTCAATCACTCAAAGAATCCTGGTAAACCACATGTTCCACCAACAAACATCTGCGCTTCCTCACAAGTTACCCACTTCCTCACAAACAGAACACAAGCTGTGAAAATTGTCTCTCATCTCTCCGCCATCCCACTGCTTTCGGCAGGACTGTGTCCACTTGTTCTTACTCTGAACTGTCATGACTGTACATTAGATACTGTCCTCCAATATGGCCTTTAAATTCCCACATGACACCACTTTCATCCAGCTTCTAATTTTGCTCTAAGTATAAACAGAACAAAGGAAATGTTGGTGGATCTCTGGAAACAGACAAACCACTAACAAACGGTAAAAGGCTACAGAAGGTCACCCTCAAGTCCCAGAGGATTACCATCTCATGAATTTAACCTTTCACCACACACGGCTCTCATTGCCGTTGCCACGGTTGTCGCCCTTACTGGGGCGACTGGAGTTCTACATTGCAGCATCATGGCTGTGGAGTGGATCCCGTTGCTGTCCTGGTCTGGATGGGCACTATGGCGATGTTCCTGTGGCCAAGCTGCTCCTGGTATGACACATTCCCCAATAGTGTTTTTTCACTGCAGAGCCAACCTGTACGTTTATTTTAAAAGTTTAACTTTTTACTCCTTTTTTTTCCTTTTTTTTTTAAGTATTCATTCACTTTGTGTGAGGAAATGGGGTGTGTGTGTGTTAATGGAAGGGAGGGGGAGGGTCAAGGTTGGGTTGGGTTTTTATTGACTATGTTTTTGTTTTTAAATGTAAAGCACTTCGGGTTGCGCAAGGTATGAGAAGTGCTTTTTATAAATAAAGTTTGATTTGATTTGATTTGATTTGATTTGATTTGTGGATTTCCTCATGGTGTGGTATGCTGGCTAACTAGCTAAAACACTCTCTAAAGATCATAAAAGCAACAAATTTGGTTGCTGGTGAACATTTGACCTCTACAGAAAGTGTCTTGTCCGCTGAATGCCTCACTAAAGTTGGCGCCATTACAGCTCCTACCAATGAAAGGTCCTGCTGAACTCCTGCTTTCAAGCAGGGGGAATAGAAAACTGAAGATTCTGACTTGGTCTGCACATCTGTCAGTCATGCATTTCTTGTGAGAATATTAAATTAAGTCACAAGGTAAAATGAAAGTAGATCAGTTGTTTTCTATATACCCAAACAAAGACAATATATTCAATAAGGAGAGATCTTTAAAGTGGGATTGAAAGATTTATTTGTGAAAGATTTAACTGTGAAGCATGAACAGTCAGAATTCTTTGGAGACATCTTGCGTGCCAGTCATGATCTTGGACCAGGTGAAGATGCTGATGGTGGTTGAGATGGACCGTGCCGAACCAAAGAGGCAGGAAGAGAACATGTGGAAGACGACCAGTGCAATGAAGTGCCGAGTCAAAGAGCCATGAGGAGAACAAGGGGGAGGTGGCCAGCGCAACTTCTGGAATGCAGATGAACAATTTCCATTGAATTTAAAGGCAGGGATTTGATTGTGATTGGCTGGGAAGAATGTAAGCACTTCAGCTATTGGCTCAGAGCGGAGACCAAGTGATGACGCAAGGAGAGATAAATAAACACCCAGCATGCCTGTGGTGAAGTGGATCTTCCTTAATGAAATTGCGCCACAGATTCACAACTTCAAAACTCAAAAGAGCAATCACAAGAGACGGTCAACATTTTGACTTTCACCCAACAGCTTAGACCAGTGTTTCCCAACTCTGGTCCTCAAGGCACAATGTCCTGCATGTTTTCCATGTTGCCCTGCTTATGCACACCTGCTTCAGCTGATCATCAGGCCCTGCAGAAGCCTGACAATGACAGTCATCAAAGATGGGTGTGTTTGAACAGGATTGGATTGAACTCAGTGTGCTCTGAGGACCAGGGTTGGGGAACATGGGTTTAGGCTACGTTCACACCGACCATGTGATGTGTGTTCAAAAAAAGCACTATATGTGTTCTTTAGCATATGTTGTTTACACTGGACTGTCACTGCCCACTACTAGTGCATGTCCACCACTACAGTTGGAAGAGTTGCGAAACATCAAAGCAGTGCAAATCTTATGAATCTTGTTTCCCCAGCTACTGAAACTTGGTGTCATATTATTCCGGTCGGGCACAAATCGCAATGACTGATTTCTCCTCCATGGTCATTCCATGAATTAAAAGATACTCCACCAATACGTCACTACCAAATCCGAGTTGCTTCAACCTGTTTTTACTTACAATGTGCATTCAGTTGCCACACATTTTGCATGTGGATTTTGAAAACAGTCGTAGAAACTTGTGTAGCTGCTCATGAATGTGAGTGTTTTGAGAAGCCTGAAAACATGCTTCACTGTGGTGGAAGGTTGGCGTCAGTATTCGGCAGCAGAGCCACCATCAGTGTGTGAATGTGTGTGTGTGAATGGGACTGTGACTGTAAAGTGCTTTGGGCCTTCAAGGAAGGTAGAAAAGCACTATACAAGTAGACGCCATTTACCATTTACATGCATTTACATAAACTTTTCTTTGAAAGTGGGCGCTTGAACACTTTAAGGTGTGAATGTAGCCTAACAGCTAAAGAAAGAAATCCAAACTTAATTTTGCCAGTAGAAATACTTTTTGGCCTAATTTTTCTTGAATTATATACTGAGAAAGACATCCGTTATCACCCAGTCTTTGCAAACTTGATCGAGACTTTATTTAATGTGTATCAGTGTGAGAAATCCTCAGTTGGATTCAAAATTCAAGGTTTTCCAGTCAGACTTATTTATCAGCTGAATGTGAGAATAATGAGCAGAGAAGTTCTGTCCTTCAAACTGTAACCGACATGGAAGCAGATTTCATGCAGCCTTTCTAAACCACTAATCAGAGTTTGAAACCACACTTCATGATCTCAGCCCACACATCATGGTGCACACTGTAATGCAATCGGCCGCTTGCGCTGCTGTCATAGATGGAGCCGATTTTGCTGCAGTCGCTTTTGAAACTATAGAGGAAACCAGTCTTCCTGTAATTACACAGCAAAGACGTGAACAAGTCTGTGCTGTGTACCTGGAATAAAAGATGATGACTGCAATTGTAAATCTAAATCCCCTCACAGAATATTAAATCCACTGTAAAGACGCAAGCACACACCCATGTGCGTTTACACACAGGCGCGCATTCTGGCCTCGTCGTGCCTAAAACAACATCAGTGGCTCCAGCTTCAATCTTTTGCTGTCATCCTATAAGTCATTCACCACAAATTAATTTTTCAGTGTCAGTGATTTATGCTGTAAAGAAAAGGCTCTAGAAATAAACATGTTTTATCCAAGGACTTACTGTCGTCTCCTCCAAAAGTTTTGAGGGTTTTGGTGTGTCTTAGGTTTTGTACAGTGTTGCAATTCAATACAAAAACACTGTAGTTAGTTTTTTTGTTAGCTAGTTTTGTTTGTTTGGTTCTTTTTTGCCACTGGCATTACTCCATAATCTCATAAGAGAGTTTATTAATATAATAACATGTTGTCACAAAAAGTGTGCTTTCTGCTTTATTAATTTGTTTGGTATGACATTATCCTAATACATTTCTGCTTACTTATTAAAAATTTTGGTTATAAATCTTTATGACCCACTTATTTAATTATATACAGTATCATTTCTGTTTTTTATCATTTCTTTGCTTGTTGCTTTTTTCCCTCTTGGTTTTGGCTTTTTGTTGATGTAAAGATTTTGGTTATATGTTTTAACTTCAGTAGTATTGCTTTGTGTTTAACCTTCAACCAAAAGAGATGCTCTTGATTTTTTTTTCTCCATTTTATAAAGACAAAGATATTTAACTAAAAAGATGCAACAAACACTCAGATACATACATGTAACTTTCTACATGTTGGTGGATTTTGAAGGGGAAACAACGTCCAACTGCTCTCTTGAAGCTGTAGAAGTTGTGGGGGTTTGTCCGTGATTAACATAATTGAAATCATTAATATATTCACATTTTTTCTGTTGTTTAAACTTTTAAAGTTCAAACTTTCATAGAAAAAAAGTCCAGTATTATAGAATGAGGAAACCTTGTATTGCTCCATGTCAGACCTACTGTACATCTGCAAGAACTTCCACGTCTGAATTTTTTTTCTTGAAAGGCTGGATTGTATTGAATATGATGAATATCTTCTATCCATCTGTTCATTTTCTGAACCCGTGGAATCCCTTTTGGAGTCAGAGGGCTGCTGGAGCCAAACTAGCTACTGTAGGGTGAACTCTTGATACACCCCGAACAACCCAACTGTCACAAGGCCACACTAAAACACACACCTGGGGACAATTTAGAGACATCAAGTAACCCATGACACATGTTTTTGGACTGTGGGAGGAGCTGGAATGCCCAGAGAAAACCCACACATACACGGGGGGAACATGCAAACTTCACTAAGAAAGGTCTCAGACAGGATTTGGACCAGGACTTTCTCTTTGTGACCACTACACCACTGAATGTCTTCAGAAATGTCATTTGTAATTATTTAAGGGAAAACGTTATCTATGTAAAACAACACAAGGGCCTGTAGTTTCATTTATGCTTGAGTGAATGTCATTGTCTATTTAGTGTCAAAACATCATTTTTTTTGTAATACCACATTATAGGGTGAACCACTTTGGGCTTAAATGACATTGTAACCATGCAGCAATCCTTTGACCTTCAGATTCTAAAAGGCTAACAGGAGCCAGGTGTCATGCAAGCAACCACAGTGGGCTTGTTGCTAAAAGGGTCAGCTTTTTTTTCTATCTCTTGCTAATTCAAATCAAGTCTTACTGTAAGTCTCTGCATATGAGGCTTTTTGTGTGACTCAAGTCCCCATCTCTGTCAGTTTCTACATCTGATGTTGATGTGTCAAAGAAAAAACAGTCTGAGGTCAGAAAATAGCAACAACTTTTTATTGTTTTTGTGGCTATTTTTCATTCCAAGTCAAAAGTCAAGAGTTTGGTTACATTGTGTTCTGCCAAGGGGGCAGTGACCAGATGCTTAAAAGAACAAACTCTAGAACTCAAAAGTTCATGTTTTTGATAGTATGTTTAGAAATCAAAACAATGTAAAGTATCTTTTCTTTTATTCTTTAGGTGTTGAGTTGTGGATCCCCAGTGCATACTGGCAGTTTTTCCATCAAATTTCCTTTTTTCACAGTTTTAAGCCTCCATGGCTGGAATGAAAAGAACAAACAAACAAACAAAAACATTAGAAGAAACTGTTTCGGTATTTTAGTTCAAGAAAAATTGAGAGTTTTCGCATAACTGCCATAAATGTTAAGTTCAAACACAAAGATGAGCTGAGGTCATTGTGCAGTAGAGTTGGGAAAATGTCTTTTACATGTGTGTGTCACCATCCAAAGACTTAGCGTGAGACAAACAAGTCAACCTGCCAAGAGACTGAGGCAAAAAAAAGAGAAAACTGGAATCCATTTTAAACCAAACCACTTTCACAGCGTGTTCAAGGGAATAAAGGGGAATTCTCTGAAACACTAATCTGTCCAGAGTGGCATTTTCTGTTTAATCTATCAAGTTATAAGTGCTTCTTAAGATTTGAAAGGGGCCAAAGTTCCTAAAAGTCTGTTATTTGTATATATTTAGAGATACCAAGCAGAGCAAATACAAGCCTCTGCTCTCATTTAATTGTTTTTTTAAGGACCCACTTCAACGAAAATCATGTTTTTGTTGTTTTAACACGTTCTTGTGGCTTTTTTTTTACATTGGAGAACATATTAGGGAAAAATAATCTTAAAATTGCATTTCTGAGTATATCTTTATACCTATCTTTGGGAATCAAGAGCAGATAAAAAAATGCTGTTAAAAAAAGCTTAGGTGTGACGTTACAGTCAGCAGGCCGTAAGCTCCATTCAGATGCATTCGTTTGCAGATGACTAGATCCATGTTCTTTTTTGTTTTCCTCGTCTGTGCTGGTATATAGCTCAAAACCGTACGGCTAGAAAACTTCAATGATGGTCGCCATTTTTTTTGCACTGGTAATGTTAGGGTAGGGGTTTGAAGGGCTTTAAGCTGGTGGGAGAGCATGAAAACAGATGGATGATGGGAAGGCGGCAGGCTCACCACAGGCCGACACCCCTGCCAAAAATTACTGGGGTGAATTTCTAATGAACTACTGCCGCTCTGCAGAAACTATGTCCTAGAAAGCATCATAGGCTTTTTAACTATACCTAAAAACAGCATAATCATAATTAAAAGAGCACTGGGAACACTTCTACAATACAGTGTTTAAAAATCATACACTTTTGACCAGGTCTTTATTAATTCAGTGCTTTTAGCCTGCTAAACTCAGAGGAAAGACTAGTTTTGCTCTTCAAATCTTTTAATCTGTCAGGGGACAAGGGGATTAGCACCACAGTCTGTCTGTTCTTTGGCTGCCTGTTATGTCTGGTGGTCATAATGCCTCATAAAATGTAAAATAAACAAAGCGGTTAGCAGTATTTTTTAGGTAACACCGCAGTCATGTTCATGCAGATGCCCTCAGATAAACACAATCAAATTAAATAATTATTTAGGGGACACTTTTGCAAAGGTAAAATTACACAAAGTTGTGCAATGTACAAACATCTAGCTTTATTAAAAATCACCAAAACCACATTTAGTTTCCAAGCTCAAAGGTGTAGTTATAATGTCGAGCTCAAGGTTAATTTAATCATGAAGAACAGGAAGGATTTTTAATATCGAAGTGCAACCACAAGTCTGGATGAGGCACATTGTAAAAACACCACAACATCCCAAGATTTGAGGTGGGGTTGTGAGGTGGAGTCCTGAGAAACGCTGTGAACTCCAGTAGTGGTTTACTCAACACCCATCTGACTCACATTATTTGATATTGGCAGCTACATGCACACAACAATTTGCGGCTTACGGCTCTCCGTATAATCTTACTATCCATTGAGACTTAGACAAGGATGCTTGCACAATCAATGCACACTCCAGAGAGAGTTGGATGCAATTTAATAAAGAAAACTGTTGGCCTATCAGTTCGCATCTTCATAATTGCACTTTATGCTGCATGTAGCACTACATTTCTACTGCAGTTCTAAAATTGTCTGTTTTATATTAGTCTAGTATTTACATTTCAAATTGTATGCACAACTTAATAGAATTTTTTTTATTTATGCAATTAGTTGCAACTTTAAAGAACAGATGCGTTTCTTTCCCATGTAAAAGCACTAGGCCCTTTAATTGCCTCTAGTTTTTTTAATTTGCTAAACAAATAAATCAGCCTTACCTTGCCATGCCTCACCTTAAATCCTTGGAGGCTAGATTAAGAAGGGTGTTATAATCTCAGGAAGATTTAAACTTGATTAAAAGCTTTTTATGCTGCTTACAGGGATGAAAGCAGCAGCGTCTGTGAACCCAATGTTGGGGTGGCACTGCAACAATGTTTTGTTGTCAAGGAGGAGACACTTAACTATTTTGAAGTTGCTTCTGAAATAATCTGTTGCATTGGTCAATATTTAATTATCTCTTGTAATAATTTACAAAAAAAAGAAAAACAAAGTTAAAAAAAGAAACAGCATTTTTACATAACCACTTAAAAAGAGGAAAAAAAAGCTTTTATTAAAATTAAAGAGTTTTAATTAAAGACACACTTCAATGAAAATTGTGTTTTTGGTATTAGCATGTTATTGTGGCATTTTTCTGATGATGGAAGAAAAATACTTATACAATTAGAAATTAAAGCGGCATTTCTGAGAGTTTTTTATTCAAATTGTTGTTAATCAGTAGCAGATGATGAAGAGCCTTCCTGTGACGTATAAAATATGTTGGGCAGGCCACAACCTCACTGCTCCGCTCCATTCCGATGCATCCATTTGTAGATGACTAAATCCATGCATGTCTTTGTTTTCCTCATTCGAGCTGGAATCAAAATGGTATGGCTGGATAGCTCAGATGTTGCACCGCTAGGTTGGGGGTGGGAGGGGCTGTTGGCCAGCAGGAGAGGGTGCTAACAGACGGTTGGACGGGATTGGTACGCGACAACAGTCACACCTACAACTCAGAGGTAATTTTCTAATGAACCCCTGCCGCTCTGCACAAACTATGTCCTATAAAACAACAAAAGTTCTTTAACTTTTTTCCTAATTAATCATACTTAAAAGACCACTGGGAACATTTTTAAAATGGATCATATGATGATCAATGTAGCAGTTTCACAAACCACTGAAATTTATTTTCAATCCATTTCATGAGAGTAAAGGCTGATAGCAGGGTTGGGTCCATCAGGGTGGTAGCCAAGTCTTTCTAGCAGAGCAAATGCTCTATTACTTCTAGACAGTCATCCTCTGTGAATGTCTGCCTGTATGTCTGCTCATTTACCCCTGTCCATTTGTCTTACTAGCTCCGTTTAAAATCAAGGTGCTCCATTAATCTGACCAATAATCTCTACTTTCCACAGCAGCAAAGAAGAACATGTAGAGGCATGGAAGCTCACCACTCCCTTCAACACATTCACAACCCTGGACAGGAAAAGTTCTATGCTTCAGTTTGAAGGGATCAGGGAAGCTGATCAAACTTTCTCCCTGGACTTTCTCCAGGAAGCCGGTGCCAAAACAATGCAAATGACAACAAATCAGCCCTCACACGGAACAACATGCCACATTGATTTCAATGTTACATGCTCACATTTGGATTCTGCAGAGCAAAGTGAACTTGCACAGAAGAGGACGAAATGATGCACAGTATTGAGTGTATTGATCTCGATTAAAATAGAGCTCATACTAAAAGCTAATATATTTAGGGAGATTATGTACATATTATTATTATCATTTATTATTATATTATTTTGGATTATAGTGACTATGTGCAAAAACGTTAAGTAAATCTTAATAGGGTGGGATTATATATTTGTTTTTTTAACCCCCTCATTTCAAGCAATTATTCATGCTATTTTGACAATTGATTGAATGTGATATATGGGAGTGCTGTGTATGTATGTGCAAATATGTCTATTTATGATTTGGAATAATAAAAATTAATATTTATTATTTAATCAATTTAGCAACATATCAAATAGGTTTGATAAATCTGTGTTTTTTTATTCTATTATCTTGTTTTTCTTTTTTAAATTGCTTGAAATCAATCAATTATTCATATTAATATCAAGTATTTTTCTATATTTATTTGCTTTGTATTTCTCTTTCTGCTCATCTCCATCAACACCTGTGCAGTGATCACTCCTGGTTGTAATTTGAAATTGACACATTTGCTGTTTAATTATGCTTCCTCAGAAAATTCAAATTTATGGTTTTTTAACTTATTGTAAAAATAATTTCCCTTTCTTCCTGGCTATGTTTTAGCTATGTTTTTTAACACTTTGATGCATGTGTTTTAGCTTTAAGTTCAATTCAGTTTATCATCAAATGGAGCTAAATTATTTATGATTGCTGTAATCCACTTTATTTCATGCCTGCATGCATTAAAATCAGAGAGCTTTCTAAAGCTACCTTCACACTCAGCAATGTTTGTGAAAGCGGCCACTTCCAAAGAAAAGTCTATGTAATTGTGCGTAAATTGTGTACGTATACTTATATAGCGCCTTGCTACCTTCTTAAAATGCCCAAAGCGCGTCAAAGCCAGAGTCTCATTCAGCTATGCACACACTGATGGTGACTCCACTGGTGCCAACCTATAACAGTTTAAAAATTGTTAATGGATCAATAAATACCTGCAGTTTGTGCCCAACTGGAATTATATCGTACCGAATCTTTCATATGTAAGAATAGAGCTGTGAAGGAAAAAAATGCAGGTGGCAGACATGCAATGGTAAACAGTAGATACAGAGGAAGAAACAAGAAGCATCCAGTGTGAACTCTGTGGATTAAATGCGTGTTCAAGAACCTGCACTGGCGCGTTCTTTAACAGGGATCACATGCCCGGTACGTCCATAGCTCATGGGTCAAAAATAAGAAGTTGTGAAGCTGAAAGAAGAAGGAAAATCAATCAATGAACTGCAGAGTAATCTGAGATCAAATTTCAGAACTTGATACAACCTTTGCAAAATGTGTTTTGAGTCCAAGAAAGATTTGGTCCATTTGAGTGTTGCATTGCACCTTTGTGTCTCGAGTTTGGAGTTGTAACAACCCTGCAAGATTCCAGTCTAAAGTTTGGAAAATGTTCCACTGACAGACCCAGACAGACATATAAAATATCCACGAAACTCCACCAAATTGTCCTTGAAGTTTTACAACAGTTGGTGAATCCATTCTGCTGTGATCACACACAAAGTCACACAGACGGACTTACAACATGAACTCGCAGCTTCTTCTCTCAACAGTAGCAAACACAACATTAAACTTGGCTAAAGTCAAGTGGACTGACCTGCTGCTTACAACAACCTCTCTCTGAATGTTTTATCCAGAAGGTAAAACTGTCTGGAAACTCAGTTTGACTTAAAGTCATGTTTTAAAATCTGGAGGGAAAACAATTCAGATGCAAAACGATGGTGTTTTTTTTCTTTACATGTCTGATTTCACTCCATTAAATTGAGAATGCAAAAAGATAAATGTTCTCATAGTCCATATAAACTTGTGAGAAAAAAAATACGTAAACTAATATTAGAATAAAGAGAACAACTAAGTTTTTGTTCTTATTTCACTTGAATTAAAAACAGGAAAACTGACATTTGGTGGAATGGACATTTAAGGGTAGTGATACAGGCACAGACTGAAACCAAGAATCCTATTTCTATATATATATATATAAACAAGTAAATTGAAAGCATCTGTTGATTTTTTTACAGTTTTTTTAACAATAAAGACTACTGGCTGAGAAAAGTTGGAACTAATGTTGTTTAACTTTGAGAATTGCACAAATCAGTTTATATTTAACATGTAGAAGCCACTAGTCATGCCTAAAGAAAATAAACAGTTGTCTTTACATGAATGCTTCCCTGAGAAAAGCACTTTCTGGAAGAAGCTGGATGTCCAACCAAAGTCAGCAAAGCTGAGGGTAGACATAAATACCCATCTTTCATTCAACCACAAAGGCATTACTTCCTCCATTCTGTTTCCATGTCAAACAAATGTCAAACTGAATTGCTTTACAAAGTATCATCTTTTCAGTAAGAAGATAAACGGGACGTTTGGTTTCCGCGGATGTATTTGCATGCATGCTTTCCAAAATTGTCCCCATTTTATGAATACACATTTATAAAATATTTTTTTATAAAACACATCAAGGGGGGGTCTATATTTTATTTGATATTCATTGAAGAAGCTATTATTTTGAGACAAAATGTGTATAAAAAATGTCACAGAGAAATTCTAGACATCTGTGGTCTTAAATACAGTACATGCTTCATGTATTTTCATGGAACTGGAGGCATATATGATGGAGGCATCAATTTCCTAGAACAAATACTGTGCAGATAAGTTTGAGTTTACTCCGCAGCTGGAAGTTAATGTTTGAATTTTGGGTAAAATAATAGCTGGTGTGACAAAAAAAGAAAATATGTTTTTTAACTCCCACAGAGTATACGAAAAGGACTTCACATTCTATGTTTTGCTGGTAAAGTCTGGTGTTACAGAACACTTTTATAGAACACATGAGATGTCCTTCACGTTGAGATTAAAAATAGAAGAAAATATAAGAAATGAATGCAGTCATGGCAATATTTTACCTAATAAATTATTTAAAATGTTTAAAATAAACAACAGTATTCTGGATAATTTATTAGATGACATTTTATCTTTAAAAAAGTAAATCCTATTCTTGTTTTCAAGAGTGGGATTTCAAGAGTGGGATTTCAAGTCTAGATAATGCTTGCATAAAGATAAGAAAAACTCTTTCACTTCCACAAAAATCACCAAAAGTTGCCAGTATAACTGCAAAAAGATTTCTTACCCTTTTTTTTCCAGGATTCCTCCTGATCCCTGTCCTATCACCCTGCCAAGCAACTTTTTGATTTGTATTATGAGCTTCAGATCGCTGTCCATTTTCACAATCAACCATTTTAGACACTTTGATTTGAACCACTTTTTTAGTCTTTTCATCAAGCAGCAGGATCTTCCACCTCTATAATAAGTCAGAGAATGAATAAGTACGCAATATGTTTTTTTGCTTCTCTGCAGATAGAGACGTGTTTAGTGACAAAGCCAGGAATCATGTGTTTGGGAGTAACTGTAAAGTCCTACAAAGTTTTAGTTTTTCTACAGAACTCCACTGTGTATAGGAAAAACCCAATTCAAACCAGTCACATAATAAAGTGCCTATGCACAACTGTGATCATCTAAAGGTGTTTCACAAAGAATCCTTCAAAGACCCACTCTGATATAACTTGTGTTTTTGACATGTTCTTGTGGTATTTTTCTCATGTTTGAGGACATTCATAGAGAAAATTAGGCCTTTTAAAAGCATTTCTGACTCTTTCTTTCTTTCTTTCTTTCTTTACTTAAATTGTTGTAAATCAGGCTCAGACGAAAAGATTTTGTTTGAAAAAGCATGTAGTTGTAATGTGGAAGCTACAATCAGCAGGCCACAAACCCTCTGCTCCACTCTATTCAGATGCATCCGCTTTTGACTAGATAACTAGATAACCAAAATTAAAAGACCACTGGGAACACCTTGAAAATAGCTCAGAAAATGTTTGGAGTGGGTCTTTAAAACACATAAAATTAAAAATGTTCTTTCTTTTTATAATGTATTTCCTTCCAGGTAATTTAAAGTTGTTTGTTTGTTTCTGTACACATGAGTCCCAGGAGATTAAACTTTCCTGACTGTCTCCTTTAATTTTTTTGGCTAATATTAGTTAACTACAGAATGCAGTTCTTCATATTTAGCAATAAGTTGGGTGACTGTGAAAGGAAAAGCTCCAGCAGAACCAACACCAATTAGGGCAATCTTACCCCGAATGGTTGGGTCTGAGAACAGAAACAAAGACAAACTCTTGTAACTTTACAATAATCTGATGTAAAATAAAAGGGAGGTCTTTAGTGAAGAATGTTCTCAATAAGAAACCAAGCATGGCTTTTAGCAGTCATAATCTACCATCATAGAAGGCACAATTAAGCACTTTTAATGCAAGCAGTCAGGATAACGCATTTTTTTCAGCTGCTAATCCAGGATTATCCTTAAAAGGGCAACAATCTAAGCAGAGATTCCCAAACTTCCTTTTCTCCATCCACATTTTTTTTCTTGTCTGAGGGTATGCCAATGTGTCCTGAGTCTTGCCAAAAGATGCAACCTTTCATTTGGAATCTCACAATTTTTATGAGCGCTCTGCACATTTCACCCAGACCTGTACTGACTTTACTCACTTTGTAGTCATGGGAAAAGCAGACAATGTGTCAAAGAATTTATGAGATGAAGCATAAATCAAAAAAGTTGCCGAGATAGAGAGCCAAGAGTTTGGAAAACAACTGTCTGTTGTGTTCCAATTCTGAGAAAGAAGAGGACAGTTTGTCATTTAGTTGATTCCAAGCCACGAACCAACAGGGAATTTTCAGCTTTGACCACCAGCATAACACATCGGAAAGGAAAAAAAATTCCTACTGTTACTGTAGGTTTTCTAAAACTAACTCAACTTTTAACACTTCCTGTTTTAAAGTCAAGCCACTGGAAAGGAACTGCAGCTTGACATTAAAGGTCTCCAGAACATGTTCGTGGCTCACAGAACCACATCTGTGCAAAGAGCAAACATGTACGTCCTAACAAGCATTCTTCCCAGCCGGCACATCCTGTTCTGATAGCTTGTAGTGGAGAAATGTATCCATGCAAAGGTTTTTCATGTGAGCCAAGGCTCACAGCCAGGGCAGATGTGCACTGTTTGACTCAACAGAGCAATAATCTTCACATTTAAATATCTGAGTCAATTAAAGGGTCGCTTTAAAGTTACATTTGATTATCTACACATTTGTAGATATCAACTATGGAAAACTTATCAATGGCCTTTTTTAATGCAAAGGAGGGAAGCATTGTGGGAAGCGAATAGGTTCTTTGGTCTTTTATTAGTTTGGTGCAGATTGGCCCAAAACCAAATAAATCAGATATAGAGTACTTTGGAGGATTTGTTTTTCATTGTTATTAGCTGTGTAAATGTATTTTTTTTAAATAAAGATTTAGCTTGAAGCTTAATAAAATAACAGGGATCTTTCAAGACACCAGTGTCTTTTTGCATGAAAGCCAGTATTTCATTTATGGGCATTGTTAACAAGATTGGAAAATCAATATATTTTCAAAATATTTATGTGTATTTTGCTTTATGACCATGTTATTTCTTCGTGTAATCATGCTTCAGTCGATTCGAAGAAGACTTTCCGTGATTCTTTATGACCTAAACTTTGAAGAAAAAAACTACTCTAGAGGTTAGAATTGAATTTGACTTTTTCTGAGTGTTGATGTGTAGTAGTTGTTCCCCCCAGTGTGACCTGGTTTGGATCTGGCACATTTCTTGCCAAGTCCACTTTGAATTCTTAATGTTAGGAAACACCGGCCACAGGAGGGCAGTACAGCAGCACATAGCAGTTGTCTCAGGATTCGCCCAATTCAGTTTGTGTCTCAGATGTCCTGCACAAAAAGGGTTAAAAATTATTATTTTACAAATGTGTTTTCGGCTGTGAAAAACATTTAAGAAATGTATCCCTTAGGGATTTTTATACTAAGCAGTGGATGCAGTTTGTTTTTCAAGGAATAAGACTAAAACTTTCGAACAAAACTTGCATATGCTCCATCAAGAAGTATTCTTTACTGAAAATGTAATTTAAAAAAACAAAACAAGATGAAAATTATGTTCATTTTGAGTAAATTAAATGTGGTTTTGTAATTAAAGCATATTTTGGTGGGTAAGTATTCCACCCCTTAAATAATGTTCAAAAAAATAATCATCTGTGTTCACAATGTGTATGAATCTTCCCATGACTGTTGATATTTCTGTGCACAGGGATGGAGCGCACCCACCTTTAAATATGAGCCTTTATAGTTCATAAGATGTTTCAGCCTTCTGAGAACACAGAGGAAACTGTTGGTTAAAGATAGTGACTCTCAATTGCCTTTGAACAGCATGACATAGCCTTTTAGTTGGAACAATAATGTGATCTGACAGAAAAGATTAATTTGTCATGCTGAAACCAGCTGATTCACTTCCTGACAAAGTGACATTGAAGAAAGTTCAGAGATGCTGGTGTGTTAGCCTCTGTCACTGCTGTTTATTGTTTTGCTTTTCTGGAAAAGGGCTTTGCCTGGGCTCCAATCTCTGGAAAAAATCAGGAAATGCCAGAAGGGCGGCCCATTTGTGACACATGCTTTACATTAATTACCACAGTTTGCAGCAGAGGTTACGTAAAAGTTTTATATGCCGAAGTGACTGTTGAAAGATTGTTTTCACTGATTCACATGTGGACAGTGTGTGCTACTACTGTTAAGACTCAGACCTGCGCACAGCGTGGACTGCAACCAGCAGCGAAAGCGGGGTTGCTTTGTGGTGTTACCAGTACAAAGTCAACTCTCAATCCTGGGGTGTGAATCACTCTCTTAGCGAGGCAATTTAAACCACATGGATACAATTAAACTGATTTGTTTGGATGCCACAAACACATTCATATAAAGCGTCACTTTCACAGACCTTTCCTAAGGCGGTGGTACAGAAATCTCATTAACAAATGATAGTTATAAAACAAAACAACACAGACACAACTCATAAGTCTTTTGAAGCAATAGTAGCAACTAATTGTTTTAATTTTCTTATTCTTGCAGTGACAGAAAGTGAAGAAAGATCCACAGTAAACAGTACTGAAGCAAAATGGACAAAGTAAATGACCATGTGATGAACATAATGAAGCAGTTAGCAATTCGAGAGCTAGATGGTTGCATACAGACCAGAGCAGGAACAGAAAATAGGTCAGAAAACCTGAGGATTTAAAAATAAGTTGTCAATTGTCTAGTACATTTTTGCACATTGTCCACTTTAAAGAAAAAGCCAAAGGAAATCAATTGAAAAAAATCTTCCATTAAGTCAGTTCCAGCTCTCAGTGAGCAAAAGCACCTTGCAAACACTCATAAAAATGTTTTTTTTTTACATTTTTCAAGCTTTCTCAATATTAAATACACACAAGTCAAACAAAAATGCGGCATAACTTTGAAAATGTTGTCACCACATGTTTTTCTTTTGGATGAAGGTCATACGCTGTCTGCGTTTGGTTTAAAACATGTAATAAAAATAGAGAACTCAGATTGTTTTTGAGCTTGACGATATCCTCTATTGTGCACTGTACTGAGTTTAGAGCAAAGAAACAGTTTCACCCAAAGTCCACAGTTCTCAACATCCACACATTCCTCTGTAGAAACAACATACCAGTTGAAACTAAAGGGAAACAACTGAAAAGGCCAAAAAAAAAAAAGTCTCACTACAAAGTCTGTGCAGCATAAGACATTTTTTAAACTTTCATTACTTTATTTGTGGTTGAAAGTGTTTTCAAAGGCAGCTCCCTCCCCTCCAAAAACTATCATCAGCAAGAAGTCATTAATCCTTAAATATTTCTAGAATATTTCCCAAAAATAGCATTCCATGAAAAGCTTTGAATACAACCAAAACCTGCTAGCGTGACTGCCACATTGCTTTTTTTCTCCACACTAAAAAACTGTGCCAAAAACATCTAAAAAGGACAGATTATCCTAACATGAGATTGAAAAAAAATCATTAAAATAACATTTAAAACCACTATTTAAAAACTGTTTGCTCAGGCCGTATCAGGTTAAACTTCAGTGTCTCTGTTCTCTTTTTAAGGTTTCTCTAGACATTCCAGGAAATTACCTTCAAGGTATGTAGATGAGATGACACTGTATTTATACGTCTATGTCTCCATCAGGTCCTTACCTTTACTCCTTCATTCCACTTCCTGCTATTTGTTTCTTCAAAGCATCTTTATAACCTGTTTTAATAACAACCCAGATGGACTCGATTAGGCCTGAATCTTGCATTTACTTTTTGTACACGCACTTTTAACAAACTTTTTTTTTTAAAAGGTGTTGGTTACAATTAGACAGAACCTAATGTTTTCTGTAATTAAGTCAATTATACTCTTCTTAAACAAATCTAACACATAAACTGAAACTGTGGTGGTTTTATTTTAGCAAAATGAATCTTGCTTTTTTAAGTAGTCCACCAGATCTAACTTTAACTGCATTTTGGAGTGCACCGGGTTATAAGGCACGCTATCAATGAATGTTGCTTTTTCAAACTTGTATCATAAATAAGGCCCACTAAACTATACGGTGTCTCAAGCAAGATGTAAGAGGCAGAAAAAATCTGACAGTCAGACTGACTTTTTCTGCATTCACAGTAACTCAAACATTGTGTCCAAATTCATTCATTCATTCATGTCCATTCCTTCAATACTTAGTGCAATTGCCACTTTGCCGTGGTGTCCGAATCTAAAATTCCAAAATGGATTTCCCCATAAATTTACCAGAAGTCTCTACAAAAAGACAGTGTGATCAATGCTTACAGTTGACAAAAAATAGACCACAATGCATTGCATTTGAATTGTTTTTTATGTGAAAAAATTATTTGCATTATTTTTTTTATAAACCATCCAAGATTCTTTCTTCAGAAAAAATAGATTTTTTTTTCTTTTCTAAAATGTTTACAGGTTTTTACTTCAGAAAATCTCTGATGTACCATGTTCCTCTCTACAGTAAATCACTCAGTAAACATCAGTAACACAACTAATAATATTTCGAGCATTCGAGTGCTCTGGTTTTTTTTTTTTTTTTTTTTAAAAAGGCTTTTAAGTGCAGAAAATGCTGTAAACCTGTTTGGAGTCTCCTAAATACTCCATCCATTTTCTGAAACCATTTTGTCCCTTTCAGGGTCACAGGGGTGCCAGAGCCTAACCCGGCCACTTCTGGAATAAGGCAGGGTACACCCTGGACAGGTCGCCAGTCGGTCACACAGCCACAGTCGCACACCCATACACCAATCAATCATATACTGTTTTTGGACGGTGGGAGGAAGCCAGAGTCCCCGCAGAAAACCCACACATGCGCGGAGAAAACATGCAAACTCCACACAGAAAGGTCCACCGTTGATGATGCTGTCCCAGGTCCCCCAGCTGGGACTATTTAGTCACTTCTTTGCTTGTAACAGCATTTAGGCAAATGCAATGATGGATTAATTTACTTTTATATTTAACCTGTTTTAACCAACATTTGAGTAACGTCAGTAACTCAAAGTAAAAAAGAATGAGGGCAAGAAAACAGGAATTTACCCTGAAAAGCTCTTTTCAACAGAAATGTTGGGTGAAACTTCGAACTGCCCTTCTTTTGTGAAAAGTTAATTAAGTTATAACAGTCACAAAAGTATCATATGTTGATTGTTATTATTATTATTTTTATTTTTAATCTACCGGTGGTATGAAATTAAAATCCAAAGGGCGAGAAACGCATAGGAATGTGGTCTACTGCGATGTGTTGTTTGACATTTTGTCAAGTAACTGATAAGACTCTATAAACAAATGAGTGAGGGTGTGTGTGTCCTATAAACAAAAGCCAAATGCTCTGCAGCACCAGAAACGTCTCTCAATTTAGTTCTTTTTAGGATTTGTTACCATCCACTGAAAAGCCCCCAAAAAATCAGGTTCCTTTTTGTTAGTTGTTAGTTTAAAAATGTCTCGGCTGTTGTTGCTTTGTGTGTTTCTGGCTACCTTCAGCTACATCTCATCTACAGAAGTCTGCACCAATACTCTCATTCCAGGAGCTAAAGGTAGGTTAAGTCGTATCTGTGCGAGTGTGTGACTCCTCTAAAGGTTTTTCATCAAAACTAACCACACAAAAAGGTGCAAAACAGGAACATTGAATGTAAATGTATACATTTCAATCGTTTAATCTGAAGAAAACAAGCATGTTTTACTGTAGAATGGAAGTTGATAATGTTTGGTTTTCAAAAGGAAAACCTCTAGTGTTGCAGGGCTTTTCTATGAGATGGTAAAGCAAAACAGCATTACAACTCCGTGGTTTATTAGCTGCATGTCTACCTACTCATTAACTTGAAGGGAATGCCTCCCCATGTGTGTGTTTCTGATTTTACAACATCCAGTAGCTTGCTCACCTGCTGATTCAGTCTGACAGAGCTAATAACATTCAGAGTTGAGCTCCTCTTTTTTTTCTGTCTTGCTAAGTGAACACATAAGGTTGCCGTCTCGCTCAGATGGAGGCCCCTGGGATTTTCATCAAGAAATAGCAGTCAGAAATGGAAGAAAATCATCACGTCAAAAGGTTGATCAAGTTTCACAGTTCTTTGCTCCAGAAAGAAAAACAGCATATCTTTTCTCTCAGCTTTCAGAAAGCACAGACAGAGCTGGAATCTGAAGTTGGGGCATGGGATTGCAAAAGGGGATGACTTTTGACATTAAGTCTAGTTTCTCAGCCCTTACACTGATTTTTTTTTTTTTTTTTAATGTACTGGCCAGAAAGTCCCGTTGTGTCAGAGTGTATTTAGACAGCTGCCACAAGAGTGAACTGATTATTTGTTCTACACTCATACAGATAGTACCGGCCGCAGAACCTGCCTCTGGGTGCATATTTCGTTGGGCGTTGGACGTGCTCTTTCTGTATTTTGGGTTTCTCAAAATTCTTTAATTATTTGCTTTAAGTCTGAGCAAACCTACTTTTATTTATTTTACTGGTACTCTGACTAATTTACTTTTAAATTGTTTTACCAACATCATACTTCACTAAGCTGGCAGGATAGTCGAGGCGTTCGTTTGTTCGTGTGTAATGAAATCAGAGCATAGGTTCAAACAATGCCACAAGAATGACATCAACAGGTAATTAACTTGGATTTGGTTAGTGTAAACAACTGAAAAATGTAACATTACTAAAATATTGGTGATTAAAATTACTTTGCTTTTTGATTATCTCCAGACATGCAAAACACTGAGGGTTACCAGGATCCCACTTTCTTCCTGCCAACCCTTTTTGACTCCAGTGGTTCATGCTTTGCAGGGTCAATATAATAAATATATTATGGTCCAGAAATCTGAAAGACCCACCCCAATAAAAATTGTGTTTTTAACTTCTTGTAGCGTTTTTCTGATTTATGGGGCATATATAAAAAACAAAGCATAAAATTGTATTTCTTAGTGTTTCATTATTCAAATAGTTGCTGCAGGAGTAAATGCAAAAACGCAGTTTCAAAAAGCTTGTTGTGTCATACAGGCTATGGTCAGCAGGCCTCAGATTGCTGCTCCACTCTTATGCATCCACTTTTAGACGACTAGATCCATGTACATCATTGTCTAAGCTGGCATCTGACTCTAAACCAGGGGTCTCCAACCCTGCTCCTCGAGGGCTACCATCCTGCTTGTTTTGCAGCTAACCTTACTTCAGTAGATGCTGATTAGCTGGATTGAATCAGCTCAGTTTCTGATTGACTGAACACACCTGATTAAGGTGAGCAGCAATTACTGAAGCAGGGTTAGCTGCAAAACAAGCAGGGCGGTAGCCCTCGAGGAACAGGGTTGGAGACACCTGCTCTAAACTGTACGACTAGATATATTCAATATTGCCCGCCATTTTTGTAGTACTAATGTTAGGCTGGAGTAGTGAGAGGTTTTAAGCTACCGGGAGTAAACAGATGGGGGACGGGATGTGGGGTGAGTTTGCTCCGAAATAAAAAAATGACAGTTTTTTAAATTCTGGCTAAAAACAGCATAACCTTTACTAAAAACTACTTAGAACGCTTTTTAAATAGATCAAAAGATGATTGAGTGAGACTTTTACATTCATTTGCATGTGTGTTCATTAATTCTAATTTGAAAAGCGTCCACGTAGTTTACAAATCTCTTAAATTGTTTAGAAAGGCAGGAGCAACAGAGAAGTGGAGCACAAAGTCCTGACTTGGAGCTAAAAAATGTGTATAATGTCCCAAAAGTGAACTTGGTTTGCATGCTTCTAAGCTTCAAATATGCATGATTATTCATACTTAGTTGAGCTCATAGTAAGGTGAGTATTTTAGTTCAAAAGGTAAATGTTCTACATTTTCACATTCACACAGAATATTGGCTTTTGTCAAATGTAGGGCGGCAGGAGATGCCCTACGAACAGCAAGAAAGAGGCCATTCATTTCCTTGTTTTTTTTTTGTTTTGTTTTGTTTTTTTAATCTAGGAGACCAAGGCGATACTGGAGAGGAGGGCGAACAGGGGAAAACTGGGAAAAATGGACCGCCGGGACTTTCAGGTTCTGAATCTGAGAAAAAAAGCACACTATCAAGATTATCAAAGTGACAGAAATAAGCATCAGCCGGAGTGTTCACGGTGTTTGATAAGTAACTGTTAACTGTCTTAGAGAGAGAAAAGCTGAGTAAACCTTGAATAAATCTGCATTCCAAAAAAGAGTTGCAATATGACAACTTCAAACAAAAAATACAGTTTGCCAAATTAAGGACTAATAATAACATAACTTAATAATAACGAATTCACATCAAAAAGAACACTTCTAAAATCTTGACATGCTAGTCCTCTGAATATCAAAAATCCTCAAGTTCTTCTCTGTTATACAGAGTTAACTTAGAAGTTTAAAATGAAGAAAAATTAAACTTTGGTTGACTTTTTGCTGGAAAAGAAAAGTAGGGATTTGCGGTAAAAACACATAGTTTAGTGGATATAATTTAAACATCTTGAATTAAACTCATTTTACTTGAGCCATGTGTTTTTGAGGCTGGTCAGAGCGATGAGTGTTTAAAACAAATGAAGTCCATTTTGGCACTTTAGCTAGACTGCCTTGCAGTCAGGGACACATCTTTGTTACTTTTGGGGCCTCTCCCTTTGCAATAGGGAAAAATTGGATTTGTAGGACAATAGTCTCAACTACTAATGGCATGTTTTTTTATTTTTAAATAAATAAACTTTTTTAATTTGGATTTTAAAGTCACCAGAGTTTTAAAGTCATCTCTTGTAACACTTTGTTCCATATTCGTTTTGAAAGTACAGTTAAAAAACACAAGCATAGATATAACTCCAGGGGCGGAGCTCCAGGGGGAAAAGAGGGGGAAGCAACCCCTTCAGCAAAAAGCATTGCCCCTCCACTTGCCCCCTAATTTTCAAGTCAATATTTGTAACATTTTTGACAAAGATTAAAAATGTGTCAATCTACGCAAATCTACGCATTGCAAATTCTGAAAGAAGCGTATTAAATCAAAAGAACAGTCGGAAAAATGTATTTTTGACTCCATCATTTGTAAGGGTCTCTCAGTCTGCTGTTCTCATTTGCCACTCTTTCAGTCTTCTGCCCCCCTCAAAAATGTTCAAGCTCCACCACTGTATTTTTCTACTGTATAAAAACTTACCTTATAAAATGTTAATCTATGAAACCCCCAACCTTTTTTTCCTCCTTTTTGTAGGAAAACTTCAGCAAAACTTTAAAACGGCTGAAGGACTTAAAGCAAAAAGGAGAATTAATGAGCGGTTTGGCTTCAGATAGAAATACATTTCTGACAGACGTGAAAAAAAAATCGAACAAAAGAAAGAAAAGCTGTTAATTGCTGCAAGACATCGACGGGAACACACTTTACAAGATTTCCACAATAGCTGGTGAAACAACTTTCCAAACCAAGCAGCAGTAAAAACATCAGCACACAGTGACACACATTTACACACAACACCACATTTTCACAGCAAGCCTGTGTAAAATAAAACTCTTGTCATCTCTAAATCTGAGTTGGTGTATTCACCTCTTGTGAACTTTTTGCTGCTGTTCAACTTTGCAGACGTGATTTGACAGCATAGCAAAACCACTCAATATGGGTTTTTGTATGCTCACAGACAGCCTTCAAAAGGGGATTCTACAATGCTTTTGTAACTGTAGTATGTCAGCAACTCAGCAGATGACACGCGAATTGTTAGTTTTACTGTAGACAGATTTACAGGAAGCAGTTGCTAAATGTTGGAAAGTTATAAAGGAATACATGACTGCTGATGTTGGCAAAGAAAATCTGTTTCATTGACCATATTAACCTGAAGAAACTGTAAACTGGGCTTTATTCAGAAATTATGCAGACGCCACAGTGTGTGCTATTGGGAAGGGAGCTGAGGTACTGGAGAAATTTGACCCAAGGTTATTTTTTCATTTTCCAGAAAGCTTTTGAAGTCAGATTTACTCTGTAATGTTACAATATTTATTAAAACAGCAATAGTTTAGGATATTTAACGTACATGAGGTGAATCCTGACAAAAGAATTTGCTGTCTGAGATTTTGCAATATCTTTTACTTTTGTTTGTGGACAGATTTGGAAATGATTCACTCAAAGAAACATTTTCAAACTTCCAATTTTTATCTCTGCATGAATACCTTTCTCTATACTTTAAATTTTTCACAGCAAGAAGTTAAATCTCAAGTGGTGTTGCTTTTGTTTGATGTTTTTTTCAACATATATTAAATCAACATAACGGGTAAATGTTTTCAACTTGACTTTTTTTTTAATCTGTAACATTGACTAATATGGGTTTCCAAAGGGTTGGGATCAATGGTGAGTATATGAAACTATGCATGACAAAAGAGGATCTGTTTGTGGAGGGTTTTATCAATTAGTATTGCAGATTTGATTGAAAATAATGAATAACAAAAAAAATAAAATTAAAAAAATAGTGTTTTGGAATTCTTACAAATTACATTTTAAATAGAAAAAATGCAAAAAATTTACTTTTCTTTCCCCAGTTGCATTTTTAAATGCATTTTGAAGTTGGATTTTCTAAACTGTTCATCTTCTGAATGAGGCTTTAAGGAGAGAGAAAAAAGGTGTCAAGGTTGGCGTGTGGACACAAATGCAGACGGAACTCGGAAATGGAAAAAGTCAATAGATTTAATGGCTCGAAAGAGGTAATCAAACAAGAGTAACAAAACCACCCGACAACCCGTGCAAGGGAGACGAGGGTATATAACGGGGAGAGAGGATTGACCAAATGACAAACAGGTGTGTTAGGGGGGAGGGAACACCTGAGGAAGAAGCGACAAGCGACCTGTGGAAAACGGTGAGCACAGGAAGTAACAACAAAATAAAACCGGAAATGACTGCAACTGAAAACAACAAATCGACCTGGTTCCAAAACCCTACAGTACCCCCCCCTCAAGGTGCGCCGCCTGGCGCAGAAGGAGGCTGGTCCCGGCGCCGCCGATTGAAGTCTCTGATGAGATCAGGATCCAGGATGCGTGAAGCGGGTTCCCAGGAACGCTCCTCAGGTCCGTACCCCTGCCAGTCCACCAGGTACTGAAGACCACGACCCCGTCGCCGAACGTTCAACAGGCGACGGACGGTGTAGGCCGGTTGGCCATCAATGATGCGAGGAGGAGGTGGCGGAGAGGACGGCTGTTGCAGAGCACTCGTGATGTGAGGCTTTATCTGTGAGACATGGAAGACCGGGTGGATGCGCAAGGTCCTGGGCAGACGTAGCCTGACTGCCACAGGATTGATGACCTTGGCGATCTCAAAAGGTCCGATTAACCTGGGAGACAGCTTCTTGGACTCCGTCCGAAGCTTGATGTTGGAGGTGGAGAGCATGACGAACTGGCCCGGTCGATAGACTGGAGCTGGAGTACGCCGGCGATCCGCCAGTCTCTTGTTGGTCTCACTGGAACGCAACAAGGCTGCTCGAGCCTCCCGCCATATGCGCCGACAGCGGCGATAGAGATGTTGCACCGATGGAACCGCCACCTCCGTCTCCTGCTCGGGGAACAGCGGGGGTTGGTACCCCAGGAACACTCGAAAGGGGACATACCAGAGGCAGATGAGGTGAGGGAGTTGTGCGCATATTCCACCCACGGCAACAGCGTACTCCAGGAGGTCTGGTGTCGGGAGCAGATGCACCGGAGCGCAGCCTCCAGGTCCTGGTTGGTCCGCTCCGCCTGCCCGTTAGACTGTGGGTGGAAACCAGAGGAGAGACTGGCAGTGGCCCCGAAAGCCCCACAGAAAGCCTTCCAGACTTGTGAGATGAACTGAGGACCTCGATCCGACACCATGTCTGCGGGAATGCCATGTAGTCTGAAGACGTGCTCGATGACCAGTTTAGCCGTCTCTGCAGCGGAGGGAAGTTTGGTCAGGGCCACAAAGTGAGCGGCCTTAGAGAAACGATCCACTATAGTCAGGATTACGGTCTTTCCAGCGGAGGACGGCAGGCCGGTCACAAAGTCCAAAGCAATGTGTGACCAAGGCCGACCCGGGATGGAGAGTGGATGCAATAGTCCAGCAGGGGTGTGTGTACTCGCCTTGTTCTGAGCACACACCAGACAACCAGAAACAAAATCCCGGACGTCCTTGGTCACGCTGGGCCACCAGAACCGGCGACGCAAAAATGATTCTGTCCTGTGGATTCCGGGGTGACAGGTGAGTCGGGTGGCATGAGCCCACTGGAGTACTTGAGACCTGAGAGAGCTAGGTACAAACAGTTTATTGGGAGGACCTCCTCCCGGATCTGGTTCCTGAGCCTGGGCGGCCCTAATGTCTCTCTCCAGTTGCCAGGAAAGGGCACCTAGCACACATGAGGGGGGAAGAATACAGGCCGGTTGGCTGTCCTGAGAAACCAGTTCCTGCTGACGGGAGAGGGCGTCCGGTTTAACATTTTTAGAACCAGGTCGATAAGTGACTACAAAACTAAAACGGTTGAAAAACAAAGACCATCGAGCCTGTCTGGAATTAAGCCGTTTAGCAGTTCGTAGGTAGGACAGATTCTTATGATCTGTCCAAACCAAAAACGGCATAGTGGACCCCTCTAACCAGTGTCTCCACTCCTCGAGCGCCAGCTTTATTGCCAGCAATTCTTTATCACCCACATCATAATTGCGTTCGGCCGAAGAGAGCCGACGGGAGAAGTAAGCGCAAGGACGCATCTTGCTGTCAGAAACCCCCCGTTGGGACAGAACCGCACCCACTCCCGTGTCTGAGGCATCTACCTCCACAATAAATTGTCTGGACGGATCAGGTTGGGCCAAAACAGGGGCAGAGGTGAACAGATGTTTAAGCTTATTAAAAGCTGCCTCCTCAGTCCAGACAAAAGGTGAGGAGGATGAGGTTAGCGCTGTGAGTGGCGCGGCCACCGAACTGTAACCCCGGATGAAGCGACGGAGGAAGTTGGCAAACCCCAGAAAACGTTGTAACTGTTTTTTGTTAGAGGGGGCAGGCCACTCCACCACCGCTTTCACCTTACCGGGGTCGGGTTTCACCTCACCCTCGGAAATGACGAAACCCAGGAAGGAAACAGACTGAGAGTGAAACTCACACTTCTCCGCCTTTACAAACAGTTTGTTTTCAAGTAACCGCTGGAGAACCAGATGAACATGCCGCCTATGTTCGCTGGCAGTCCTGGAAAAAATCAAAATGTCATCCAGGTACACGAACACAAAACGATGAATGAAATCTCTGAGTACATCATTAATCATGGCCTGGAAAACTGCAGGGGCATTACAAAGACCAAAAGGCATGACCAAATACTCGAAGTGTCCCAAGGGAGTAGTGAAGGCGGTCTTCCATTCGTCTCCCGCTCTCATCCGCACGAGGTGGTAAGCATTGCGAAGGTCCAACTTGGAATAAATCCGGGCTTCCTGCAATGCTTCAAAAGCGGAGTTCATCAAAGGTAGAGGGTAACTGTTCCTGACCGTGATCTCGTTTAACCCTCGATAGTCTATACACGGTCGACCCGTCCTTCTTACCCACAAAAAAGAACCCGGATCCCACTGGTGAAGACGAAGGTCTGATGATCCCAGAATTCAGAGATTCAGCGATGTATTTCTCCATGACCTCTCTCTCGGGCTTCGACAGACTATACAACCTGCTCTTGGGTAAAGTAGTGCCAGGTTGTAAATCGATCGCACAGTCATAAGGTCGGTGAGGGGGTAGAGAGAGAGCTCGTGACTTGGAGAATACTTCCGCTAAATCATGATATTCCGGTGGGATCCCAGATAGGTCAGGTGAGGGCGGCTGCCCAACCGGGACAGCGGGGTCTTCCCCAGGAGGCCGAGCTGAGCGTAAACAAGAGGTGTGACATTTCTCACTCCAGCCAGAGATACGACTGGAGGACCAATCAATCACGGGGTTGTGTGCCAAAAGCCAAGGGTAACCCAGAACCAGTGGGTTCTGAGCAGAGGAAAAAATGAAGAACCGGGTAGATTCATGATGGTTGCCTGAGATAATCAAATGAACAGGTTCGGTTATGTGAGAGATGTTGGCTACCTCTTGACCGTTTAGGGAGACCACTTGTAACGGCCGAGGTAATGGCTCATAATCAAGTCCGACCTGTTTAGCTAGCTCGGCATCCATGAGGTTCTGCTCTGCTCCTGAATCTAGTAAAGCCTCAACAGATATCCCCTTACCCTGAAACATGACCTGTATCTTTAACAAACAGGCAGCAGGACCTTTACTAGTGAGCGCCAAATCACCGCTCGTCAGCGCGCCCACTCTTACTGAACGAGCAGAGGAGTTTGGGCACTCCCTGCAGAAATGACCCCGCTTACCACAGTAAAGGCACTCACCTGAGACCATCCGTCGCCGTCGCTCGTAGGCTGTTAATTTACCCCGGCCAAGATGCATAGGTTCCTCAGAAACAGGAGGCGGGGGTTCTGTGGGAAAAACAGCACAGTCAGGTGAGTCTAAGCTCCTGCGTCCAACGGAACTGTGTTGGAAGCGGGGTGTAGATCTGCTATGTTCCAGCTTGTGATCCTGTAGTCGGTTATCGATCCTGATGACCATAGCAATAAGGGGTTCCAAGGAGGAAGGCAGCTCTAGAGCGATTAGGCTGTCCTTTAATTCCTCGGAAAGTCCCTCCACAAAAGCGTCCATGAGCGCAGTGGTATCCCAACCACTAGTGGAGGCCAGGGTGCGTAACTCGATGGCGTAGTCAGCTGCCCTTCTGCCCCGTTGCCGAAGTTGCATAAGGGCTCGAGCTGCCTCTCGGCCCGGTTTGGTGTGCTGGAACACCTGCTGAAACGCCTCCAGAAAAGCCGAGAGAGATGCGCAGGTCTGTGCTCCACGCTGCCATTCTGCCGTTGCCCATGCACCTGCTCTGCCGGTGAGGTGGGAGATGATGAAAGCCACCTTGGCTTGGTCCGAAGGATAGTGAGGCGCTTGCAATTGGAAATGGAGCTCACACTGGGTAATAAAAGCCCGACAGTCCCCAGAATCTCCCGAAAACCGTTCTGGACGGGCTAGTTGAGCAGTAGGAGCGACCAGAACACTCTCCCAGGTCCCCTGGATCGGCGTGGAAGGCGATGGGCGTGCCGAGGGAAAAGACGGCGGATGTTGAAAACCCTCCGTCAGTTGCTCAAAACGTTCACCCAGTGCGGCAAATTGTCGTTCGTGACGGCTCGACATCTCCAGTAATCCTTGCCGTAAGCAAGACATCTGCTCCTCCTGTTGGCGAAGCAATGCCCGTAACGTCTCCGCGTCTGCTGCGTCCATTTTACTGGTCGGGTGGTAATGTCAAGGTTGGCGTGTGGACACAAATGCAGACGGAACTCGGAAATGGAAAAAGTCAATAGGTTTAATGGCTCGAAAGAGGTAATCAAACAAGAGTAACAAAACCACCCGACAACCCGTGCAAGGGAGACGAGGGTATATAACGGGAAGAGAGGATTGACCAAATGACAAACAGGTGTGTTAGGGGGGAGGGAACACCTGAGGAAGAAGCGACAAGCGACCTGTGGAAAACGGTGAGCACAGGAAGTAACAACAAAATAAAACCGGAAATGACTGCAACTGAAAACAACAAATCGACCTGGTTCCAAAACCCTACAAAAGGAACTGCTTCTGGTTCCAGTCACCAGCTTTCTACTTTATTCTCACCCATGTAAGAGAAAACCAAAGTGATGGTATTTCACACAAACCTGAATTACAACAGAATGCTCATGGTAAATGATGTGAATTTTATTCCTACTCAAGTCTGTTTTGTAATTGGTCAATTTTAGTTTACAATAAGAACGTTTATTCCCAGGGCCAATTTGTTTCTGAATCCCAGAGTTTTTGATAAAAAACTGCATCTTTATGTGTGATTAGATTTTTTTCCTGAACATTGAAAAGCATATTTATATTTGTCATTTTTCATTTTGCCTTTCCTGTTACACCAATGTGTGAAAGTAATATAAAGTCCCAAATACAAAGCCACATGTGAAGATTAATAGTAATGTGCCGTGTTATCTTACAATTCATTTTCATTTTATTTTAGATCATCCAAAAGCTGTGAAAAATTTCAAAAGCTAGATCTAACAATTACACCAAGATCTTTTGTTGCTGCTTTTCCCCAAAATGCACACCAGACATTTTGCCCATGGTGTTCACACTTGACAAGCAGGGAGGGGCTTCTTCTACAGTTCAGTTCATCTCCGCTACCTACAGAAGAAAGAAGCTTAGTGCAAAATGTCAAAGCAGTGCAAAGCACGGCATATGAAAGACTTAGTGTCATATAATTCTGACAGAACAAAAATCGCAATCATTTATTTCTCCTCGAAAGACTGTTGACATTAATGTGAATTAAAATGGACCTCATCTATATTTGAATATCAAAATGTCAAAATTCAAGCTAGTTTTTGTTTTCAACGCGTGGCCGTGCATTTTGTACATAGAGCCCGAAATTGTTTGTAAAAACTCACATGGTAGCTACTAGTGAACGTGAGCATGTTGAACACGGAAATCCAAAACGTCCATCTGGACATAGCTTCAAAAGTCTAACTTTCTTGAACTTAATCAAATCCTTTGGTTATTGTTTTCATTTTTTATTTAGATACATGTTCAAAGATGCATTAAAATTCCAATGGTGTAGTTTATTTCCAAAAAACTATTTGTCTGAACATCAGTAAACATACATGGGTGGCTTATGGTTCTGTAATATTTTTCACTTTGGACCTCAACATTTAGTATATTTTTGGTTTGTACCTCTAAAAATCGTGTAAAGCTCCTGAAAACAACAGAATACAAATCAATTCAAGGAATATTGCCCATTTGAACTGCCTGCTAAAGATTGATCAGATTGAGTCACAGGGGGCATGAAGTCAGTAAGAAATCTGCCTCATTCATCAGCAGCTGGTCAACCTGTTCGTTAAACCAGTTGGAGAAGTGGAACTTTATAAAAAGTGCCTGTAATGATAGCAGAGACTGTTATCTGGACATTTAGGCAGGCGGTTAAACTGGCAGGAGCAGCTCTGCCAATGTAACATCAATCAACCTTTTATCTCTCATGTTTACCCTGAAACTTAAAGTGACTTTGAGAAAAGTAGTGCATCAGTGGCAAAAATGTTTATGTGATAACTGTGCTACATACTTCTTCATATGTCATAGACCCTTCTGTCTGATAGATTGCTATTAAAACTGTGTAAATAAATCTATGATCTAATTAAGTCTTTTGTCACTTTTTTGTCTTTTAGGAACCTCAGGGGAACAAGGGATCAAAGGAGAAATTGGGCAAACAGGAAAAATAGGAATTATTGGAGACAAAGGTTAGAAGAAATGCACTATAAATGTAATTAAGGATAATTGGAGTTTTATTTACAAAACTGACTCTGTTCCTTGGTGAATTTTCCAGTATATTTTCAAGACGCATACTAAAAATGTCATCTATTTTAGTAGTAAATAGTATACACTGATAGTATAGTGACATAAATACAACTTTTATTTTCAACCCAAATATGCCGTTTGTTTCTTGCCACATCTTCATTATGTCTGGTGAAAACGAATAACAAAAAAATTCCAATACTTCCAAAAACCATTTGGATTGTCTATGAGAACTTTTAGGTAAATATTCTGTGTAACCAATTTGACAGATGCATTTATTGTTATTTCATGTGTGAAATAAATTAGCATTTAATAAGTTAAATTATTGCCAATAGAAGAATAGGTTAAGGATGTAGAATATTACTGCCAAAGTAAAACATTGTGCAGTCATTTGGGTGGAGAAAATATCAAGTAGAGCTCTTTTTAAAAAGTGACAAGGCTTGTGCTCATTTAGGTTATGCAACAGGAAACTCATCTGAAACTCCAGAGAGTCCACCTCAAATTGATTAAATTTTGGCCATTGCACTTTAAAGTAGACTCTCCAATGTCTTTCTAATGTTGAATGCTTAAACAAGTTAAGTACATGTAGCTTAAAAATATTACAGTTTGATCAACTTATCCAAATTTATGATTTAAAAATTAAATAAAAGGTTTTGGAATGGCCCAAAAGATGTAAGACTTAAACCTATATACAAATATATATATATATATATATATATATATATACACAGGGCCCTTAAACAGGCCATTTGAGTAGAATCCTTTTATAACCAGATATTGATGTTTTGCATCAATTCTTTACTTTGGAAATGCTTTCTCATAATTAATTAGATGAATTAAAAAATGCATTTTCTCTAAAATTGCAGTACCTGTATACATAAAGTAGTTGTAAAGTTGTTTTTTTAATGATGTTAACATATATTTAGACAAACATCCTTAATGTTGTATGACATTTCCATGCGAAACAGATACTGTGTGTCTAGCCGAGTCCTTATAACCTATTGAATCTACAGAACATAATAAATATTCCGTTGTAGAATTTTGATGACAGATTGTATTCTAAGCTATCTGGATGTCCCTGTTTCATAATAATTCATTAAGTGCATAATTTTTTTTCTGATTCTGCTGTAATTTATTTGGTAATGAGGCAACAAAATTGATTTAGTTGGGAGCAGGTCTCTCTATATAAACGAAAAAAATGTAATAATTTTTAGAGTCTGTATCAGATATGCTTCTATCACTTCTGATTCTTTAGATATATGGTGTGCTTTGTCATGATGGAAGGAGGAGGAAAAAAACAGTTTATTTGTTTAGGGAAGAACGTGAAATTCAGAAACTGCAGTGGGTTGTGGTCAGAGTTATCCCAAAAGGTGAAGATCATCCAAGAGGTTGATTAGGCTGGAACACGACTAGAATCAGAAACTAGGAAAAGGTCGGTGTCATCTTTGAACAGATGTGGGCTCTATACCACAGGACTAACGGACTCGCTGATAAGAGCTGGGAGAAACCATCTTTAAAAGAGTCAGGGTGAGTGGAGGTGGGTTGCAGGTGTGTTAGAAGACCCCGCCAGTAATCCAGCACACCTGTGCAGACAAAACAGAAAAACAGCAAAAAAGGCCAGAGAACAGCATTAACAGAAATAACCAGTAGAGGGAAACAGAGGGACAGGGATTTAAGATAACCATGACAGATTTAAAGAGCGGTAGAAACTTTTGAAATTAAAGATGGGAAACAAAAGATGCATGGTTCCAGTGCACACATTTGTTCCAACTTTATAGATCCCTGACAACCTTGAATTTATGTCTCTACAGGTGACAAAGGACATAAAGGTATGGAAGGCCCTCATGGATTGAAAGGAGGACCTGGTAAGAGGGAAATATTTTACTACAGGTTTTTTTGTTTTGTTTTCTCTTGTTTTATGCAGTCTAAATGGTAATCTTGTTTAATTAACATGTACATCTAGAGGACAGAATAAGAAGCAAGAGTAAAAATGTATAGCAGAAGAAAAACTTACAGAAAGGAAGATGTAATGTGATTGGATAATTATGAAAAAAGGTAAACTCCACTGAACAAAAAAGGTTTGAGAAATAAAGAAATTAATATCTAAGTATTAATGACCCGTTTAAAAAATATAGCCATATACAATAATAACTAAAAGTGAATTTAATATGTAGGTTCTGTTAACCCCATTTTTCCCCATTAAGGTACAACGTGTGACTGTGGAAGGTACAGAAGGGTGGCTGGACAATTGGATGTCAGTGTAGGCAAGCTCAGAAATGCTATCAATTTTGTGAAGAATGGTGAGTAACCTTTATGTTTACTTTAAACCCGATTCTTGCTATATTTTCTGAGTTTAATCTATTGAAAAGTGTAAGACCACCTGGAAGGAAACTAAATGACTTAAGGGCCTCTGTCATGCTATTCTTAAGTACTAGTCAACTACATCCATATATATGGAACAGTATATTATTATATAGAATATTTGGAACAGTAATATTAGTTATTTTTGAGAGCTCTTTTCCTACCCAGAGGACTTGATCTCTGAGGCCACCCATTTAATGACCTCACCCTAGAGCCGACCTCAACATTGTGTCAGCGTTTTGCCCAGAAATACAAATAACATCCAAACTTTTGCAAAGATGGATGTGCATATTGTGCATATTTCCATCAGTGTGTGAATGGGTGAATGGGACTGAGACTGTAAAGCGACTTGGGCCTTCGCGAAGGTCGAAAAGTGTTATACAAGTACGCCATTTGCCATATGAAATGAAGGCGTTTAGCCAATCATCGCTAGCTCCGTGTAGAAAGTGGGTGTGTTTGTTAGTCTGGGGGGGTGGGGGGTGGGGGGTGATGGCAGCACAGACATTTCCTGGAAGGAGCTATTCTCCACTTTGTGATGTCAAAATGTGAGGACCCACTCATTTTTGTGGATTGGGAGGGGCTGGTAATCAGAGCACAGGGTTTTAGAGGAATGTTCAGAGATTAGTGAATGGATCAAAATACCACTTTGGGGGTGTTTATTGTGAAGAATCAACATTATAATACACTTACAGCTCAAAAAGTTGATTTTGCATGGCACAGGCCCTTTAATTAAAGTCGAGCACACATGCTGTATCAATTATACAGACAAGAAAGTTACCATAGTTTTTGCAAGTTTTTATTCTTGTATTTGTTTTCACAAGTAATTTAAAAAACATCTTTATTCTATTTGGTTGTTTCGCTTCTGACTTTTCACATCTTCTTACATGAGAAACTTTTTTTGTGTTTTTACAGCAATTACTTTTTGATTTAAGGTCTGCATTTTTTGTTTTTTTTTTTTTTTTTTGCTTTGATTGTTCCTTCGCTGGACTCAAGATTTACACATCTTTTTTTTTGTTCTTTTTTAAAAAGGAGAATTAAGGTTGGACTGCAAACTATAAAATAATAGAGTTACGAATTACTTATTTACGTCACAATAAAAAGCCTTTTAATATATATTTTGAATTTTAGGCAAATTACTCAGCTCAATCGCTGATCAATCAGAGATTTATTCGTTTGCACTAGACGTATTTGTTAAAGAAATTGATTATTTCCTCCTGAAACCTTCCGGTGCAGTTGTTTTAGGCTTAAGGGAGACAGAGGAAATGTACTACTTCCTTGTGAAGGAGGCCAAGACCTTCAGTGAAGCTTCAGTGAACTGCAAACTGAGAGGAGGCAGTTTGGCCATGCCTAAAAGCAGCACCAGCAACCACCTCATGGCGGAATATGTGAATCAGGCTGGCCTGACGGGAGTCTACGTTGGAGTGATCCAGGATCCCAACAGGAACATGGTGAGCCCTAACGAGCCACAAAAAACCACAGGGAGCAATGCTGGCACCAAACATATGAAACTGCCTTCTCTCCTTCAGAATGAAACAAGCGGCTACATTTATGCAGATTCCAGTCCTCTGCTGGGGTTCACAGCCTGGAGTCAAGAGGACAAACTGTCTTCCAGACAATCCCTGAACACAAACTCCAGCTGTGTGGAGCTTCTACACACAGGAACATGGGGTCATGTGGAGTGTGACGCCACCATGTATTTCCTCTGTGAGTTCCTAAAGATCCGAAGAAGAGGAGTAGGAGGAAGAGGAGTGCCTGCAACAGCTTTATTGCCTAAATAAAATACCTACATGATCAGATTGGTGGTTTCATAAATACGGTTTGTACTACTGTTATGTATCAGTTTATTAAACCGATTTTTTATGGAAAAAAGCAAAAATACAACAGCAAATCCTTCTCCTGCAGATCTTTGGATGTGAGTTGTACCAAATGTTACTGAGGTGACAATAATCCAATGATGTTTTCTGAAATGAAAAGTGGCTCATGCTTATTCTAAATCCCTGTATTTTTGCTGCACAAAAGTTGGTATGCTTTGGGCAGGACAGAAATAGAGAAGCAGGCACACCTTCAGATTACAAAATCACCAATTTATTCACCTAACTTTAACTGTGAAAATCAACAAAGGATTTTTGAACTATTAAGCATGTTACTTTTTATTAATGTTTTAAAAATGTGTAGTTTTGATCATTTTTATTAGAAATGTATAACAGATTTGCATTAAAATAATGATGGCATAAATGATTTTGGTGTTTTAACAGTTCTGGCCAGGCTAAGGGGTTCCAAACTATTGATCAAATTTGGTTTCTAAAAGTGATTACACTGTCTTAAATCGCTTTAACAGTCTTTGAAAGGAATAAGCATGATGTCTTCCTTTAATAAAACACAATTTGCATTTATGCCTCGCCGGTAATCCATTATTGCATTCTTTCTTTTTATCTCTGCAATGTGTCATTCAGGTTGGAGAAAAGACAGAGTTTTGTTTAGTCTCTTGTCTTCTGCAGTAGCCTGCTGAATTTTTGAAACATGAGTGGATTGTGACACCTGCTGGACAGAGTAGGTTACAGATACATACACTCACCAGCCATTTTATTAGGTATACCTTGTTAGTAGTGGGTAAGCCCCTCTTTTGCCTTCAGAACTACCGTAATCCTTCATGGCATAGATTCAACAAAGTACTGGAATCCTTCCTCAGAGAGTTTGGTCCATATTGACATGATATCATCGCACAGTTGCAGCAGATTTGTCGGCTGTACATCTCCCGTTCCACCACATCCTAAAGGTGATCTTTTGGTTTGAGATCTGGTGCCTGTGGAGACCATTTGAACCAGTACACTCATTGTCATGTTCAAGAAACCATCCTGACATGATTCCAGCTTTCTGATATGATGTTATCCTGCTGGAAGTAGCATCAGAAGATGGTACACTGTGATCATAAAGGGATGGTCAGTAACAATACTCAGGTAGACTGTGGTGTTGTACCAACTGGTACTAAGGGTCCCAAAGTGTGCAAAGAAAATATCCCCCATACCATAATACCACCACCACCATCCTGAACTGTTAATACAAGGCAGGATGGATCCATGTTTTCATGTTGAAACCAAACTCTGACTTTACCATCTGAATGTGGCAGCAGAAATAGAGACACATAAATGGAGACCAGACAATGTTTTTCCAATCTTCTATTTTCCAATTTTGGTGAGTCTGCGTGAACTGTGGCCTCAGTTTCCTGTTCTTTCACCTATTGAAAGTACTTAAAAATGTATTTCTAACTTTCCTTTTTAAAAGTTAATTTAAAAACTCATATATTTCAAAAGATGTTTAAAATAAAACTACAAAAATATGTCTGCTTTAAGGACAGTATGTAAAAATAAAAAAAAAAAATTAGTAGCAAATAAAAAACTTTGAAAAAAAAGGGATTAAAAGAGTTAATAGATGTCATGGTAAAGCTGCTATTAGATATATCCAAATCCAAACAATTGAGTGAGCTGGAGTATTTTGAAACAAGCTTTTATATTGCTGTTTAATTAGTTAATGATAGAGAAGATTGCTCTTGCCTTATAACTCTATTTCGTTGTGACATTCACTTTGTAGTTGTATAGCTTTTCTTGGCCATGGACTCATGGCAGGATAAATATGCAATCGTGTTCATGTTTTGTGTCTGATTTTCAGCCATCAGTGAAAACCTCTGAGCCATTCATGTCTGGCTGTTTGATGGGTTTTTTGTTTTTTTTGTTTTTTTGGCAGAAGGCCGGTGTTTAATTATTAGTAATCATGACAAACTGAGTCAGGAAAAAGATGCTCTTAGTGTCTGAGTTAGTGTTACACGGGCTGCGCAGCAGACCCTTATAAGGGTGCAAAGTACTGTTGGGAACAGGGAATGCTCTTTGGTGCACCCACCTTTCAGGTCAAAACTTTGTGAAAAATGTATTTGCTACCGAATATACGTCCTTATTCCTCGGATTTTCAAACCAATGCTTGGATTTTCCACAATTTCAGCTTTTCAGTCTAAATTCTTTAGGTTCGCTCCAGTCTTGACGAAATTTGATTTTTACTGGGCCAGATAGACCTGGGCCACATTGGATCTCATGACACAGTCAATGGGTAACATCCGTATTCCGTACCTCATTAACATTTTGCTTAAAACATGGTTTTTACCACAACATACTTCACAGAGCATTCAGTTTTAAATGTTTGATTTGTTTTCACAAAACATTTTTTTCAGCTGTCCTTCTTTAATTAATTAATTTTAGTGTTTGACACTTCAGTCTTTAACTGCAGTTTTCATCATCACATTCTTTCCAAAATAAAGTGTTTTTTTGGCTTTTTTTTTCTTTTATGACTCAGCAGATGTTATTTTATCTTATTTTAACTTGTAACAATTTTTCCACCTATGCTTCCTTTTTTTCTTTTTTTGAGTGTATTTTGCCATAAAGAAACAAAGAACTGTTTTTTCACTACTATTTTGAGCAATATTCTGATCAGCTTACTGCTAAGCATGATTAAACCATCACACCATTAGATACATTTAACAAAGAAGCACTCGAAACAGAAACTAACTCCCAGATTCTATAAAGAAAAAAATGTAATTTCATTCTATAGTCCTGAATGCTGTTGTTGACTATTTCTGACTTTGACAGGCTCACACCTGAACCTAAATTTAGAAACCAAATGCATGAACAGGAAATCCTAACATTTTTTACCTTTCCCACTGGTTCTCTTGTCCATGGTTCAAGCAACGGCCATTTAGCAAGGCAATAGGTAAAAAAGTGATCAATCAATCATGGTGATCTGCAGTAAGCAGTGTTGGGATATAAATGTTTAAGTAGTTTAAATTTAGGTAGTAGTGTACGCATTATGTACTTTGTTGCAATTTAAGCTTTTTAAATAAAATATATTTTATTTGGCAAGTTTATAAGGCTATATATATGTAAAATTCATTTTGGAAAGTTAGCAGTTTGCCTCAGTAACAGAGGCAACGATGATGGAAATGTCAAATCATTTTTGATACTTGCAGTTACAACAGGTGACCACTAGATGTCCCTCTGAAAAGGGTTTTAGTTGTGTTTTGAGGTTTCAACATCAGAATAGATGTTTATTGTCATTGATTTTGGTTCAAAATAATGAAATATAGATAGTGGGTTTACAATTCTGGCCTTTACTGCAAATCAGGGCAATGCAGGAAGAACTGCTTCAATTTGGGGGTGAACACCCTGATGGCAAAAGCACCAAAGATCCGATGTTTCTTTAACCCTCAAATCCAACAACAATAAGATGTCAGCAGAGGAGTGAATGTACCTGTCTGTTTTCCTTCAGAAAAATAACTTGGGACTCTTTCCTAGTGCCCTCCCTTTTCACCTACTCTGCCTTTGTTGACACCGGACAAAGATAGTGTCTTCTGCAGCGAAGGTTCACTCTGCTCCAGAAACCCAATACCATCTCAGGCAGTGTTTGTCAGAAAGTGCAGCATCTTTAATGAAGATCTTTCTTTGCAATAAATACAGCAAAATGTACTAAAAACGCCTTTTGGTGTTATGGCCCTACTGCTGATGTAAGATACATTATTCAGTAAGACAAACAAACAAAAAAACAGTAAATCTGAACAGTTTTCCCAAATTGCCATGTTCGTTATTTACAACTGTATGTTCCTGCCAGTTTACTTCAGACTTTCTCAGAACCCACAAAGCAATTTGAAAAGAGTAGAAAACAACTTAAAAATATATTCTTTGTTTTTACAAAGTTCTTATCACAAGTAGTGAAAAGTATTAAGATTAAAAAATGATGTCATGGCAAAGACATTTTGACCAGAAAAGGGAAAAAGATTTAGGCCAGAATATGACCAGTGCCCTCTTCTCGGAGGTTATATCAACATTGGCTCACATAATCTAAACCCAAGCTAATCATTGACAATGGTTTATCATAAGAAACAGTGCTTTTTAACCATAACAGCCCAGCAGTTCAGTTAAAATCTGTCATTCATTGAACAGGATACTTTGCAAGTGTTAATTCAGTTACATTTGTGTTCCTTTAAAAGTGGTGAATTTATAATATTAAACAACTTTTTCTTAATTTCTTAATGCAGCTTTTTGCTTGTGAAAGATAGACCTTAAAACCGATCCTTTTCAGCATTTAGTCAGCGATCATTTTTAATTTTTAAAGCAGTTTTTTGCTGATCTATACAGACTTAGGTTTCCCAACTCAGTCTGGACACTCAAATCCCCTTGTCCTGTATGTTTTTATTATTTTTCCTCTTGTCTAACATACCCGATTTAGCTTTTGATCTTGACAGAGACTTGAAAATGAGTCATTTGTTTGAACTGAGTGTGTTTGACATGTAAAAGAGCTAAAACACACGGGCTGGGATGCTTAAAGAACAGGGTTGAGTGATTCCTAATAAGAAAACTGCTATCCTCCATATATACAGGGCGAAAGGGCATTTGATAAAAGAATAATGCTACAAATTTCAGATAGTTGGCAATAATACATATCAAATACTGATAATGAAGATGTGGAAAACCTGAGTAAGTGGCTCATATATGTTGAACTTGTCCGTGATTCTTGACACATTTTTACATTTATTTCATAAATGTGAAATAAAAATTAGGTTATTACAAATAAAATTGATGTTCCTAGAACTTTGTCTTATTTTGGTCAAACTGCTAATGTCTTTGACTACACCGGACTAAAATGTTCCTCCAGGACCAGAACACATTCATAAAGTATCTGTTCTAAACTTTTTAATTCCTGTGCTTGATTTGCAAAAAGGATATTGTGATGTGGGATCTTCCGAGACGTCCCTGAAAGCAGCATCCGTTTCCAGGGAGTGGCCGCTGCACCTGTCCGACCTGTTCGAGGACACATGACTCCGCAGGAATTTCTGCCTCTGCTCCCGTCCTTTGTTTAACGGGTGTTTTCGGAGGGCTTTATTCGGGGATACAGGGAGGTACAAGGAGAGGTGAGAAATGTCGGATCCAGCCGTTAACCCCGCCGCCACCGCCGGCGCGGCCCCAGTTGACCCCGCTGCCACCTCCTTCCCGACGGCGACCATTTCTCTACCTCTGGGTTTGGATGTGTTCAGGACTTACTCTGGAGTTCTCATCTGCATAGAAATAGTACGTACTTGTTTACAACTGGTTATTTTAATCCAAGTTTATACACGTATTACATTTATATTACGAATATTTAGTCAATCTGTGATGATCTATGTATTATTAAACTTCATCTATGCTCATTTGATAGCAGAAACTGAGACAAATTAGACTTTGTGTGGGCCTATATAGATATCTAATGTGAGAATCATCTGTTTTATTTAAAGAAAATACTGAAGGCCACATTTGAGATCTAGTTTGTGTCTGCATTATTGTGTCATAAACTTACAAGGTGACCTCTACACTGCACTTCCATGAAACCTCTAATCTACCAAATATTTTACTATTTATCTTCAAGCCTTTTTGCAGAAAAGAAAGAGCATGTGTTGGAAACAGTCTAATTAATTGCTGATCTGTGGCTGTTTAATAAAGTGTGAGCTTAGCTAATATTAAAGTGATGTTCAATGAACTTTTAAGCTTTCCACTCACTAAAATGTGCAGAATTAAAAACTATAAGTCACTTTAGTGAAGAAGAAAACTGACCTAATATACGTTATCAGACAAGAATGCATTGTGATATGACTCACTTGATGCCACTTGGTTTCAAAACTGGTTCAAAAGTCTCTGTTTTGATCATAATACTTTACATTTTAATCAAGAGCTAATATTAAGTTATTTCCGTAAATAAATATGTGAAAAGAAGCAGTTTTTAAAAATAATAGCCAATTAAAATGTGGAAATATTTCATAATAAAAATCTACATGACATAATTCACTTGTCAATTTTTTGAGTGCCTAAGGCCAAGTAAACTGTAAAAATGATGTATAACAGGTTTCAAATAGATGCTAAACACATCGATCTTTCAGCTTAAGTTAATAAAGTTGAACATTAAGCAGAAGAACATAGCTAAACGTTGCAGGGAAAATGTCCATATTTACCTCTTGAACTGCATACATGCTCTAAGATATAAAAAGTGTATTTTTTCTCAACAAATTATACAAATTATGCAATATCTTTTTTTTAAAAAGCACTATACTCTCAGAAATTTGCCAAAACTTTAATAAAACTCAAAACATAATTGTAAACTGATCTATTTTCTTTATGGAATGCAAAAAATAAAATAGATCAGAAATGGTGAATTTGTTTTTTAAGCCTCTTGTACAAGTGCATGGATTAAATACATCATGTAAATGAATATATCACACATTTTCTTGTTACATTCATGGAAAAAGAAGAGCATTACTTTAGCTCAGAAGCCAAATATGTTAGTGTAGGTTTGTTCATGTTTTTTCCACTGGGACACAATGAAAGATGAGGCAGGCCCAAGCTTTTTTTAAGTACTTTATTCCCACGAGAATTAATCTGCTGAATTTTAACATAGAACAATATGTCCTACATGTTTCTCCAATCCTGGGGTGTTTGTTTTGGTTCTTATTGGTGCTGTTAGATCTTGGTGGCTTCTCCTACCTATAACAGAAAAGCTTTGCAGATGAAACGTGGAAGTAAAGTACAGATTATTTTAAAAATTGAACTTGGTATTTCGGATAAAGGGGTCACAATCCCGCACCACACAGACATCAGTGTGTGAAATTGTGAGTTTATATTCAGGCCAATGGATGTAGCTTGTTGCATCCGTCAAGGATCCTTTTTTTTACTTTTATTTATCCAGACAAGACAGATCCATTCATCCATTTTCTAAACCTGTTTGGTCACAGGGCTGCTGGGACCTAACCTGGCAACTCGTAGGCAAAGGAAGGGCACACCCTGGACAGGTCGCCAGTCTGTCGCAGGGCCACATTCACACACCCATATACACTTACATTCACACCGAAGGACAATTTAGAGTGTCCAATTAACTGCTGAAGGATGTTTTTGGACGGTGGGAGGAAGCCGGAGTCCCCGGAGAAAACCCACGCATGCACATGGAGAACTCCACACAGAAAGGTCCCCCATAGGTGACACTGTTTCAGGTCCCCCAGCCTGGACTTGAAATGGGGGCATTCCTTGCTGTGAGCCGAGGGCACGAACCACTACCACTGTGCAGCCACAAGAGAAATTAAGAAAAAAATATATTTTTAACTGTGTTGAAACTGAGTTACAGGAAAAACAGACAGAAACAATCAGGATAAAACAACAAAGCAATCAGTAAAGTCCTTAAAATCAACAAATTACTGAAATAATTAGAATCATAAAACTAGGTTACGGAAACATTTTTCTTTAAATGATCATTAATATTCCTTTTAAAAACTATCTTTGAAATAAAAGTGTCCAGTCTAAGGTTTTTTTTTGTAAATTATTCCATTATTCTCTGGGTGCTGCAGACTTAAAAGAGGAGTTTGATTTAGGGACTGTTGAAATCACGTGTTCTAACATCATGTGTTGAACATAGGGGATGAAGAGTGCAAAAGTTGGCTTAAATAAATAGAAGACAGAGGAGAGTTTTGTAACTTAACAGCAACCAGTGAAGTTTACGTCGTGTGAATAAGGAAGTCCAGTTTAGTGAAGCGTGTACAGTGATGGGTTTTGAAGGGAGCATTTGTTAAAAATTGAATGGCAGAATGGTAATGGTTTCAGCAAATATCTATTGGTTGATCTTTAAATGACATCGCCATAATCAAACAAGGGAAGGATGGTCATTTGGGCCAATGATTTTCTTGTGGATAAATGAGAGAGAAAGCCTAATTTTGACTTAACCTTTGACTTCAGTTGTTCAATTTGGACTGAAAAAGATAAAGCATTACCATTACATACTAGGTCTCATGTTATTTATCTAAAAAAGATATGTTTAGCATTTTTTAAGAATAAGTCAGACTCACATAAGCAACAATGAACTAAACTAAAAATGAATTTTGCACAATGCCACATATTTCCTGTGATGTTCATTCATCTGTTGCTGTTTTTACCGTATTCTGTAGAGATCTGGAGCAACAACTGCATCATTGCATCCCCTCTTCACACTGCAAAGGCATATAGTTTGATTCATTCACAACATGCAATCATTGATCTTACACAACTATTATTTTTACAATGAAGCTTTCGAGTCTAGCAACTTTTGTGCAAGGACAGTGTTTATCTACGGCTATACTATACTTAGAAGCTGTTTGCAGACAGGGAGGGTGGCCAAACGTACTGCAGGGATGTAGAAACGTTAAGATGGTGAAAACTGCTATGAAAAGTTTGTGTGTGTGGATGTGGTTGCAAACTGTGGAGTGGGATGGGGACAAGGCAAAAGCAATGCAAAAATACCTGCAAATTTGAGTAATGAACAATTAAATAATTATACCACTGTTTAGACATGGAGGAGAGTTTTGTTTGTCACACTATGCTCTTAGGAATTATTATGTACAGTACTTTGAATTAAAATGTCTATATATTACCATACATGTGTCCTATCTGTTAAATTCAAATGAATTTGAGCTCATTTGTAACAATTGTTGCCTCACCAACTAATTTTTTAACTTAGCGGTTGGTTTTGGCTGTGTTTGAATTAAGAAAATATATATATATATATATATATAAAGTTGTTCATAAATTGGCAGTATACAGATTTCTGCTTTGAGGACAATATCTACATTTTGTGTCATGCTGAACAAATGAAATACATTTTTCAGAGATTTTGGTGGATTACCACAACACGCCACGCAACCACTTTGTGTGCTCAATCCTGCCCTAAAGGAACATTGAAGTGAAATATATATATATATATATATATATATATATATATATATATATATATATATATATATAAAGGCTGACCAAAGAACAGTGTTGCATGCTCTTCTCTGGTCTAATAATAGTTCTTTCTTCACCTGACAGGGTGATGAGATGATGTATTTCTTTCTCTCTATTTTCAGGTTTTTGGTGGCCTGGTTTGGATTCTGGTGGCTTCCTCCAATGTGCCTGTGCCCCTGCTACAGGGTTGGGTGATGTTTGTGTCTGTCACCACCTTCTTCCTCTCCTCAGCCTACCTTGCTCTTCTCGTCACTGGTTTGGCAGAACGCATAAACACAGACTGGAATTTCTTGGTAGGCTTCCATGACGTGCTCAGGGTGTCTGTCAAACAAAAAAAAAGTTCAGACTGGGTTTTCTTTTTTTGCTTTGCATCCAGATATAATTTTTTTGTTTATCAAAATGACATTGCATGTTAGATATTTACCATTATACCAATAAAACAGCTTTTTACTGAAATTATCTACCTTACATTAGGGCAGGCTTTTTTATTGGTTTTGTTTCATAAGCAAGTGTCATATTCTGTTTTTTTTTTTTACAAAGAACTCAAAACTGCAATAAAAACTAGTTAAGATCAAGCAGTACAGTACAATACTTTAAGATTAGAAGGTTAAATCACATGAGTTTGAAAGCTACAGACAGATAAATTGTTCTGCTTTGAAGAAGCTCAATAATCAAGTCTAAATTAAATGTGAAATGTTTTTGACATCTGAGGTGGGAACATAAAAGCGACTTTTTTTTAGTTTTTTAAACACAGAAACTGGGATGTTTTTGAGCAATTTCATTAAGGGATCTCTGTCAAGTTTGGACCCTCAGACAGCGCTGGCTCCAGCCCTGCTCCAGAAACTACAAAAGGCATGCAGGGTTGTTTGTGTTCAACTGAACAATGAGTGACATAGAAGATGAGCTCACACTTAAACTCAACAAAGGCCTGCCTGTAGTTCTACCAGCCTTGGAGTCGGCAGGACAAACTCTTGTTCACCTTTCTTGTATGACACACTCCCGTCTGACTCCCTGCCTGTTTTGTCCTAAAAAATCCTAATACAAGCTTGCACATCCACTCTTGAATTTCAACTCATGATTCTTCTGTTTATAGTTAACTCTTAAATGTAAAGCTTGATTCTTTGTCACAACTGAAAGGTTGTTTTGAAGATGTCAATGAAATTATGCAGTTTTCACATTCTTTCTTTATAGATATTTCCTGAAATGTTTACATTTTGATGCAAGAAAATTGAATTAGACTAGTTCTGCATGCATCACTCCTTAATTTTCTTTATTATTTGTTTCTTTTTTTCCCACCAGGATTTATTTTACCATTTCATTGCATTGCTGTTCTACTTTGCTGCTTTTGTGTTGGAAGCAGCAACTACAGCTGCAGCTCGTAGCAATTATCCACCATTTGGAACTTTGCTGACATTCAACCAATACAGCATTAATGTGGCAGCAACGGTGAGTCTCTTTTATGATATGGGTGCTAAAGTTGAGAAAAAAAGGAATACAGGCATAAAGTTGATGTTTTCTAGAGTGAAGCTTTTATCTACTGGGGCTCCCCATGGCTTAGTGTTGGGCCCCTTGTGTTTGTCATACACACCATATATATTTACATACACCTGGGTTCTTAAATCACTTTAGTACACAGACTATATGTTGGTCTATTCTTTTTAACTAAATGATACTACAGTTCTAATGAGGATGTTGTCATATTCCAAAGACATTTTCACATGAATAAAGAATTTCCACTTTTATTTAAACTGCTCATGGCTGAACTTCTGCACCTGTAATGTTTCCATTGATTAAAAAAATTTACTTCATCCATCATGTGGAAAATAAAGCTTTAACAAAACTTACATGATGCTTACCTGATGGCTTAAGCCAGGAGTGTCCAAGTTTTTTGCAAATACGGCTAGATTTGATAAGGTGAAATGTCTGAGGGCCAACCGTTCAGCCTGCATTCTTTGAACTCGTATTAATTTAAATGCAAATGAACAAATTCATGATTTTTATTTTATTTTATTTTTTTCAAACTTCTCATTTCTTCACATAGAACAGAAATACATCCAAATACATGTTTCCAATTTTTCTGTGAATTTCTGATTTGAAGACCAGAAAAAAATAAAGAAAGTCTGAAATTATTTTTGTCAACATTAAATCTGGGTTTATGTCAAATGTTACATAAAATTCACAATTGAAGGCTCTCTGTAAGCTTCTAAATTTAAATTACATGAGCAGGAAAATAACACAAATAGTTATTTTATTTTGATTAAAGAAACAAATAAATCTGTTCCTCTTGTTTGGCCCTTAAGGCTCTGAAGGTACCAGGTTGTTGCTACATGTTTTCATAATTAAGCCAATCACAATCATGAAATTGTAGTTCATTGAAAGTGCTGGGAGCCACATATTCTAAATTTATGATAGTAGCCTGTGGGCTCATAGAAATTTGAACATGAACAGCATTTGGCCCAAGGGCCATACTTTGCTATGTATGTCTCTTGCTTGGATCTAAGTTTCTCTTGGAAATTGCTCCTACTAGTCCGTCTTCATCCATCCCATACATTTTTTTACCCCGTTGAAGTTCTTTAGAGGTCACAGGATTGCTGGAGCCTAACCCAGCCACTGTTGGACGAAGGCAGGGCACAACCTAAGCAGGTCACCAGTTAGGGGACATAGACATAAAAAAAAAAAAAAAACTACTATTTTTTTTTTCAATGTCCAATAAGGGGTCCATAGAAAATATATTTTTCTTAGGTGTCTGTACACTTTTTCATATTTAAATCCTTTTCCTTTGTTTAGAGCTGCAGCATTTAAAAAAAAAAGTTTTAATGGCTTATAATAAATGTGGTTGATTAACCTGTGCTCATTCTGCCCTAGATATTTGCATTTGTTGTGACTCTTTCCTACGGCTGCAGTATGGTGATGGGATTCAAGAGGTGGATGAAATAACTGGGAAAATGACCGCACAAGTAACGCATCTTTGCTTTGTGACTTCAACGCATCTTTGAACATTTGCAGATTGTGTCAACACAAAAAACATTGAGACAAAACAGCAAGAAATACTTGTTTCACAAATGAATTCTCAACCCATTGGAAAAGATTGGTTTAAAAAAATAAAATACAATTCAACTGAAAAGTTGCACTTTACATGACAATACTTTCTTTTTTCTGCTGCATAATGGTTATGGAAACATCACTTTGTAAATACAAGCCTAACATTTGCTGCAAAAAGTGTGACATTATCAACTGTATCTGCTGTTTTTTTTTCCAGTGCTAAAAAAGTAAATAGTTAGTTGGTGCTAAAGAGGTAAAGACTGCAGATTTAACATGACTTCATTTCAATTTGATATTATATCCTAACTATTATACTTTGCATTCACTGTATTTACCGTATTATGACTGTTGAGTATATAAAAGAAAACATTTTCCTATTATGTATTACCAAAAAAATGCTGAGTTTTGTTTGTTTTAGTGATTTACATCTCAATAAAATGTTAGCTAAGTTAACTAAATCAGTTGTGAATATATATATTCTATTAAAGTCTTCTCAGCTATTTAAGCAAATGGGCTTTAAACTTGAAATCTAACTAAAATTGTTTGTATCTTTTATCATGTATATTTGTTGCATTGGGTGTTTGTTTTTATTGGTGTTTTTGTTTGTCTTAATGCATTATTAAACCGTTTGTTTCTACAATGATTTGAAATGTTTTGATTTACACATTTTTGAATCTGTCTTTTATTATTTTCAAACCTAAAGTTGCTTTTTTGAGAACACTTTTAACAATTTTTATGTATTTTTAGAGAAGTCAATTCTGTAACAAAAGATATTAGTGGTATATCTTTACTCTCTGTACAAACAACTATTTGTTGAGCAATTAAAAGGAGACTTCATCATGTCATGGCTGAAAATGTACTCGTTGGCTTGTTTAGTTGTTGTAATGCTTCATTTAATTATTTAAATGATGAATTATGGAAAATCATTGTTTCTTTTAAAAAGGAATAAAATTACTGAAAACAATTGCAATTGAAAGCAACATGTTTATTATAACCAAACAAGAACGAGCCAAAGCTATTTATTGCCTCTGAACTTGTGGTTCTAAATGTTGTAGTTTTCAGTAGTACCACTAGATGTCACTTGTGATCTAAAATGGACCTAAACAACTTTTTCGGTGGCATTGTCCATAAAAACGTTTCTTTAAAAATACTTTTTTTTTATCGAGCAAATAGCACAATACAAGATTATCATTTTACTTGTTGCGTCCTAAGTGGTCAATAATAGTGAATTTAACCTTTTGATCTAAAATTAAATGTTTTTGACTAAAACATTTTATGCATTTTCTTTCTTTTTGTGGCTGCTGTAGATAAATATTTATTTTATTTTATTTAAAAAAAAAAAACCTGCAAAACCTTCACTTATTCTTGGCGTTGGTGTGATTTGTTTTTGTCTATACAATCACATACGGAAGTTATTATTCTTTCAAAAATAAGTGTAAGACCCGGGTTGCAAATAAAAATATCTTTAATTTCTTTAAGCAGTTTCACTTACATTGTTTTACTTCATTTGAACCATATGAAAATAGATTGAAACTGTTGATGAAATTGAACAGTCTGTGGTGAACCTATGTGCCTGGACGTTTTTTTGAAGTTTTACTCAGGCTCTTATTTTGACAAGTAAGCGGAACTTAATGTTTCTTTTCCCAAACGCTTGACTTCATCACAGTTTCGCCACCTCTTTCTTTAGTGTTGAGGGAGATAGTAGTGAACAGTTGGGGAGTAAGTGTTTACCTGGTTGTCGGGATACGTACTTGCATCTTATCCTTAGTATTTTGGATGTATTTCTCGCTATTAGGCAGACTTCTATTGACCGTTCTGTGCCATTTGCGGACATGAGAAAGACGACAGGAATGAAAGTGGGGGATTTATGCGTTTTTTCTTTTCGTTCCGAGGGTCTTCGTTTGATTTCAGTCATGCAGCACTGAAATCAGCACAGAACCCAGCTGTGCTTTAAACAGACTGATGTGAAATTACTTACCATTGTGGTTCAACTAACCTAATAGCACTACAGCTTTTGTCGCTGGGTTTTATTGAAAGTTTTCTCCAGTTGGAAGAAGTGTTTTTTTTTTCTCCCTCGCGCGTGACGAACCGAAGCGGCTCGCGGAGTCGGGACTACTGACCACTGGAGGTTGTCCTGAAAATGGAGGTTGTTATCGAGAAGGAATGCAGCGCACTCGGAGGACTTTTCCAAACACTTATCGGAGACATGAAAGTAAGTGGAACCAGGTCGTAAACCGGTGTGAACCTAACAACCACATGTAGTTAAGTTTGTACAACTCTAGACTGCAGTAACAGGTTAACCAGCGTGTGTTTACACCGAGTGTTAGCTCAGCTGAAATATCCATAGCCTTGGTATTGTTTTCTGATTAGTCTTTGTTTCATTTTTCCCTGTATACCATCATAAATGGTCATTTCTGCAGGTTAATAAACAGAATATATGCCCTCTTCTCCATACTGCTTCCCTCCATAGAATATATGTTGAAGCAATTGCTGCAACCACAGTTTAAGTCCAACTGATGCAAATCAGGGGCATATATGTGGCACTTTGATACAGCTTAGCCAAAGAGACAATTAGGAGATTCCACAGCTGTTGTAGCTTCCAGAAGGAATGTGGGAAGGTTTCTGTCAGGACAGAAAATTACCCAGAAGGAGTCAAGGCTTTGGCATCTGCAGGTCAAATGGCCAGTCAAAGGGGGGTGCTGGAGTCAGAGAGTTTATTAAGGATGCTCCAAAGGTGCCTCCAAATGTTCACCCCATCAGAGATAAACAAATGCTTGGAGTATCTGTTTTGTGTTCACATATATGCCTTTAGAAAGATGCCCAATTACAATTCGCCCTGCCCTCACTCCCCCTAACTCTACATTTTTAAAGGCTAAAAGGAGACCTGGACAGTCATAACCTCAGAAACTGATTTGAGCTTTTTTACCTGAATTAAATCTATCTTCTATCTTGTTACAAACCGGTGTCCCTGGTTACATAAGTTAAAGGATATTAAAGATAAAGTTTTAATATCTCAGTGTGTAAACAGATATGACTTTTAGGATTTTTAACGGGTACCTTAAGGGGACCTTTAAGTCCCAGTCCGTTGACTTTCATTTTTCTGATGATGAAGGGCATGTTTAAAGAGTTTTTCTTTATTCAGATTGTTTTGAATCAGGAGCAGACAAAAAAGGCAATAATAAAAAAAAAAGGCGGGTCTTTTTTGACAGAAAAAACTAGAGGTGGGCCACAAGCTCCATGCTTCCGTGCTGTCTGATGCTTCAACTTGTAGACAACTAGTTCTATGTACGTCTTCGTTTTCTTCATCCGAGCTGTCATCTGGGTCCATACTGTACAGCAGGATAACTCCAATATTGATCGCCATATTTTTGTTGCACTGTTTATCAGAAGGAAAAGACCAATAGGAAAAGTTTTACAATAGATCAAAAGATGATTTAAGTGGACCTTTAAAAAGTTGAGTTCATGAAAAAAATTTAAACAAAAAAATTAAACAAATTGTTAAAAAGTCTAAGACTCTAATTTTATATTTTAGTGACTGCAGGTGGAAGGTCGTCTGTTTAAGCCTAAAACTGGTCTGTCCATCAGGATTATAGGTTGACTAGCTCGCAGTGAAAGAAGGCCTGAAGATTTTAAGTCAGCGAGAGGGAATGCTGTTTGCTCAAACCAAATATGTTTCTTGGAAGGTTTTTTTAAACAGCGTTACATTCCAAGATCATCAGTTCAAACATTTGTTTTAACTACAAGTTACTGAGGGTTTTGCCGCTTCCCTATTGGCGTCTTATCGACCACAGTTCTTACCCTCACAAAAAAATCCTTCTCGTGGCCAAAGAAAAATCCCATTATTGCCTTATTACTAAAAGTACAAGAAGTAGTTATTGACTTTGTCAACAATAGTAGAGCAATGGCAGGGCAGATAATGGCTAAGCAATGAAAGAACAATTACATTGGGATGAGAGGATGAAAAAATAGTCTGACTGAGAAAAGTCTGACAGGACCAGTAGGGCTGTAAGGCAAAGCAGGTTTATTTCAAGAGTAAAAGATGAGTTGTATGTAGAATGAGTCGATTGTTGGGTGTCATGTATGACAGAACAACATGACATTCCTTAAGCCTCTGGCAGTAGTATCACATTAGTGACAAAATGTGCTCATCCAATGACCGTTTTCTCAAAATCCCTGGTTTTTTTCCCCCCAAACAAATGTGCAGGCATTTTCTTTCCTGAACCTTTTATCACTTCTTCTCTACAGCAATTTGAGCAGAGGGCTCTTCAACTATTTCATTGCAGTACCCAAATTAAGAACATTTTAGAGTCCCACCGGGAGCCGGGCTCATTATGTGCTCTGACATTAGTGCTCTCATTGTATTTAAAGCTCTTTAAAATAAGGCCTGTGACCCATTTTGTCATTTTTCACATTCAGAAAGTGATGATAATGGCCATACTTCTGTAGTAATTGTGTGGAGAAATTTCAATAAAATTTTTCATTGAGCTGTGGGATACGTTCTAAAAAAAAGAGTTTATGCAGTCAAAAAGGAAACTTGTTTTCTACTGATTGCTTAAATTCTGTGAAACTTGAGGCAACATTGTCAAAACAGTGAAAAAAACATGTTTTTGAGGAATGGAAAAGTCCAAGCTTGAGGTCAGTTCTGCTTAGCAGCACTGCAGGTAAGGGCATGAATCACTGACCTGTCATGTAACAGAGAAGATAGTGAAATCTGAGAATGTGTCCGTCATATTTATCTTTTTCTTCTACAGAGCAGCTGTCCTATTTGGGAGGATTTTGTCAACAAGGCAGGGAAACTGCAGTCTCAGCTCAGGTGAGAATCCTGCTGTGTACATGCACTATGTTGTTTTTATTATTCCATTTGGTATATTTTTCACAAAAATAATAATTGCTTGTCCTTTGTAGTAATGGTAATGTTTCACTTCCCCCATATTTTTGCTGAAATTCTTTTTCAGATGAAAGCTTTTCAAGTTCACAATGGGAATTCATATCTATTAGAAGCAACATTTGCCCCAAAAATGTATCTATCAACGATACATTTAAGTATACTTTCTTCTCTTTAAATCTAATGTTTTGTTTTTAATAGTTTACAAGTATACTAGTCTTAAATCATTCAAAGCCTACCTCTTACAAAAGATTTTAGTTCCATCTTATTCCTTCCTCTTATTTGGTTTTAACTAGTGATGTGTCAGTGAAAAGGTAACTTACAGGAGTCGAAATAAAAGCTCTTTGTCAGCCAGCCTCTGCTAAAACAGGCTTCCTGTGGTTTACATTATTTGACTAATAAATTATGGTATTTCCCTCACTATTTAAATGCCCACATGTCCTCTGACATGTCAGTTTAAGAACATGTTTATCAGAGCTGTTCCTCCAGTTTCTTAGCATTTAAAGTTCATTTCTGCTTCTATTGTTTAGATTTTTTATGTGACCCTGTCAGAAACCTGGGGTGTATTGTTGACTTGTCAAATTTGACAGACTGTTGAAAAGTGTAGAACAAGAAACTAGATTTTGTTATGTAAGAAAACATTAGTTCGACTTTAAATCTTTCGTTTTATGGTTATTCTTTTAGTCCATGTAGTTAAGAAGCAGCTTAGTGATGACAAAGACAGGAAAACAAAAACTAACTGGACTGTTGTATTTCTGTAATCAGTTGTTTCTGTCATGGCAAATTCATGAGACTGATACTCTTAATGACTGTGGTTTAAAGACTTTAACATGGCTTAAATATACAAAAAAAAAGCAAGACAACCACAACTCTAAACCTTGAGGGTCTGACCGTGAGCGACCAAAACTAGCTAAGGATACGGGGGGAGGTAACTGAAACAGAAACAGCTGTATGTAATTGTGAACTAAAAGTTTGTTTGACTGTGGTAATGGGAAGCCTGAACAACGAACAGAACCTGAACACAAAACAAAACAAGAACTTTAAAACTTAAAAGACAAAAATCAGGAAATAGGTGGTAAAACTCGTCTTCTGCTTATTGGAGTTGAAACCCCCTGTTTTTTCCCCTGATTGTTGATCTGATTTGTAAGACACATCTGCACAGTAAATGCCCTGCTGTGAAGCGCATGTGTAACAGCTTAATGCAAGAGCTACTGCTAAGAGTTATCTAAGAGAGCTACGAGTATCCCAAATCTTTGTACATTTTCCCAAATCAATCTAACTATTGTTTGTGAATATGTTTTGTGTACACTTTAAATTTGTCATATATTTAGATTTATAGATTATTTTATGATCACAGTGGACCTCAAAAGCTGCAGTGCTTTGTGTAAAATGACCACCTGAAACAATGATCATGCAGCTGGAGCTTTTAAAGCTTTAAATTGACGCCAAACTCTGTCTTTTTCTGTGTTCAGCTCAATCTTAATTCTCTGAAAATGCCAAAAATGGGAACTTGACTGTAGCACCACCCCCATACCCTCCAAGCCACAGACCCCTGTAATCATTTAGGGACTGGACTACATATAGACGGACACACACACACCCACCTTCTCTTCTTGGTCTAAATAAGTTACCAGGCAGTCGCGGTAGCAGCATATGTGTCTGGATGTAATGATGTCTATCAGCAGTCTGCTCTGTAATTTGGCCTTCCTCCTCACAAAGCAACCAGAATATTAACCAACAGCCATGATGAGGAAATCCTGTCATTTTGTTTTTCATGTAGAAATGATACCTTTTTTTCTTGTACAGTTTTGAAGACAAAGAGCACAGATACCAACTAAATAAATCCTAATCAGAGTCCTTTTAAAAACCTGTCAGTAATTTGTCATCAGCTGAGGCAGCTGCAGCTGTAAAGCCTAAAGAACTCACATGTGTGCATATTTCTTGTTGAAAGGTAATTTTGTACCCAAAGAGGGACTCTAATAAATCATTTCATATTCAGATAAATAGTTTGATAACCTTTTCTGGCTGAAGAGTTTGTTCAGAATGATCCAAACTGTCAGTGGACTGATTACAGGCACAAAGTAAAAAAATAAAAAAGGTCTCCAACAATAAAAAAGCAAAAGCAAGTTCAGTAAACACAACCTCTCAATGAGTCACATTTACTCCAGCTGCATTCCTCTATTTGGTGAATTATAAATGCATGCTGGCAGTGGGAATGAGCCATTGTTGTTAAGAGCACTGTTTCTGACTGTTTCTATAGGAGGTTTGGATAGGGCAGACTTAAAGACCAAAGGTGGGGTTCCGCTCCTTAATGTTGAATTAAAAAACAAGCTGCTCAATCCTTTGGATATCAGGACAAATGTTTTGCTTCAACATGTCAGGTGTAAAAGCCAAAAGACCAAAGTGTGAAAAACGGATAAGCTCGTTTAGCACGTGTGGTAGCAGCTTAAACTCCTAGTTTAACCTGAACAAACATTTATTTGTGAACTTTGATCCAATGGTTAAATTTCAATAGCCCATTGTGTGTAATAAATGAGTAGAGGCATACATCGGTTGTGGTTGTTATGGTGCCAACACAAGACCTTTAAATAGAAAGGCATCTGCGTACGCGTGTGCATATGGCTCTTTTTCCACTTGCAGGACACACCCAGGGATAACGTGGTCAGCTCTGCAACAACACAGCACTGGTTAACTGATACTGGATCAGGTTTTGGGTGACAAATAAAGTCGCAGTCAGTATATAAGAATGCTATGTGTAGAGTTGTTCTGAAATTATTAATAATTTATAATTATAATAATAATACTTAGTTATGTAACAACTTGAAATGGTTTTGCTTTTTATTGAAAGTATTTGACAAAATTCAGATGCAATGAATGGACAACAGTTTTCCTCTTGTGTTTCATGCATAAAATTCAATTAGTATTAATTAAAACCAGACTAAAATGTTCAAGATCAAGGTAATTGAAGAAAACCTCAACAGAAGCATGAATATACCTTTACTTTGAAAAAAAATAGAGTTTGAAGATAAAAATATTTCACAACTTCATATTTCCCTCAAAATTGGATTTCTGTTGTTCTGAAGGCTTTCATTTGGGCAATTAAGTAGAAAGTGTCCACAAAGAAAAACACATTTGAACAGTTTGACATCTATGTATAGACATGTTTAGGAACAATTCTTGTTTGCTTTTTTGTGTTGCATGCATGACTCAAAGTAGTCTAGACTCGGTTTTAGAAAAGATCAGATAATGTCAAACCTGCACGTGCAAACCTTTTCCCTTCATACATGTGATTCTTATCGCGACAAATCTGCTGTTACTTCAGCAGGCTAGTTTCTGCAGGTTAGCCAACAGGTAGCCTGTTTTTGGAAAGCATACATAAAGCCTTTTAGGCCACCAGCTAGATACGTTGTTTTCCATCTTTTTAGGATTTTTCTTTCACTTCTACTATGTATAAAAATTATGTTAAAACACTTGAGTTTTTAACTTCAAAACTTAAAGATCTGTGCAGGTTTATGTAGGCATTTCTCCATTCTCATGTTCGGTCATGTTAAAGGTGTCCCAGTTTTCCCTGGAGCTAGCCAGCATTTTGAAAAAGTGTCTTTGTTTTACCTCTGCAACAAACAAGGTGACACCAAGTGGCCACCAGCTGGAGCAAATCTTTAAAGCTGAACCTGTGTTCATACTGGGCATTTGTTGCACGTTCAAGAAAGTGCTGAATGCGTGTTCTTGAACGTACTTCTTGAAGTGGTCATGTTGGATTGTCGCTACCCAATACTAGCGCATGTACCTACAGGGGGAAGACACTTGGTGCAAAACGTCAAAGCGATTTACAGCTCAATTCCAGTTTTTGATTGACTTAGCATCTTAATTCCATCTGGGCACAAACTGCAGCTATGAATTTCTTCATGATCAATTATCAAATGGTTGGCACGTCTGTGAATTAAAAGGGACGTCATCTGGTCAAAGTTAAACTGGTTTAACTTTCGATGGGTGTTCAGTGGTTACATGTTTTATACGTAGAGCCTGAAAATGGACTTAAAAACTTATTTAGCGAGGCATGAACTTGAAAGTTTTTGAATGCGGAAGCCCAAAACACCCATATATGCCAGTTTATATAGACTTTTCATTGGAAGTGGCAGCTTGAACGTGCATTACCGAGCCGAGTCTGAACATAGCATAATAGTTTCAAGCTAAAGATGCAAAAAATTGACCTCTCTTAACATAAAACCAACATATCCTGCATCTTTACTTTCTAGTAGCTTAGACCACAAGTATTTGTGTTTGCTTTCCAGTGAATAAATTGTGTTTTCATACTTGAACTACTTTCTAACAAACCCATGTCTTGCAGGGCGACTGCGGTTGCTGTGGCTGCCTTCCTGGATGCTTTTCAGAAAGTGGCTGACCTGGCTACAAACTCCAGAGGTACAAACATTCAGCTTTGTAACAGTGCTGGTTTAAATGAAATAGTAACATTCATAGTTTGACAGTTGCATCCCCGTTTTTTCATACCTCTGTTGTAAAGATTCTATGTTTTTACCCCTCCGAGTTTTAAAAAAATTAGATGGTTCTCTAGCTTTTTTGTATGGGTTGTAAAACCATCAGGGTTCTGTTTGAAGTTCTTTTGTTGGCATTGTCTTCAACCCTTTTCCTCTTTGCTTTTCTTTACCCCCTTCTACCTACACCCCCACCTCTTCTACATCTGTGCTCTCTGGTTGTCTGTTTAAATTCTGTATGTGTAAGAGACACAGGAGGGATCTGAGCTCTGGAGGTGTCCTGCTTGGACACCTCCAGCCATGCTCCGTCCTATTAATAGGAACACAGACTGACGCACACATTTATCAGCTCACAGTAGTAAGAATGAGAAAGCAAGAGAATGGGGCTAAAAAGAGGTGGAGGAGTGTTGAGAGTATTCAGTCTGTCCCCTGCAGTCTCTCACAATATCAGTTTCAAGTGAAAAGGGCAGTTTTTTTTTTTTTACTGTTAGATAATTTTTTTTCCTTCTACTCTTTCATCATTTCGACACCCTACAGGCTATCGATATCACCCAACACTCATTATTTTGTGCTGGTTTCTAAGACCTAATAGACCCCTTTTTGTCAACAAGGAAGCATCAACAGTAGGTAAAAAAAAAAATCATCGTCACTTAGTAGGGCTGGGCGATAAAACGATAGCTATCGATATAGTGATAGTACATTTTCTTGATAGTAAAATAAGCCTATCGTGATAAACTTCTATTTTGAAGGGTCAAAAATTAACACTTGCCAGTCGCGGGCAGTTTCTTCTCTTTGGCTAGTAAAAGTTAGAGAGCTAGACATCACATGGAGAGAAAATGTTTGTGTAAACTTATTTATGTTTATTAGCTCTTCTGGTGAATTTCTTTTGTCCTCTTTTTTCTGCACATGAGGAAACTAATGCACGCTCCACCACCCCTGCTGTCATTTCACTTGTGTAGCATTTAGCTTGGCTGATGAAACAGAAGGATACGTGGCGATTTATAACAGGATCTAATGGTAAAAAAATGGCATATTCTTATATAGCCCTTCTACCTTCATTGAAGGACCAAAATTTGAAAAAAACAGAAAACAAAATAATGCCGTGTGCAAGTTTGGACACCCTGCAGAGTTAGTACCTTGTGCTGCCCCCCTTGGCAAATATCACAGCTTATAAACACTTTTTGGAGCCAGCAAAGAGTCTCTCAATTCTTGTTTCAAGGTATCTTCATCCATTCTTCTTTGCAATAGTCATCCAGTTCTTTGAGATTTCTGGGATGTTACACGCTGCTCTTTTCAAGTCTATCCATAGATTTTCAATGATGTTGAGGTCAGGTGATTGGGAAGGCCACTGCCTCTATGAATGCATCAAAATCAAGGCCCCAACTGACAGTGTGCTCAGTGAATGTCTCAGACAATGGTCAGCAGAGGATGCAGTGCTGGAGGACAGATTCTCATGGGAGGACAAGCCCCTGCATGGGATGCATCACCAAACCATAACTGAAGTGGCTGATATCAAGAAGTCCTGCCAATGGCTAGAAAGGGCTGGCCTACTGGGCAGCACAGAAGTGGTCGTCCTGGCAGCTCAGGAACAAGCCCTGAGCACCAGAGCGATAGAGGCTCAGATCTACAACACCAGGCAAGACCAATGGTGGACCCTTGGACCCAAAGAGGCGCCTGAAACAATCCAGCATATAACTTCAGGGTGTAAGATGCTGGCCAAGAAGCATACATGGAGCACCACTACCAAGTGGCTGGAATAGTATACAGGAACATGTGTGCAGAATATGGACTGGAAACCCCAAAGTCAAACGGAGGGAAACACCTAAGTGGTAGAGAATGAGAGAGTAAAGATCCTGTGGAGTTTCGAGATACAGACGGACATGATGGTAATAGCGAACCAACCAGACATTGTAGTGGTGGATAAAGAACAGAGGAAAGCTGTTGTGGTGGAAGTGACAACACCAAGCTATGGTAACAAGCAGAAGGAACCTGAGAAACTGGAGAAATACCAGGGACTCAGAGACGAACAGGAGAAAGCTTAGAAGGTGAAGGCGACAGTGGTGCATGTGGTAATTGGAGCACTCGGGGTTGTAACCACCAGACTGAAGGAGTGGCTACAGCAGATCTCTGGAAAGACCTCAGACATCTCAGTCTAGATAAGCGCAATGCTAGGAACAGCAGATACAACAACAGATACTACACAAGACCCTCAATCTCCCAGGCCTCTCGTAGAGGATCTGAGCATAGAATCCTTAGTTTTGAACCAAATTCTGAGTTCAGAAACTGCTAACATCAAGATTTTTCTTCTCAGATGGAAAAGATCAGAAAGAAGAAATGTAAACCAGACTCTGTTCCACCTGGTGCTCATATCAGGTTTTAGCAGAGTAGCTTCTGCTTCTCTTTAAGCTTTATTTCTTGCAGTGATGCTTTGATGAAAGTGCTTAACTAAACATAGTTCACTCTTTTGATGTCCATCAATAATTAAAATATCATTTCAAAAATCACACTGATATTTGTGGGTATATTGAGACTGGTACACACTCCCATGTCGCAACATCAACTTTTTCTCCCTTAACTCAACTGTAAAGAGGTAGAGTTAAAAAAAACACAATTGCTTCATAAATTCCCAAACTAAACATTTATTCTAAAAGCACCCTAATCCTGCTGTGAACACTGACTCGCATATGATCAGTCTTAAAAGAACAAACACATTCTTGTACTTTCTGTATTATTTACAGCACACATGGGATTATACTTAAACCACCTGTTTCACTCTCTTTGGTAGTTTTTTTTTACTTTTGACTTTTGTCCACAAAGAGATCACTCATCTTGCTGACTGTTTTGGCATCTTCTAGATTTTGTTTCCATCCTTTCATCTCATATTTTCACTTTTGTTTGACTTTTCTTGTTGTTGTGCTTTTACCCCAATTATTGTGGATTGACAAATATATCATTATACTTTTATTATAATTTTATTAAAAAATACATTCTTGTAATGTTATTTCTAGATGATATTCTGGTTTGACTTTCTGCATTGTTTATTTTAGCGGTGGGTGCTGAATGTGGATTGCGAAGCTTTGGCTGCTTCAAACGTTTTTAAATGATTAGACACTTTTATGTCATGTAAACATTGGCTGGTCGGCCATGCCCGTCAGCTGTGAATGTTTCAAAATAGTGCTCTCAGCACACCTTTATTTGGTAATTCTTGAAGGAAAGTTTAGAATAAATGTCAGCCCAATGTCTAGGAGGATTTCTGATTAGTGAAGTTTAGAAACCAACTCAGTTGAAAACCTACTTTTGACACTTATTTTCACTGTTGAAGGCTCACACTGATAAAGTCATGAAACGAAAGGACGTTTTACGTTTGTGTGTTGCTTTTCGGTCTATACGCACTCAGATGAAAATAAGTTGAGTAAGAAACATTGATATTGCATTGTATTCTGTGTGTGCACAAACATCACATGTGCTCATGCAACAGGAGGACAAACAGCAGAAATGGGACAGTTTTTCCTTTTTTAGTTTAACTATATAATTAGATTTAAACCATGTGAAAGTGCTTATGCTAAATACAAATAATTTTAACCTAACTTGATAAGCGAACTCATATAAGCTCTATGCAATAATGTCCTTTATTACTTAGGAGTTTTACAAACAGGTTCTTACTAAAAACCTTTCAATGAGTTAAAAGAAAACGTGTGATTTTCTCTATAAAAAGTCTGGGAAGATGCACTACACCAGTAATTGGTTTTCACCTGAAGGTGCTATTTCAACAGATGTGAATAGCCTAACACCACAAGAGTGATTTTGGCATTACAGGAGAAAATGAAATATAGTTTGGAAAATGTTAAAGCTTTTTTTTTCTAGGTAATACAATGAATATATATTAACCCAATTAATAAATATTTCCTCTTATATTTACAGTTTCCTCTACAATTTCATTTTTATGTTGCAAGGCAAAGGAGAAATTGCTTATAGACACTTCGGTCAGTTTTGTATCAATTCTAACATATATACATATATATATATTAGAATTTAAAAAATAATTTTAAAAAATTATATATATATATATATATATATATATATATATATATATATATATATATATATATATATATATATATATTTTTTTTTTTTTTTTAAACAAGAATCAGGCTTCTTTTCCCTGTACTTGCAGAGATGCATTTATCTTTGATTTTTATTTCTAAGAAAAAGGTTTTTAAGTTATTTACTGCTTTGTTACCGAAAAAGAATTCAAATCAGTCCGAAACTTCAAACAGCTCCATGATGGAAAAAAAGGACAAAGCTCTATTATATCTATGAAAAAAGAGATAACCAGTACCAGAGCATAGAGAAGGCAGGAAAACAGCTACAATGGAGAATATTTAGCACTTCAGAATGGTTTCTTTCATAGCGTGTCAGTTCAGTTCTCTGTATGGAACCCTCCTTCCATTTGCTGTGGATCAAATTATAAGCTATTTCGTCATTTGCTCTGCTCAGTGATCTTGTATCATTGTTGGCTCTCGTCTTCATTTGACTATTTTTCTCTTATGACATTTTGTTGAAAGATGGCAACTTTTTAACCCATATACACCATCAAATGCTGCATGTATTTGCAGAGAATGGCATAAAAAGGCAATTCTTGGCAGAAATTAACATTTGGCTGAGATGTTTCCCCAATAGAGTTCTGCTTGAACCCTATGGGCACAATAACAGAGAGTCAGCATGTTGGATACAGACTTGAACTTGACCTTGACAATATTTTATTGTCATTGCTAGATTGGGTTTCTCTCTTTTTATTGATTTATTAATTTATTGTCTGCTTTCGTTTTAATTGTAAGGTGCTTCAAGTTGCGCAAGTATGAGAAGTGTTTTTTTTAATAAATAAAGTATAATTTGATTTGACTTTACTTAAATAGATGAAAGAACATTCATTTTTGTAAAAAAAGGGGTGTCACAACTGCCTGAACACAATCTCTACATGAACTTTGTGTGTTTTAAATAAAATAGATGTATATGAATCCATTCTTGTGTGCGAATATGTTGGTTTCATCGCAGTTGTACTTTCAGCCGGTTCACTAAAGACTCTACTAGGACAAGCCTGAGTCTGTAGAAATATAGCACACACCTGCCATAAAGACACGTGTAGAAACCTGTGGTAACATTTAAGAAATAAATTATTTTCTATCACATGGTGAGTTATAAATCATGAATATTTAATGATCGATGAAAACATCTCCTCCATATGGTGGCTTTCTGTTGTTTGAATCTTATTTATCACCTGTAAAAGTAAAGATTTTTATATAATTCCAGTACTCTTGATCTATTTTTTTAATGTTGGACCTTTGGAATTTTCATAAATTATCCCTTTTGTTTACCCCTTCTTCAGCACTGTTAACAGAAATACCTGGACAAATTGGTTTCTAAATGGAACTAGTAGAAATTACCAAAATCCCAATGAAGCATTTTCAAGGAGTGGTTCAGTAAGCCTTGAAAGGTAATTTCCTGTAAATTAATACGAGTCTCTCCTTAAACATTGAAAGCCACAGGCTAAAAGCCATAAAAGTGAAGTGTTTTTTTCTCACACTCAAGTACTGGCATGCAATCCCAAAATGATGAAAGCCAACGATAACATTTAACCCTAAATACATTTTTTTTGTGCATTCTGTGAATAAAACATACTATGACATTTCAAAAAAACTGATTCATATGCATATTTTGCTAATATTTACTAACTGCAGTAAATGCTTGTTGGGGTGAATTTTTTTCTTCTCCATTCAAGGCTTTTGTTCCATTCACATCATAAAGTGTGCATTGAATCAATTTAAACTTGAATAGAATTTACTCATCAAGTGAAACTACATGCATTCTTTGTATTGTTTTTGCAGTGTGCTTTGCTTATTCTCTTTTCATTGAAATGTGTGAGGCAACGTAATCCTATTTGTTTGTATTGTTCCCATATGAAAACCAGTTTTTCAGGTCCATATTTGTCCTCCTTGTTGGGCGACTATGACCGGGGCTAAGTATCACTGCCAAAATATTCACTAATTTGACCTTTAATAAATAATTCACTGTTTGATTTTGAATTAGCAACAATTTAGTTAAATGTTCACTTACTTTTTAAATTTCCATCCAGAAAACAATAAAAAAAACATTTGCACAAAATGAACTGAAAAGATCAAGGTAGAACTTACGTAAATAAATTTGTAATTTCTTCCATGAAAAGCTACATTTTATCAGATTTTGCCTTGAAAAATACAAAAACCAGTACATGGATTTTAAAAAATTGACACTTTTTTTTTTGGTCAGATCCTATTCTTTCTAGGGGGTCGACCAATACCGACATCAATACGGCATCAGCACCAATATTGGCTATTTTGACACCTATCGGTATCTGCCTTTTTTAATACGACGACCAATATTGAACTGGTTGTTTTTGGCTCAGAGGCCTCAGTCTTCAGCTTTGTCCTGTCCACTGGACTATCTCATTGGTTAACCTTGCACAGGCTGATGCAATCTGAAATTGAAGCTGTTTGTGGTGAGGAGGTTGGGGCAGGTTAAACCTCACCACAGAGAAAAGTTTTCTCTGTAGTGAAGTTGTATTCATGCATGGACGTGTCAAAGGTACGTAAACACACAACATTCCCCTGAAATTGTAGTAAACATCTCTGTCCTCACAGTCCTTACCGTGTGGCTAAAACTTTGAAAACCAGATTAAATTCTGTCGAGTTTTATAGCAGGAAAGCTTTAAGATACAAAATCCAAAGTGACACAAAAAAAGCTACGCCAGACCACAGCACTACCTGTTTTTGAAAAAACAGAGCAATAATGACAACTTCAATGTTATATATCTTTAGCTTTCTTTCTTCTTTTTTTTTTTTTTTTTTAACTTGTCCTGTCCAACAACTTGACCAAACGAATATGAGCTGAGAGCATCTTGTGGTGGACAGATTTTATTGTTCCAATCGGGGTTATAAATCTTCAGACACACTAGGTGCATCTTTGTTTAAACCTCTTTTCGTAATTTAGGCTAAACATTGTTTATATTGATTATATGTGTATCCTTTCTTTTGTTAGACCATAAGGAAAAGAAGAAGGATGATGAAGAAAGAGGGATGTTTGGGGGGGGGCACAAAAGACAGGGGAAGAAGGAAGGGTTAAATAAGTTGGAGGATGATTACAGGGGAGGGGGGTAAAATCATAAAACATCAGGCAACAAAAAATGCTGGATGTTTAAAACCATTACAGTCAGGTGTGAATATTTGTCTAAAATAGGCGAGGCCTGTCCAAACAATCAGATGTTACAAACATACCTGTTGGCTCTAGGAGTCTTCACACACAAACTTGTCAACATGGACACAACACAACTACTACTAATCGGTATCGTATCGGCCTTAAAAAGAACCATATTGGTGGATCCCTAATTCTTTCAGTAGTCTAATAACCTTAGACTTCAAACTTTCCAGCTCCCTCTATGCCCTCTTTAAATCTGCACTATCCTTTTTCTGAGTTTCAGTCCAAAACTTGCTATGGCTCCATTGTGTCTATTACTTTTGTCCACACACAGACAAAAAACATATTGTGTTTCATAGTATACATCTATTTTGACTGAAAAGATTTGTATTTTGGTATCTCAAAATTATCCCTTGATGTTCATGTGAGTGTGTGTGGCCCTGCAACAGACTGGCGACCTGTTCAGGGTGTATTCCTTTCCTCACCCAGCCGTAGCTGTGTTGGCTCCAGCAGCCCCATGACCCTGATAAGGATTCAGCAGGTCCTGAAGATGAATGGATGAAGATTTGTATTTGGCTGTAGTTTAAGGATTGTCGAGTTTGAACATGTATTTCTAAATGTGTGAGAAACCCAAGTGCCTACAGCATGTGATGTCCTCCAAACAAACAGTGAGGATGTTTGACTAACAGAACACTCATTTAATACTTGAATAACTGAAAATGTCCCATACACTGGTGTACACGTTCTGATGTGTACGTTGCTCAAGTGTCTGTTGGTTGTATGGCTATTTGCCATGTGTTTTTGTTTAAACAAGCCTGGTTAGACCGGTGATCTATGTATAAAACAGCTGACATGCCTGCAGAACTCAGTTCTAATTCTCATTCTCATATCAAGTAACTAAAGAAAAACAAAAATGTGGATGCACTTTCTAAATCAAAATAATAATTTGATGTTGTCCTTTGTGAATGCTCAATGAATGGTGGCACCCCAACTTAGAGTAGTTTACCTGACTTAAAAATATTTTTTAAAACAGAAACTTTAGTGGCAAAAAAATGTTTGTGTTGTAAATACAGACTTCTTGATGGTTATTAGTGACAACTGTTTACATGCTGTTGCAACCAGATAGGATCTCACTGTTCTTGGTTCACAAGTTAGTTCCTAGTAAACTGAGGACAGCCCATCCTTGTCTGCTCCATGTCTCAACATGTATTTTCTATAAACAGTTGAGTTTTTTGAGTGCATAGTTGTTCTTTTACAGCAGTCTTCTGTGTGTATTTTCACACTTTTTTTTGTGGTTGCAATTATACCACAAATGTATTCGTTGAGTCTGACTGTCAAATTCAAGTTTCTCTTCTTAATGGTCGACTCTGAGCACATAGTTAAGTCAAGACCACAACCCTGCAGTGGGCTGTGACCCAACACAGCCCCTCTTTGTTCAATGAAGCGCACATGTGAACTCACACTGTGTTTCATATTGATGCTAGCATTCACCAGAACGAGATTACCTTCAAAGTCTTGAGCCAGCAAATGGGCTCATGCTAGCCTAATAAATTCTGTGGTTATTCTATCACTTTGGTTCCCACATATGATTAATCCTGAAACTTCAACTGAATAAAACGGACATAGAGAAATACAGAAGGGTTAGGAAAAATTGAGGTAAAGATAAAAAGTAGTGAATGACAGTGTGTTTTTCCTCAGACTAGCCAGTCTTTGATGATAATGTGTTAGAATTAAACTGTGTATTTGCACCTCAATAATAATTTTGTGGATTTTGGTCATGCTAAAGTAATTCACAAATATTTGGATTCCCAATGTATTGGATGATAAACTGATTTCATTTATCTGCATTATTTATTTATTTTTAGCATACACTGTTAATTGTTGGGCTCGACGGGATCTCAGTCACACTGTATGACAGTGGTGAGTTGGTGGGATAATATGTCCATTCTTTAGACTTTAGATGGCTAAACAGTGGTCGACTTCAGCCACATTACTCACTATACTGTTTGATTTAGTGAGCACTCATGTAGTAGCTCCTTAGGAACAAATAAAAGTCGGAAGACGGGAGACTTAATGAAATGTTGCATGAATGATCTGCCTGTTTAAAGCACGTGCCCTTGGGAGAGCAGATGAATGTGGGGGGACACTGGGGTGGCAAAGGTTCCCTCACTGACTCTCTCTTTTAACAGGGGGGCTCTGATGCTCGCACAGTCGTGCACAAACACGCAAATGCTCAAACACGAACTTGGTGGATTTAATCTGTTGGTCATTATTGCAGACAAGGCAGTTTTGTGTTCCCCTGACAAACAGTGGGTTAGGGTGTGGGTTAGGGTTTGCCTCTGGTTCAAATTATCACCAATGTCTCAAAGACTGAAGGTCTCTCTTTCTACAGTAAGAAGATAATGCACTCTGTATATTCATTTGACAAACTTTTCAATGTTTGGTTTAAAATTAGTTGCAGGTTCTTAATATAAATATAATTAAATTGATGTTTCATTAAATGAATGCACATTTTGAACCTGCTGCCTTTCTTTAGTTTTTACATTAAAATTGTTGTTGGTTCTAAACAGTTGTATTACATAATATAAACTACAAAAGACTGCAATTATGTAAATATTTTGTTCTGCTACAGAAAGATGTTACAAGTTCTTTTCCTTTCTTATTTTTGTGACTGGTGGTTGTAATGATACATGTAGTAATCCTTGGAAGGATTGAAGAAGTAATATTATAATACATGTTTCACATTCATTCTATAGAGTTAAAAGCAAATAATGTGAATCAGTTTTCAACCCCTTTTACTAAAACCAACTCTGAGCACCTTGTCAATTTGCAATAGTCTAGGAATGTCTGTCCCAAATTTGGTTTTAGCTTTGTTTTAATTTTGGAATTCAATTATTTCTGTATTAGTCCTATCTTATTTCAATCTGATGTGCTTTGGCATGAAAATAACCTATTTTATTGTTCCCTATTATGTCTATACAACATTATTGTATCTAGAATGTATTAGTTGGATCTTAAAATAGAATTTCTTGGTCTGAATAGTAAACAAGATTTGAATATCACACCCAAAAATGTTTACCAAAATTAAAAAAAAGTTGCATTTATTTATTTTTGTTTCATATTTAGCATGATGTGCTTTTTCCAATCAACTGCCCAAGAGCAAGCGTTTACAGTGTAATAAATAATTTTAACTACACTTTTCTCACTCTCTAAACCTGAATTACCAGTTTTATCTGTCTGATATAGACACGCTGAAACACAGTTGTTGTTTCTTCTTGTTTTGTTTTGATGCATCAGTTCAAATCCACATCAGTCTTATTTAGGAATAATTGCTTTTAAAACCCGCAATCCTAAACATCTTTCACACACAGGGTGTTAGCGCTGTAGCTGGTAATGATTAGTGATATGCAGTCTGACTGTAAGGGCTTTCTTGCACAACAAACCTGACTCAGAGCCGGTTACCAACACTTGTTTTTCAGACATGGTGCATAGATATGAACCCCTTTAACCCTTTACTGTTAAAGATTAACCGTGGAGTCTGAGCCTTTGCACGTTCATACTTAATGTATTAAGCTATTTATTCAGCCTCTACACCATGTTTTGAGCTAAACTAATCTAAATTTAAAACTATTCTAAACTAATCATTGCTAGGGGTCCTAGTAAAATCTTTCTTTGCTTGTATGGAAAGTGTGTCAGACAAGAAAGGAAAATAGGGCAGCAAAGCCCAGAAAAGAGCAAAAAGAGGGCTCCAGTGTAATCTTTAACTATCTCTCCCTGTTTCTGTCTATCACTCTATCTTACTGACATTCTATCTGCCCTCATTCCTGGTTTCATACAGCATTCCTTCATAAACCATAGATGACTCAAACTTAAATACCCACTCCAATGAAAACTGTGTTTTTGGTGTTTTTAACATGTTCTTGTAGCATTTTTTTAGATGATGGAGGACATTTATGTATAAATTTAAGATTAAAACTGCATTTTTGAGTATTTCTTTATTCAAAATGTTGTGCATTATGAGCAAACAAAAAATACAGTTTGAAAAAGCCTATAGCTGGAATGTAGGTGCTCTAATGGCAAGCTCCCTGCTCTGCTCCAATCTGATGCATCCACATGTAGACGAGTGGATCCATGTACGTCTTGGTTTTCCTTGTTTTCCTTCCTGGCTAAAAACTTTACGGTTTTGATATTGCTCACTCACCAATTTTCTGCTCCGGTAAGATTACGTTGGGGTTGTGAGGTGCTGTGAGCTAGCGTGTAAACAAAGAGACGGTGGAAAACGAGGGCAGGCTTACTCTGCCCCAACAGTCCAGCTCACAACTCAGAGGCGAATTTCTGATAAACCATGGCCTAGAAAATGACACAGGTTTTTTATTTTGCATATACATTGCAAAATCATAATTTAAAGGCCACTGGGAATGCTTTTAAAGTAGATCAAAAGATGATTGGTCTGGAGCTTTAAGAACAGCTATCTGAAATACAAAAAGTTCCCCATTGAAGACAGAGGACATGCAATGCATCTGCAAGTGTATGATGGGAAAAAGAGACTGCAGGATGGGTTTTGTTTTAGACTGATAATTGTTTGCATAATGAATCATCTCTCAGTGTTACATCAGTGGAGAGGATAGTTGTCTGCTTATCTAAGAGTGTTTATTTTAGGCCAGACTTTGTTCATTGAAATGGCAAGTGCTTTTTTTACTGGATTAACCCAAGCACTGTGTTAACTTTATGGCCATACTTTCTCACACCATCCTCAGAACAAGGTGTGAGAGAACAGCCTTATTAAGATAGAAGAAATACATGATGTAGATAGCAGAATTTTAAAAACCTTTTCACCCGTTTTTTTAAATCAAAAGTTTATGCATAATTTTAAGTAAGGAGCAATTGTCTCCTATATATTCCTTTACTTACATTTTTGGATGCAAAGCCACACAATGCAGTTTTCCTATCGCTTACCTTTCATTGTTGTTTGGACTGGGTCACATTTTCGCTTGTCTTGTCTTCTTGCACCATCAAATATGAAATCATACCTTAAACTACATCTTAATACCAATTTTCACTTTTTACCTTTTTCTGCACAATTTCCAAAAGTTTGTTTTTTTACAGGCTGAAGTGAAAAGATCTACACTGTTAACTTTCCATGTACCCAAAAGTCCATTGTTATAATTCATTTTTGTTGATTTGCTTGATGTCAGAAAACAAATGCATAGTTTTGGAATGTGCTACGCAAAACCCACCTGCAGAAAAGAATGGAGGCTAAATAGAAAGATATTTATTGTAACAGAGAAAAAAAATTGGTTAGTTAAAAATGATTTTGAAATCCGTCTTGTGAATGCATTTTTCTCTAGATATTATTATATGCAAATTTATTTTATCAGATAAATTAATTTAAAAGATGTCATGTCAGTTTACAGTATTTTTTTCATTTGAACTTTAATATACAAACCTTGAAATTGTACCTTAATTGTACCCTAAATTGTTTTTTAGCAAATGGCTTTATTTTTGAGACCTTTCATAAAACTTTCCAGCGGTTTTTTTTAAATATTTTGTTTGCTGCAACTGTCAATTAATGCCAGGAAAATTGTGAAGAGTCCTAAAATCCCCTTGTGAAGCATGTGTATAGTCATGTTCATAGGGTAGAAAAAGTCTTGAATCTGAAAATGTATGACCATCTATTCATGTGCTTTCCTTCTATCGCTTTCCTTAATTTGGTTTGTATTTGACAACCAATGGGCTCTGTAGTCGGACTAGAGCGTGTTATTGTCAGCACTCGTTACACCACAGCAGGTGCGTGTGTGTTTGCACGCCCACGTGCTGTTCGTGACATTGAAGCTTGATTTGCTTACTGCTGAATTAGTGCGTGTTTGTGGGCGGGTGAACACCAAGAAGACGAGCCGACCCAGTGTCAGCAGCTATTAATGAATGAAGAAATGAGGAAGCCAGACGGAATAATGAAGGAAATTAGATTGGCTTTGGAAAGCCTAAGCTCACTTTTACTCACCTTGGAGGGTTTGAGTCAAAAACATAGCAATTCTTTGTGTCTGTGTGTGTGTGTGTGCATATGCAAAAAAGATTATATAATTTTAGAAATTGTAATAAAAACTTCAATCATAAGCTTGTTGTATTTCTCTCAAGTTACTGTTTGTTATATGTTATATAAACAGAAGCTTATTGGATTGACGTAGCAAACAAACTGATCAGTAAATGAATGACAAGCCTGTATAAACACGCCATGGTGGGTGGATCAATCTGTGCACGCCAGCTGCTCTGCTAACACACTGTGTGTCATTTTTGCTTCTTTCCTGCAAAATGCATCAACTGAATGTCTAAAATTGAACTGATAACAAGCTTAAAAATTAGCACCAAAATTTTAAGAAAGAAGCAGAAAATTGGACTGATCTGGTTTTCTTTAGGACCTTAAAGGTTTTTTAACAAACACCCAGATGCTCTAGCTCAAAAATAGTTTTTTTTCTTTTCACATCTGCAACACTTTGTCAGGATTAGTAAGCTCACTAATGACCAAACTTGATGCATGCATTTAAAGAACAAAAATAACTACTGCTAATAATAATTATCAATGACTTCCTTAAATAAATTTAAAAAAAACAGGAAAATCAAAAACATGTTTTTAAGAGTTTCGTGCCTTCATTCAGAGAGATGTATTTTCTCTGCTCTCTAATTAGCTGGAGGACAGATTTCATGACTTCTATCAGTTTGGGAGAGGTTTGCATGTCTGCATCCAGCTGTACATCCCCCTCAGTCTCTTATCGGTGTAACCACTGGCCAGTAGTTACTAGCAGCCATCTGGTGGCTTTGCTCAGAGTTGGGTTTTTTTGCTCGCCAACTTCTTTTCCCACATAAAAGGTTCTTTCTCTTACTCATTCTCTCTCTCTCTCTCTCTCTCTCTCTCTCTCTCTCTCTCTCTCTCTCTCTCTCTATTAAGGTACTTTTCCTCCCCGTCTTCCCTGTTTTTCTGATTTAGGTTTAGCTTTAGTGGCCAATTAAACCAAAATTCAACACGTTTTTTTTTCTTCGTATTGGCTGGAGGCCATCACGAAATAAGGCATCATGAATTAGCCTTTAAGGGTCTAACAATCCTAATATGTAATAATTTAAGTCTGGTATATTTTCCTTAATTGAAATAAATAACCAATATTTGTGTGTAATATGTGTCTTTTATTTGTACTAATACAATTATAAAACAATCAACACCTTTTTAGCTTTTTTAGTTTGATTTAAAATGCAAAATTTGACAGACTAGAAAAAATATAATACAATAAAGAAAAGGAGATATAAAAATGTCACAGTTTAAACACTTTGTTAACCATATTGACAAACTAGAATAAATCAAAGTATGCGAATTGTTGCTAAATCCTTTAAAACGGTGCAAAAATCATGAGCATTTGTCTGCTCTGAGTGGTTGCCTATTATTATCAGCTACTGTTTTTAAACCCTGTTTTCAAACTACAGCTTTCAGTGCTTTGTTAATGAGACCTAATAAAGAAAAATATGACTTTTGTGACTTGTCTTTCTCTATAGATTTTCACTGCATCAACTCGTCAGTGTATTCAGAGCTTTCTAATTCACTGGACTTCTGAAGACCCTTTCTCTCTGTGCAAAAACCCACACAGACTCTCTTTGTGCCAGCTCAGTGTGACATTCCTCGGAACAGTCTGGGAGGGTGTTGACAGCACAGACAGACTTGGCAACTGGACATCAGATTGCCAACAATTTGACGTTGTTAGCACCTTTTTGTGTTTGAATTACATCTCTTATTCATTGTTTGGTACAGTCCTGTCTAGTATTTTTGTGGGTGTTGGTTTTAAAGCTCACTAAACCAAACACGAAAGTTTTTTAATATTTTCTGAACAACAGCTTGTCTTCATAAATGGACATTTTGGCTTAACTTGCGCATGCCATTAACGGGTTTTGTATTTTTCCACGTATATGCATTTGATCCGTATACAGTCACATTACAACATTTGTATTTGAGGTCTGTTTTAGGTAGTACAACAGTACAACAATGCCAAATGACTCAGTCAAAAAATAGCATCACCTTAATTGGCAAAGTAAAAATAAGAAAATACCATACAGTAGTGATAGTAACCTTTCTTTTTTCTCAAAATACTTTTTTAGCACAAGTGTTTTGACCTCTATATGGTTTATAAGTACATATAAACTCTGATAAAGTTAATTTAAGTTTATTCACTTATTCTTAACAGAAATTTTGTTTTATTAAATTATAATGGCCAGCTAATTTCTAGCAACCAGTTTTTTACTTTTTGGAGGTTTAACTAATCATTTTTTAAATTCCTGCTTGTTGTATGTTTGCTTTCACAGAGGGTGTGGATGTTTCACAGACCTCTCTGTTTTGATACGATAGCGTTCATTCATTCCTAAGTCGAGTTCTTCAAGTGTCACATTCATCCATCCATCCATCTGGCTGCCTCTCCCCCACTGTTATTCTATAGGGTGTGGTTGATCAATTTCACCCTGCCACTCACACACATCATGATACGGCCAAAACACATGTGGGATTTCAACTCATTTGAGACTTACAGAAGAATGTAGGTCCATGATGCAAGAAAAGAGATTGGTTTCTGGTCATTACTCATTTACCAAAACCCTACCCACCCTTTTAGTGGGACAAGAGCAAGCTGCACTTATAAACAAAACACAACATAGAAAAGATTTGACCTGCATGTACGATCAGGCCTCTGTTAGATCAGTACCATATTAAAATGAAAAATTCTAAGAGTCTTTTATGAGATTTAAACTTAATCTATCTCATGATGGTGTACTTGCAAAACGTCCCGTTAAATGTGCTTTTCTTACAAAGTATCCTAGGTAAATACATCATGTTTGGCTTCTTTCCCAAAGAGTGGCTACTGAGAATGGAATCTGTTTTGTCTGTAACTGCATACATTATTTTGAAAACTATGTGGTCTTTTCTCTCTTTTCCATCCCATGTGTGCGGAATTTGTGCAGGGTTAGTAAGAGCCAGTACTCACACCTTACTAGCTACTAGATTGTGGTGTAAGGGCAGCATACAACAGCATCACCAATACGTCATTAGTGCATACAACCTTCATTACCCTTACAAACACTTCCAAATAGATTTACCACATGCACAACAATTGTATGTATCATTTTCACGATGTCCCTTGAGGTGACCGGATGAGTCTCGAGGGAACTCCACACACACCTGGCTCGCGCTAAGATGCAGCCACTCCTGCATACAACCTGAAAGCCCACAGCACACTCAGAGATCAATCCCTCCAATGGGTGCAAGTGACTTAAGTTTTAGTTAGTCTGTTCCAGACCCTCCTAATGCTAAATGCAGAGTTGCTAACATGTTACCTTTAAAGAAGTTGGACACAAAAAACACTACAGCTAGTGGAACGAACCCAAATGAGAAATATTTTTATATGCATGGTGAAAAAATTCATTTAAACAGATCATGCTTAAAGGCTAAATACATAACTCAATGTTAGTAGTATGTTGCAAGGCGAAATGCAATGCATGATGTTACTCTATTTGAGTTGCAATATACCTTCTATAACTTGTTGACCAGATTTGTGTGAACAATTATGTGTGTGGCAGCTTTGTGTGAGACTGAAGACAGTGTTAAGGTTTTCTCTGTGGGAAGGCATTTTACTCCTCATATCCTTGTAACATTGAAGGACTTGTTAACATACTATTTTGTTGTTTCCTTTTCACAAGATAGAATTTCAACATTTTCTGGGTAGTTTTAGCACTTTTGCCATTTGTTTTCCCTCCCCTGTTAGTTGATACTGAGTAAACTATGAACATTGGATTTTTTTTCTACAAGTCTGTCTAATTTCTCAGACAGTCCTGAAGGTGTGTTGTGTGGAAGATGTGTCTGACATACCTTAAATACTTTTGTAGACAGCAGCCAGATGCCTAAAAGACTTTAAAAACAAATGTTTATTTAGAAGTTTCTATAATACAGTCTCAGTCTGTGCTTCCAGGCATCTCACTTAAAGTTTATTGCATAAAACTTAATTTTGAATTTAAAAACATAACTTTTGCATTATGAGTCGGCTCCTAAGGGAATTGTAATAAACCATAGGGCTGCACAAAAACTGCATGCTAATTAACACAAATGAATTTCTTAAACTGTGGTCTTCTATAATTTGATTTTTATTTCATTTCCATCTCTTTTTTTTAATTTCCTCTATGTTTATAATGTTAAACTGGATTTAATGTTTTGCATTCTTTAATATCTTTGGGCTGACATGATAATTTTTTTCTTAATATTCTTCTTCCGTAGCTTCTATGGTGCCTAAATAACAATTTACAAGATCTGATATTTCACATATTTGCTTAAACTTTAGAAATGATTAAATGTTGCTTTAACTGTTTTTGTCTTTTTTTTGTGCTTAAATGGATTTTTAAATTTTTTGTCCTTTTTGTGTGTTTCAGGGGGCACAAGAGATATTGGATCTGCTTTGACAAGGATGTGTATGAGACATCGCAGCATAGAGGCTAAACTCAAGCAGTTCTCCATGTAAGCAACATTACATATTTAAATACTGTTGTCTTTTCTCTTTTGTGCAATGTGTTGTGCTTGGGGGGCTGTAACATATCAATGAGCTTGTCTAATCTTGAAGAAGATACAAATGTATATCATCTGCATAAACAGTCATGTGAGCCTTGCCTAATACATCAGTCGTATCTCTTACAAATACACTGTAAAGCAAAGGACCAAGTCAGCTCCCTTGTGGAATTCCACACATTTGGGTAACAGTGCTTGCAATGATACTGCTACTTAAGATTACAGAATGTTTTTATTTTAGACACTTAACTATAACAACGACGTTGTTCTATGTGGGGAATAACACTTTTTCAAAACCGTAGGCTGACTGTTATATACTGTAGGTAAAACCGTATGATCAGGAAAATAAAAGTTTGTGCTGAAGTTCAAAACACAACACCTACCTATAGCTTCACAACACAATCATCAGTAAGAGCTGTCAGAGCTGTGGTAGTAGTAAAACCTTCTGTATGAGCATACTAGACATCAGAAAGAACACTATTTAATTCAAAATAGATGCTCTGATAGTGGTACTTTAATTCACTGGTTTGTCTTGGGTTGATTTAAGAATAGTTTGTTCATCTTGACCAAATATAAAATTACTGAAATCTGGCCTTTCTGAAACAAACCACCTGAGAGTTTTTGGAGTATGTCCTGTTCGGAAGCTGAAGATGTTATGCCAACCTGTCAATCCAAAACCCATGGCACTTTACGTTGGAATAAATTGTACCTGACTTACTGGTGTAAAACTACTAGTTGTTTGCTGAAGTGATCTGGCTTTTCCAGCTACTTTATTTTTCTACCAAGACTCAGACAGGAAGTACTAGTGCTGCCCTATGGTATGACATTCTTGCTGTGTGGGTGACAGTGACTCTTGCAGAGCAATGCTAGAGACAACTTGTCTGGCAAGTAAAAATGCAAACACTTGTACCTCTCAACCCCCATCTTCACACAGACACACACACACGCACACATTAGGGGATCTTTAATTTTAGCTGGCATTTCAACTGAGATTCCTTTGTGGTCTCCATAGCAGGAGCTAGTACGCACTATGGGGCCATGATTGCCCCCCACCCACTGACAAACACTTTCTCAAGAAGTCTCCACGTAGGAGAGGACGACAGCTGTGCACCTCTGACACACAACGTCTGAGACAGTCACAAATATGTCTAGGAAGGCTGACAGTCTTCTGATGATTGACGGACAGCGCGATATAGACTTCTTATTTACCTCTGTAACGCATAATTAGACGTTTTTATCTCTCACTATCTTTGTTTTTTTTGTTTTTCCACCCTCTTAACCTGTTAATGATTGACACGTGAATATATCTCGTACAAACAAACCAGACGAGATGTTGTGCAAGTTCTGCTTGTCTGAAGCCAGACAGTCTGCCTGCTGCTGTAACCCATTTAGACCCAAGGTGCCCTTTATTCACACAAGCTGCGTTTTTATTCTGTTGCATCAGGTCTTTAATAAAACATATAAATAAAATCAGTCTGAATAATAAATCTTTTTGTCAATGTCAGTATTTTCACAGAAAAAATGATAACTTCAAAGTTTCAAATGTTTATGTTTTATGATCTAAGGCCCAGTTGACTCCTGAAGTCAAAGCAGAATTATAAATGCCTGCTGTTTTCCATAGGTGCTTTCTGGAGGGATTGATTAACCCTCTACAGGAACAGATGGAAGAGTGGAAAAGAGGGGTCAACACTTTGGACAAGGACCATGCTAAAGGTGAAGCTAAATACCAGATGTCACCCCTAACAACATCTTTTCAGAGATCCTAAGTTTCTGTTTGAACCATATTTCATTTGACTAAGTGATGATGCTTCGTCACATCTGTTGCATAGATGTCACACCCAACTTTCTACATATCAAACTTAGTTATGTACATGTTTTTTTCTTTTGTTTTCTGTTGAAACAGAGTACAAAAAGGCTCGACAGGAGATTAAGAAGAAGTCCTCAGACACCCTGAAGCTTCAGAAAAAAGCAAAGAAAGGTAAAAAAAAGAAAAAAAACTCATCCTTATTACTTTAGCTAATTGAAAAATTTAAAGAAAAAGGTTAATGTGTTCTTTGAGCCAAATCTAACATTTTAGCAATCAGGGATCTGAAGAAGCCCACGTTTAATGGAACAAAAGGGAACAATTTTTTTTTTTTATAAGGTCAAAGTTTTTGACAAAAGTGCATCAATCCTCCTATTCTGACCTAAAACAAATAAGTCATTTTTTTCTGTGAATGTCTTAACCAAATATGTACAGTATGCTTGACAGAAGGTTAATAACTGGTTTTAGTCGAGAGTTATATATAGGCTCAAAGTTGCTTCATTTAAAATGTCATCACCATTTATTTGTCTCTTGAGAGGCCTCCATCTGTGACTGAGTGAAATAAGAAAAAAAAAATCAGCTAAAAAAGAAAGGTTTGGAAAAACAATTAATTTCATTTAGAAAATCTTTATAATACCTGAATATATTTTTAGTTTTTAATAGCATTTATAGTTTATTGGGTTCAAATGTGAAGCACATTTTCTTTTATTAATGTGCAGTTGAAGTAAGGCCTAAACATTACCTTACTTGGTAATCAGTTTTTAACAGCAGGAGCTTGTTCCTGGTGCAGTTTTCTTGGCTCATGTTTCACATTAACATCCATCTCAAAGCTTTTCAAATTTAAACACACAGAAACCTGAATTAGTCCACTATCCACGTGTTATTCTGTTGTACATTAATAGTATAAATGAAGAGATAATGATTTAACAGATTGTGTAAATTTGACGTAGAATATACCATATACTAAATACGAATAAAACAAAAAATTACAAACTTTAAAAGGCTGATCTGAAAGAACTTTACTAACAGGAATAGAACAAAGAAGCAGTAGTTCTATATTAAAGCCCACATAAATGAAGCAAAACATCCGTTTATCATTTGAAAGTGTATGGCCAAACACCAAAAAGTGTGCAAACACTTCTCTCCCACTCCAACAAAACCTGAAGCATCTTCAGAAAGCTGTACTTTTATATGATGAGTCTTAAGTGTGAAGTGCTGACAGTTTGTTTTTTGACATGGATCTTTTCCTTTCCTTGTCTCCATCCTGTTTCAATGCCATCTTTCAACCTATGCTGCACTGCAGCTGATAATCTCGGTAAGTCAGTCTGTGGATTATACAGTTCACATTTTATATTTTCTTTAAGCAGCCATGGTAGATACTGTTTGTATGCAAAGATGAAATAATATGGTAAATGCTGCAAAATCTTTACATGAAACTTTGTAGCACTGGAGGATTTTGCTTTTGATAGCAGTAAAAAAATAAGAACATAATCTGACAGATGTTGATCTTGCTGGAGTCAACAGCTTTAACTCATACATTTTAAAACCGTAGAACTGTGGTTTTAAATCACACTATTTCTGTTTTAAGGTTCAATGTTGGGTTAACACATTTGTCTCCAGTTGATGCCTTATATAGTTCTGTTTACTTTTGCAGCATTTAGCAGAGAAAGCAATATGGAGCAAGTTTTGCTCCTCCAAGTTTTTTGATAATCTCTAAGGTTGTGCTCAAGATGAAAATGTCAAAAGGTTACGACCGTACTTTATATGGTTTAAATTGATGTTATTTTTTTTGTTGTAGTTTTGAAGTACCTGGAGTAAGTGCAAAGTGCAGACATCTTTAAAACACTGTTCAAGCCTGTTTTTAAAAAGTTAGTTCATCCCTCACACAGTCTGCTCTGTAAAATTAAGACAATTAATGCATTCTTTACCTTGACGTTATATAATTAATGTACAGTATAAAGTTTTTTTTTTGTTGTTTTTTTTGGGTGGGGGGGGGGGGGGTATTTAAGTTATCCATATAAACAAAAACGATATCAGCTTCTAACTTGTGTTTTGACATTTAAATCTCAAGGTCTTCATGGATTTGTTTACCTAAATATTTCATGTCTACACCAATTTTCTTCCTTATTGGCACGAGTAAGAGTTTACACAGGACTAAAACGGGAAACAAGCACATTATACTCCATCATACCATTCAACTTTATTATATCTGGACTTTTAGTGAACATTTTACATTGCTTTTTAGAATTTAAAAATAACTCTTACCTTCTATACTTAAAACTTAAAGTTATTGTTATACGTCTAAGAAAAAAGATATTATGTAAGCCCTCTTTATCACGCTGCTTCTGAAAACCTCTGTGGTTGTCTCTCTGTGTGTCAGGAGGCATCTTATCTTCATCTTCCTGCATTGCAGAACCTCCACCATTCATCAATCCTATACAGTTATCTTTCACTTAAATGCATGTCTAACAGGGAGTGTTGTATCTTTATCTGAGATGGGTTTGCATAGGAAGCTCATCGGTTGATAAATCTAATCCCTGCTGAAAATGTTTCTAAAGTTATTTATGTTCAGCCCTCCCTCCAAACTTTGACTCATGGCCGACTCCTCCATCTCTGTAGGTGGAGCTGGTGAGAGCCCTCCATCTATTTTTCAAGCATTTTCTGTTGCAAAACTGAAATGTTGACTTTTTATAGCTTGTAGGGATTAGATTTTATGAGGTTGAAAAAACTCTCAGTCTTCTAATACCTTTTGCTTTTGCTCCACTATACAAAAAAAATATTAGCCACTTAACTGATAAAGGAGAGTTTAGTAAACATGCAAAGAACTAACAATCTGTACTTTTAAACCTCACATATAATTGTATCTGTTAAATCCACCTACACTATTTACTTCTCCTTCTTCAAACAAATATGCTGTTAATCCATGTTTTCTCCTCTAGTTCAAAAAATGTCTTCCTTATTTGTTTATCTGTTACTATGGTCAATTATTAAACATGAGTTTCAGTAATGGGGGCTTTTTGCTCTTTGTGTTCACGTGGTTTATATGATTTAATCAAGTAAGGGTTTATTGAATTCTGGTGATCTGTTTTGGAACTAAAAACCCAGAATTTTGAAACTCTGCATTGAAAGTCAACTTCACAATTTGTCAAATCTTTCTGAAACAGGTCACTGTTCTCTTCCATCTCTTTTAATCTTTTTAGAGACCCACTCCAATGAAAAACCGGGTTTTGCGTGTTTTTATTGTGTTCTCGTAGCATTCTTCTCTTGATGGGAAAAAATAAAAAAGTAAAAATAATTTAAGAATAAAACAAAATTTCTGAGTATTTCTTTATTCAAGTCAGGATGAATCAAAAGCAGATGAAAAAATGCCGTTTGATAAAGCTCTCTTTTTTTTGGGTGGGTCAAAGTCTCGCTGTTGCACTCCATTATGATACACCCATTTGCAGAAAAATTGATACATTAACGCCTTAATTTTCCTCGCCTAAGCTGGCATCTGACTTAAAACTGTACCGCTTGATAGATCCAAAATTGGTCACTATTTCTGTTGCACCAGTAGTGTTAGATTGTTAAATTGTTAAAAAAATATTTTTTGAATATTTTTCATAAACATCATCCAAATAAAAAATATATATTAATAAAAAACAACCAAAAAACAATCATGGATCCACTCACTAAATACACAACTGCAATTTTTTTGACAAGTAGTATGTAGCTGGCCACTAAATTATTTTTATTCTGAAAAAAGGCATCTGGTAGGTAAAAAGTGGGACAAAAAGGGTTGAATATCAACAATAAACAACAGCAAGGTTAAAATTTGCAAGTTACTGTACTTTATATTAGTTTGAACTTTTATTTGAAGCCTGCAATCATTTTGAAAGCCAAACATCTGTTTTTGTGACTTCAGTAAAAAGCTTTCATCCATACATCTCCTTTAAAAAACAAGCACAAAAGCAATTGTTCTGTCCTTGTTTCGTGTGTTTTTTTGTCAAATAAAAGTTTCATGCTTAGAGCTTGAAAAACTGAGAAGAACAGCTCCCAATTTTCTCAGCAACTCAACACACCATGCCTCTCTCCAAGTTTATGGAATAAAACAATAGCCTGTTTTATTTTCAAGATTTTGTCTTAAGGTTCCCATTTGTTCTATGAAGAGCTCTGTGTTCAACTCGTGCTTGAAAAGTTGAGTCAAGAGTTGAATCAATATCTGATCTTTACTTTTGCCTCGTGTGGCTGTTTTTCTAACCCAGGACCCCTAGTCACACTGAGCAACAGCAAAGTTAATTGAATGACTGGCCATGTGAAAGCTGAACAAGTTAATCTGATTTGTTCTCCCAGACTGAGGGCCATTTCAACCTGCTCACTGAAAAACTTAAAAACAAGTTTAGAATATTGTAAAAGTCTAATTTTTTTAAGATGCTTTTCATTTCCATCCAACGGCTGTTAACATTGCAGTTTTGGTAAATCAACCCTTAAACCCTTAAACTTGTTAAAAACTCTTTAAAAACATTGAATAAACAATTTGTTTCTTTAAAACGTCACTGTAGTTTGTAGGGTATGTATAAAGTAGTTTTAGTGTGACATTTGAATGTTGTCAGTAAAAATACACACAGAAGACAGAAGACACAGACTCACTACAGTGAAGTTTGCTTCAACTTTAACTAGTTTGCTTCAAGTGACTATTTGTCAGCATTTAGATATGAAAGTAATGCAAAAATGCTAAAATTGAACCTCAAGTCATTCAAAGCCATCAGAAGAAAATCAGCTGTAATGTTTGTGTTCAAAAATGTGATCAAAATTAAGAAAAAGTACAAAGACAAAAATAAAACACACCATTGTTGAATGTTTCATATCAAAATCCATCTATTTCTTTTATTTATGTCAATTAATTCTAAACATGGTTTACATTTGACACTTATTAACAAAATCAGTAGGTTGCATGTACCTAATAGATTTAAAAAAATGGTTTAGCTTTAAAAACAAGGAGCTTTAATAATGTTCAACTTTCCATCCACCAAGGACTAGATATGTCAGCAAATGAAAACTTTCTTTGGTTTTGGGCTTTTGAGATGTAATTTTTCATAGCCTCCAAAATGTAACCTGGAAAAAAAGTCTCTGCAGTTAACTTACTTAACCTAGTTTGACAAATGTATTCTCTACATATTGCAACTAAATTTGTTTGATTTTTATCTCTGAACCGATGTTGTTTTTAACATTCCGGTGTATACATTTTAGAAGTACAAGGCTTACTTTTTAAAATGTGATCCAGTGAAAACACGTGAACATGATGAAATAGTACGGTAGCATGTCCAAAACTCTGTTTCCATCCATTTGAAGCCTCTGGGATTATTTTCTTTCGTAACACTTCCCTGTTTCCTCATAACTGATTTGCATGATGTGTAGGCCGCTCTGCAAATGTCAACAATAAAGGACAGGTTGTTATCTTTGTCCAGACAACAACAGCAGATGATGACACCACACAATTGTTCCCAGATTAGCCAGCTCTTATCAGTCAGTAAGAGTTGTGTGTGTATGTGTGTGTGGGGGTAACTTCAGCATGTGTTTCAATTCTGCCTTGCTGCCAGCTGTATATGTTATACAACCATGGGTCGACGCCAGACTTTCTCGGAGAACTCAAAAACTTGATTTGGCTTCAGGGTGTCCTCTGTTAAAACTACAACCAGCCCCACAAGTTTCTGCTGACACGCACAGAAAAAGAAAGGCTGGCAGAAGGGAATAAGAAGATCACCTTGAGAGTGTGACTGTCCCACATATATTTAAATATACACACCATGAAGACCAGATGGTCTTGGAGGAAATTGCCTACATTTTATATTAATAAATACATCATAAAAGCTGTTGTGTGACCTAAGTCTTCAAGCTTATAAAAGTTGATGAAATTAGAAAACAGTCTTTTTTTCACTTTTTTGGTCATCACATACATTTTTTGACTATAACCTTTTTGCTAGAAAGAAAACGCTTAGCCCTTAACACCGGAGCTCTAGCTCCAGTGTTTACATTCTTTCGACCACCATAACTCTTCAACTGCTTTTGCAAGTAACTTAATTCCAGCGTAGAGAAGCAGCTTTGCACCGAAATGCACACTTTAGTCATGAAGTGCTTCAAAAGTAAATGTAAATCAGCTGATTCTGACACCAGAAAAGCGGCTTTTTCTCCATGTAAGAATCCGTTGAAATTCCATTAATTGTGTAAACAATCAATAGGTAGTTGAAAGACAGTGTGTCACCGGCGTGATCTCTGGGGTCAAAGGATTCAAGTAATAGTCAAAGTAGCTTAGACATTTGATGAGTTGAAGATGTAAAATGTCACTGTTTTTCAGAAACACTTAAGTTGCAATACACATTTTCAGAAGTTGTGTTTTTTGTTTCTTTTACTTTGTTTTACTGCAAGGCAATTTTAAATGTATTCTAATTGTAAAGACTAAAACGAGGCATTTTGTTCCCCAGGCCGAGGGGATATCCAGCCCCAACTGAACAGCGCAATGCAGGATGTCAGTGATAAATACATTCTTCTTGAAGAGACCGAGAAGCAGGCCTTAAGAAAGGCTCTCATTGAAGAGAGACAGAGGTTTTGCTGTTTTGTAGCGATGCTAAGGCCTGTGGTGGTGAGTCAATCCTCTTAAACTCATTTTTTTTCCATTTAGACTGTTATGTTTAAGTTCAGTTGTACTAATAAAAACGCTGTTCCTTGTACCTGCCTTGTAGGACGAGGAGACGTCTATGTTGGGAGAGCTTACCCATCTCCAGACTATCTCTGAAGACCTTAAGGCTCTGACCTCTGACCCTCACAAACTTCCTCCAGCTTGTGAACAGGTGAAGGGAAAATATGATAAATACATTTATTTTGTTGGCTACACAATATTTTTAACACTCTTTTCCTCTTTACAGAAATAATATCTCTTTCTGCCTTACAGGTAATCACAGATCTGAAGGCCTCAGACTATGGCTGGTTGTGTCACACACCACCCTCATCTCCCAGTACCACCATGTCCAGGAAGTCCAGCATGTGCAGGTGAGTTTTGGTTATAAACACAGACAGGCTTTAAGTCTGATTTGAAATGTCAACATACTTTACTTTTAGATAAAAGCATTATATTCACACCAATGGAATCAAGTATTTGTTATGAAAATGTGTTTTAAAGTCTAAAAAACTTCACTGCAACATGTCTGCCACCTGTTGGTCAGTTTGAGCTAAAAGACTAATTTTGTTTTCACTAAAATGATGTTTAACGCCTCAGAGTTTTACATGAAGCTCAGGCACATCCTTGGCTCATGGTTGTTTCGACCATTTCTTTCCTAATGTGTCCTTCCTGCTTCTTCTGGCATTCTGGTATTTTTCAAAGAATAAGGTTCCTCTTAATTGATGAATGTGACAATCACACATGATTGGACATAATTTACCTCTGTAAGTAAATTAAGTGCAGTGCTCCCTCGCTATAACACAGTTGGCATTTCATGATCTCGCAGGTTTTTTTCTAGAACAATTTTAGTTCTTTTTTGTCCAGTGCATTGTGTCCTGTATTCTGATTGGCTGTTGAACATTGTCAATCAATCTCCTCTGGGCTGTATCCTCTGTACAGAATGCATTCAGTTTTTTCTGGGAAAGTTTGAACTTTGAGAGTGTAAACAAGAGAGAAAAGTTTGAAAATGTTCATGTCTGACCGAGGAAATTAAATATAATGTGTAGTGACTTTAGTGGTTTAGTGGTTTTAGTGCCCTGTGATGTTTGTTGTGTAAAATATATAAACATGTTTTTCCATTTTAAATAAAAGAGGCATTTTAATAGATGTATAGAAATACTATGAGAGTATTTAAAACGCAGACATTTGTCCCTAACCTAAACTAGCATAACATGTGAAGTCAGAGCTGCATATTTAGGGATTTCCTGACTGTTTTTTTGTTCGTGATTCTTTGCTCTTTACGTTAGTCCAATGGGGCAGGCATCAGTCACTGCTTGTTGTGTCTTGGTGTGGTAATTGTTTCCCACTTTGTCTCCTCCCCCCTCAACCTCTTGTCTTTATATTTTCTCTATTATTTTTTTAATCCTCCCTTTTGTTCAATCTTCCATCTTCAAATCCACATCTTTGGGTGGGCTCTTGTTCTCTTTCCCTCTCCTGCCTCCTTCTGCCTCCACAGTAGTTTGAACAGCGTAAACAGTAGTGATTCCAGGGGATCCAGTGGCTCCCACTCTCATTCTCCTTCCTCCTCTTCTTCCTCCTCTTCCTCACACCACCTTTTCCAAAACCACCACCCCCGCCACCGATACCGCAGCTCCACGTTGCCCCAGCAGACCCCGGCACGGCTGGCTAGCATCTCTTCCCACGATTCGGGCTTCATCTCTTCATCCCTAGACCAAAACTCGTCGTCCAAGTCGTCCTCACCAATGTCAGCTGAATCAAAGGTAAGAAAAACAACCTCCATAACTTAAAATACAACTCCCCAACGAGAGTCTGTCTCCTGAGCAGTGTGGGATCATGGTGAAGTCATTTCACTCTTGTTATTCCAGCATAAATTTGCAGGAAATTAGTCTGCCTCCATTCTAGCTGAGGGCAAAGCAGGTCATGCAGTTAAAAGTCGACTGCTTCAACAGACTATGGTTTGACTAAATGTGGAGACTTCATCATGTTTTTTGTTCCACATTTAATCAATGAATCATCACAAAACATAACGAAACAGCAATCAGCAGGGTGTTTTACACACATTACAAACATGTATCTTTCAACTTGTCTCATTTTGTCAGTCTAATCCCTCCATCAGACAAAGGTTGGGAGATAATTGTCAGTGAGGCAGCCTGGGGGATTGTCTGCGTGGAGTTTGTGGTTTGAAATCAAACAACTGTGGTCGCTGACGTTGCTCGCACGCCTCCTGCTACTGTTGGCCGGCCCAGGAAACATTAACAGAGTTATGCTCCTGGTTTTTGCAATGCGCCGTAGAGGGTTTGGCAAGTCCGTCTGACCCAGTTATGGCACGGTCCTGGGAATCAGCTCTGGTTGCTTCATTTTGGGTGCAGTTACAGTAGTGGATGTTTGAAAACACTCATGTTTTCCAAAATGGTCCATCTCCTGTCCCTAACATCCTCTCTAAATTAAAGAAGATTTTACGTTAAAATCCCACTCTTAGCATCTTTTGATCTATCTTTACTGCGTTCCCAGTGGTCTTTTAATTCTGATTATGCCGTTTTATGCCACAAGAAAATGTTAAAAACATCAAAAACACAATTTCATTGGAGTGGGTCTTTAAGTATGAAAATACTGGTGAGCTAAGTTTGTAGATTAAACCCTTTTTTTCTACAGCTTCTCTAACATGTTAATACTGATGAGCTCTCACTTAATGCCTGCCTGCATCTTCTCCACACTAACCTCATGCTTATGAACCCCATCCCTGCTGCTTGTCTCTGCCGCTCTTTTAAATCTCCCCCTCCATATGTGTCTCTGTGTCCTCCTGGGTCTGCTGTCAGCCTGCCTGCCCGCTGCCACCCTCTCTGCCCCAGCCTTCTCCCAGTTCCAGCTCCTCTGAGGTGTCAGAGGCTGAGCATCCTCACAGCGAGTGCAGCTCCCCCTCTTATCTCACTGCCGCTACTGCATCTCAGCACACTACTGACGAGGTGAATGCACTTTTCTACATTGATACTACACACTCAAACGTGGCTGAACAAGCTGGAGTTAAATCCCAGAGGTGTTTAAGGGAACCCAGGAAGTGCCAGACTCACCAGTGTTTTTCCATTTCTTGAGTTTTGTTGAACATTTTCATCCATTTATGTGTCCTACTCTGTTTTTGTCTCCTCCTGGATTTATTTCATTTATTTATCCCATTGTGTTTCTTTGCTGTGTCCATCCATCATTGCCTCCTGACACCACAACCAGCTGTCCAACGGCTTTGACCACTACAGCCCAGCAGGGTCCCCCACCTGTACAGCAGTGGGGGGAGTGTGAGCTTCATGTCAGGAAATGCCTTCTCCTTCCTCCCATCCACCTCATCCTCCAGCCCCACCCGTTCATGGTCACGTCCTGCCTCAGCGTTGCTGCCAGACTACCCCCCCTACTGCACACTGGGCTCCCCCATGTTTCCTTCATCCCGCGTCCCCAGCTGGAAGGTTTGTTCATGAACTGACGATCGCCCTGTTTCCATTCTTCTGTCCACATTTTTTCCTCTTCAGCAGCTGTTTGGTTTCCTCTTCAATCTTTACAGTTAGAATAAACATGTTTTAAGGGAAAACCATCACAGAAAAATGTGGAACAACAACTTTAAGCTCTGTGTTCAGGACTGGGCAAAGCCAGGGCCTTATGACCAGCCGATGGTCAACACTCTGAGGAGGAAGAAAGGCAAGGACAATCCAGCTGTGATAGACCACAACTCTAGCAGTTGGTCATTCGGACAGGCTTCAACCTCAGTACCATCTCCTCAAGGGCTACAAACCCCTGGCCAGTCAGAGGAGAGGAACGGGATCATCCCTGCAGCTGTAAAGGTCAGTTTTAGTCGTCTTCTGCTTTGGCAGTCCAGCTACTTAAAGCTACTGGTCTGGTGAGGTACTATTGTTAAGTAATTAACCAAGTATTCTTTGATTTAGTCAGTCTTTGTAATGTGTAAAAGTTCTCCACTGAATATTTACCCCAAAAAACAATAAGGTTCTTTTTCTGTATTGTTTGTTCGGACTTAAATAAATGGCGAATAGCTTGTTTTTGTGCAGGAATGTTAGAAATTCAGTTTTTGTTTTAATTTTTCTCAAATTCTAAATACAATATATTAAAATATATGATTTTATATAAAATCAGGTTATTCACAGAAAGTCTGACATTTAGTTCTGATGTTTTAGCTGTAAAGGATGAGAATAAGCTTACTGTAATGCTTAAATCTGAGTTCAATCTAAAGAGTTGATACACTGCGTAGCCCCATGTTATCACAAAAGTTACATTCAAAAAATTACCCGCGATAGATGAAATCCACCAAAAAGTCAGTTTTATGTTTTTCAATGACTATAGATAAAGCCCCTCACTACAGACTTTATACACTTTTCTCAGACATGAACATTTATACATTTTTCTCTCTTGTTTAAACTCTTAAAGTTCAAACCTTCGTAGAGAAATAAATCCAGTTTTATTGGACAAAAACAAAGATTTGCATCAGGAGCTACTCAGGTTTCAGAACATAATGTACTGTAAAAAAATGTTAAAAAGCGTGCTCAATTACGCTTAGAAAAAGTCAGCGTGACTTTGAAAATTCAAAGTTATAGCAAGGAACCACTGTATGCAGCCAAAGCTGGCTGACCTTACACTTTCTATTTTTTCTTGTTTCATTCTTTCTCTTGTTAATTTAATCTGGCTTTGTCCAGCCTGGTGACATGAAGGCACATGATGAACTGGCCCTGGCCTTATCCAGGGGTCTAGAGCTGGACACACAAAGGTCCAGCAGAGACTCCATCCAGTGCTCCAGTGGTTACAGCACGCAGACCAACACACCCTGCTGCTCCGAGGACACCATACCGTCACAAGGTTTGTGGCTTCCTTTCAGCCTTTGCATTTTTCAACTTTCAGATTATCCAATCTCAATCCAGTACATCACTAACTGTCCTGTGTGTTTCCTGCAGTGTCCGACTGTGACTACTTCTCCATGGCAGGAGACCAAGAGCCCGAGCAGCAGCAGCAGCAGCAGTCAGACTTTGACAAGTCCTCCACCATTCCCAGAAACAGTGACTTCAGTCAGTCCTACAGGCGCATGTTCCAGACCAAACGGCCCGCCTCTACAGCTGGCCTGCCCCTGACACAAGCTTATCCCGGACAGGTGACCTCCACTGTGGCGCCCTATCCTTCCACACCCAGCCATACAGGAGCCTACTCATCTACTCATGCTGGGGCTTATCCCCCAACTACAGGTACAGGTCCATTGATTATGTATTTAGTTGGCAGTTTATGTATTTTTTACATTTTCTCCTTTTTTGGCATCAAATTGTTGTACCCTCTGACTATGAATACAAACTTCAGCGCATGTTCACTCTGGAAAGAAATACATTTATGAATGAATTTAAGAATGATGCATTCGACTTTTTACCACCCAAAGGATGTCAAGATGGAGAACAATAGTTCTTTCTCAGATAATCTACAAATCTGATATATAATCTACAAGACAAACAGAAGAAAACAGTCACGCCTGAGTTACACTGGTCTGTCTGCAGTACGCCCCTGTTGTGTTGACACAAAAAATAATCAATCGCCCTCATCGTGTCTGCATCTGACATCTGTCCTTTAAAGCTAGAGATAGAAGAAACAGGTTTGGTTTCAAAATAAAAGCTTCTGTTGTACTTTCAAAATAAATGTATAAAATGTTATCTTATATTTAAGATGACGTGACCATGCGATAACGCATGTTAACACCACAGATAACACCGTTCCCCATTTTCGCCGTTGACGATGAAAGTTTAATTTTAAAAAGACGGCCACAATTGAAGAGAGCCGGATGAACTACTTTACACAGGGATGGCAGGGCAAATCACTCCTCTTGTGGACTCTCCACGCAACACAAAGGGAGACACACCACAGATGGAGCAGTTTAAATCCGGTTTTATGCAGCTGATCACTGGTTAAATTATTAGGCTCACATGTGCTTTCACTAAACTTGTTTTGACAGTTTCTGAGGCTGTAGCATTAAACACAAACGGGCAGAAAAAACTGTAGACCTGCCTTTAAGTTGATTTTTTAGTCTTTATTAATAACAAGGACACTATGACACTTCATAGACAGAAAACTGGGTGAAACTTGGAATCAACTTTGTGTTGTTACCTGGCAAAAACCAGGTTCTGCTTTGGAAAACTTTGGTTTCCTCTGAAACTTGTATCTAGTTTTGTATTATAATTAAAATGGACGCATATCTTTATCATTCCTGTTAGCTCTTAGGCTCATCTGATGCTTCCTGCAGTTTTATCTTGGATTCAGCTCCCATAATGCCACTCTTTCTCTTTTCCACAGGTCATGGTCCAGTCATCATCACCCCTGGAGTTGCCACAATCCGCCGCACTCCCTCCAAACCCTCCACCCGTCGCTCGGGCTCTGTAGGCGCAGGCCCCATTCCCATCCGTACTCCCGTCATCCCTGTTAAAACTCCGACTCCGCCTGATGTGCCAGGAGCAGTTAACGGCAGCAGAGGTGCAGAGGAGATGAGAGGCGGGGTGGAAACCCCTGATTCTTTAATATTTCCAAGACCAAATGATGCCGACATACTGCCCATGGTGTCCTGGAGCGGTCAGGCCTCCACTAACCCTCCACCTTTATCCCAAGGAGGAGGTGGAGGCGAGGTTATCGGAGAAGCGGAGGAAGGAAATATGCTGGTGGCCATCCGCAAGGGGGTAAAGCTCAAGAGAACTCTCACCAACGACCGTTCTGCACCGCGCATCGCATGATGACGTGTTTACACGAGCCGGCAAAGGTCACGTGACCTCTCAGACAGCAGTTTCAAAAGCTTTAAGAAGTGTCGCCTGCAGCATCACATGGTACTTGGACAGGCTGCTCGTGCTTCTAGTTCTATCAGCTGTAGTCTACACGCAATTCTGTAAAGTCTCCAACATCTACAAAAGCTTTAAACTCATTCTTAATTCGGGGTCCATTTTGCCACCAGTTCAGAAATATGCCCCTTAAGCAATTATTCCCTCCCCCAAAAAGATGATTGTGTGCCCTGTGTGCTTGTTTTTGTTTAAGCAGAGAGATTCAGAGCTGATGAGAGCTAGAACTCAAGATGATCGTAGCCAAAGAACTCATGACTCTCCGCTTTGGACTCTCCAACGAAGAGACGAGATAAAAACAGCTCAGCTGAGATGTTGCGCTGGTTTGGTCAAAGGACAAAGTGCATTCACTTTCATTTCTTCTGTAATTGTCCTTTTGGTAATTACTACAAACCCGAGCAGCATCAAGGAGGGAGTGTTCAGATAATCCTAGAGTGTCGACTCGGCTCCGAATGGAGCTAACGTTCCGACTCAGAAGCTCCTGGATGAAGGAGGACACCGACAGAGCTTCCACTGAAGCAGACATCCACCTCACCTCGAGTTTGAGGCTGCAGTCCAAAGTACAAATGTATTATTAGCAGATATTAAGTTGTAGATCGCTTTGCTTGGTTTTAATATTTTCAAGGTTTGTATATAATTTTGCACATCTCACTTAAGCAGGAGTTTCTGTATTTTGCAGTTTGCAGCATTTCCACATTTCTCATGCAGACTGCTAAATGTAGTTTCTTTTCTTGGAGCAGGGCCCTGAACTAACGTTTTAACATTTACACTGTTCTCGGAAATCTCAACTATGAGTTTCTCTCAAGCTTAGTTTGAATTCCTCCTTTTATATCACACATTCATGACCTAATAGACAACCTGCTAGCCTTTTAGCTTTGAACATTTCAACATTTAAAGGCAGTTATTTCTACCTTACAAATGAAATGAAAATGAGAAGAAATGTCGAGAAAATGGCTAATCGGGTATATTTTTATAAATCCAACCTGTGCAGTTGGTTCAACCCTTCAAAGCTAGATTTGTCATTTAGACATAAATAGGTTCAAAGTAGAGTTTAAGTACAGGCTAGTTAATGTATCTGAGCTAAAATGTGTTTTAGATTTGCATTTCAGTACAAGCACTGTGAGACCATGGCTACTACAGGGGGATGAAAGATGTAAATAGCATTTAATTAGTCCATGAACACACTTATTGTTTGTATTTATCTAATTTTTTTTTGTGTTTTCTTTTTTTAAAATCCTGCAAATGATCAGAGTAGCTTCTGTTTTCTGTCTCAGAACCAGTATGAGTCCCTGGTTTCAACATGCAGATGCTAGGAGCTGATTTTCAGTGTGAAAGTTTGAGTTAGATCAGTATTATAAGTCTGGATGTTGGGATTCATCAGACCTGCTTACACTTCACTAGCAGAAGTCCATAAATCTGTCATATTCTCATACACTTATTTTGCAGTGACAGTTGCTTGCATTCTGAACGTCAACTTTGAGCTGTTTCCTCACATATTATCAACCTTTCATTTATTATATTTAAGTTGTTAGCAAATATATATCTATTGGCAAATGTTAGTATATCCTATAAATAAAGGTTTATAGTTTGTGAAGTTTGGAACGTACAGTTAAAAAAAAAAATCTCTAGTTTAGTTTAAAGCTCCTGTTTCCCCAGAAGAGAGTTGATCTTTCTTTCTGTCCTTGTATAGTTCAAGCTATTAAGCAGTTTGTTTAGAGGTCAAATGTTATTTTTGTGTCCTGATGGCTTATATAAGCAATATCATTAAAAAAAAAAGTTCTGTTACTTTTGTTTTGGCTCGCTGGTTTCATTCATCTACAGCTGCACAATAAATAACAAGCCAGTTCATGCATTACATTTTAGAAATATCTTAAATGCAGAGAAAAAAATTCATTTTACAAATATCTGTGGGTAAAGTGATTGTTTGCATCCTACTAAAATAGCTTTTATCCATTTGCAGACATTTTTTATTCAAATAATCAAAAAAAAAGTATTTTTCAACCACTGAAAGAATTAATTCATTTAAGTTTTTTTCCACCAGAAATCTTCACATTTTCATGCTGCACGAGAAAAGAATATTCATCAAGTGCAGCATTACATTACTTTATATTTTGAAGATGTACCTTTTGTAGTGAGTGGTTTATATACATAACTCTAGTTTCTGGATTTGTCCACTTGGATGTTTTTGATGCAGAAAAGTTAACACATTTGGATTTATCTATTAGCCTAAATGTCTTGGTTTTTATCTTTCTGTAGCTTTGTTCTAAGATCCTTTTAAATATTAATCTCAAATGCCACTTGGCAGTGGTCCCCCCTCTCCGCACAGTTTCGCCCCCTTCTCTTGGTTTTAAATGCACCTTAGACACGTAGGACCATTGGTGGGGGGGTGCTGGGACATCACTGCCAGCAAGCAGGAGATGTCCTCCTAGTGCTCAACCCTCCAATTTTAACTGCACCGTAGACATTTAGGGCTCCTTGGCGAGAGGGTGATTGGACATCCCTGTAAGCAATCAGGAGATGTCCCCAGTGCCCTGCTCGCCAATTTTAACTGCACCCTTTATGACACACACCCTTCAACCACAAGAAACACACCTCAACATACACACACAAATACATTACACAAGGAAGATGGGAATACTGATCTTCTGTCCCCTACCCCATCCCCGGTGGGGGGAACAGGGCCTTCAGCGGTGGCGGCCTTGTCTCTTGGGTGTCGGCCTCCTGGGCCCGGCGGCCCCCTCCCCACGCAGGGAGAGGGATCCCTCAGTCCTCTGGCAAGTCCATGAGCGGGGGATCATATTCCATCTGAGCCGGGAGGGTGTCTGTGTCCTTGTGGTGCGGGTTCTGGTCCTTACCCTCGGGTGACGGGCCCCTTCTAAGTCACAACATAGGAGAGCCTGGTCAGGCTACGTACTCCTTCGGGGACCCCCACTTCTATTGGTCATCCCTCCTCTAGGTGGGGGTAGCCGACCCCTGCTGTGCTCTCTTCTGGATCTCCGCAACTGCCTGGAGCTTCGGAGCGGGTCTCCCTTGGGGGGTCCTGGCTCGTACCTGGGGCTGGGGTGGGGGGATGCTCAGAACTCCTGGGTGGTGGTGGGCGGCTTGTCTGGGGTGGTGGGGCTCTCGGGGGTGGGGCCCCGCGCTGGACCGCCCGGCGCGGTGGGGGGGCTGCTCTCCTGACTGGGCTGGGCCCTGCGCTCTGCGCTTCCGTACCTCACTGCGCTCGGGTGTTGGGGGCCCATGTGGTGGTCCTGCGGGCCCTGGTCTGGGTGCTTGGCCGGACTACCTGGCGGGCGGATCACCTCCATTGACCCCACAGTATGGGTGCGGGGGCGGGCCCTGGTCGGCGCTGCTGCCTCGGCGGGGGTCTTGGTGTGGGGATGTCTGGGAGCTCTCCCTCCTTTTTTTCTTTCCATTCCTTCATCCACTTCAGCTTAACATAACATTCACCTGAGCACAGGCGTCAGCTCACATTTGCACCTTCAAATAGTGTGCGTGTCAGAATGTAATGCTTTACATGTGTGGGTTGGTATGCACAAGTGTGCGTGTAAACTGGTTGTGGACAAGTTTGTGAACACTCTTGGAGCCGGCAGGTATGTTTGTAACAGCTGAGTGTGTGGACAGGCCCCGCCCATTTTAGACCAACACTCACTATTGTAATGGGTATAAGCTTCAGCATTTTGTTGCCTGTAGACTTGCAATTCTACTTTCTCCTTCCATTGGTCATCCTCTGGAATCTATACCACCCCCCCCCTCTCTTTTCCCCCTTTCTTTTTCCGTCCGGTCCAACAAAAAGAACACAAACAAAATTAATATTAATAAAGTTTCGTTGAAATTACAAAAGGGGCTTATACCAACATACATTTTGTGTTCCCAATGATTTATAACCCCCGATTGTAAGAGTAAAATCTGTCTAATGCAAGAGGCTCTCAGCTCATATCTGTTTGCTCAGCTGTTGGACAGGACAAGTTGAAAAAAAAAAAAAAAAAAAAAAAAAAAAAAATTAAGAAAGCTGATTGTGGGTTTTTTTATACACTTTAAACAAGTAAAAAAAATTGAATTTTTTCCTAACACCTTTCACAATAAGTTGAATCACGTTTGATTTGTATTTCTTTTCACTGCAAGTTCAATTTCAAATACTTATTAGCTAATACCTGAACACTGAATTTTTATTTTAATATTGAATGTTTTTTAAAGACAGTATTTATGCAAAGCTCTTTTGTTTAGCTGACTAAAGTTTCTTTAAAGGATTTTAAACATTTTTACATCATTAATTTTCTTGTGGTTTATTTAATTATATGTATTTGGCTTCAGTTGAACATTGTATTTGATTGTTTACAGAAAAAAAACAACTTAAAATAATTTTCATTTTTAATAGTTTATTGTACATAGTAAGAAACAGTCACAGTTTATGTTTTTGTTCATTACTATTATCTTTGAATTTGAATAAGGCTTGTCAAACATACTTTTAAGAGTTACATTTGTTTTACGTTTTTAATGCTATAACATGCATTTTATCTGCTATAGCGTTTCCTCTTAGCAAAGCCTGACAATAGTTTTTGTCAAACCATCTTCTCACATTTTTCAACACCTTGATTACCATGTTCTTAACCATTCGTGGTTTTGAGTTTCTCATCTGATTCCAAGTGATTTCTTTCTTCAGGTGTTTCAAAAATCACGCAGCCAAGACAGTAGTAATAAGAGAAAATATCAGAACGTTGTTGCCTTCAATCCTAATAACTCCAGGAGGAAAAAAACTTGCAACACTCATGCAATATTAATCAAACTCATTAGTGGAATTTTACCACATTATGCCCATGAGTTTACTTAGCATTCCCCCTTTATGAGTTACTTTGTACTTCATATCTAATTCTTGTCCTTTTATTTCTTGAGTCTGATGAGTCATGTGTTTACATAAAATAACCAACACTGAACATGTGACTGTTTTGTTTTTGCTGCTTGTGAAAAAGTTACATGAAATGAAAAATTTAAATTACTTTAACAATAACTATTGATTTAAATATTTTTTTGAAACATGGTAAAGAAAATCAGATATAAATATTATGGAGTTGCATTTTTTTTCACTTACCTTTACTTAAAATAACATGATGTAGTTTTGCAACTCAATGCTTTGTACTTTAAACGTGAAAATCTTTTTAATTTTTAGGAGGTAAAGGGAGAGTTAAATTTCTAATTGCTGACAAAAAATTAAGCTGTTCATTTTACAGTAGTTTTTTTACGCTTTTAAAAGTAATGACGACTTTTTACACTGATGTTTTAATGTGTTTTATTTAAAACTGACAAGATCAAGGATTTCATTCAAATGACAACTGATGAGGTTATTGATTTGACCAGCAGAGGTCGCTGTTGTCGAAGCAAAATGTTGGGTTTAAAGATCTTTATATTTCTGACCGTGCCATTGTTAAGAGATCATTATTATAACGACTTATCAATCCTATATATACATAATTTTAAATTTTTCTTTTCTAAAAACGCAGATATTTTATTTCAAGCGGCGATTGAAGGGTTTAACTGCGCATCCGCACTGTTATTACATTTCCAAAAAAATCTCTGGCTAGGTTTTACGCTTCATTTGATATCATTTTAGTGAATCAAGCATTTTAATAAACCGGAGTGCAGCTCCAGTTGAACGTGCGTAAAGCGCCTTCGTCAGAGTTACGCACGGATCGAAGGCGCGCTGTCATTGGATGGAATTCAGGGCTGCTGGCCGTTTAAGCACGCTCCCATCTGCTCCTCGCCCCATCCTGACATCCAGAGGTTACACCAACCCGTTCCACATCCACGAAAATGCGTTTGAGAGCAACCTGGTGAGGCCAGGTGAAGGTGAGCGCTCACTCCGCGGGCGGCACAGACGCGTTCGCGCCGGAGCGGTTGTGCGGCTGTCCAGCGCGTCTGTGGAGGTGGAGGTGGACGGGACAGCGGAGCATCGACCGAGGCGCGTCTGGTAAGTTGCAGTTTCATATTTGGACGTTTGGATCAGGATTGTTTTCAGGCTTGTTTTGCAGCAGCTCTCAGACACAGATCATAACAATTGAGTTAATAATAATGTGCGCTTTCTAGGTGCGTGGATTCTTTCATTTGAGGGTAAACAGGCCCGCTGTGCCCCGTCCCCGGTGTATCCTCCCGTCGCAGAGATGCTGCCCTGTCTGCGGGGCGTCCTACGGCCCGCCTTCTCCCTGACAGCCGGGAACGGGCTGGTCAGAGCCGGACTCAGAAACCACAGAGGATCCGCTGTGGCGCCCAAGCCACAGCTCTTCATGCTGTTCCAGCGGTGTGACCTGGGCACGCACCCGCTGAAGGAGCCCGTGGAACCCCTCAACTCCCCCCGCGGAGCCAAGGAGTTCATCTACAGCCTTCACCCGTCGGAGCGCACCTGTCTGCTGCGAGAGCTGCACAGGTTCGAGTCCATAGCCATCGCACAAGGTTGGTGCTGCGCGCACAAAGTCCAGCTCCAAACTAAAGATACGCAAAATCTAACCAAAATATCTTTGGAAAATGTATTTATTTTGTGCTAAGTTAAAAAATACATATCATGCATATATTTAGCCTAATATATTTAAGGCCTGCATTTTTGCTCTTATGTTAAAAGAAAACCCAACTTTAGTATCTAAGAAAACTGGAATTTTTTTGAAAGCACTCTGTTTTGAACACTTATAGGGTGGATTCAGACTGGACATATTTGGTTCGCTTTAAGTGGACCAGAGTTCGTTTCCCCCGGTAATCCGGAACCAATTTTCAATCTGATTACACTTAAGTGGATCCATCTTTTGAGTCTCGGTTTGACTCCGGTTCGCTCCGAGTTTCCTCAGTCTGAATGGGCTCCATCCTCTGTAGCCGACCATTAGGGGATGTAAACATAGTAGGAGAACATCAGTGGGACACAGCAGACTTAATGAAATGTAGTTGGATGAATACAGGCTCATGAACGTGATTCACATTGATTCTTACACTGTTTTCCCAACAATCTTTATGTCATGAACACTTATCAGCATACCTTCTTTGTAGTCTCCTCAGTAACCGCCTTGCAGTATGCCTCCACCATACTATAGTAGCAGTAAAAAGTGTTGTACCTGACCTTGATACAGACTTTAAATTGTTCAGCAAAATATAAAGTTTGAATAAGTGAACCAACCCAACAAGGATTACCAAAGGACTCCCACTATTCTTATTCTCGTTGCTTTGCCCCACGCTCATAACTCCTGGCCAATGACTGAAGAGATCTTTAGTCACATGGTTTTGTTTACAAGCTTTGGTTTTAATGTCACTGTAATTAGGTGTTTATTATAGATCATTTGCAGAGGTTTTTGAATCTTTAAACGGTCTGTAAGTCTGGACTATATGAACACAACTGTGGCAAACACAGTAAACTTCGTTGACACTCTGCTGTGCAAGAAGGCTAAACACAGAAGTCATTGCCAGTCATGTGCAGGCGCATGAACTCAAAGCTGAATGGAGGGAATGAAATATAGATGAAAATATGTGCACAAGCAACATAGATGACTGCAGACTAAGAGGCCATTCATGAATCTGCAGGAGATTCAAGAGAAGCAAACAGTTTGACTTGTAGCCAAGAATAGACGATATCTGAAACATCTTCCATCCTGGGGTACAAATAAAAGCAGCACATTTTGAGTTTTTAGAAGTTTCAAAGCCTGGAGAAGAAAAGAAAAGGCTCAGAGACTTAAGCTGCTTTCATACTAAATGCAATTCTTACATCAAAGTCACTGCTTGACGCCTGTCCAAAAATGTGTTTAAAATGTGACGCTCCTGATCCATGTGGGAGGAGCTACCACCTAAAATTTCTAGCATCATCACTACATGGAGGCATTGATGGTACATCTAATTTACAATGCATGGAAGCTACTGATGATGTTGAGGGATCAGGTTTATTTATTTTGAAGAGCTCCATAAAAACATCTCCATAACACGTCTCCGTATTTGGGTTCATGAGATCTCCCAGTACGGTGAGCTTCACCATCTACTGCAAGAACTGTATCTGAATGACGGCCGCTTTCAGCGGTACTTCTGTCTCTCTGTGACCCAGTTTGATGACTTGTTGTCCTGCATTAGTCCAAGAAGAGAAAACATATAAATAATAATTAAATTAGAGGATTTTTTAAATATTATTGTGTCAAATAAATATAATAAGTATGAGATATATTATAAAGTTCAGGTGGAGAACAGTTAGACTCTCCGCCATGTTGGTTTTGGACTCCACCAGCTCAACATGTCACATGTCCCTGATTGGTTGACACAATGCATCTTTTTTGCCAAAGTTCAGATTTTTTAAACTCTTGAAGCGATGCACCACCCTTGGTGCTCAAACTGCACAGCAGGGCCTCTGATCGCGTCTGTGCATTGTCTTGACCATGAAACTGGTCGTCCCTGATGTGTGAATCGCGTTCAGTGTAAACGCAGCTTTAGTAGGTTTGTTGTAAAGCTTCTTTAGTCCAGGGTTCTGCAACCTTTAACACTAAAAGAGCCATTTGGTTCAGTTTCTTATTGTCCAAAACCAATCAGAAGTCCCACTTTACCATTTAGAAAAATAAACTTTTTTTTATGATTTTTCAATTGTAGTTTTTAAAAACAGTAATTTAATTACAACAATGTTTGTGTTTTATATAAACGACAACTTTGACTTATTTTACTTAGGTAGCACTTCATAAAACTACCTTTCAAAATAAAATACTTCCTGTGTTGAATAACATCTTCCTGCAGCAAATTTGTTTGAATTAAAAACGCAAGAGACATTTCCTATCATTATGACTTTAGTGCACCTTCATTATTTTACTCCCTTTACTACTGAAGATAAACATGACAACATTGGTATAGAAGTCTTTTTTAATCCAAGTCTAAAAATGTAAATCAAATTCTATACTTTAAGAACTTTTATCTCTGAACAGCAACTAAACACTGAAGATGTCCTTTAAGATTAATCCAATAATAAACCACTTTAACAATAGATTCAATCTTTTACCATCATTTTGCTCAGTTATTTGGCATTTTAAAAATGCAAACAACAAACTAACAAACTACAGGAAGTTTTAGGAAACCTTTATGCAACCTTCCTCTGTCTTGCTTTTCTGAAGTTCTGGCTTTGTTTTTCAGCTGGACTTCTATAGGGTGTGGTATAGCATCCGCCCGTACCCTCTGTGCAGGACAGAGCAGCTCTGAGGGAACGGAGATGCAGGCTTCTTTCCTTTTGTCCTGATTTATTCTTTTCACAGATCAATAACTTATCAGTTTGCTGATTCTGGAAAATCTAAGCATTTATGTCCACAGATCTTGGTGTGGTCATTTGTTGTCTCTGCCAGGAAAAAAAAAAAGTTAATTAGGCTTCAACCTTCCAAAGGAAAATCATTAAAAGCACACAAGTATATAGGTTTTATTCATCAAACACATAATTTTTCTGTCCTTTCAGATTTTTATGTAAGCATTTCAAGGTAAACTTCGAGACTCTTTGTCATTTAGACACACAGTTGTTAACCGTAGGATTGGATTTACAAAAACCAGTTAATCAAATCAATCTTCTCTTAATTAATTCGTTAAAGTTGCATATTGCTTATCTTTAAGTCAATTATTGTTTAAGGCAGAAAACAACTTTTCTGTTAGTTTTTAAGGTAGGAATTTCTAGGTTTACGAATGAAAGTTCCACATTTACACATCTCAAACCATTAATAAAGAAACAAATGTTTGAATGAAACAAAATCTAATTATTCATTGAGTCAAATCAACAGCGTGTAAATGATACCCCAAGTGGAGTTTAAAGGCTGTTAGGTTTAGTGAACTTAACAGACTTCTGTCATTAACTTTCATCAGCGGAAAGTAAAGCAAAGTCTGCATAGTTTTTAGATATTTCGTGCATATTTAGGATATTCATGATCCATTTTAAACTACTTTTAATGGTTTTTGAATGTCTTATCGGTCTTGCGCCTTCCTTATCTGTCAGATCTTTTAGTTAAATACGAACCCTCACCCCCTGCGACAGACTGGCGACCAGTCCAGGGGTGTCCCCTGCCTTAACCCATGGGTTAGGCTCCGGCAACCTCGTGACTCAGAAAGGGATGAAGCGGTTTGGAAAATGAATGAATGAGTGAACCCTCACGGACTATTTGTGTATATGTTTACTTCTTATTCCCATTTTATTTTTTTAGTACGGTGCTTCCGCATTTGGGTCGTCCCCCTCAGAGTCAGCTGCTGTTCTGCTGTGCGGCTCTGGATGGGTACCTGCATCGTTGCCTAGCTGTGGTGAGGCGGGTCCCCAGCTATGATGTTGCATTTAGCTGGCTATGCAGCTATTAAGAGAGAGTGAGGCCGACTATTAGCATTTCCAACAATCAATTTACCTGCTCAGCCAAGTTTCCATTATCTATCTCCATCAGCTAAGGGGTGGCAGGTGTTTCAGGGGTGGTGGGTTGTGTGTGGGTCTGGGAGAGGGGACTATGTGCTTGTTTTATATTTATTTGTTTGTTTTGTTTTGGTGTAAAGCACTTTGTGGGTTTTTTTAATTTGAAAAGTGCTATATAAATAAAAATTTATTTGATTTGATGGTGTCAAAGTCTGGAACACTGCCAAAAAATGTACAAATTAAAATTTAAAAATGTAGGATGATAAGTTAATAATATGTTATTGCAATGACAAATTAAAACCTGCCAGCAAAGCCCCTATTACCCCTTTTTCACTCGCCCTCATTGGCTGAGTAGCTGCATTAGGCCCTTCACTCCCCCCATCTGCCACCCTGGTCAGAGTTCCACGTGACAAATTCATTAAAAAACACACACACACTTTTCTCAAAATGGGGGCTTTTATTTTGGTTTCGTTTCCCTAGCAACCATTTGAAGTTTTGGTTGTCTGAGGGTGATGAACGAATCTATGTGATTTTTGAAGAATCGGCACAAGTAAACTTTTGGATTTCCTTGGCAACTGAAGTTTTTTAGACAGTAGTGATAGTATACTTAGCTTGACAGTATGTGTGTAAAATTTCTTGAAGATCAAACATTTTTTTCTTTTCTCATATTGTGGCCAAAAATGTGACAAATCCTAAAATTTCACCCTTTTGGATATACCAAAACATTCATATATTTTGGTTTTGTTAGTGAACTTAGAATGAAGAATTGAAAAGAAAGACAAACAGACGGCTGTCAGTAATGGAGGTAAGAAAGTATCCTTTGGTAAGATGTGGTCTAAATCCGGTGAAGGCCTCCTGCAGGAGGAGGGAGGAGGTGGGGTTTGGAGAGCAGAGCAGGACTGAGTTGCAAGGAAAGAGTTAGATTGACTGGATAGAATGTGACAGAATGACAGCTGTAGAGCTGTTTTTCCGAGAGGAAGAGATTCTTTTGGAAAGGAGTACTTCCCATTTTTCAGGATTTTCCTAAACCTTGCCTGTAATTCCTCTATGGTCTGAACTTAGATGCATCCATTTACTTTCCATGTTCCATATTTCATATCTATTTGATTTGCAACAGTATTTATCTGCATCATATGGTCCATTTTTTTAACAGTTCTTTAATAATTTGTGTCTAAGTCCTTACATACTCTCCATCAACCCGCTCAGTCATGATGCCATATAATATTTGGGAGTCTGAATACATTTTAGACCAAGAATAACATCAAACCCCTGATGGATCAGTGTTTGTTTCATCCTGAGCACATGCTGCCTCTGTAGCTCACAAGCATCACAAGCATATTTAGATTTCATATAAAGTAAAATACTCGATTGATGAAATCAAAAATAAATATGTGCATGTTTTGAATTCTCAACCCTGTGGTATGATGAGAGGCTGTACACTTTAATAACCTCTGGAGGAAACTGAAAAAGTAGGCGGGACTTCATCCCCTTCAGGTTACACAAACTGTGAGGGATCGGCTTACTTGCTGCTCATGCTGGCTGCTGATGAAGGGAATTGGTTGCAGTCCCACATTAGGACAACTTTGCTGACAAATGGATTTTATTTTTGTTTTTTAATCAACATCCATATTTGTTTCACCTTGACGCTTTCCAGGAGTCATCGCCCTTATTTTGAGGTTTTTGTTTTACAGATGAAGAAGAACATCTGAATATTCTGAAGAAGGCTTTAAGAGCGCATCTGCGTGTTTCAGACGGCTTGGTAAATCAGAGTCTGTACCTGCGTAGTGGATCACACAGGAAAACCACAGCTCCTATAGGTTGGATAAAGATTTGAGTGGATTTTGCAAAACAATTTAGAAAAAAGCTGTTTGTAACAAATGCCTGCAAGAAGTAAGAGTCTAAATGTTGTCGAGGATCTGAAAAACCAATTGAAACTGACAGGCTTGTTAAAGCAGAGATATTTGTTAGTCAGGGGCAAACAAAGGGAAGAGAGGTTTGAAAAGGTCAACACTAAAAGGAACGGATGTCTAATAGCAAGTTTACACTAGGATGGTTCTCCAGATTTAGTTGTAGTGTGTTGGGAATGACAAAAATGCTCACATCTTCATCAGTTTTGGTTTTCTTTCACTTTTGAGGAATCCAAACGACTGTTGGTGTTGCTCAGTTTGGAGGCGGTCTTCTCTAGAACAAGTTCTGAACACAAAGAGGAAAACCAGCTCGTCCTGATGACTATCATAAAGAGATAAGCACATTTGAACCATGTTTGCACCACGTTTACCCACATTTACAACATTTTTTAATGTGCAATTCTTTAGCTTCAGATGTTCACTCTTTTCAACTGTTTTGAACTCTTTTTATTTATAAAACTTTTCATTTATAAATCATAAACATGATTAAAAACATCAACTGTGTGTCTTACTTTTTGGTTTTTCATTTATTATGTCTTGGTTTGGGTAGTTAAATGATTAAAAATGAGGTTGCCTGTAACTCTTTGTTTTATTTCCTGTCTTTAGTCCAAGTAAACTGAAACTTAGGATTTCAGGCAGACCAGACCAGAGAAGTCAAGTTCAGATAAGTTTTCATGCCTATCAAATGTAACAGAATACAGGAGGAAAAAAAGCAGTGGTACCAGCAAACACTGAAATGGAGCTGACACTATAAATGCTGCTTAAAAACCATGTTCTTTGGAATAGAAACCTCTGAAATCATTTAAGGAGGTGCTGGCTTCAACTCGGAGAATCTCAAAAGAGATACTTCACTGTCAAACTATCTGTTTTAGTTGGATTTTTTTGTCAGAGAACTGTGGCTCTTCACTTTACACATCAGCCAACTTTAATATTAAAGGACTCCTTACATTTTCCCAGAATTTGATGATTATAATTACAAATGATGCACAAAAAAATGAATTAAATCTGAATTATTTTTAGCTTTGTTCTGTCTCGTTATTTCACCAAAACCATTGCAGGCCAATCACTACAGCCAGCATTGAAATGAACTGTGTGCTTTTAAAAAAAAGGTGAGGTCAGTCGTTACTGGAGATTATGCAGCCAAAAATAGCAGCTGCCCGCCAAGCACAAAACCTGCATTAGATCCTAGTTAAACAGTGATCAGCACTGCACCATGAAAAACACCATCAGCCGCAGCAGTTTTCTCAGAACCAGGAGAAGTGTAGTGTTACTTCTAGTAATCTATCTTCACTAGAACCTAGTTTCAGTTTACCTGCAGCCTAAAACAAATAACAAAAAAACACAATCTCTTCGTTTAGGACAGGATGCATTCGTATTACTCATAAGCTGCAGTGCTTACTGGCAAAGTCATTTTAACAAAAATCTTCATTCTTTTTGTTGTTTTTAGTTTTTTGTGTGATCAGACTCAGTTTTGTGTGTGTCAGGTTTTTTTTGAAGTAGTTAAGCTGTCCATTTCTGTTCCAGTCCTATGTTCTCGAGGGTCTCTGTTCCACTTGTTTTCCAGTTATCCGCGCTCTGCCTGCCGCTGATCACTGAGATCAAAAGTTTCACCGATAAGAAGCAGTGGGGGCAGGGGTGTCTGGAAGAGAAGCAGGACGGTACCCTCCCTGGTCAAAGCCATAGACGTACATTAAAATCATCACATCAGCTTTGAGTTTTCCATCATTTTGGCTGTGACTGTAACCAGCTCAGGCTTGTTCACTTTTTTGCAGTCAGCAAATAGATACACTGTGAAATATTATGAAGGAGTGGTGGAAGGATTCAATGCAGCCCCAAGATGTCAAATAATAAAAATTATTCATTTGAAAGACCAAAAAAAAGGATTAAAAACATGGAATTGGAGTAAGATAAGCAAACTGAACCGTAGCAAGAAGACAACAGATGAAAAGACGTGACTCTGAGTGTCTGAAAACGGGTTACAAACCTAGTTTAAGAGATTAACAAGGCTAATTAAAAAAGCTATTGACGTGTGTGCCAAATATTTTAGATGATGAGCTTTGAATAAGAAAGTATTTATATTAAAAAATACTGGCTGAGGTGAGGAAGAATATTTGCAGAGTAATTGTAGATTGTGAGACAGAGGAATCGGTAACATTGCTTGTTATGTGTGCCATAAAATGTAAGTTTCCCCCAGCATGAAATTAAGTTTTGTTTTCCATCCAGGTGCAAAGGATTGAGAAAGGGGAAATCAACAGGCTGAAAGAATAATGTCTCTACTTTTAGTTTCTTCATTACTTTAGTGAAAAACGTAAGTTTCTGTCACAGTGAGGGATATGTTTCCTTCTTCAGAATTAAATGGAAAAACTCTTTTTTTGGCTCCCAATTTTTTTTTTTTTTTTTAGAAGATTTGCGATCTGAAGCTTCCTGAGTTCAACAGGGATCTTGTCCTCATAAGTCACACAGATCCACTGCTGCACCCAAACACCAGAAACGGTCACATTTCCTTTCCCTTCAAATATAGGAATGATGTGTGCAGCACATTTTGCAGTTGCAGTCAATGTGGTGATAAGTAAAGTAAAAAAAGACTGCTGGATGTATTACATCTCTGAGAACTTTTTACAAATAAAACTCATGCTTTAATTAGCTAAATTATAATTGTTAATGTAAATTACACGCACTTATGATGTACAGATGTTGCTTTTGCCCAGCGTTCTCTAGTGGTTAGTATGATGCATGCACTGACCGCATGCAAATGCTGCATGCACCGGGTGTGCAGGTGATACATAGGTGCCCATAGGATGCCCAGACTAACTACACACCGATTGTCTAATTTCCTCATTTTTAACATGTTGTGTGCAGGGAGCTAACTAACGGGCTCAGGTTTCGGGGGGTTGAAAAATGAAAAATCTATACAATGCTTCTTACCTACTTCACCCTTACTTACTGATTAAGTGTTTGCTAAAACGTTTCGCCTGCAGCATGCCAGAGAATAAAAAAAATTTGTATGAACATGTTCACTCTTAACGGAGGAGTCCGTAACTTTGTTATAACCTGCATGCCCTGCACAGGTTTGGCCATTTTTTGTTTGTAGACAGCTCATATCCACCCTCAAGGGCAGTTGAGACTAAGGCCTAATCAATAGAAAAAGATATCTCATCCACTGCAAACTCTTCTGCACTCATCGGTATCTGAACCGATGATTTTCTATCATTGCAATCGGTTAACTGTCATTAGCTGCAGCAGATTTGTCCATTTCTGCAGCAAGATTGATGATTTTTCCAACTAGAGGATTTCTGTTGCTGTGGCAACACTGTTGCCTCTGCTTCTCAAGAAGTGAAGCAAGCAGTCAGTTAAAGAACACTAATAGTGGCAATGTAAAAAAAATAAAAAAAACTGCATTCTCTTAGTGTCACATACTAAAGAAAATGCAACAACAGTTGCATGGTTGAAAAAGTGAAGCATTCATTCAAAGGGTGTTCAAGGTAGTCTTCGGAAATCCTAAAAAATGTATGATAGCAGTAAAGGTAATAATAATGACAGGTTGTACTGTTAAAAAGTGAAAACTCCCAAAAAATTATAACAAACAGACAGAGATAAACTGAACTAAAAACAGGCCCAGAGAAACAAAATAAATCAACATTAAAGACTAAAAATGATTTGCTTTAAATCCAGACCAGTATGACTAACTGGAGGCAGCTGTGACAGACCCCAGGGGAACCATAGAACGGGATGGGGTCCATCTGGGGGGAGCCACAGCCAATTTATGAAGAATCCAAACCAAAACGTTTTTATAGTCATTTTTTTTTAATTCAAAAAGAGAAAACCAAGCTTGAAACTGCTTTTTATATATTCTAGCACTGGATGCTAATCAGGAAGCAAAGATTTCTGTGACATAGTTATGGAAGAATCAGGCAGAGGAAAATCCCTGCAGGAGCTCCCTCTCTGTGAAGCTGCAGCAGGTGGATGTTAAGCATGAAATTAGTAAAGATGAGGCCTGGTGATAATCTTGTTCTACATGACAGATTGTGCTTCAGATTTAAAGAATTTGTTTATCTATGTAGTCTAGAGGTAATGAGATTGTCAGGCAACATCAGGGCTTTCTCAAAGACTAATTTAACTTTTCTTTCTTTTTTACTTCCCTTTGTCCTGAAATGAGATGCTCAGCAATGTTGCCATTTTGTTTTTCTGAAACTGCATTTGCATGTCTGTGTTGAGTTCAGCCTAATAACACACATGAAGCTTAGCAGAAGCATGTTTGCAGCAGACGCTGGTTGTGTTTAGTTTTCAGAGCTGAACATGTTATTTCAAACACTAAAGTTCAGATTATATCCAGTTATTTCTCTGAATATTTTTGCCGGCACATATACAAAATCTTTATGTTATTAGTTTTTGGTAAGACATTATAATAAGGTACTGTTTGTTAATGTTATGTTAGTTAATGCATAATTAATTGAACTATTAGATAACATGATAACAGATGCCTTAATGCATTACATAGTATTACTAAATGTATTATCTAATGCATTAGTTAGCAGTTAACTAATGTTTTATTATTGTTATTGTCACTATTATTATGTTTATTTTAATTGCTTAGCATTATATTTGCAAAAACTACATAATAGTTGATACATTTGAAAATCCTAAAAAATTCTAAAGTTGTCAAGGCTTTACACATAAATTAACTGTTGAACACTAATGCATAAGGAAACAGTTTTTCATGCTTTGTTATGCTAACTAATTCATTAACTCACTTATTAATGCAAAGTAGTACATAAAAATGTCTTTTAATATGTTAATAATGCTACTTATGCACTAACTAATGTTAATAAAGGGTAACTTATTGTAAAGTGTTGCCCAACTATAAATGGAAATATTTTTCAGGACGGATCAAAAATCAAACCGGATTTTTTTTCTGCTTAAAAAACAAGACTTCTTTGGATGGTTAATCTGATTTTTCCTTAAAACTTAAGCCAGAGTTGGAGTTTGAAGCTCCAGAGAAGCTGGAGTTCAAAGATTCTCATCTTTTCTGCAGCTGTTTCTAACCGATCATGCAAACCAAGTTGGATTCATTTCTGTGAGAAATCAGTCCGCTGGGGCCACACACACAGTAAAACCAAAGGCAAGCCGACAAGCTGCTCCACACTTTTCTTTTTTGTTTTTTTTTTGTGAAAAGTTAGTTACTGAGCTGAACAAGAAGTGTTTCTGCAAACAGGAGGATGACAGCAGGATTTGGATCCACTAACTGTGTAGGTGTAAACAGGCGGCCTGTGCCTTCGTTACAATGGGATGTTTCATTCTGGAGACACACACACTTGTAGAAAATCCATCAAAAGAGGTTCTTGATTATTTTGGCAGACGTTTGTGAAGCATCCGAAAACAGACCTTCAATGATGCTTTGTGTGCTTGTGTTGCTTTTTTCCATCCTTCTGTCACACCTTTGAGGCTATGCAGCTGGTTGGTTTATGAGTTGTCAGGAGGAGCTTAAAGGGATTTGTGTTTTTGTCTGCTGCAACCGTGTAAATTGGCTGCTGGAGTTATTTTTGTACCTGCCACAGAAACCTCATTGAAATCCCATGAACTACATTCTATCATTTTGGCCTCAGTGTTCGGCTGCACGTTTTCTGAGATCGAGCTCCGTTGCAGAACTGCTGTGGCTGGCCTGTGTGGTATTTACTGACAAGTTCCTCATTATTTTCTCCCTCAAGGCACAAGTTTTTTGTCTCGAGGTGATAGCCATAGGCGACAAGTTCTAGAAATATAGCAAATCTGTAACATCTCCCTAACAGGTTTTACAGCTTGTCTTATTACTGTTACAAAATTTGTTACAGCAAATCTTGGTAGAGAGCTTTCTATGAAAAATTCATCTAATTTGATGACACGCTTCTTCAGATTTGAATGAATTGTGTATTTTATATTGTACATTAGGCCTCTGTCTGTGAGCCGAGCAATTTCCTCATTTGTGTCTCGCATGTCTCAGGGGAAAAACAAGGCGCCGTGCAGCTGATGGATGACTTCAACCTTCCATTGTTTCCCTGTTTCTGAAGCCTTGAGAAGCACAAACATGCACACGGTCACTCACACCACTACAACATCTTAGCATCGCAGCAAATTAAATTAAATGATTTTGAAATGTTTGTATAAATGTTTAAATCTTTATATAACATGGTTATAATTGCACACATTAACATTTAAACGTTATTCCACTTTCCAGAATGAATCGCACAATATGAATATGTAATGACTCAGGGGGAAATCTTTAGATGATTCGGTGTGATTATGATTCAGGAGGTTTCAATGACTATCAATGCATCTTGAATCTATGCTTGTTTTAATGTTTCCTCTTCACCACAAGACACTAGAACAATATTACTTACTTTTATCCACCAAAGTTCATTTGTAAGTAAAGTCAGCAAATAAAAACTGTCCACCACAGTATACAGCCTCAAGTCATTTGTCATGAAAGCTCAGATTGACTTTATTATTTGCTTAGCTTTTTCCAATGACAGTTGAAGTTTCCTCCTAATATCTAAAATAGTCCTTTGACTGTCGGAAAGCATCTCTGTTGTGTTCCCTAAATGCTTAGTTTTGGTTTGACACATCACACACATGGCATGACTTTTGTGCAAAACACTTTGATGACTGTCAACATTAAAAAAAAGCCTAAATGCTTATTTTAACTTATTTTTGCCTTTATTACATTGAAATTCACAGTAAAAAAAAATAGTAGTACTGTAGTACTTTCACAGGGGTTGTAAATAGGCCGGTTTTCTTGTTTCTGGCTCTTTGACATATATTCCTGAATTTGTGCAAAAATCGCGCCACCCATATTTGTCATTTTTATTGAAGCTTTTATTGAAGCTTTATTTACTGGAAAAGCCAGACTAGGCTGAATTTTGCTTTAGTTTTTCCTTCAGGCTCCTCTTTTCGAAACTTGATTCTGTCACCTAGAAGAAAAGGTCTGCAACAACCAATTTTTGGATAATGCCGAGGCAGCAGCACGGTGCGACTGCATGTGATTTTCCCTTCTGAAAGAATATGTCAAGGTTGTGGCTGCCTGACATCCACAACAGCAGTGAGGCAGAAAAACCTTGCACAGAAAAACAACATCAACTATTTTGCTGAAATCTAATATGTAACACAAGGAACCATGTTTGTGGACGGACTCTTGCAGCCGAAATTGACTATAAAACACTGATTAAAGCACTTCTGTTGTATGTGATTCCTTTAAAATCACAGTGGCAGAAAATTACAGCTGTGTAGCTTTTACAGTTAAAGTGTTAGGAACATACGTTTTGTGTTACCAAAGTGTCTTATCCATATATAACTTAAACATTTACCGTATTATTATGACTGTTGTCGTTAGCTGGACAGTCTGCAGTTGGAGGCGGTTACACTGTTACAGTAGAAATCTTAAGAAGACTGAATCTTGGCTGATTCAGTGCTCCTGTTTGCACCTCATTTCTACTGATTAAATCTTTTCTTCTCTCCTGCGGGTTGAAATGGAAGTGTCTCACACCGTGGAGTGGAGTTTATGAGACTTCATGCAGTCAATACTGTAGTGATCAGATGAGATGTGGAAGCAACACACGGCCACGAGACAAACACCTGAATGAAGTCCAGGTGAAAAAAAATTGAAGGAACTCAAATGAATTTTATTTTCAAACTCTAGAATTAGGATGTATCACTCTCTGTTCCCTTTCCTCATTGACACGCAAGGTTTTTTTATCAATTTTTAAGCTATGTACACACTGAGCATTTGATGTGGGTTCAAAACGGGGATTCTTAAATGCGTTTTATCTGGATTTCACACTGGATGATTCCTAATATAACATGCTTAGCTTTGACAGGTCATGCTCCACCATTTACTTGAATGATTTTATTGTTCACTTTAATAACAAAATAACATTTTATTTACCTTTTGTGAAAACCATGCACACAGAAAACACCAAATTAGCTCATATGTGTATTAAGTAATTTTGTAAAAAAAAAACAGAGAGTCTTTAAAATGAAGTAAATTTTACCAACAGAACTGTTGGAAATTAATGAAACTTCTGATAATTGCTATATTATTACAGATTTTTCAGCATTTTTCTTTTTCACTTTCTTGTCTCTTCACCAAATGGAGTCAATTGCATGCTTTTATTAATGGAGTTTATATTAAGAGAAGTAAATAAAAACAAAAACTGACATTAAACAGAACTATGACTTTATTTTTTGAAACATGGACTGGACGTGACAGAGACTCAAAGAGCCTGTAGGACTCATGGGGCTTCAGTCTGTTCCCTGTGGCGGTGTGGAGTGCTACAGTGTTCTCTCAGGACCCTGTCAGCTCAGGGTTTGACACTCACTTCAGGAGATGACTAATTCCACTGACCTTCACAAGTTTGATTTATGTGGGACTCGCCATCTGACACTGGAGGTGGTTCATGAGCGAGAAGAGAGGACTTAATGGCTTTGTTCCTTCAGATATCAAGTACTCTTGTCAAATCAAGAGCATAATGCTTGACCTTTTTAAAGTCCCACTCAAATCAATTTTTGAGCTATTTTGAAAGCATTTCCAGTGATCTTTTAACTGTGATTATGTCGCTTTTATCCAACAATAAACATGAAGAAAACTGTGATTTTATATGACATAGTTTCTGCAGGGTGGCAGGTGAAATTTTTCTTCTGAGATGTGGGTGAAACCACTAGCATGGAGCAACCCCACCACCCCCTTCCCTAATTTAAATGGAAAAAACCCACAGAAATGCAATTTTAAGCTTAATTTTCTCAATATATGTCCTCCATCTTCAGAAAATGCCCCAAGATTGTGTTAAGAACACCCAAAAAGCACAGTTTTCATTGGAGTGGGTCTTTAATCAAGCTGGAAGTTGAATGCTTTTCAACAATGCAAAAGAAATGTTTTTGCAGAGAGACATCTGGCACTTCACATCAACAACCAGTTCAGTGCTCCTTTTGGAACAGATTGAATGTAGCGTTAAGAGTTCCTCTCCATTTATTACACCTCCTCACAGGACCATCACTGTTTGAGACTTTCATCAAACCTTGAACCACTCATAAATTGGTGGAAATGCTTCTGGTGCATGGAAATTCTTCCTCCGTGGACAGCATCCTAATTCCTGCCAGTTTGATTCTCCTGTGGGTGAATGAATACCTGGGGAGCTGCGAGGACGTTCCAAAACCGATAGCTGCGACCGCACTCAGGTGGGAGCTGGAAGCTGACAGCGTTTAATTATGCATAAACTGCCCTGCTTGAGGCAAGACAAGCATGTTTGCATGTGAGTATTGATGGTGAGGAGTGTGCCGCGTTTCAGTGGGTAGGTTACAGCGTGGCACCACAGGCTTTCCACGGATGTGCAATATGAGAGGGGCAGGCGGTTGAGCTGAATGCGGGAAAACGAGCCTCGTAATCTGATACCAAGTCAGAGGCGTGGAATAGAGGGAAATGTGAAGGGAATTATTGTAGTATTTACTATCACGATTCAGTGGCAAGAATACCTAAAAGCTGTGGGCTCAGTGAGTGTGTTTGCTCTGTTATTAGTTAGTGGGAGGACACAATTAAAGCAAGATTCAGTCATCTTCCTTTTTATGAAACAGTTCAAACACAAACAGGCTTTTCAGATTTAATGAGGCAAATGTGAAAAAAAAGACATTTTTTTAATATTTAATACAAATAAACTTTAAACAATTCTTATTTGGGAGCATCTTGAGCATAAATGTATTGCCAATCACAGTCTTAATTATTTGCTAGACAGGGTTGACGGGTTCTGTGAAGAGGCACAGCTGTCTACAACACCTGCAGGAGGGAAGACTGTGGAAGGAGAGGGCCTTTTATGTAGACTTATTCCGGTGATAGCAGAAGAAGCTGTAAGAGCATGCTCATTGCCAAACCTAATTATCCAGTCCAAGATGATCTGGAGTGTCTCACAGCGTGGATTTGTGCAGCAGCAGAAATTTTCTGACGCTTTTGTTCTTTGGTTTATCTGTTCATTTCTTTTGTTGTTTTGCTTCAGAGGTAAAATCTTCTTTAGCAGCTGTAATGTAGCTACACAACAAACCTTGTGACTCTGTTTCTGCCTCTAAACAAAAAAAAATCTACTTTGACTATAGACATTAAAAGAGTTCTTTATTTTCATTGTTGAACCAATAAATTTAGATTTCAAAAAGCACATAAGCAAGTCGATGTCCGTTAACTTAAATCAATTTAGTTCATTATTTTACAAAGCACCCGTTTATCACCAAGGTTGTCTAGACAAAAGCCAAGAAGCAAAATGAATGACGGTCATTATAATCTAATTTAGTCCAGATCATTTCAATAAAACCAATTTGTCTTCAATGTATTTCAATAAGTCTACAGAAGTAACTAACAGAAACACTGAAGAGTTCTCGATGTAATCCCTTTATCACCAGTGGGTCATTGTGGGGAGGAAAAACTGGAGAACTGTTGCTGAACCACAGAAAGACTGGAACATCTGTTGTAAGACAAAAAAGGTAAACTAGTAACTACAGCAGTGAGGGAGCAGGAGGCAGACTATCGCAAAATTGCCAAGAGTTTTATGATAAAAAAAGGGATAAGTAACTGCAACAAAGAGACCAAGATAAAAACAAACCATTTCTAATCCACTGAGCATCTGGTACGGGACAGAGGAAATAAGACAAACAAGAGAACAGAAACAGACGAGCATGAACCCACTGGAGCATCTGTTGATGAAAGAAAAGAAATCAAGCAAATATAAAATCACATAGTGAAATGGCTACACAGCAGAAACAGTTACAGTCTGGTTTCAAAAGCTTTCTTTGTTCCTTGTGGCCGTGGTGCATTGGTAGAGCGGTCGACCTCTGATTAGAGGATTGCAGGTTTGGTTTCCGCCTTGCCCGCCCATGTGTCAAAGTGTCCTTGGGCAAGACACCTGGTTGGTGCTGCCAGCCTCCATGAGTGTTTGAATGTGTGTGAGAGGGTGAATGGAATGTAACTGGAAAGCACTTTGGACCTTAAAGAAAGGTAGAAAAGCACCAAATAAGTATTTACATCATTTATGCGTTTCATGTCAACTTTAATGAGGATTTTTTTTCATCATTACCTCATTGTTTTAATGTTTTTCAAGATCAAAATCCAACACAAAAAAGGGTTGTGGTCCTTGATAACCAGGTGATCCTCAGCTTTAAAACCAGCCTGCTGGTTGTCTTTAAAGAGGTGACAGGCCTATTTGATCCACTTTAGTATTTTTTAAGATCTCAACCTTTTGGACGGATCTAAGTTCTGCCACTTCAAATTCAACCAATGTTGACGCCTATAAAGGTGAAAAACTGCTTCTAACCAGTGCGTCACCGCAAATCCATCCAAAAGGAGTCAGTGGTTGCAAGATTAAAATAAGGACTTATTTTCTTATTTATGTTTCAAAGCTGTAATTTTTTTCCCAGAACATTGTGCTGTTCTTGAGCTGGTTGTGCCTTTATTGATCCAAAAGCGTGCCTACAGAGCGTACTGCTTCCATTTCTATCGACTAATTAGCACGAGACAGTAAATCTGCTCGCTCCAACACCTCGCTTCATCCTGTTTTATGCTGTAATCCGTCACCTCTCTGTCGCAGGTCTTTTCCCAGAGTAGAAGGTGGTCCATGATGGCTTTCCTCTGCTTTTATTCCATCTTATCGGTACCATTGAAAGGAGTAGATGTGTCTCAAAATGAATGAGTCTTAGTTGGAGAGGCAACAGGAACTCCAATGGGAATCCAGTTGTTTTCCCCAATAAATGAAATCTTTCCTGGTGTGACTTTACTCTGCAGTGGAGCAAAAAGACCTTCGAGAAAGTCTAAACCTCTTTACATTTTCACTAATCTCATGTTGTAGCTGTAGTTCCTCTGCATTAATAAAAGTAATTAGTTTGTAGGTTTTTCATATAAATTATGTCTGATGTGCTGTTTTCAATCAGGTTGTCCCACAACAGAAAAATAAGTTACGTCTTTCCTCTTCCCTCGTTTGTTGTTGCTCTTCCATTCATCTATCCATTTTCCAAATCAGATTAATCTCTTTTTGGGTCACTGGGATGCTGGAGCCTATCCCAGTGACTGTTGGCTAAAGGCGGGATACAAACTAAACAGCCTGACAATCTGTTGCAGGGCTGTTGTAGTTCTTTTTAGCCCAAAAAGATATATTTTTCAAATCTACATTTTTCGTCACAAATTCCTTTCACTGCTTGTTGAGGTCTGGACTTCAGAGCCAGAGCATGTGAGTGAGAATAATGTATCATACTCTCATAGATGCTCCTTGACACCACCTGAAAATTTCCTAAATAAGGTGAGGCCAGACAAACATAGTTATTGTAAACATTAGGCAGTCTGATGCTGCATTTTATGTTTACGGTGGAAGCTGGACCTCAAGTTGACTTGGCTGAAAACCTCCAGATCATAACCCAACCCTGCACTTACAGGACCACATTGCAGATTTAATGCATCATATCTATCAAATGCCATACCCTTGTCCATTTCTATAGACTTCGTTTTTATGCCACTAATGGCAGTTCTTTTATTTTTAAAGATAAATGCATTTCTTCAGGTTTTTCCAGCTTTTATCAGTTTTATCTCAAACTGCTCTGCATGTAAGGATCCTTTTCTTCTATTACATTTGTTCAGACATTTGAGTAATCTCTAATCATTATTTTAATTATTTTCACACTGTTCTTCCTCATAGATAATTTAGTTAAGGTTAGAATTACCCAATATCTATTTATATGTACTTTAATGTGTCATTTGAATCTTAATCATACTCTCTAAAGACCCATCAGGGAGCTGCATTCCTTCCAGGACAAGTGGCATTGAGGAGGAAGCTTTTTCCCCTTTTTCTCCCTTTCATCAATTGCCTGCTTTTCTGCCCTTTTCATCCTTTTCTTTGTGTCCAAAGAGTCCAGTCTGACAGACTTTGCCATTTAAAGATCTGTCCCACTTTTGCAGCCTATTCCATAGAAAGGTTAGCCGGAAAAAACCTGCTGCTTTTATAATCCGTCTTTTCTTCCCCCCTCTTTTTCAGGGCAGCTGGAAGTTGCACCACCCACTGCAGCCCAGTTAAGATATGGTAAGAAGTCTTTTATTCCCAATAGTTCTCACTATCTGATCTATTTCTAAACTCAGTAAAAGAGCAGATGTCAACCATGACCTAAAGTGTTTCACAGAACACCATGCACACATGCAAACATAAAAACGTACAAAACGGCATAGACACTGTAGAGCTGAAAGATAATAAAAATAAAGAAATGCAATAAAAAAAAACGATGCAGCGCATCACAAAGTCTTCAATCCCAAAAAGCTCTTGGTGTCATATTTAATATATATTTTTTCTGTCATCGTATGGTAAAACTAAAAAATAGAATAGAAAGAAGATAGAAAATAAAAAATATATATTTTAAATAAAGATTTGCAAATTACCCAGATTTAACAGCTCGCACTTTACATATTATGATGTAAATGTGTTTAATTACATAGACCAGAAATTTAGAAAATCAAACGTTTTTTGCTTTATTTGAAATTTCATTTTTCAAGTCATGGAGTTACTTTCCTCTTTCAAAATGGTTTCTTTGCTCTCCTGCTGTGTGAAGTAAAACTTTTTTAAAAGTACACAGATTCCCTTAAACTAAAAAATAGATTTCCTTTGATTGAGTATGATTATAACTTATTAGTGTGATGGTGTAACAGATGTGTAATAGAGTGTCCCTTGAAGCAATGCTGGGTCTCTTTTTCTGTTACTGCTTCCACAGTGTTGTATAATGTTAGTGTTCTAATTAATTCTGGAGGAAGTTTAATGAAGTCCACCTGCTGAGCTGAAACCTTGAGCTGCCGTTTTCAGTCTGTAATGCTCAGTTAATGATGTGGACTCATCCTTTCTTCATCTTTCATTCCTGCAGAGAAGTTAGACGTCCTGCAGGTGTCTTTGACATGATTCAAATCATTTTCTATTTGTACTGTGTTTGTGCACTTCATTCAACAGAGACAGCACACATGAGAAATATCTCTTTCTCCCTCATGAAGGAGATATTTATCTTTCGTTTTGTTAAAATTGTGTTTTTTTTCTGTTCTAACACTCAACACAGATAAATACACTTTCTGATGTTCTTTTGCTCTTTTTTTTCTCTCATCAAAAACCATCTCATCGCACAACTGTATTATTTTACTCTTTTTTATGCATGTTTTTGCTGGTATTTTTAGTGCTTTTTATGTTAGACATCAAAGGAAGTCTGTCCTGATTTCTGTGCTTTTTGAGCCAAATGTGTTAAAATAAAAAATTAGAATTACCAAATATAACAATAAAAGGTTGAATTAACTGTGTCTGAGCATAACCTTTTAACAGTCAAAAAATACTGAACCACTGATGTCAGAAAATCCAAGTACAGTATAGTATTCAGCACATTTTTATTTCCTTCAAACATGTATTCATTTATTTAACCTTTTATTTAAAAATATTTTTATTTTTAACTGTGGCGTGGGATGTTGATAAGTGTGTCTGCTGTGCTGCTTAGAAGAGCCCAACCTGGGTTAATCATGTAAAAAGGATGTCTTTCTACCAGCAAGGGAAAGACAAGGCATGTCAGTGGATGCAGTTTATTTTATGTTTTTTGTACTCTGAAGTGGTAAAAAGTCACATGACGCTAACTCAGAATAAAGCAGGATTTTTCAAAATGCTGGGAAGTATTTTAGCTTGTAGCGGTCTGCTGAAAAAACAGCTAGTTTTGTGTGTTTCTAGCAGTGCTTCTGCTTCCATTCTAGACTTAGACTAAAGATGAACAAAAATGATTGAGTTGTAATTTCTGATTTCACTCCTATATTGCCAAACCCCAAAGATAAAGCTGTTTTGCCAGAAGCTACACAACAATTCAAAGTCTTATCTCTGAACATCAGGTTGATTTGAAGTTGCGTGGTCACTCAGAAGAGAGCTGTTCTTAATGCTGCATCCCATCAAATTTCTCATGTTACAAACAGCAAGAAAACATCAGAGAAAACAGATTAACAGGTAGACTAAGTCTGAAGGGCTCTTCAGGCTCAGTCAAAACTAGATTGTATCTGCTGTTAACATTCTTACTGGAGAACATCTTTGGTACTGTGATCTTTTTGTGCAAGAGGGGATTACCTTGTAGGTCGGGATAAAATATTGAACTGCCACCATAAGCCCAGCAGCTGTCCAGCCGCGTGTCAGTGAAACACTTAAAGCAAAAATATAGTACAGAAGGGGAATTCAAGATAAGGACTAAAAAAGAAAGGTCTGAAGCTGATGATAATCAGGTCATGTCAGTCTTGGAGTTTAAAAAAAGGATGTGATCTGTTATTAACCCCATGTTTAACTTTTACACAATAAGTCCCCAATTTGTGCTACAGAACATTCTTTTAAAGTTTCTTAAACTCCCTATAGATTTCAGTAGAGGAAAAATGAGATTCAACACAACCGGTTGATGCTTTTGTCCAAGTCTGTGATGTGTAAATAAGCTGCTTTGAACTTGTTTTTCATTTAAAAGCTGTAATGATATTAAAATTCAGACATTAGACGCCAACTAATGATCAGCTTGTTTAAATAGGTACGGTTCAGGCTGATGCCCAACCTCTTTCAAACGTGTTTGTAAATACATTTACCGTCAAAGTTTATTTTTTACACGACATTCATTCTGACAAAGAATAAAAGGTTGTCAAAGTAAAATTAATGTAACAGAGAAAAAGCAGGAAGGGGAAAGAACCTTTGAGTTCAGTCAATCTGATTAAAAGCTTTTATGCCAGAACTCCATTCTGTCGTAATGAATAGTCAAGTGGTTTCCATAAAACGGGACATGTTCCACAGTTTTATTTTCATTGCTTTTGGCATCAACTGGGTTTGAATTTATTACCAAATTGCAGTTTTTTGCATTGTATTTTGCTTGATGGACTAAAAGCCAAAGGAGTCAATAAAAGTAAATGTGTTATTTTGTGTATTTGTTTGGACTCCGAGCTCTAACTGCAGAACATATTGGAAAAATTATTACAAAACCTTTTTTTGTTTTTTATTATTTCACTGATCAAATCTGATCTATTAAAGCATTTATGAGACACTAATGCTAGCTAATAAAATTGCATGACAGCATTTGATTGTTACTTTATGTTATACAAATACTATAAGAAAATGTTCAAATGAGCAGAAAATAATAAAACCACAGGATCACAGAGAGAACAGCTCTTCTTTTTTAATCAACAAGCTTGATAGCCTTTCCTCAACCTTTATTTAGTCCTCACTCAAAATATCAAAGAAAGATCAGCTTTATTCCAAAACGTTCAGTTGTAACAGCATCATTTGCATGAAAATCCTTCTACTTAAAAGCAGCAGAAATGTTTCCAAATTGACAAATATGTAAGAATGTCATTTGAATTTGTTTCACTTTATTAAATTCCTACATTCTCCTCCAGAATAGGTTTGAAAGAAAGCCAGTTTTAAAAGCAACCACTGTATGTCACAGGGGTCTACAAAAACCTTTACAATGCTTTGGATTTTCAATTTTAGTTCACACAAAATCAAGTTAGTTACTGGAGCAATATCAGGCTCCCAGCTCACCTGAGATTCAGCTTTATAAACATTATGTTCAACTAAATAATCTGTTAAAATCCTAAATGAGTTTAAAGTACCCTTTAAGTTAACAACCAAAGTGATATAATGAGTTTAAAAATACATTAATTTATTTTAAAAATATTTTGATTTTACTAAAAGTTGAGATAAATATCACTAAAATTACTCAGTCATTTGAGTATAAGAATAACATTAACCTGAGCTCTAGTTTTGGAAAGAAAGATGGTGAGCAATATTTCTGTATTCATTAAGCTTCGATCTTATTCTTTGTGACTTTCTGAAATGTGAGTTTGTTTGTTTTACAGTTTTGCTGCATAATGCGCTTCCCTTTGTTGGATTTGGATTCCTGGACAACTGCATCATGATTGTTGCTGTAAGTGGGCTTCACGCAGTCATCCACACGGCATCTGCTCATTAGTGGTCACTCAGAAAACCATGATTTTATTTCTCTTCAAGTTGATTTTTTTATCTCAAAGTTACACTTCATTTTTGCCATTTGTACAACTAAACTTTATTTCTAATTACTTTCTTTGTTATTTTTTAAGTCTTCATGAAGTGATGAAACAGAAAATGCTAGTAGAGAACAACAAATGAAAGTTTGGGTTATTACAAAGGTGCATTTTAACTTAATTTTTTTAATTTGTGAAGAGATAAAAAAAACATTATTTCTCAGGATCCCTGTTTGCGTTTTTATCATAGGGATCTTCATATAGGTCCTGTGTGGTGTATTTGTGTTATGGGGTTATTTAAAGAAATATCTGTTGAGGATAGAACCTTTAAGCAGCCGACATTAGATGTTTTTTTCATTAAAGTAGGCACAGAAAATCCTAAATTGTATTCACATTTGTCATTTGTGTGTATGTTTGTCCCTATAGGGCACACAGATCGAGTTATCCATCGGTGTCATTCTGGGCATCTCAACTATGGCAGGTACCAGAATAACTTTGAAATGTTCTTCTTCAATGTCTTCCATATTTTAGTCTAAATGCATCTTCTATTTTCTGAACCAGTAAAAAAGAAAAATATCCGTGCATGAGGATGGATGGAGAAGAAGGATTTGAAGCCTATTTCTGTGGCTGTTGCTGAAGTGCTTTAGTGAACTGAAGCCTCTTCCTTTGACAACCTGCCTCGAGCAGGAAGTCAGTGTCAGCTTTTGGTTAAACCGGACTGAGAAACATCTGCAGGGGTGAGAAAAGTCTGGCACTTAGGATCAATTCTAGAGCTTTGGAAAAAACATGAATATGTAAAGTAATAAAATAAGGGGCTAAAAGTGTAAGTGGATGAAGGTGAAACAAAAGAAAAGAGGAGTAGGCCTACTAATTTAAAAATCTATGAGAAAAATGAGCAATTTGGGAAAAAAAAAAAAAAAACACAGCACGACACAAATACAACTCTTAATGAACACCACACAAAGACACAACAAAAACATGAACACCTAGTGAAAAAGCAGACAAAAACAGAAAAAAAAACAGTAATTACTGCCATTCTATCTTCATTATCTAACACTGACTGAAATTAGGGTCACCGGACAGGTCAACAAGACATCCCTCCCACTAACCACTTCCTCCGGATCTTCCTAAATATATCGTCAGGCTAGGGGGAAGAAACGTAACCTTGTTATCAGTGTAGAACGGCGACAGTATTTCTCATTTTGGAGGAATAAAGACTCTGATCTGAGTTCTCTCCGTAATAACTGAGCTTTTTATCTTGACTTTAAAGGAGATTCCAGCCACCCTTTTGCTGCTTCCATGAAATCTTAAAAACTCTTTTGGCGGGAAAAGTGTAGCTAATTTTCCAAACTTTATGGTGAGAGTAAGTCATCTATTGTTATCCATTTTTTTAAATGACTACTTGCTGTGTTGAAAAAAAAATGCTAAATTAGTTGAGAATTAATTCTTTATAATACTGTTACACCGTGTTAGAAATGCGTGACTCAAATATGAGACAGTGGGTAAATAAGATGTTTTCTTCCTGAACACTCATATAAATAATTTTGCATCTTAAACAACATTGTTTTAATCAAAAACTTACCAAATTACCCAACATATCATAAATGATACTATCTATATCTCATAAACAAAGATATATTGAAGATTTTTGAATTTTCTGTAATTTTTTTATGCATTGGGCTTTACAGACATAATAAAGTGACAACAAAGCCACTGTTGGTTCCTTTAAAGACTCAATGGTTCTTAAATTAATCTATATTAAAGAATAAAAATGTGAAGTGGCTCATAAGCTAATGCACAAAACTAATATTTTTTCAACCCAAACCCAAACTCTGTCGTAATTCTGGTTACAGTGCTTCATGTCATCTCAGCTCTGAGAGCACAAACCAAGACAGTGCTGCAAGCTGCACTCCAAAAAGTGGGGTTTGCATTACTAAAGTTGGAATTAAAAAGAAAAAAAATCTGAGTCTTCTAAGAACTTCTAGGCTGCTCTGTATTTGCGAGATCATAATCGTAACACCCATATTCAGACATTGCTTTTCATTAGATGACGCTTTACTGCATCCATGATCAAACCCTGAGTTTGAGCTCTGGCTGTGAGAGCAGAAAAGCCAGATGACTTTTCTATTTCTAGTCTTAATGGATTCCAAATTCCAAAAAGGAAGTTTATTCTGTAAAAGTATGTACTGTAGATTTCCCTTTGAGGCATCTGCTATTGTAGCAGCACTTTGAGATGTTATCTGTTGGAGGTGACATGTTTTATCCAGGTTTACAATTAAGCTGCTGATGCCTTACTTACATTTTAAAGGATCCACACAACCCCAATCCCTCTACTTTTAGATTCTTTTTACCAAGACCTGCCATGTTGAAGACATTCTGACATGTGAAGAGAAGAGTGCTAATTTCTTCACATAAGGCGGTTTTGGTCTCCATGGAAAAAGGATTGTGAGTAGTTTGGACTAATTATTTTGTTTTAGGAGCGGAAATGATGTGAAAACTCCCAAGCAGGATTAATTCTATTAAACACTCAATCGTTTTGCTGAGATTAGCTGTCAAACATTCGTTCCCATTGGGAGGCCTTACAAGATGAATATTATCTTCTTCTTTTGATTGCGCCTTTGAAACCATCTGTTCTGACATTATCAGCTTGTTGGATCAAATTAATGCAGTTAATGTACGCCACACCTTTCGAATAGTGAGTGAGAATTTTTAGAAGTTGCAAACTGAATCTTAAGAAAATAAAAATATCCTCTTTTTTTTTTTTTTTTTATGTCTGATTTTCTGTTTTTCTATAGCAAAGTAATCTTAGTTTGAGAAAACATCTTAGTGACTAGAATTTTTTTCTTAAATGTGAATTCTTGATGAGACCATATTGTTAACCTCATTGGTAATTTTGCTTATTTAAATAATTTTGTTCACATTCTTAGAATTGTTGACTTATTTATGTCTTTTTTTGCATCGATTGTTGTGTATTGTGCTTTCTAGAGACTTCCCGTTCTATTTTAGGTGATGATCTAAAACAGTGTTTTAAGATTTGCCATAACAAGTAGCTCTAAAGTGAAGTTGATTCCAAATTGAGAAACTTTGTTTTTTTCAGGAGTTAGTGAGCATCTCATCCATGATAATCCACATGTTCTCTGATGATGCTTCCCTCTGTGAGCATTAATGCAGAAAACCCTCCTTTTGTGGGTCTCAGAACTAATACGTCTGTCTTCTGTCTGTCGGCTCCTTCCATATCCTCCACAAAGTGCTTATAGAGCAACAGATCTGAATCAGTCTCAGACAAAGCTGCATCATCATATCTGTGACGATTTGCTGCAGAGTACACGAGTCCCTTTTCTAAATGAGGCAAATGCCTTAACAGCAAATCAAAATCGAATCAGATCATGTACATTTGCTTGAGTTTCTAACAAAAATTCAAAGAAAAATCTTGAGTGATGTAGTTTTGAATGACTTTTGTGTCCAAACATCGAACTCTTTGCTGTTTTTGTTCCAATCCCACATGAGAATTTTTATACTTCAACTGAACTCTGAGCAATTCGAAAATAACACAAGTGAAGAGCAGAGTAGATTTCACCACTTCTCCTGCAGCATTTAGCAACAAGAAGGTCTTCATCATAAACTCATGACATGACAGAAAGAGGCAAATAATTATTATTCGCTACTTGCGTAGAAAGATTGGTTCTGCCAGTTTCATGACTCCAAAGTTTTCTGGCTTCTTCGTGTGTTGTCAGGGCCGGGACGCCCAGCTCCACCTCCAACCACCAGAGGGAGCGCTCTCCTGAATATTGATCCTCTCTGCTCTCTCCCCCACGTCCTCTCCAGCTAACTCTTTTTATTTTCATCAACCCTACAATATATATGCCCACTCATGCACAAGGAGAACATGCAAACTCCACTCTGAAAGAGCCAGGATTCAAAGCAGGGCCTCCTCACCGTGGGGTGGCACCCAACGCTGGGAACTTTTTAATCAAACAGTTTTATCTCAGACTATTTTCAGCTAGATTTACATTGAATGCAACTGAGTTTGTATGCCATAGAGTTCATACACAATTTTTCTTCAGATGAGTGTTTTCCGGCATGTAATCAGAAACAGACCACATGAGGTCATTTATGTAGCACATCCAAGTCCTGCCACGGCTCCTCATGGGAGTTCCTTGCTGAGTCCTGGCTTAACAGTAAGATCTGCCTAACGCTGGATGCATTAAAGAAGCAGAATTGTTGATTGATGATATCTGAATCATCTTTTTCACGTTTGGCTCTGATCTGGTTTCCAAGCTTAACTTCTTGTTTTTTTTGTTATCAGATTCGCGATATATTTAAACATACCTGACATGTTTCGACGGCAACGTTCTGTTTTCATCAGAGTTGTCAACAGGCGGTCGGGTGTGACGTGCATAAAAACAGCTAATTGTCACTGAGATGGAGTCACCTGTCACACTTTGACAGGTGGCTCCGCCCCTGCTGTCCGCCCGCTGCTAGCAGATGTTGCTGCAAGTATGGGTGAGCAGGAAGGCCCCCTCATTCGGTTCATGGTTGTCTGGACTCACTTTCTGATCTCCACTGCCTCCATGGTACATCTATGATGTCAGTTTTCATCAGTGCGGATGACTTTTACCTTTTCCCAGTCCCTGATATGATTTTCCCACTTGCGGTGGTCTGTTTTTGCTGATTTCATGTTTTCCTGAGTAACTGTTGTCATCTTGCTCTTGTTAGCCTTTTTCATTTCTTTTTCACATTCCTTCCGGTGTTTTTCTTGTGATGAAATGTTGTCAATGTCAGTGTACGTTTTATTTCACGTATGACAAGGAATTTGGTATATTATACTGTATTTATTGTTTTGCTTGATATTGTCTTTTGGGTGTGCCAGGAGTTGTCTATGTTTTTGATGTGGTTAAACTGAGGTGCTGAAGTGGTGTTTTTTCATGGCCTTTTGGATGTGTTCAGTTAGTCCTCTGACCTATGGCAATGTGACCATTACTTTGTTCTGTTTTGTCTGTTTCTTTTTTTCTGTTTCTATGTATTTTCTCTCCTCCACCTTTTTGCCCATTGTGGATATTCACACCTGATCAATTCGTTGTGTTTGTATATTTCCTCTTTTTTCTGTCTTCTTTGCTCGGTCATACAAGGTTCTTATTACTGAAATTGTATGTGTCGTGGGGTGTTCTGTAATCCATAAAAATGTGTGTGTGTTGGTTTCCTGTTTACTTAATCTTCATATCACCATTTGTTGCATCAGTAATGTTTATATCCAGGAAGTTAACTGAATTTTATTTTTCCTCCTCATGTGTAAATTTAACTTGTCTCATGTCGTCCATGGTGTTAAGGTGGTTTGTGATCTCCTGCGTGTGTCCATTTTTGGCTTTTTCCAAAATGTCATCCGTGTAGCTTTTCAAAAGGGTTGATTGGCAATGCTGGAGTAGATGTTATTGCTTTCTTCTTCAGATTTCAATGAAAAAGCTGCACATATTGACCTATAGTGGGTCCCCAAGGCCCCAAAGCTTTCCTTTTATTTGTAGATAGTGTTGCGGAACTGAAAATAAGTTAATGTGGTAACTGAAACTTCCTCTTATTAATGTGTTAAAGTTCATTGTGTCTATATTACTATTTACTTCTTGGTTCTTTTCTTATCAGACACGTGAAATATTCAAACATACCTGACATGTTTTACCGGAAACATTCCGTATCATCAGAGTCATCACCTGTTGGTCGGGTATGACATGCATAAAAACAGCCGATTCTGAAAATCATTCTGGACCATAGTCGCACTGTCTGCAGGGCAGTTAAATTCTCATCAGGGTGCATTTATATCCAACAAACTAGATTTTAAAAAAGAGATTTTAAGTTGGTGGTTAAGTAACTAAATGTTTTCAGCTTTTTCACCTTAAAGCCTCTTCTTCAGCCTTGTCTCTCCTCTCATTCCTCTGCAGCTGCTGCACTGGGGAACCTGGTGTCTGACCTGGCAGGACTGGGGTAAGCTTTTCACACAAAAACACAAGAAAATATCAATAATTTCCAAAAAGGCTTTTCGAACTGATTCCAGTGCATGTTTCAGTAAAAGTAGTCAATAAACAGATAAACAGAGGTTAGTATTTATCCTAGAAGGATGGCTCTGAAGGAAGAAAAATGTGTCTATAAATAGGGGAACATTATTTATTAATGATCAGTAAGCAGTTTTATTGTGAATCTAATCATCCCAGCACTAGGAGTATGGAACATGCTGGCACTTGTGCAGTCTGTCAGCGTGATAGATGAGTGCAATGGCTGTGAAACTCTCTTATGACACTTCACTTTGCTTCCTCTTCATCAGGAAACAAAACTCATGTGGTCAGTTTGTCAAGGTGATGGGAGCAGTCTGATATGGTTTCTGTTCTTTCTTGATTGATTTATCTCTGGCAGAGAAAATCTGAGCTCCCTCAGTGATGCATTATCTTAGCTGCTTATGTGCATTTTGAACTGGAGATGCTCAAGTGCTTTCTATGAACTCTGGCTTGTGTGGTGGGGTGGTAGGGGGGGTTCTGAGCAGACTGTGGTTGTGAGGGAGATGTGACAGATGATGACTTTTTGCTCCATTTTGGACTGAGTCCTGACTCATGGACTCAATCACAGCAACTTAACCATTTTCATTTCTTGGGATGATAAAATCGTGATTCAGAAAATCAGTCTTAGATTTTTGTTTTGCAAAAGAAAGTATATTTTGTTCCTAATACAAACCTGCTTTTCAAATTAGATTTATGCAATTAAAATTCTTCTTGTATTCATAACCTAACTTTAAATTCAATTCAATTTTATTCATATAGCGCAATATCATAACCATATCTGTCACATTGGGCTTCACAACTGTATTTATGCAAACAACATAAAGTCAGTAATAAAAATATAAACAATAGCTGGTTGATAAACTAAACTAAAAAGATTAAGCTAAACTAACATCCAGGCCCTTAAACTGTAACGAGGAGACTGAGGCGTTTGGATCCTCATGCAAACGTTTTAATGACAGAGCACAGGGGCAAGAAATAACCGTAGTCAGAGTCCAAGCAGAAGTCAAAAACACAAAGGCGAGGAAGGATGACGAGGGACAGGCAAAGGTCAATGCACAGAGAAGAACAAACCATATAACGCTCAGACTGTCTGCAGGCAAAACAAGACTTTGTGAGGATTACAGGGGTGAACAGGCTAATATACATAACAATGAGAATCAGCCGGTGAGTTCAGTCAGTACTCAGGAGAGGCCTGCCTCTGACGGTCGGAGGTGGAGCGGGACGGCTGAATCCTGACATAAACCCTCCTTCTCTGTGAGGAAAACTCATTCAAAAAACCCTATCTCGGAAAAAAATAAGAAACCTCAGGGATGTCCACATGAAGGAGGGATTCTCTCCCAGGACAGACAGGCGATGTTCTAGAACTCTTAAAGAAGAATTAGCTTATCTAGCTCTACAACTTAATGTTTAAATAAACAACTACATGTTTAAAAGTGTAGCAGATGGGCTTCATCCAGATGATACTGTGGAGCAGCTGAGGGTGCGAGACGAGGCAGAGGGAAGGTCCACAGCCAAAGACAGGAGCACAGACGATCCACCTGAAATCTTCCCCGTAGGGGAATGGGAAACAGGGACAGCATATTTGCATTGCACAGAGGAATGATGAACTAAATAAGAAATAGTACTGGGTAAAGATAAAGAATAGAGAGAAGTTATAGAGGACAGAACCCCAGTACACCATTCTTTCCACAGCTTCTAACTTCTAGTAGCCTGCTAGCAACTAATTGGTATTGAAATTTAATTCAAACATATTAATGGTAAGAACATGAATGTGGCACAGATAGTGGACGGTAATAATGATAACAGTAACAGAGAATCTGCAGTTTTAGCTTGTCAATATATATATTTTATTTATCGAATCTTAAGCTCACTAAGCAGAGGAAATAGGCCGCCATGGCTCGGTTTATCAAACCATCTTCCCTTTGCTTATCTCTGTGGAGAAGTATGCATAACGGTATAATGAAAATTATAATTATTAACCCAAACTTCGTTTTAGTAGGTGAGGTAGGGGAACAGTTAGACATTCTCTGATTACTAGCTAACCTGTCAAAAGCGGAATGTTTTAAGCCTGACTTTGAATGTAGGAACTGTGTTGTTATCTTGTCATACATGAGCTGGGAGTTTATTCCATAAGACAGGGGCTTGGTGGCTAAAGGCTCTACCTCCAATTGTACTTTTAGAAATTCTAGGAACCACAAGCATATATGCTAACATAAGATGGCTAACATATGATGACATCATAGCAGGCGAAACCCTAAAAAAATGAATGGAGCACAAATCTCTTATTATTATGGGATGGCCACAACCTACGGCTTGGTAGACCTTGTTTGGCAAAGTATGAGATTTGGCAATCTTCATATTTACCAACAATATGGGAAAAGGTAACTTTTGTTCGAGTGATTTTCACAAAGTTTCACACACATTCCGCTAGCTTAGGTCAAGCACACCTGGAGTTTTGTCAACTTTTGACCTCATGAGGAGGCGGTCATCTCGAATTTTCAAAAAAACACCTTTAGTACCAGCTATAAATGAAAATTTGTCCTAGGGATTTTCATTAATTACTAGCCCTCCATCTAAAGTGAAGATCTTCATAACATTAAAGTTTAAGTTGAATATTGTTATCAACAGTACCATGAAGGAAAGAATACGCTTTTTTTTCGGAGTGAAAAACACTCATATTTTTATTTAATTTTTAAGATGCTTAAGTTCTGCTAAATTACAGAAGCAGTCACAGATGTGATCTATGATAAATTTGTGATCAGATGCAGACCTTCTCACACACTGAGTTTAAGAACAAAAGTTTTGAAAGTTGTTGTGCACATCATTAAAGGAAAATATGTTTGTTATTTGGAAGCACAGCATCACATTGGGTTCCTTTAAAAATTCATGAGCTGTTATGTACACGTTCCACTTTCAATTCCCTGTAGCGTTTTCCATCTTTTTTAGGAATTTGTTATTTTCTGTGTCTGAGAGTTGATAGAAGGAAAAAAACGGACAGTGGAGGTCAAGAAAAAAATAACAGCCAGGTCTGTTTTGTGTTTATAACATCTCACTACCGTGAGTTTCTAGTGCATTCAGATGCTTCTACCTTTCTAATGTCTTGTAGCTGAACCCCACAAGTAAATACGTAAATGTAGCAGCCAATCAAATCTGAATGTGCGTTTGAGTTTATGTGTATTTGTATTTCCACAGTTTGATTTAACAAAAAAAGGAATACTGTAAAAAAATTGAGAAAATAGAAAAAAAGACAAAATAATTTGTTGCATCTTTAATTTACTTCATTGTCCAAGAATAGATAGTTGCAACTTTTTTGTTATTGTTGCTCTTTTTGTACATTAAGGCTATAAATGTGCTTCTTTCATATATTGTCCAGATGCTTTTTTGAGCAAAATTAGAACATTTCAATATTTTTTTAATTATTTATTAATAATAACTTTTATTCATCTATTACTGTTTTAGTTTTTGTGGCTGTTTGTGTTTCCTACCAACAGAATGTATCAGTGGCTTTCTAGGACAGATGAGAACAGTCTCAATAAAAGCCAAAAAAATACAACATCCAAGCTCTGTTCCATAATCCTCCTAGTGACAAAAATTACAACTTAATTCCTTTATTTTTACCTTTTTTTTAGTTCAAATGGAAGATGTTATATTTGTCTAATAATGAGCTGACAGAAGAATTTAAAGACTTAACTCTGAATTTCACATCTGTCGTTTGTCCAGAGTTAGTTACGCCACAATAATTCACCATCTCTTGGGAAATCTAACATCATCTGCTTCTCTCTACAGAGTTCAAATGATGGTCATTTATTTCATTATGCTTTAGTTAAAGGCCCCCCTTAGTGAAAATCCTGTTTTTTTGTGTTTTTAACAAGTTTCTGTGACATTTTTCTCATGATGGAGGATATACAGTACATAAAGAGAATGAAACTTACAATTGCATTTCTGAATATGTCTTTATTCAAATTGTTATAAATCAGGAACAGGCAAAAATGTTTTTGAAAAACTTGTAACAAGCTACAACGCAAGCCAAAAGCTCCCTGCCCCACTCCATTATGATGCATCCACTTGTAGATTCATGTACATCTGTGTTTTCCTCGTCTGAGCTGGCATCTGGCTCAAAACTGTACGACTGGATAGCGCCAATATTCCACCAGTAATGTTAGGTTGGGAATGTGAGGGGCTGTAAGCTAGCAAGAGAGCACATAAAAAGATAGGTGATGGGAAGTGGGGGCAGGGGTTGCTTCACACCAACTATCCTGCCCACAACTCAGAGGGGATTTTCACACTTTTGAAAAGATGATCAGAATGGGACTTTATTGAATGCTGATTTACATTTTGGTCAATTGTAAGTTTTACCCTTCGAACACAGTTTTCTGCCCACGTATTATCAGTTATGTTACTTTTGTAAAAGTAACAGGCATAATTCAGGTAATCTAAACTAACCGGCAGATCTCTGTAAATGTCATTTTTCTGATGCTGTTGCGTCTTGGAATTTTTTCTTGCCAATTATTGTACTCGCTTGTGTTTTATGCTGCAGTCTGTGTCTGACATGGTAATCACTTCATCTTGATGGAACGTTGTCATAAATTTCATCTTTTCATCGTCACGGTTGTTGCTGCAGTGCGTTAATTTCTGATGTGGGTTTGATTTGTTCTGCCCGCTGCAGTTCCAACCCAATGAAATGTTTGGATTGAACTTGACTTGGCAAGAATGTCTGTAATGGGTTTTGCATAACCTTTGGTTTTTGGAAGGATGATGCGCCTGGGTTTGAAAAATGACACATGCTCAGCATGAGAAGTGTTATGGTTTGCCATCTAGAAGCTCATCAAACTATCAGGAGTGGCACATTTGTCATTTCTGTTTTTTTGCTTTAAGTATATCTGAAGTTTTCAGACCTCACACACACACACCATCACACACATCCCTGATCTTCTTTATCATATATATTTGCTATCTCTCCCTGAACTCCAATGCTGAAGCAGCACTTCATTTGTGTGCGCAGTGGACCGAGAGCACATTTGTGCCAGACACTGAAGCAAACCTGCGCCTCAGTTTCTCTTCTCACACTTGATCTGAGCTGCACATTTCATGTGCCTTGGCGACCTTAAACAACAGGTACACGTCATGACACATGTCATACAGAGTTTTTCCTTTAATCAAGAACAATGTTCTCTTTGCTAAATATGGTGATTTTCATTTGGATTCAGTTTTACCACCTCAGAGATCTGAAGATCCTGCTGGGTCCTCGCTGCGGTGACTCGTTGAGTTTTTGGGACATTCAGTTGCTCATTTTGACCATCACTTCATGTCTGATTTTTATGATGTGAGGTTTATTGCCTTTTGATTTGATTTTCTTTGATTTTTAAGCATTTAGGTCTTGTGTTTGTGGGTTCTTGTTTACTTTTTCAGGTTTAGGCTTTACTGTCCCGCTTTAGGGTTTAGTTTTAAAGTAAGCACAGATGGATCAGCTTCAGTTAGTCAGTTTTCACTGATCGGTTAGTATTTTTTCAGATTCTCTGTTTTATCATATGTTTGCAGTCACATGGTTTTGGTCATCAAAACAACATGCTTAAGTATTGTTTTAAAATAATTTTAGTTCCTGTCCACCATCCTTTTGGGTCCTCCTTATTTCATTTTGTGACACCAGAACAGCAGTTTTACGCCTCTAGTCCTTGAGACATACTGTCCTGTTTGTTTTTACAGCTCTGATCCAGCTGATCAGCAGTTAGTGTGACTGTATCAGTCTCTGCAGATCAGCTGAATCAGTGTTTTGATGGAACATGTGATTCAGGTAATTAGCAGGAGGTTTGGAGAACAAGGAGGATAGAAGATCTCAAGGAGCAGAGTTGAAAACCAAAAGATGACATCTGACCATTTAAAGTGCAGAAACACAACGTTTGTTTCTGTATATCAGCATCTTTGTTTTCTTGGAGTAATACTGCAGACATTAAAGTCTTTAGAGTTCTGCTTATCTTACTGTTGATGTGTTTTGTGCTCTCAAATTTTTTCTCTGAGATATCTGAGTACACTCTTTACAAATTAAAACATTTCAGACAATAAAAATGAAGGGAAAATGTTCTCTCTGGACTTTATTTGTTCAAAAGCTGCACATTGTTGTGTAAAATTTGTCTAGTTAATCATGATTAATCACAAGCCAAAAGTGTGATTAGTCTGATTATTTTTTTAATCGATTGAGAGCACTGATATGTATATATATGAGCAGGAGACAGTAGAATGTCTTTGAAACATTTATGCAAGAAGATGAGTCTAATGCAAGACTTGAGGTTGGAAACCCATTCAAAGCAGCTGTTAAACTGCAGCTCAAACATTTGGACTGCATCCACTATCAGAAAGAAGTGATGAGAAAAACGAAGCAGAGTGAAAAAAAACCCTTGGCTTAGGCAGAAAGAAAACAGCAGGTATCCCACATTGATTTTTTCATCATTATTTGCTCTTCTTTCCTGCACAAAACCTCTGCAAATTCCAGCTACAAATCAATATCTACTTCTAATGCCTTAGAGGCCAAAAAAACGTCATTTTTGGTTGTTTTGAGAGGAACGTTACCCTCATTTTTAGATGAAAATACAGAGATGCTTGTGCTCTTCTTCAGCCTAATAATTAAAAAAACACCAAAGCACACTTTGAAGCCAGCAGAGACTTTCTGTGTGTGTATGTCGGGGTCTGAGGGGATCCATGGAGAATGCAGGAAATTGTCTTATTTGCAGAGACTTCCCTCTCATTTGAGCACTCCAGGCGTCCCTTTAATCTGCTGGTTTCCTCCATTGTGATTGTCAATAAATGTGTCTGATTACTTTGGCATGCTGCGGGTGAAGGCGGCTGGTTTAATGAGTCATGACTTGCAGTGCAGAAACACATCAGTGTGAACAGCTGCAAAGCAAACATGAACAAGCTGATGTTAATTTCACCCATAGACTAATTGCTGAATCTGCCTGCAGTATTGATAAAATAGAATTTTGTGTTGTGTGCTACAGTTGTCTGAGTGATACTTTTTTTTTTCACACGGGGTTAATGTTTCTGGCAGTTCAGTAACTCCTGCAGAGATCTTTGAACTGAATGCAGAATGGATCCCAAAACAAGAACTCTGGCGACATTTGCTGCTGATTTGATTTACATGACTTTCCTCTTAATGTAAATCAAAAACTTAGAATAACAAACAACTTAAACTAATATATTTCATAGGTTTATGAGAACCATACTGACATATTTTGAAAGGTGATTTGTATTTGTTTTGACCTGTTGAAATCAGTGAAAATCCAGAAGTCTGAGTTTGAAAAATGTAAATAAAAAAAAAATGTAGCCACAAAGCCAGGGTCGCATTGTGAAGGTCCCAAGCCCAGATAAATACAGAGTGTTGTGTCAAGAAGGGCATTCAGCGTCAAAACTTTGCCAAGCCATATTTGCGAACCAGATCTATGATGTTTATACCAAAATGGTCAAGGCCCGGGTTGACAGAGACCGCCATCGGTGCTATTCCTCGACAGGGTGCCGATGGAAATTGGACTACTGTTGATCGAAGAAGGAGAGGAGGAAGGCGTGTTTGTAGGAAGAGAGAGGTTATGGAAACATAGTGTCTCCAAATTTGCATGTCACTCCCACTCAATAGTCAATACTAATCAATAGTCGGTCAGCTATGTTAGAGCGAAGCTTCCAGCTCTTGGAAATACATAACAACAGTAGATTTATAACTTTAAAAAGGTCCTTCTAAAACAAAAAGTCATTACTAACATAAATTGCAAACTTCTATGCTTCAGAGCGCACCTACGTGAAGAAAAGCGCTTCTCCTCCGAGGCACAGTGCAGGACATGCATGAATCACCATGGACTATGATATTGTGGTTTGCAGAGCAGGGAACAGGTGGAGGAGAAGCTAGAGAAGTGGTTTGCCCTGGAAAAGAGAGGAATGAAGGTTACCCACAGCAAGATGGAGTTCATGTGCGTGAATGAGAAGGACCCAAGTGGACGAGTGAGGTTACAGTGAGAAGACATAAAGAAGGTGGAGGATTTGTAGTATCTAGGATCAACAGTCCAGAGTAATGGAGGTTGTGGAAAAGACTTGAAGAAGTGAATGCAGGCAGGCTGGAACGTGTGGAGAAAAGTGTCAGGTGTGATGTGTGATAGAAGAGGAAATGAAAATGAAATATACAATGAAATCAAACGTGTACAAAACTGTGGAGAAACTGTTGTTCAGCCTAGAGACAGCGGCACTGGGGAAAAGACGGAGAGCAGAGCTTGAAGAAGCAGAGATGAAGATGCTGAGGTTCACTGTGAGAGTGACCTGGATGGATAGGATCAGGAATGAGTACATCAGAGGGACAGTGCATGTTAGAGGCTTTGGAGATAAAGTCAGAGACTGCACTGCAAGTATAGTAGTCCCTCACTCTAACAAGGTTCACCTGTCATTACCTTACGCCATAAGTGACTTACATTAACTAGCCTTACAATTATGTTGCAATATACAAACAACATGCTTGACAATGGTAAATAGATCACTCTACTATTTTCTTCTGTTTGTCCTTAGCTTCCTCCTTCAGATTTTCTTCTATCTGTCTTTTTTTTCAGACTTGCAGGCTACGTGGAAGCTTTGGCATCTCGGTTGGGGATGCAGATTCCTGACCTGAGTCCAAAACAGGCAGACATGTGGCAAACCCGAGTCAGCTGTCACACGGTTCGTACCACAAAGAGACTCTCCTGAAATGATGAAACCTTCACATATCTGTCTCTGATAATCAATCAGGTTTTCCTAAAAGAGCTGCTGAAAGTGCTTTTATAGATTGGTTTCGTCATTGTTGAAATATCAAAGGTTTGACACCAGAAACATAATCTTACTTGATGTGCCCTTTCAGGCAGTCATTCACGCATAGAAAAAAAATGGTACCTGAAGGATTTTTAATATTCTCTGGCTGCTCAAGCATGAAATACAATTATCTTTAATGAGTCTGGAGCTGATCTGCTCAGTTTGGACCCCACTTGTCCTGATTAACACCCACGTAGGCTTCAGAACAGCTAAATTGGGAAGATAGTTGAATGTTTTTGTTTCCAAACTTCCTTGATTTTTTTTTTACTAAAAATGATGAAGATGACAAGAAACAGTCTTAAGGTCAGGAATGTCAGCTGTTTACTATATTAGATTTAAAGAAGTTTTGCTCACCATTCATCATCTATCCTCTCATATGCAGGGTAAAGCCATCGGCGTGGGCATCGGCTGCATCCTCGGCATGTTTCCTCTCCTCTTCTTCAAGGATGACGATGACAAGAAAGAAGGCCAGACAGAAGCGAAGGGTCAAACCGTGACAGCGCCTGCTCCGACAGAGAGCAGCAAAAACTGAAGGAAAGAATCTCAAGACAAAAGCGGTTCAGAAGCATCACTGGACTTTTCCAGGACCGTTTAGTCTCTCTTCACTGAGTGGAGTTCATAGAAACTCGTTTAACAAGAATCCGTTGACGATCCAAGCAAGATATTGTAAGGAGGATTTTAGGACATCTTTGAAAAAGCACAGGAAACTGGTCATCTCTTAAAGAGACGGGTTGGGACTGCTTACATTTGCTTCATAATGGTTTAAAGCCAGGCTCATTCATCATCAGCAGAGGCTCCACCTCAGCTCCAAGTCTGAAACCTTTACAAGTATAAAAGATTAACTTAAAATAAAATATTAATTTAAATGAAAATCTTTTCTGCTAACAATATTGATCTCCATAGAGGAGGTCTGGAAAAAAAATATCCTGATTCTGTGTTTAAAATGAATTCTTGTTCTGCTTCCTGTTTGGTTCCCAAGGTTCTGCAAACTGTTCTCATTGTGTAAAGCATGGAGCTGAGATAACGGCGATAAATGTTCTTTTTAAAAAGTGATAATGAAAGCAGTACTTGATTGTTTGATCTGGTAACACCAGATTGGGAAACCTTTAAAGAAAAACCGTTAAAGGTTGTCACCTCTGAAGTGGTTTTCTACCCTCTGATACATTTCTTAACTGCTTCTTTTCAACCTGTTCACACCCAACACAACCCAAACCACCAGTGTTGACTAAGGGTTAAGTGTTGACACCTCAGCATGATTAGGGTAGCCAGAAATTAAACCACCAATCTCACAGCAGGGAAACGACTGGTCTACCTCTGAGCCAAAGCTACCCACAGAGGAAAGTAGAAGAAATGCATGCAGGAGGAAGAGGCAAAAGACAATAAAACAACACTGGACCCCCCTAAAGCCCTCTAATATTTATCAATAAATCTCATGTTGGAGTTTCCTATAAGGAGATGCTACTTAATGAAAATTCCTCTAAATCTTCCATTATGATGCTGCTTCTACTGCCCTCTGCTGGTTGGTAGACACATGGCGCTTGAGATGCAATTTTTTTGTGCAATTATTTATTTTTGTTTGAACGTTAACATTATTCAGTGTTCCTAATTAGATTTCGTTTGACGTAAAATGAAAATATTAAGATTTTGGAATAGTGATCAGCACAAAGTGGATCTACATGAGGGTTACGTCCAGCAGCTCTGTCAAACCGGAGGGACCTGGGACTGCTCTGTTTCTGAAACCTGACTCTCTACAAAGGGATGTATTCCATGAGATTGATCAGGATTTTTGCTTTGAAATGGCAACTGATTCTAAAGAGTGATTATAAGTAAGGAAAATGTACAAAGAAATTAACATATTTATGTTTTTCTTTTTTGGTCTGATTGCCTGATTTTACACATTCGCATGCATCTATATTAATATTAGAAAAATAAAATTAAGAAAAATGCAACACTTTTTGGTGCAAAATGACTGTACAAAATATAGAAAAACATTTGTGTAGTGTTTGTGAAATGGCCTGCTCTTACTAATTTGGTTGGTAATTAGAGACTTAAGTTTTAGAAGAAGAAAAAAATTAAGAGAATTGATACAACATACAACATAGGTGGCAATAATTTGTAGTTCTGATTCAAAAATAAACGTTTTGTTTTTGTGGGATTTCATCTGCTGTTGAAAAAGGACTTCAAATTTAAAGTTCCTTGAATTTTATTTTGAAAAAAGTTCTCTTCCAGTAAAAAATACAATTTTTTTCACAGGTGAAACAAAACTGCACCCATTTTAATGGAAATCAATTTATTATTAATAATTCAAAATCCAATTTCTTAAAAGTCTTGAAATTCAAAATCAGACAAGCGTAAACAATTCATTTTACTTTTTGTTTGTTGATGACATTTCTTTAAAAAATGTTTTCTAAGTAAAAAGTACGCCGAACTAAACATTTAAAATTCATTTTTTTCTGATTAAATATATAATTATCAGTTACAAAATTAAATTATAATGAATTTTTCTTGAATAAGACATTAGGACACCATCTTTCACTGTTTGTTTGATGACGCCAAATGTTAAAAATCCCTCATATATTAATAACCTGGCCAGAAAGCACTACGTTTTGAGTTACTGTTGTCTTTCTATCAGCTGGGACCAGTCTGGCCATTCTCCTCTGACCTCTGGCATCACCAAGGCATTTCTGCCCACAGAACTGTTGCTCACTGTGTGTTTTCTCCTTTTCTGACCATTCTCTGTAAACCCTAGAGATGGTTGTGGGTGAAAATCCCAGTAGATCAGTAGTGTTTGAAATACTGAGACCAGCCCTACTGGCACCAACAACCACACCACACTCATGGAAAATTCAATCACCTTTCTTCTCAATGCTGATGCTCTGTTTGAACTGCAGCTGATCATCTTGACCAGGGGTCTGCAACCTTTAAAAATGCCATTAGGTCAAATTTTTTACTGACCACAATCCAACAGGAGCCGTAACGTCCCACTCCAATGCTCAGAAAAATACACTGTTTTTGTGGCCATTAAGCCATTTGTTTAAAACATGTAGCTTTTAGACACTGACAACAATTGAATTGTAACGGTTTTACGGTTTTAATTTTCTTTATTTAACCATTTGAACTTATTTTATTTTTGACAACAGCCCATGTAGGTTCCTTTCAAATAAAGCACACCCTGTGTCAAATAAGATCCCCGCTGCATGAACCTGAGTAAAAAAGGTAAGAAAGTCAAGTCAAACAGACTTTTGTATCACTATGACTTTGTGCTTTCATCCTCTTTTGCTTTTGCTGTCAAATTTATACATGACAAGATTAGTAGCATTAAGCTTCAAATAATGAAACCACTTTGATAATAGGATGAACCGTTACCATTCTTTTTGCTCAGTGTTCTGACAAGTTAACAATGAAAGTATACGTGACACACCTTTATTAACTAAAACAAATGAATCACAACTTAAAAAAACCAAAAAACTATCTTATAATCAAATCCTGACCATGTTTACAAGCCTTAATGCATTGAGTCGCTGCCTCGTGATTAGCTGATTAGAAATGTTTGTTTACAAACTATTGGACTGGTGTGCCAAATAAAATGGCCAGTAAGTGTGTATTTGAGTACACAAATGTTTTATCCAAACCTGCAATAGCTGAAAATGAATCGGAATCCTTTATCATCAATGCTCAGAGTTCATCGAAATGATAGCAGGATCAGATGGTTCGCTAACAAATCTTGAGTGGAAGCTGTAAAAACAACTCCTGAGATAATAAAACTATCTTAGATTACTTGGTGTACAGTTGAAGTTGTGACACAAAAAAAAAAAAAACAACTCAAAGCATCACAATGCCCCAGCTTCCTCCTCCTCACATGCGGTTTGAATCCATGATGGGCTCTCCCCAAAAATCTGTGAAAACAAGCAGCAGGATGCAGCTTCTTGTTGTCTCTGGTGTGATTCTGTGTGATCTCCGGCAGGTTAAAAACACCGCACTTGTATACACAGAGGAGTTTGCGACAGAAGGGCAAAAAGGATGGGGCACGGGGGACACAAAGGGAGCTACTTCGAGATTGACACAAGAGGTTAGTTAAACAGCTTGGGACAGTCGTCGCATGGAGAGGGTTTGAGAATACAGGAACAGGTGGAGGAGTCTGCAGGAGCCCTTACAAAACAAGTCACTCACAAAAAATGAAAAAAAGAGAGAAAAAAATCAAACCAAGACTTTGATTCCTTTTCTGAAAACATTTTTATTTATGTCGCTGTAAAACAATTGTGTTTTTTTAATAGTAAATAAACCAAATGCAAACCTTTGTTCAGTAAAAACCTGCATGTTTTCTCCTTTTCGTAGAGTTATTCTGTAGCACTCACTCTTTAAATCAAAACGCACAATACTAAAATGGCACAGTGTATAATAAAATACCAGACCGTCACAAACGTCTGCAAAACATACAAGTAAACCTCAGTTAACTGCGTTAGTTCATTCAAAAACAACCGCTTGTTCTCAACATAGACAAGAATAAGTTAAAGATTGTTATGAAAAACGGTAAATCTGGATTGAGCTTCACCTCACGGAACTCCCAGAGCTTCAGGGGTGTTTCTGCAATTAGCTCCCAGCAAAATATTACTGTGATTCAGAAAGAAAAATTGAAATCTCATGAGCTCCGTCAGGGGATGCCAAATTTAAACTTCTAACAGAAATATTAAATCCAAAAAGATCAGCTTATTTAATTAAAAAATAAAATGTTTTAATCAAGTTTTAGGAAGGTAAACAATCTAAGAACAGTTTCTTCAGTATAATAATTAAAAAAAAAAACCTCAACATTACCCTTTATCTAAATTATTCCATCAATTGCTTGAGCTTTAAATCCTGTTTTAGTAGTTTCAAATTATCCTAAATTTTAAAAAAGCTTGTATTCTTTTTAACAAATTAAAACACACTAGTCCAAAAGGAAAAGTTAGATTTCAAAATAAAATAAATTTGAGTGTTTGGTTTAATTAAAAATAAATGCTGTAATGAATTATTAGAAAAGCCACCAGTCAAAACCATTAATCCCTAAAAATAAAATTTAAAGCTAATACAGTTTGTAATCTCAAAGAAGAAACTGTAAAGTCACACTTTTGTTGTCTTTTTTTCTGTGCTTAACTTACCCGTGACTTAAAAAAAAACTACTTTCAAATGTGATTGTGTTAAAGTAAAAGATGTGGACAGGAAAAAAATAAGATACTGAAATATTCGTGGACAAAAAAAGCTAGGAGCTGCAGTGATCCCAGAAGCTGCCTTTGGGTTCTGGTCCAGCTTAGGTCAGAAGGCTCTGACAGCCACCAGATGTCGCTGCTTGTTACGGACACCAAATCATCATGAGGTTTTGACAGATTGTCCATTTTTGAGAAATTCTTGGGTGAAAAACTTTAAAGGGACTAATTCAGGGCTCTGATGCAGAGATGATGATTCCAACCAAATGACTCCAAATCAAGACACTTTTTCAATTCCTCTCCAGTCTGGACGGTGATCCGAGGTCAATCTGTAATTCACCTCTTTTGCTTGGTTCAAATTTGAACTTGCAATGGATAAAAAGCAGTGGGATCAATACTGAAACAGTTAAACGGTCACCAGTGCAGGTTGGATACAAGTCAATTAGGGAAAACACACAAACCTTGTGGATAAAGTGGGTGCAGCTGGTGCTCTTCTGTCCCCTCCTGCTCTTTGTGGCCTCACAAGGGCTGCCTTTGTGCATGTCTGAGGGAGCATGTGCATATTTGTGTCCTAACGTCTGCTTACGAATAAGATTCTGTGTCCTGGTATTCGTGCCCGCCTCATGAGCTGCTCTCCCACTGTGCTGGCTCTAGTTCAGTTCTCTCCGTCATTATTGTCCTGCTGGAAGAGCATGCTGCTGTTTGGAGATGGACGGTTAAGTTGCAAAAAAAAAAAAGGGAGAACGTGTGGAAAAAAAGGGAGGGATAATGCTGATGGCCTTTCTTGATTCCCCCATCTTTACTTCATTGTACCTCAAAAATATAAATATAATGTTTGATGTTCAAGTTGTCCGAGTGCCCGAGAGAATACCAAGAGGAGATCTGAACAAAACAGAATGAAGAAGAGATTTTCAGGCTTCTTTGTCGTTGTTGTTGCAGGGAACAGGTTGGCACAGATCTGGAGAGGAGGAGGAGATGGGAGGAGGTGATTTGGTGGAGACAGACGAAGCAAACTTGGGTTTATGCTTCCCGTGCAGGGTGATGGCAGCCAAAATGCAGAGGATGTGCACATGGAAGTACATGGATCTGAGGAGAAAAAGAAAGTGTCTTCTCTGTAAGCAAAAAGGTTGAAAGGAGATCAAATACTACTATAAACTCCTTGCAGTGACGTCACATGCCTGCCATTTTGGGAATCAAGGACACATCGTTTGATAAATCAAGCAAGTAAAATCAACGACTTCGATGTTGAGAAATAGCTACCGCGTCCAATCATAGTAAACATGCGTTACTGTTGGTTGTCACAACAGAAAGTCTCCAAATTCAAGCTTATTGTACTAATTTCCGTAGAATGAACACAGAAAATGATCGATAGCCGCAGTCAAACGGGAAGGGTGTGCAAACTGCTCTGTAAGCAGACACTCGATCTCAGCGATCACGCAGGCACTATAATGTCACGTGCAAGGGGTCTATGTCAAAGATAGAACGTGAACAAATAACAACAACACTTCTTTTCTGTTATTTGTTTTCCTGTTGGATTCATTACTGTTCCAGTAGTGAAAATAATGTGATTCAGGAAATCCATTCTATAAGAAGAGACACAAATCACAGCTGAAGCTTTTTTAAAATGAGATGTAAATACTTAGTTTAGCTTCATAGACCCACTGCAATCATCTTTAGATCTATTGTAAAAGAGTTCCCAGTGGTCTTTTCATTATGGCTAAGGCGTTTGCAATTGCAATGCAATCCAATTTTAGGCTTAATTTTCTTAAAACTTGTCGTCCATCATCAGAAACATGCCACAAGAACATATGAAAACCCAAAGTGTCAGTTAGAGCCTTGTAAGGACTTACCTGTAATATATTAAAGTTTCGTCTACTGAAAGGAGAAGAAAAGGCATGACGGTGTAGCAGATGGCGAGCTGGGTGGCAGCCCAAGTGACAATGTCATAACCCATCTTCAGACTTTTGGAGTTTAGGAAGTGGTGCCGAACACTCTTCCTGATCTGGTGGGAATGTAGAGATAGAAGTAACAGATCAGTAAGCAGTTAAATAAAGTCATTATTGAAGCAAATTAAATTGAAGGTGTTACTTCATGTTGACATTAACTCAGCAGTTTATTCAAATTCAACTGTTTTATTCAGATGATGCTCCAAAAGTGACAACATTTTTTCTAAAACTAAACGGAAAGGATGTGAAGTTCTTTTTAACAGGGGTGAGCTGGGTTTGAACATGTGAACTCACAGCTCTCGCTGCCATGGTCATGGGGATGGCAGTGAGGAAGGTGAAATAGTACCCTGGATAAACGCCGTGCCACAGAGCAGAAAGGATGAAGGTCAATGCTAACCGGTGCTTGGGGGCTCGGTCATAACACACCCTGAACAGATGGAAACCGTTAACCAAAAACTAACACAAAATAAAACTAAATATAACTTTAAAAATTGTTTGTTTTTTTTTTTAAATCAACATCCACACTTACGTTTTGAGCCAAACTCCAGTCCGGATGTTCCAATTGTCTATGAATGTTTTGAAACTGGTTGCTGTCTGAAAAAGAATAAGAGACAAAGTTCTCTGTTTGTGTGAATGTGCATGAATCTTAAAATCTAATAATCTGATGTTACCTCAATCCCAACAATGTTGAGATTAGAGACAAGATCCCAAGAAGGCTTTCCATTCTCATCGATCCCCAGAAAACCATACCCTGCAGCGTTGTTTACTGCATCCACTGACAGAGAGAAATAATCTCATGAAAGATAAATGCAAATGATTTGTCATGCAACTCCAAAAAAAGTGACGTTCTGTACACAAAAGCAAAAAGTCAACTATCTCAGAGTTTATTTAACAATTAATAGTTATCTGGGTTAAAGATGGGGTAAAAACCTCAAAAGAACAATAAAACATGAAGTTTGTAACCACAAACTCCGTATCCAGCTTTGAGCAGGACCCCAAACGTTGAAGTGGGCTTACCCAGCGTCCAGGCAAAATAGAATTTGGGCCTTGCTGCTTGTATGGAGAAGAAGGCATATGTGAGCCTGGTGAGGAAGTCCGCGTTGTTGATGAAACTAGGATCAACGTTGTACTTTATGGGGAGGCGTCGCGTCACAAACAGGAAGAAGAGCAGGCAGCCGCAGACGACCAGCAACTTTTGACAGACAGCGTTCTGGACAAGAAAGTATTGATTACTGAGAGAAAAACACCAACTCTGAAACAAAGACGACACTTGTTTGTAACTGAATAACTCCAGCTTTCAGGAAGACTTAGATTTTTTGGCACATCAACATCCACTAAAGACTGGTTGCTTTTATTGTTAAAAATCTCAAATTTTAGGGGGAAAAAAAGTAGTTTTAAGGCCACTAAATTTAAGACTTTTTAAAACTAGTATATATCATTTTAAGAGTTCCCTCACAGGGCCGGAGCTATGGTGGGACCAAGGGGCACAGCTGCCCCCTTTGCAAAATGCTTTGCCCCTCCGGATTTTTGAGTCAATATCAGCATCATTATTCTTAAAGATTAATAAATCACCAATAAAAGCTTTTTTTAAGCATTTAAAACAAAAAAATAAAATAAATTAAGACTTAATTAAACTAAAGTAACATTAAATCAAAATCACATCTTCAAATAAAATGTTCTAGCTTCACCACTGCTTCCATCCAAAGAAAATGCACATCATGGCACAGTGTTTGTACATCCAAACACTGTATTTTGTAAAAATAAAATAACACTTAGTGTGACACTGTCCAATTTTTTGATGCTCTTCTAGCAAACAATTTGCTTCAAAACTACTTCCACATATCATTTTGATTAAAAATGTGGGAAATGAACACAATTTCTTTTATTTATTTTATGCAAGAGGCTAAGGCTGAAAATATCACATATTCTGGCATCCTAAATAACCTAACATATGTAATAAACTTAAATGGCATGCCAGACAAAAAATAGTTTAAATAAATAAACAACCTTTCTCTCAGAATTTAAATCAACTTAATGCTTTTTCAACCACCCTGAATCCTTAACTTACTAGAGGTGATAGGTCTGGAGTTTTATCATAACCGTTGTGTCCGTTGCAGGAGCCAGAATGCTGCTTCAGTCTTCTGCTAATGTGTTTTCCCTCTATGAAGTCTCTGTAGTCCTTATAGTTACTGCAAGGTCCCACCAAGATGCTCAGGAAGTTCAGGTTATAGCTCAGGTACTCTATGAGAGACGGCCGCTCACTGCAGAGAGACAGAGGAGATTCATTAGCCTCAACTATTTCAACATTTATGAGTAAATAAGTCTAGATTGGATTAAAAGGAGGAATGCATGCCATTTACCTTAAAGACTGTGACTTCAATATAAAAAAGTGTTAAATGAGAAATGCCTGCAAACATCTTTAAAATTGCAAACATTAAAGACTTATGACAAAATAATAAGAATATCAATTGAATTATTAAAAAAAAAAAAAAAAACTTTTGTTCAGTCTAAATAGTACTGGTAGACATGATATGACAGACCCAAATGTAAATACAATTTTAATTTCATTTCATTGCTGTTCTTTCACAAGTGTAACATCCCGTTTATTGGATGAACAGTTTTAAAATTGCATGCAGGATAGGCTGCTGAGGGTGAATTAGGCATTTCACATGCAGAAATAGCTCTGATTTTTCATGCAAAACAATGCCTTGTTTCCCAGCATGCTTTTTAGCATGTGTAAATTTATTCACCATTATTTCATCTGCTTGTCCATCGTAGCTAGAAGAAGAGACACATGTATTTCTCTTTAAATAAGAAGGAAATGCACTCAGAATTTACGGATCACATTTTTATTACGATATCTGCAAAAAAAATACGAAAACAGCAATTGTTGTGCAACTGAGGTTTGGAATGAAAAACATTACAGAAGACGCATTACATCTATGTTTTTTATGAAATATCAACAAATATTACACAATCTGGATAACAGATTAAAAAACAAAAAAACAAAGAGTGTCCAACACAGAAAGAAAAATCCAAAAAACAAACAAATATGGAGCTAGCTAAATGCATGGCATGTGTTCAGCAGAGAGCATTTTTAGCATTTTACTGTATTAGTTACTGTCAACGTCTCTAGATGTAGACACAAAGCGCTTTAACACAATAATGTGGCGACCGTCTGTCCTTGTTACACATACACTGTCCTGACTTCCGTTCACACTGCACCCTCGAGGGTAAATTATTCTCATTCTTATGAGCACATTAATGTGATGATGCTGTTGTACTGTGCCTTAATGCTGCAATTTAATCATTATTAAGGTGCAAATTCTGGCTCCTTGCTGACTTCATGCAAATGCTGCAAACATGGAGTCTGCAAATGCGCAAGCTCCTGTAGGATGTCCACACAAACTACGCTCTGATTGTCTAATTTCATTTTTAACATCCGGGCTGCACACAAGTAGAAAGCACTTATAACTTGAGCAGCACTGATGGTCACCCTGCATATTGCGCAGTATTTGTATAACAATACAACATAGATATTCATGCTAAATGGTGCAAACTTACTTTATGGCCATAAGCTTCTGTTCTGATGTCAACTGTTCGCTCTTTTTGCACATACCTGAAAAGAAATGTAAATGTTTATTTCCTTCTAACTGAAACCACTGCTACTTGAATGGAAAAATAAGAGAATTTTACATTTATTGTGACGTTCAAACAATGCACTGTTAAATTTAAGAGACATCGTTTAAAAGGTCAATCATAGGGTATCGAGACATTCTTGATTCACGACTGAGGCTGATTTGTCAACGTGTGTACAACTTTCCTTACCATCGTGCAGCTGGAAAGCCAGTGTAGTGATCTTCTGCGTTACCATCATCAAAGGCCTAAGCACAGAACCAGGGTAGAGTCATTTATTCTCATTTTTTAAAAAAGCAAAATGAGATAATTCATCAGGGATGGGCTGCAAATTAAATGAATTTTGCAACAACAAATAGGACTCATGTAGGCCTGCAAAATAAATCTAAAATGTATCCTCATCGTCATATTCACCTATGCAATACGCGTATCACAAAAGATGACGTAAACTGCGATAAATGATTATCATAAATGCTTAAACACAAGTGGTTCAAGTGGTTGACCAATCAAATGGAGCCCTTTTATGTTAGATGCCCGTCTCTTATGCAAACGAGGGTCATATGGAGTATAATGTAGGTTATGCTGACTTTTTAAAAATAAAACTTTTGCAGCAAAATGGAAATTATGTGGATTTTGATTTTTTTATTTTTTCATGCATCGCAAGTAATCACAATATGGATCATTAATATTACACATCCCAAATTTTCCTTATATTGTGCAGCCCTATACTCATATATTTCAAGGAAGAACGACAAGTTCTGAGGAGACTCCATTTTTCACAGGTATGTCTGTGAAACCTCTGAACAAAACCTCTGAACAAATGTTAGCCTTGTTGTGTGTCCTAAACAAGGTCCAGCATTAGATTAAATTTATGGCTGAAATGCCCGGACTTTCATGCATTTATGTGACAAGCAAATAAAATAATCAGCTGCCTGCTTATTATTGGTTATTTGTTTGTTGTTGCAGGAGCGTTTAAGCTGCAGACCTAAGAAGGAAATTGGAGCCACATGATTTAAAATTGGAGGCTGCAAAGTTAAAAATGAAACTGCTACAGTGTTTTTTTTTTCTTTTTTAAATGAGTAATTACTTCTCTGTCCACAACAATTAAAACGCTTAGAAAACATCCGTATGCACACATGGAGCGTGAGCAAAACTAAACAGTTCTTCATTCTCCAGAGACTGAATGTGACACGGTGGGATGTCTTCAGACCGTTTCATCAGACGGACTGTAATGTACAGAGGGTCATGACTGTAGAGCAGTAGACCCTCAGGGTTCAAAACCCACAAATCCTGATAAATTAAGAGGCTGCAAAGACATATGACACCATCATAGAAGTCTGTTGTCATTTCCTCCACTGTAACTCCACTCCAGCCGCCCAGTTCAATACCAACAGAAGACCAAGTTTTTGTGGAAAAATGTAAAATTATTTTCCAGTAAACTTCAACTAAATCAATACCAAGCCAACCCTCCAGCATCTGTGGGCTGCATCTGATGACAAAAGCACTTTTTCATGATTTAGAAGCATTCTGCGCATTCACTGAGCATCTGGGTAAATCACTAATACCTTTGAGTCACCCTTGTATTCTAGAAGCAAATTAGGTCATTCAATCATCCTGTGCATCTCTAAAAATCCAAAGTTGTACTAAATCACAAACTCTTGACAAACTCTTGATGATTTCTTCTTTCATTTGTGGAGCTCATTTTCTAGCAGAAAGTGTGAAAAGGGGTAAATAGAAATGATAATTCGGTTTGTGTTTGTAATTCTTACTTTAACTAGTTTTTTTGTTTGTTTGTTTGTTTATATAATTCACAGATGCTGAAGTTTTGTATCAGAAAATGTGATTGGGTGCACAAAAGCTTTAAAAAAACCCTAAACGTGTCCCTCTGTGACACAAACACATGCTTACGCACACTCACATACTGCTTCTGTGTGTAGGCTGCATTGTGTTCACAGTACGGAAGGCTGTGTGTATGTGTGTATGTGTGGGGGGGGTGTCAGCGGCTGGCAGTGCCGACTCCAAGAAACACTTTTGGAGAATCCCTGCTGCCCACAGGCTCGTTTTATTTATTCAAATAGTTTGACTTATAGAATTTTAGTTTTTAATTGGAGTGGGTCATTAAAGACAAATATTAAAAGAAAAAAAAAGTATCTCTTTATTTACAAAAAAGTATTTCTTTATATACTGCTCTATCAACCAAATATCTAAAAATAACTCAAATTTTAGTTTTACTTAAGAACAAAATTTGGTTTTAAGTCCTTTTTTAAGACTGGGAACACCTCATATGATTTTTAACAAAAGAGTAAATGCCAACAAACAGTTTGGACTTCAAAGTAAAAGCATTTCTCTATTTTTCATGTATGTTCACTTAAAAAATAAGAAATGATGGGTCATTTGAGACTTTTTCAGCTGTAGGAATTCTGCAGTCAGTCAGGTATCAGCGAGAGCCCATCTGAGCTGAGTCAGCTGTAGAGACGCTCTCCTCTACTGCTTTTAACCTGCTGTGTTGTGTTTACACAAGGCTGTGTCACTGGCAAAAGAGCAAGAAAGACAGTATGGAAATGTTCACTGAAAACAGGGAGCTGCTCTGCAACTCAAACTGTCATCAGGCGGGCGAGGCCAACCGATAAACAAAACAATGAGAGAATCTAGCTGTTCCTCACCCAGAGAAATCTGTGGAAAGGACTCCATAGTTGAAGATGAAAACTCGACTCACTTGGCACACCGTCAGATAGCTCATGGCAATCACCATAGAGTACCTGTGGAGTGAAGGTAAACGTCAGTGAAGCAGACAAAAGGCCATGAAGGTGTACCTTTGGTATAATTACTGCAACCGGCTTTACCACCTTCTGGTTTGTCATCAGGTGACTCAAAAGCTGGTAATGAAGAGGACAAGTCAGAAACTGATCCTAGAATTAGTGTAGTCTGAAATACAGCTAATTTCTCGTAAGGATCAAATAGTTTAAATTTTCAGATTTTTGGTTATTACTTTTTTAAATTGAAGAAATACATAGAAAGTCAAAAAAGCCAATCTGAACATATAAATCAACATGACCTATTGTTGATCAGTTGCACAAAACAATTATTTCAACTCAGTTGCTTATTGTAATTTGATGGAAATGCTAGGTTTTGTTGAATGAGGTTTAAAAATGATCATAAATGATGGATCTGGACATCAACCACTGCTCTGAAGCCTTCAGTGTGTCATTTAGCAATAATCATAGACTTTAAGACGCACAGCACGATCACCAGGTTGCATTTAGATGCAACCGTCCCTTCTGAGTTGATGCATTTGGTTTATAAGAAGAAGAAAAGGTTACTGTTTTTCATTTACACAGCTTTGGCTTCACACCAAATGCTGACAAAATAAACAGCTAAATTATGGCCTCAAGTTTAAGAAAAACAACTGCTTTTAAACACACCTATGTCCACTTCTGAGCAGAAACATCCAGAAGAAAACCTGACAGGGTTTGGTATCTGTAACCCAGCAAGTTACAGCCACACCTGGATTACCTAATCCTGTCACACGTGAGTCCTGCAGAAACCTCGCCATACCTCATTCATGAGGGCTTCATTCATGAGGGGAAAAAAAACAACAAATGCCATGCTGGATGCACCAAAACACACACAGATAAAGGCAGTCACAGAGGAATCTTAGAACAATGAGGAAAAAGGAGATAAACTGTTTCACAACCGTGTATTTGCTTTTTTTATTCTGCAGACTGGTATGGGGGTGTATCTGGTTGCATTTCTCCTGACAAGCCCTTTGATTGCTTCATGTGGTTAAAAAGACTGTAGTTCTACAAAAGAGAGAAGAAGAGGGAAACAGTTTCTAACAAAGAGTTTTCTATCTAATAAATAGCTTTAAAGTGCCTCTTTTAATTTATTTTAAAAGCGTTTTTCAACGGTCTTTTCTTTAAAAAGATGCCATTTTTACTTGAGCCCAAATCTAAAAACCTGTAAGAAACCTGTAAAAACCTGAAAATTAGGCTTAAAATTCTATTTCAAAGTATTTGTATATTCAAATCTTTATAAATCAGGAGCAAACAAAAAACGCAGTTTAAAAAAACAAATTTGTGTTGTAGAAGCTACATTTAGCGGGTCACAGGCTCCCTGCTTCGATGCATTCACTTGTAGACAACAAGATACATAAATGTCTTAATTTTCCTCATTAGAGTTCTGGCTCAGGACTGTACAATATAGCTCACCTTTGTTGTTGCAGTGGTATCGTCAGACTGGGGGTGTGAGGGGCTATAAGCTAGCAGGAGTGTGTGTAAACAAATGGGTGATGTGGAGTGGGGTTACTCTGCCCTAACAGTCTCGTTCACAACTCAGAGGTAAATTTCTAATAAACTTCTGACGCTCTGCAGAAACTATGTCCTAGGAAACATCACAGATTTTTTTTTATTTCGCCTAAAAATGGCAAAATCCCCATTAGATCATTAGGAACACATTTACAATAGATTACAAGATAATTGCAGTGGGTCTTTAAGATCTGTTTAAAATGTTCTTTTATGCCATTGATAGGCTAAAAGAAATAAAGGGAAGCAGAAGACCATCCACTGGTAGTTTATGGGATGGGCTGATCTTGACTGACAAGTTCTACTGGGAAACAGCAACTAGAATTTCAACGCTTGAAAATATTCTTAGAAGAGTTGGGAGTCAGGGAGCAATGACTATAAAAACACACTTATAATTAGATGTCTAAACATGTATTAAGCTCAAACAAACATCCACCTTCAGAACTCACTGAATCTCTTTCGAGTCATGGGGTTGCCGAAGCCAATCCAGTAACTATTAGGTGAAAACAGGGTAAACCCTGAACAGGTTGCCTGTGTGTTGCAGGGCCACAAACTCAAATGCACACCTAGGGGACAATTTAGAGATATCAAATAACCTATGATGAATGTTTTTGGACTGTGTTCCTGGAGAAACCCAAGCAAGCATGAGGAGAACATGCAAACTCAACACAGAAAGGCCCCAGACGGGATTTGAACTAACTGTGAGGCAAGAGTGCTAAACACTGTGCAGACCTTTAAACAAACATGTTCAGTATTTTTTAGCATCTCCACAGATTTGCTTCTCTGTACTGGAATAAAAAATGAAAAGAATGAATTTTAAAAACTGACTGAAAACTAATGGTTTCTGTATTCTGGTATTTAGTAGATTCATCAGCCAAAGAAGACTGTCAGGAATCTGTAAACAGAAATAGAAATACCAACCCCAACAAAAAAAATGCATTCAGAGGAATCATCTGAAACCATGGAATCCAAAAAGTCAATCTGATGTCAGTGGTGTGCAGTTCTTCAAGTCTAAACAAATACCTTCAAGGAAGTCTTTTGTTTCAGGGTAATTTTAGAAAACAAAGATGATCATTGGTTCTGATCACCCATGTAAGTAAGTGAAGGGCAATTTTTACTCAAGTGAAGAAAACACAAAAGTGGAAGCTAAATTTATGATATCTAAGAATTAGATTATTTCATCTTGCTGCTGCCCTTCCTGACACAACCCTGTATTTTATCCAGGCTGGGGACTGGCACAGGGAGACCCAGACCCGGGCCCCCTGTGTGTAGAAGCGTGAAGGGTCTTGCCTAAGGACCCACAAAGGATTCAGCTCCTCACGTCCCAGAAACAAACTGTGGTTTCTTTTGTGTCAGTCCTACACCCAGCCAACTGAGCTGTCCTTCATCAAGCCAGCATCTTTTCTTGTGAGATATTGTCAGGCTTCACTCTTTACAGTCTATGATTGACAGACTGGTCTGCTTTCATTTCTGGTCTTCTTCAGAAAATATATGAAATGCAACAGAAAGACTTGCACAATAACAGAGACTGCTTGTTGAAGGAGTCAAGGTGCTCACCCAGCTACAACCGAAAGATTGATGCAACACAAAGCTAAGAATGCAACACGCCCAACCTCACACGAGGGCTGTCAACATCAACTTTGGTTATGTTGTTTTTTTCAAACGTCATTGGTCAATGAGATGGGCGAGTCAGTGTTGAATATGAGTGAAAGAAAGAAGATGTTTTAGTTTGAGCCTTGTTCTTCTGGGGACTTGCCTGTGTACATGGTTGATGTCAGCTTTAAGGATGATCAAATAGCTTGCAATCACGATGGCCAGGATATGAATGGAATACCTGCAGAAAAGAAACACCAGTTTTACCAAAACAAGTCCCCTTACTCGTCAGAAAGGTCAAAGTCAATAAATAAAACGATTAGATAGGATCATACAGTACCTTCCAAAGCAAAAGACTAGGAAAGCAATGCCCAGGACAGTGGCAAACGTGTGCCTGACCAGTGGCTTAAAGTGACTGGGCTTGAGGTAGAGGCGGAACCAGAAGGCAGCAGCCAGGCCAAACAGCTGACATGCTATAAAGTTCACCTGAGAAGAAGAGAGAAGAAGGAGACAGGTGAGGATGGGTGTGTCCAACGCTCACGTGGTGGCAATCCCTCAAACTACATTCACTAATCTACATTTAAAATTTACATTTTTGAACATTTGTTGTGAATTACACAGATGATCAGACAAATAAAGCTGTGTGCCTGGAAATATTTTACACGCATTTGTATTGCCTGACTGAGGGCGTTCTTGGCTGATTACTCCCAGCCTCTCCCTTCTGACTCAGCTGTCTGGTCACACTCCAACTGAATTAAAGCCAAAATCCCTCGTTTATTCATAAAAATCACTGTATGTTAAAAGGTAGTCTCACCTGATCAAGAGGGAAACCAAGGTATTCACTGACGGGCAGCAGCAACTTAGATCCTGTGGTATTAAACATAGCGTCGCTCCGCTCGCCCATCCTGCGCACTTTTACTATCCCCGCGTTACTGCCTCCGCTGTCTTTTACTTCCGTTATTTTTTCTTAAGCCGAGTCTCACGTTCTGTGACTCAAATACATCGTTTTTTTGTAATGCGAGACAAATTCAACGACTCCTTTCCCAGCGCAGAAACAACCCTCCTCCTGCTACTCCGGCTCGTCTCTCCTCTGCCTCAACTCAGCCAGTTTGGATTATAATTGCATTTCCGGTTTGCCTACAAAATAAAATGGCAAGGGGGTGACAGAGAAATCGACAAAGCTTATTCCTCATTCATTTTTAAAAAGTCAAAGCGTCTGAAGATATGTCGTTTCTGCTACAAGAAACGTACTCAGCCTACAAAATAAATAAATAAATAAATAAAAAAAAGCCTAGGTCAGCCCGCTACAACTTTAACAAAACTATCATTTCAAAACATTTTCTAAAAAAATAAATAAAAAAAGTTATGTTAAGCTATTTTAAGGAAACTTGCTTGTTAGTTTTAATTCTAGACATTTACGCCTGCTTTTATTTAACTTTGGAGGGGACGCTGTCTCAATCTACTTCCGGTGTTGTTTTGGATGCTTTTACAATTTGAGTTCGATTCATTGATATTTCCCCTAGTTCAGGGGTGTCAAACTTATTTTGGTTCAGGGGCCACATTCAACCCATCTGATTTCAAGTGGGCCGGATCACTAATATAAGATGATATAAACTCTGCTGCATTGATCTCATAAACCATCATCATTAAATAGACACAGTTGTTTAACATCTGTAATGTTGGTGCTTTCATCAATAAATGACTGGATTCTGTCCTTCATTTGGCTGCCCAAGTCTCCTGAGACATCTTGTATCTGCAATCGTAATCCTTGACACACTTTTGTTGGCAAAGGTCAACTGCTTTTTGGGGCACATGACTTCTGCAGCCTTCAGCATGCACTATTTTCCACAAGTTCACCACCTGCAAATGGTTTGGATGTTTGCACCAACCTTTTTGCAACAAGGTAGCTAGATATCACTGCTCCATCACTGACGTCACGGCTGCAGTAAATGCCAACTGCTAGTTTTCTTTTTGTTTTTTTCTTTCAGTCCAGCTAGTAGCTGGTTAATCTTCTCTTAACTGCCCCTACAAATGGTAAAACTTTTCCTTGTGGTGAGTCTCAGGGTGATGCTGAGTATTATATTTTTTGAGCACTGCGACCTGTTCATTTTATACCAAGCATGGAGATTTGCATGCAGCTTCATGAATAAATAAAACTGTCCATTTTTTCCTGGAAGGCTCAGCACTCCAGGTCAGCCTTTCTTCTTTTTGACAATGACATTTTGGTAATTGTGGTGTCACACCTGATTATTTTTATAGCAACCTAACAGCGAGAGGCTTGGGAAACCAAACTGCATCTTACCCAGATGTGGCACTCGCTTGCAAAGATATGCTGTTTATTTTTGGATCTCTTGTCCTGATAGACTTGCTTTTCCTTTGCTATCCCTAGTGGCGGAACTGCACGTTTTGGTCATTTCTTTAAAGAACCATAACTCGCCACAGGAATGGGCTGGAAATTTGCATTTTTTTCCCCAACATCCTTATGTTTTTTTTTTCTTCATGACTGGGATGGAACAGGGCACCTGATGGCCGTATGTTTGACACCCTGCTTGCTTTTTGAGATCATTAGATTAGTCAGACAACTAAGAACACTTTCTTTACAAAAAGCAAAATAAATATTTTTATAGTTCTTCTTCAAAGCTGACTTAAAACTTAGCAAACTTTTGAACAGGAATGTTGATGTTTTTAAACGGACAATTGCTTGACTGTTAGAGAGAAATTGGGATGTGCTGATGGGTGAGGCTGAAAAATTTCCATGAAACATTATATGTGGAATGCTCTTTGACAGACTTTTAATTTGACAAAGATGACAACGTTTTTGCTAAAAATATGATACGATTCTATTCCCAAGTTTTTGTTTTTTTTTTGTTTTCTCTGAGCATTCACTGCAAAAACAGGGTGTGGTGGACCGAGAAGTAAAAGCCAAGGACAGCAAAAAATGGTGCTGCATATAGGGGCCTTTGCTGAGTGATATACTAAGCGTGTTTGAGATAACACAGGCGGGCGCAGTGCTGTGCAGATTGCCTGGATTGCAGTGCATGCTGATTAGTTTTTTTGCACCGACGTCATATGTGGGACGTCACGAAAGTACCGCAAGAAATGGGCTCAAGATAAGGACTCAAAGATTCAAAACTGCAAATGAATGGATTTGCATAAATTAAACAAAATTAAACTGCACATAAAATAAGTTTCATCATACTGCAAAATAAATTTGTCCAAAAACTTTTGATTTGCCAAAGTGTAAAAAGAGATCTGCATGCTCGTGAAAAGATATGCCTTTGTGACATAATTTCAAAGTTTTTCTTTTGAGCATTTTTTTTTTTTTTTTGCAGATGCAAAGCAAAAAACTGCATGTGAGATCCTGAAGTTGCAACTGCGAATTCTGTCCCTAGAAGTCGTTATGATTGGATGGCCACAAATCAGACTGTGCAATCAACCAGCAGCGGCTTCCTGCCATCCCACCCACCTCAGACTTTTAAGGGGATATCAGTGCTAACATGACTGAGAGGACAGCAAGGTCACTTACATACATCAAGAAAGATGCTGTGCTTGAAGAAATGGGCTATGGTTTTTTAAATATTTAAAGTTCTTCCCATGGCGTAATGACTGGAGGATATAAGGTTTTTTTTCTACTGCGGGAATTGCATTTTTTTCATGTTTTCTATCTTTTTCTTTTCCAGACTTTTAGCAATAGTATTAGTTTGATTGTAGTTGGTGTTTCTTTTTTGCTTTTCCTCTTCTTTTTTGTTTTCACAAGTATGTATCTTTTTTCGTTAAATTCTAGCTTCTTTAACTAACATCAAACACTCCAACTTTCTAAGAGCTCTAGTAGCAATGACAGTTTACACTTCACTTGTGATTTTTTCTTTTTCATAGGAAACCCTTGGTTTAAAAGTTGTTTTCAAACATAATATCTTGTATAAGACTACAATTGTAGGAGTTGAACCTGAGTAAAACACATTGAAAAAATTGTAGGTCCCAAACACTGCCACTGCACCACTCATTAGACTTAATTTCATTTAACAAAAGCAATAAACCTTCCACATGGTGCTAAACATAGGCATTAGATTGTCAGAAAAGATTTGTTCATCCATGGATTTTTCACAATTTTTAAACAGTTAATCAACAGTTTCTGTTGTAACAACAGTAATTATGTCATAATAATGTCAAGAACGTTAAAAAAAATTAATAAAGCATTATATTATAAACATGCACTTAGTAAACTAAAGGGACAATCAAACCCACTTCACGTGCGATTGTGTAATCTTCGCAAAGCGCTGAAATTCAACAGGAAATAGACAAAATACAGCAATTTTCAGGCTAAAGATGATTAGAATTAAACATATAAATTGCCTTTATGGAAACCCCCGACCACACCTTCCTGGTTAAAATGTTTTAAAAAGGAACTACAAGTTGACAAAAGATCCCAAAACCAGCTCCAATTATGTCCACTTTCCTAAAGCATTTTTTATTTTTTTTTGCCAACGAAGTCAGAACAACTCCCCTCTCTGGATTCACAGAAATACTATTGCTGCTGTGGGACAGGGAGGACAAAACACTTTCACATGATAAGTCTTATGCCATTTCAGTGATTTGGGATGTTTTTTTCTTTCTTATAGCATACTTAAATAATGATGGGCATAATATTTATTTCAGACACTTTTTTAAAGCGTTCAGCTCAGGGCCCACAGATTGTTGGTGGCCCCAAGCGATCATGTACTTTTACCTAACGGTAAGTCCACTTCTGAATCACATCAACCAAACAAACGAAATGAGCTGACCTCTCTGTGTTTTTGAATGTTGGATATATTAGTATTGTTATTTTTTTTGCATTTATTTTGCATTATAACAAGTAGGTTAAAGGATTTTTTATTGTGTCTCTTTACTTTTGAGATGTTTCAAAACTTATACTGATTAAACCTCAATCATTTTATCCTATATTTACTTGAATAAGTCTAAATGTAAGATTCAAAACAATAAAAAAATAAACCTTTGGAATTGAGTTTTATGTTTTTAATTAATTGATTTCTTTAGTAGGGCAGGCCTACAGTGTTTTTCAGTCTGTAATACAGGGTAAACTTGTTTCCCAACTTTTAGTACCGGTAACTTCTAACTTTAAGCCCCGAACAACAAGAGAAATGTGTTTGTTGTTAAATAACAAAAAAAAACAAAAAATGATTGTGTTCTGGGAATTATAAATTCTACTATCAGCATTTCGTTACTTTGGCTTTTTCATCCAAATTGTTTCTGTTTTCAACAGACTCACTATTCCGAGGAAAGTGTCTTACTGGCGCCACCTAGCGTTTCGATCAGCAGCATACAAGGCGTGACAAGTGACGCCACATGTTTACATCTGCCAATGAGCACGTGGCAAGCCAAAGCCCGCCCTCCCATTGGCCAGCTTCGTCGTGATGTGGGCGGGAACTCTTGAGCTAAGGATCAATGGCAGCCGGCATGTAAATTTTGTTTGAAAATTCCCCGGGAAATCTGAGTTTCGCGGGAGGGCTCTTGAGCGCGTAAACCGTATCCCTTCATTCATCAGGCCGTTTCCTGAAGCCATTTCTAGTCGGTGGAAACGAGAGTTGCGCTACTTTTAAATCCGTTGCATCTGCCTAAATGCACCTTCTTAAGGAAAATTTATTTTTAAAAGTCGATCATTCAGACGTTCATTTACACTTTGGTGTGATTATTTTTGTAATCATTGCGACGGATTAGCGGCCACACGGGCTTTAAAGTTGAGAGACAAGAGAGGGTTACCCTGAATACGCAAGATGAGAAGAGGGATCTCCTCGGCTCCGGACAAAGTGATTTTAGCAGAGGTCGGGGGTTCTGCTCTGGATAGCAAGATAATTTTAACAGCTCTCACGGATCGTTTGAACCCCGGTCAATCCAACGCTACGTATATCCAAATAATAACCACCCCACCGCCTTGCAACGTTACACAGACAGCAAATGTGTGTTTATCCGAGCCTCAGGTTAACAACATTTACACAACTCCACAACAAGCCGCGGCAAACGGAGCAGGACAACGACCCGCTCTGGGGAGACCACCGGTAATAACACCGAGCATTTTTCACCACACAAGCACGACAAATGTTAGCTCGCTAGCTAGCCGAGCTTGTTGTTAGACAGCTAACATTAGCTGCTTAGCCAAGGCAATCCCACGACTAGCGATGTAGCTAACTAACTACCGCTAGCTTAAGTTACCCCAACAGGCTGCTTTTGAGTATTTTTCTTAACTTTACCGGGGCATAACGCCAGCTTTGGCTCGGTTTTCTTGTACAGAAATGCAACCCAGTCTTCTAAGATAAGACTCGCTAACTTCACCCAGCTCAGGGTCCTCTTCACCTTTGCAGCCAGATGGAAGTACTGGTAAGATGAGTAACGGTAGCGCTGGCCTAGTAGCTGCTGTTGGTGTCTTTATGTGGAGATCTTGGCTGTTCATTTTTTGGCCCTTTCCTAGCTTCCTACCGTCATAAAAGAGGGGAAACCTGCCTTAAATGTGAGCTAATGCAGCTGCACAGCTTTGTTTCGAAACTACTCCATAGATTTCTCCAAGTGTGCAACTTATAAATCTATTAGCTTTCTAAGCTAGTAGCACCATAAATATTTTTTTAATAACCAAATAACTCTCTTTTTGCCTTTTTCCTCTATTATCTCGTTTGGTTTGACGTCCTCTGTGAGTAAAGTGACATTTTAGTGCATTTTAAGTGAAGGAAAAGTGAAACCCGAGCTTGTTGCTTTTGAACTAACTGCACGTTTCATGTGTTCCGTACATGCAAGAACCGCATAACCGAGTTCAGAAAACCTTTGGGTTTATGTGTTCTTCATATTTCCTGAACCCCCAGCAGCCTGCACCTCAGACTGGAGCCATGAGCAGGCAGACTGCTCCTGCTGCTGATTTTTAAAATGGCTGACACTTTGAAGGAAAATTATGCCTTTGTAAGTCAAAGTTAAAAATAAAAGTCAAGCTCAGCTAAATCTTTACTTGTGTTCATTATTTTGAATCACATTGTCACTAAAAGACAGTGATTTGTTGCAGAAAACTGCTGGTTTCTTGGTCCAATTCCATAGATTCCAATTGGGTTTTTCAGGAAACTTAAAATGCTGTAACACTATTTTTAGTCAGTTTATTATGGATGGTTAAGAAAAATCTCGTTTTTAACATGTTCTTGTAGCATATATCTCAGGATGGAGAACACATATTAATAAAAATACTCTAAAAGTGGCATTTCTGATCATTTTTTTAATTCAAATCCTTGTGAATCAGGAGCAGATGAAAAAATGCATTTGGAAATAGCTTGTAGTTGTTAAAGCAAGCTCCCTGGTCCACTCCGTTTCCAATGCATTTGCTTCTACACGACTGGATCCATAAACGTCTTTAAAGACTTTTAAATGGATATTTTTGTTAGATTGACTAATGATTAACTGGTCGACTCTTTGTGAGCATCATAGTGATTATTATTGTGGTCTAGCTTCTAGTAAAATTTGTTTTAATTAACAACAAATCTGCAAACTTTATTTACTTTGAAGAGTTAGTACGACCTTAAACGCATCTTAGAATTTCTGTCGGAGATTATTTAAATCCCACTGATCATCTTTTGCAAAAGTATCCCCAGTGGTCTTTTATGTAAGTTTCTGCCATTTTTAGCAAAGATAAAAAACTTTTGTTTTCTAGGACATAATTTTTGCAGAGCAGCAGTATTAAATCAGAAATTCACTGAGTTATGACTGGGACTGTTGGCGTAGAGTAAGTCTGTCCCGACTTCCTGCTCTACTGCTAGCTTACAGCCCCTCACAGCCCCAACCTAATATTAGCTCTACAGCAAAAATGATGAGCAATATTGCAGTTGTCCAGCCTACATTTTTGAGTCAGATGCCAGCTCGTACAGGCAAGATGAAGATGTACATGATGGACCTTGTTGTGTACAAGTGGATCTGTCAGAATTGAACGGAGCAGGAAGCTTGTGGCCCGCCCAGCGTATTTTCTACAACACAAATTCGATCTTTTTCAAACATTCTTTTTGTCTGCTCCTGATTCACAATTATTTGAATGAAGAAATACTCAGAAATACAATTTTAAGTTTAATTTTCTTTATATATGTCCTCCATCATGAGAAAAATGCTACAAGAACATGCTAAAAACGCCCAAAACAAAATTTTCATTGGAGTGGCCCATTTAATCCCACTAGTCACAATAGTGGCTGTTCTAAAAATCTTACTGAATGATCCATCTATCAATTTTCAGCATTTATTAAAATAATAAAAGGCCTCAATGAAATCTATGCAGTGTCTCATGTGTACTGTAAAATGTCATGTGACCAGAGATGTTTGCTTATTTGACCTCAGCGAGGTCAAAGAAGTGGCGACCCATCCCTGCATGGTCTATGAACAGTGCTCTTGGAAACGGCCAGTTGTTTGTTTTACAGAGATATTAGTGGTGGGACCATCAACCTGCTCACCATCTTGGGTCAAGCAGGGAGGCACTGGGTCCCATTTTTAAGAGTCTTTGGTGTCACTCAGCCTGGATTTGAACTGACAACCTCCCAGTCTCAGGGCAGATGGTCTGCCATAAGGCTACTGAGTTAGTACACATGCACTACTGCACATGGTGGTCTTCTAGCTGTACCATGGAGCATAAAAGAAAAAATTGCAAAGACAGCAGAAAGGAGTCAGACATGAAGTTCACAAGCGTGCACATACACACAAAGACACAGAAACACACTGCACTGGTCAAATACACCTATATTCGGTCGGGACAGTGGTTGATACAACACAAGATCCCATTTGAACATAAAACACACTTTCACACACTGTTCCATGACAATATCTGAAAATTATGATTGTTTCAAAGGGATAGTAATAACACATGATTTGGATATTTTTTGTGTGTGCAAAAAAATTTGGAAATAAATGATTTAAAACATTTTTTTTAGTTTTTAAAATCATGACATCCTGAATTTATATGAATTCTACTGTGTTCTTTTCCCTCTGAGGCCACAGAATGTCATGCATCTCATAGGTGACTTGTTTTAAAACTACTTTAACACCAACTGGGTCATTAAGTTTGAGGTAAAACAATGGCGCTGTGTCCTATCCCACTCAGATTTTCTGACTTGTGAATTTTGGGGTCTTTCACACAATCTACATGCATCTTGCATAGATTTCTTTTATATATATATATTTTACAATCCGGTTGCACTCATGCTCCAAAGAAAATTTGACCAAGAGGTGGACTTGGTGACCTTCACATTGGCATACTGCTGCTCTGCTTCCTGAGCCTCAGCTGCCCACATACTTTGGGTAAATTTCCGTAGAGATGCAGCGCAGCAGCTGCCTTTTCAACCATGTCTTTGCACCTCTGTTCATAGCAGCTGGTTTCAGGGGTGGGGTGATCCACTGCACTCCACTAACCTGATGTAAGTAAGGTACTACTGTTTTGAAACTGGTGTGGTAATTCAGCTTCAAACTGCTCAGTAACGCCAGGAAGTATTACCTCTGAAATGAAGCTACCAACGTTGATAAAGAAAACCATATTTTTTTTTTTCAACCCCTTTTCATCCAGGCAAAGAGGCGGTTGGCTCTTGATGATTCGGACCACCAGTACCAGTCAGAACCAGCCAGAACGCCACGTGGCAGAGGAGGAGCCCCGGCGGCCAACGGGACGCGCATAAAGGCACCCAGAAGTAAGGAGGAGAGCAAACATCAACTCGACTTTGAACATCAACTTCTTGGCCCTTGTGGGTTAGAATAGAAATAAAACTGAAGACAACCCTTCAGATGACCAGCAGTATTTCTGATTGATACATAAATGCAAAGCTGAAGTCATCCTATAGAAAATGAACTTTAGAGTTAAGCACATGTCATTCTCAAATGTTCAACAAAGTAAACGTCTGGCTGTTCAGAAATGGCAATAATGTAATTTAAACTTGGTCAAAATATTTAAATTGCTTTTAAGTTTTAAATAAAGGTTTTCTGAAATTAAAAGGATTATGTAAATGCAGGAACACAAACCAAAATCTAAAATAGGTAAATTGCAATGTCTAAAACTTTTTTCTTGTGAAAGAAGACATTTCTTTAGTCTTTTTTTGCAGTTTAGTCCAAGTTATATCTTTGGGATGAAATAAAATGACCAAGGGGGAAAACTGAGAATGATCTGAAAACAATTTCTGATGTAGTTTTTTTTACGTGCATTATGAACAGGATTCAAAAACTTTTGTTTAGTGTACGTGGTAGATTGTCCAGATCAATCCTAAACACATTAAACTTGTATGTTTGCATCGCTACTGCAACACCGATATCTTTAATGAGAATTTTCTATGATGTCTAGTAAAAGAAATTGGAACATTAAATATATGTAGATAA